>CM056596.1:13513950-14143084 GCA_029721355.1 Tegillarca granosa | reverse complement strand
TGAAGGTGTCATTCTGAAAATTATGACAATCTTGAAACATTCATATTCAAGTTTATTAATAAGTTTTATTCAGTTTTGAACAACAATATGAAAAATTTGCTAATTAAAGTTTTGAAAAATGATTGAGAAACGGGGGCCTCCATTTACTTCCATTTCAAAGTCATTCTTTTTTTTTTTTTTTTTTTTTTTTTTTACTTTTTTTTGTAATCAAAGTTACAAGTAAAATGTTAAAGTTACAACATAGAATACAGAATACAGATAGCTTGTATTTAGAGTAACTTTATAATAAAAGTACAATCAGGTTTAAGTGAAATGACTTTGGAAAACACAATGGGCCTCATCATCAGCACTTGTTCTTTATACAGTGTTATCTAGACTTTTGGTTAGTAGGTTATTATGGAACAGTGTAAAAATAAGACAGACAATGATGTCATTTTGTTGTATAATTGATTTATTTGTGACATCTGTTACTGGTTTAAAAGTTGTAGATATAGATTTAAAAGCTCTTGTTTATTAACTCAAATAACCTTTTTGTCTTCCAATGTTATCTCTATTATAATTCATTTGTATTTCTTAATCTCATAAACATATTCATTTAATGATTATTTCAAAGCTTGAATCCAGTATTTATAAAATTAATGGATCAAATTATGATACGGTTTTTTAATTTTTATACCTCAGTCCAGGTTGTTTCAGTTATAATCATGAAGTGACCAGTTTGTAAAAGGTACAACAGGTTGAAAACTTTGTACCTGCATTATAAAATTTTAGGCTAGTGGCCATTCTAAATTGGTCTTTGGTGGGAAAGTCATTCATAAAAATTAACCATACCCTTCCTGATAACAAAAACAGTGTTAATATACTTTTTATAGTTCAGAGTTGTAGATGAATTTTTTTTTTTAAAAATCCATCCATGTAGAAAGATTCTAATGTGAAAACTTTGTCAGGTGCCTAAAGGTTATGGGTTTTCTCCATCATTGCAGTTTACTATACCATCCCCTGAAAAGGCTGCCTTGATTAAAAGTGAAGGAATCTTGATGGGGAAGTGGAACTCTAATTATCCATTCATAGGAAGTGGAACTCTAATTATCCAATCATAGGAGAGTGGAACTCTAATTATCCAATCATAGGGGAATTGGAACTTAATTATCCAATCGTAGGGAGTGGAGGTCTAATTATCCAATCCAATCCAATTTTTTGTTTAAAAATTAAAGAAAGAGATTTGCTGAATGTTCATGTGATTGATTTTAAGGTCTTTTCCCTGGGGAATTCAGTAAATTTCACTCAATTAAAAAAATACATTGGTTTTAAAAATTCATTTTAAAGTTAATTTTCATTTCTATTTTAGTACCAATATAATGTGAATAGAATATGAACAATGCTTGCAATCAATACTTCTTTATATTACAGAAAAAAGAATAAGGAATTAGGATAATTTTATTTGTATTAAATTATTAGGATAAAACATTCACCTCTAAATCTTGGGTTGTGGGTTTGAACTGTGGTTGTTCATGATAAAAAGTTCAAAAGGTATGAAAGGTGTGGGTAATTTTGGATGGAACCTTTACTAAATTGAAGATCTTTGTGGCATATTTAAAGACCTTAGATATGTTTGCTTGATTAAATTCTTATATCATTATTTGCAAAATTTCATTTATTATATTTAAAGATATTTAAGGAACAAATGTATACATTCATACTGTGAACATCTGTCTTGCTAAGCCCTTTTTGTTAAAAAAAAATAATTTCAATAAAAATTTTGATGTGCCCTGATATAATGTAATTTTGATACCTTGCAAGCCAGTGCAGTTGACTTTTTGTGTTGAAATAGATGACTAAAGAATCCTGGATTTTTATGAAAACTTTGATTATTAAAGAAAACAGTGTTTGAGTTACTGATGTAATCTATTTTACTTACAAAAATAGCTTTGCACCCATATATAACACAGCAAAACCTGAAGGGAATTTTTTATTCTTATCGATATCGTGTGTCAACGTAAAAGTATTGGTCCTTAATTTTCTTGTCTGAGGAAAAATATTACTTGAAAATTAACAAAATAAGAAAAAATCAATATATAACCAAGGAAATTACATTAAGGTCCTGAGTAGCCTGGTCTTAAAAATTATCATCAGCGTTTTGTCTACTAAAAAATAACGCAATAAATGGCTAGCTTAATAAGCTACATGATATGCTACAACGTCTCACAAAAAAAGTTTTTATAAGTTAGCTATAATTATGAATTTATTACATGAAAATTATGCCGTCATAAGTAATGCTTGAATAGACTTTCTTTTATATTCTTCCATCATATTGGAAATAAATGTAATAAATTTGTTACGTTTTCCATGGATATTGGATTGTATCTACTTCACAAATAATCCATTTTCGGCTATTTATCTGTAATCTTGTATCTTCATGTTTACACAGTTCCTTACGGTGTGAATATTGTGTAGTCTGTCTAGAAATGAATTTGTAAATAAATTCAGTCTGATCAAGAAATGAAAAGAAACAAATGATATCCCTTGTATTGAGTTAATATAGGTAAATTTATAGATGAGGTTGGTGGAGTGGAATTATACTTGGTAGTTTATTCACCAATCAGGATTCTTGCACTTATATTTAGATATTCAGCTTAGGGGTTGAAAGAGGAAACCAGAGTGTCATCAGTAAATGACAAACCCACTAGGATCTGTCATAGTGAGAATAGAACTAAAGAGATAATAAGAACAGATCTGCTGGAATGGTGTAAGGGCCATAGATTTCCCAGATGGGTGTTGTACATATGGTGTCAGTAAATTGAGGATAAATAATACCATTTCTGGGAGAAACCGAAAACGGAGGAAAAAATCATGCCTGTTGATATCATAAGGCCATGATAGGTGACAAACATTTCTTAACTAAAATTTCTTTAACATAAAATCAGCAAATTTTTGCATTCTCTCTTTTTTTTTTAAATTACAAATAAGCATTTGTGATATAACTAAATGCAGGGGTCTAAAGCATGCGCTTACGGATCACAGTGCCCCTCACCGCTTAGGTTCGAATCCCACTCGGGACAGATCCTAGTGCAAGAAAGTTTGTCAGTTCGCTTGCCGAAGGTCGGTGGTTTTCTCCGGTTTCCTCCACAAACCCAGAACTGACCGCCTTGAAATAAGTGAAAGAATCTTGACTGGGGCGTAAAACACCATTACTCCACTCCACTTTAACTAAATGCAAATGTTATGAGATTGAAGTGATCTTCTAAATGACACCTTAAATTTCTATATATCTAAACAATTATTCAAATTATTAAGATTTCATATTTGACAAATTTAAGTTAAGGAAAATCTTAGTTAAGGATTGATTGTGAAACTGGGGTCTGTGGGCTTAAACTAAATTTAGACAACTTAGCCACCAAGGTCCCTAAAATAAAGCATAGAGGACCAAAATGTCACATTAGCAATTTCACCTATTTACCACAAAACATCTGACTTTTACACAGATCTTTGATATACAGTACAATAATTTGTAATTTGTACCAGTGTATACACATGTAGATTTTCTCCCTTGAAATGTCACATTAACCTAGTCATTATGCTGGTACAGAACCAACTAGTAGATCAAGCCAAGGACTAAGAAAACTAACCTTTGTTACTACTAGTATATTTCTAGTTAACTTTGGGTTCAGTTTACAGGTTGTATTGTGTTATTGCTAAACTTCAAATCCAGGCACTGCTTGGTGCTAAGACATACAGGTTTGTCCTTATTGCAATTGACATCTGTAGGGAAGCAATAAGGATATGTAACAATGTATTCATTTTAAGAAATGTCAAATACTGATGCTGTATGATTTGGTCTGATGTTGAAGCTTTAATTCTAAGAAATATCAAATAAAAATAGGGAATTGCTTGATCATTACAGAAATCCTTATATATTAATGTAGAATTTACAGTTTATCTGTTTATCTTGACATCACGGTCTTATTGATTGGTAAATCATTACAAGTATGACAAGAATTTATTTCTCTTTAATCAAATTGTTCTTCTTAATGTCCAGAATTTATTTATTATATAGTAACAACTTATTGTCTATCTTTGATCAAATGGTCAGTTTTAATGACTGGTTTAAATATGGTCATCTCTCAGTACTGAGGACAGTGTTTAACTTTTAAATACAGTAACTAGATAACTATGAAGTGGGTCTTAAAGTATTTAAGTAGAATTTGAATTTTTTTTCACAACTAACACTTCTTCAACACAGAAAATGCTAATTTTGTGCCACGTTTTTGTTCAAAGCTAAGCTTTAAATTTTGTTATATAGTTTTGTATGTCCTTAGATTTATTAAGGTCTCATTTAAAGCTGCATTAAGTTTTTCAATTTTCTGAATTTTTTTTTATTTTCTAAAAATATATTTTTTTAAAAATAGATATCTTCTAACCATGATCCGTGACATTCATTTTCTAAAATTTCATTTCTTTTAGCTGTAAATAAACGGAATCCTCTGACTGGCTGGTCAGTGTTTTACTATGGTAATTATGAGCTTGGAGCATGCGCATGAATGTAGGGAAAACTCTAGAATCGAAGGTGAAACATGACAAATTGCATTAATTGTCCTTCATTAATATCCAGATGTATTTGAAATGGTGTTATGTATCCCTTACTAAGTCACAAATGACAAATTCAACGAAGTTCTGTGTTTAATTTATCGTATTTCACCATTTTGAAAGTTGTGTTTAAATGACCTGGGTTTTGATGACATAACTATGTTCTAATATTAGATCCCAAATGCTGCATCTCGCTGGGTAAATACTGTAATTTCTGTATTTATTTGAGCTTTTATCGTTGAACCAAATGTAACATTGTTCATTAGGGACATCATTAATTAGATTAGCATTGTTTTAATTTTTTCTTTGGAAAACTTAATGCAGCTTTAAGCTTGACTTGTATATATGTATCCAGAATACAATAAAACACAGTGATTCATTTAATGCAGAGATTTTTCTGGCCACTCACAGGGTCCGGTAAAGGGACCCATTCCAAATGCCAAAAAGCATACATTTTTCCCAATTTTGTAGGTAAAAATTCCCAAATGATCCTGCTTTGAGAAACTTAAGAAAAAGTAAAAAAAACTGTATATTTTTGGTGTAACTTGTATATCTTTATAATAACCTGTATTTATGCACATTTTGATTTATACTGAATGAGGGTCTGGTAGAATGGGGGTAACTCATGAAACAACTTTCTCAGATGTTTGTATCGAAGCCAGTCTATGAAGATATTGTGTTAATGTCTGAGTGATTTGGTACAAATGAGTGACTACCAGCATGTATCAAAATAGTAAATATTCCAGACAAAATATTTGATGTGCTGACAATGTGAAAATTTTTAAAGTTTTATGAAAAATTTTCCCAAAATGTCGATTTTGTCAATGATTGTCCCAATTTCATCCCAAGTTCCTTTCCCAAAATGGCCAGAAAAACCCCTGTAATGACTTAAAGCTGTCCAAGAGGTCAAGATTTTGGGTTTGTTAACAATAGTTAATAAAAACTTTGGGAGACATTGAGTTATCTAGTAAATTTAAGAAAAGGGCATTTTATTTATCGAAGATTGACTTAAGTTAAAATTTGGTTTACATTGAGTGGTTGTTCTGCTAAGTTCCAATATTAAGACATTTTTTTCTACTTTGGTGCTGTATGTCAAATAATCTTAACCATTGAATACTAATATTTACCAGACCTTGGATAATATTTCAGTTAATTCTGAAAGTTAGCTATAGTAGTTGTACTTTATTATAAATTTTCCTTGGTTCATGAATTAACATTCTTATTAGTAAAATCAGGCCCCAGTTTCACAATCATTCACCCAGCTGAGTGTACACTCAACTCAAATATTCCCTTTTTTTCTCACCAATATTTTTAAAAAATTAGGTTTTATGAGACAATATTTTGTTTTATTAAACAAAACTACACTAAACAATTTAGATATAACATTAGATACTCAATATTAACTGAGTAATGTCTTAAAAATTGACATTGAAATATTCCTGAATTTGAGTTGAGTGTATACTCAGTTGAGTGAATGATTGTGAAACTGGGGCCAGATCTATGGACAGTATTGTAACATCTTTGACCAGAGGGACCGAATTGCAGTTCCTGAAAAAATAATTATTTTTCCCATTATGGTCACTGACTTGATGGTGTTTTATGTGTTAATGTATTTTTTGATATATTGAATGTGTGTAACCATTCATGTATAAAAGGCTATAGATTTGTTGCCTTAGTGATATATTAAATGACAATCTGTTACCATAGAGATGACCTTGAAAGTGAGAAAAGTCAGAAAAACAGTGATTACACATATCAAACAAGATTAACTTTCTGTGCAATGTAATTTTGGGTAAAGTTCAAAATAATGTATCATTGATTACCATGGCAACTGAATGGGCAGACATAATATATCATATAGTATTTATTTTCTTTCATAAGATTTATTGATTTGTGTAAATATTCAGACATTATTACAATATATATATATATATATATATATATATATATATATATATATATATATATATATATATATATATATATATACTTCATCAACAGTAAATAAATAAATAAGTCAAAAACTTTAAAAGATATTTTTTAAAGCCTCTATCAGAAGACAAGCCACTCAGACAGCTATAACTAAAGAAATATTTTATTCTTGTTTATCAATTCACATTAATCAGGGTTACATCTTGTAAACTTAATTATTTTTATTACTGAATCTACAGGATATGTACATTAATATTTTGATTGCTCAGTCAAAAATTGTCATTATAAGCAATACCGGTAAATCAAGAGAAACTTGTAAAAAAAATCTTATTTTGATAAATGAGATGGTAAAGTAATTAAGCAACATTATAGCAAAGTTTTAAATCACTGTAGAAAACTCAGGAGATTTATTTCATATATTTTATTCGCTGAATGGACACAAGCATGTTCATATGGATCAAACATCTTTCACTGAATCCAGCTTTTGATAGCTAGATGCTAGCTTGTAATAGTATTTCAACCATTATGTGTTAGTTTTTTCCCTGTACTCCAATTTCCTACATCGTCAAAGAACTGACCACATTTATACAAAGAGAACATTTACTTGGCATAAACACATTTATTCTACTCCACTCCTATTCAAGGAGAAATTCATGTCTTTTAGACCTTTACGCCACAGTAATAGGAATGGGCACTAGCATGATGAGCCTTCAGGGTCTGTAACAAAATAAGATGCTTTCAACCTGAAAAACCCTTTTGACATTGGAAGTATAAAACTGCATTCCTTTTGCAGTCATGAGGCTATGAATAATTTCAATAGGTTCATTTCAGGACACAAGCTTTGTGTAAGTCATCACATTAATTTAGCATGAAATCATAAGGTTGTATAGTCTTCTCAGTTCTTTGCTTATTAATGCTACATGTTAGATTGGCCATTACTAAATCAATTGGTCACTTAGAATTCCAGTGGTAATGACCACCTCAGCGGCATTAATAAGATGATTTACTGAAGACTAATGATTATAAGAAATGCTGCATGACATATTTGCAAGCTAGTGATTAGATGTTGGTTACTTGATAGACAGGAGTTGAATTTTGTTTTAAACTCATTCATTCTCTTCATATAAGATGGAATAATTGAAGTTGTTGAGAGACTCAGTTTAGTACTTTACCATCTTGGCATATGATAAAAATGTGCTGCAGTTTGACTGGCGAAAAAAGGTAATTTGTAAAACTAAGTGATAAATAAGTGAAAAACTAATCCATTAGTGAACTTCCTTGCTCTCTCCTCTACAAAAAGCTTATCTTTGAGCCTCAAAAAAAAAAAAAAAAAAAAAAAAAAAAAAGATAAAACATGCACCTCATTATCCATATCCCTGAGGATAAATAAAACACAAACATACCAGACCATGTCCTAAACACAATTACCCCTCCACTTTAAAAAAAAAAAGAAAAAACGAAGCAAAATTTTGAAAAAAGGCCAATTTAGTTATAGCTTAAACCTCCATCAAGGAAGTGGGGTCGGGTGCTCTTGATGGATAACCACTTCCTGTATTGAGAGGTTTGCAATTAGGTGTTAAAGGTAGAGTTGGGTGCTTTTATCCAGATTTATAACTATTGTATTGAATAACACTGATGTTAGATAACCAATAGATAATAAGGAGATTTATTTTTTATTTTGTTTTTAAAAAGAAGAAGCAATTTGGAATAGAAACTAGAACTGAAGTTGCTGATAAGTAGGTATGAATGTGTTTAATGTGTTAAATCACAATGTTAGCAATTAAAAAATAATAAAATTTACCCACACATTTTACCTTCAGGTTTCAGCACTCAGCACTGCCCAGACTAAATTCAGTGCAATCTGTGTTGTGCTAAATTAATTTGTTATTTTTGTACTGTTTCCTGTTATGAATAAACTATTTAATATTCAAACAAAGTTTATATATTGATTAATATGAAATAAATCAATAAAAAGTGTTAATTACAGGTGAAAGTGTTAATTTATACAGGTGTGTATTGTAACAGATGTAGGAAAAGTGTTTTTTGTAGGAGGAAATAAATTTATATGATACTTTTGTAGTGATTACAAGACTTCCTCTTTACTGACTAAACAAGGCCTATTGCTCAGGTAAAAGTAGTTTTAACAAATACATTTTAATGTGATAAAATATGTTTCCTAAATAATAGGAACTGTTTCTAAATTTGAAACTTTTTTGGCTTAATTCTTTGTTGTTTAAATACTTAATTGGGATAAGACCTCCAAAAATTAGGTGAGCATGATTTTATTGTTCTTTTCAATATTTTTTTTAGAATTTGTAGGTGTTGATTTGTGAATTTGTTTATTTGATAATTTTTATTTGTGTTTTACATTAGTGTCATACATAAATGGCATTTTACATTGGATTTATATATAAATGTTGTTTTACATCCCATTCTGGTTAGATTAAATATATTATTTCATGAACTAACTTGAGTGGTCAGTTCTGGGTTGGCATGGAATACCAAGGCTGAGCAAATTGAATTGACTTAAGCAAGTCAGCTGACAAAATTTCCAACACTTTAAGTATTTGCACAACTAATGATTGAACTTGGGCAATGATAGGCACTATGATATTAAATCCAGCATCTTAGCAACCCCCACCCCCAGTTTTACATACATAAACTTTTGAATAAAAATAAAAATTATACCCACATGATAAGGTATGAACTATGTACAGGTGTAGGGTGTAGGTATAAACTATGTACTATGTAGGGTGTTCAAGTGGCGCAGTGGTTAGCGCTCCTGCCTATCACCAATGCGACCAGGGTTCAATTCCCAGCGTCGTATGTGATAAGGTATGAGGTCACCTGCTTGAGCACGTGGGTTTTTCTCCGGGTTCTCCGGTTTTCCTCCCAAAATAAGACCTCACGCACGCTACAATTCGGGCCAACGAGCTAGATTAATATAAACTGCACAACTTGTTCTAAATCGTTGTAAAAGAAATAAAGTTTAAATTTATGTACAGGTAAAAAGAGGTTACTGGTACTGCTGTCTGACCTGACTGATAAGGTACATATTTTAGACAAAAGGGTAGGGTACACATTTTACAAATGTTTGTAGAACAGTTTTGATTCTTAGAATCGGGGAAAGAAAAATTTTTCATTGAAACTAGTTTTTACATTGACAGTGAGCTTTCAATAGACATATATCAATAGGTACCATTATGCCATATTTAAGATTTTATAATGATTTATCCTGAAATAATAAATATACTTTGAACATTGTAAAGTGTTTTCATTTTGGTTTCTTTGGCTGTTGCTGCATTTGTCACCTTAATTTTGTTAGTGCTGTAATTCGTAAGTAGTTGTTTTTGGTACCAGTGTCATTATTTGTCCTAGGTCTGTTTAAATTTCAATAAATAAATTATAACAAGTTGGAAACTCTTAGAGTAATTGGTCTAAAACTCACACTGCCTCTCGCCACCTAGAATTTAAACCTTATTTTTTATCCACTGTTTAATTTTAATTTATGGATTTTGATTTTCTACTTAAAAAATCACACATTTTCATCAAGAATAAATAAATTCATGGGAAGTACAATATTGATGGTTTCTCATTATAATAAAGCAATTTGCTTTGTAACCTGACACTCAATATCCATACTTTGATATTTCATTTAACAAAATCCTGGAAAATTTTGCTCAAACATCTTGGACAGAATTCCTCTGGGTGCTGTAACAAAATCCAGAAAAAATCTGCTGATAATCATGAATAGAGTTAATTCCCCTGGGTGCTGAACTTTACAGGTCGCTTATATTTACACAGTACTGATGCCAATGATCAAGTTGTGTTATGAAAAATGGATGCTGTTCCTGTAATTTAAACACTTTTAACTTGGAATTTGATTATTGATATGCCCAATGACAACTTTAAAGTCAACAGCTGATGTATTACTATTGACAAGTGTTATTAATTGTATTGAAGTTATACCACACTAGTTTGATTTTCAGTATGGATTCATGACTTCATTTAATTATTGTTTTATTGTTTAGTGTTTCATGTTCATGTTATCTAATGAAATGTCATGTCTTTTTCAAATGATTTTATATCAAAAGAGTTGTTTAAGTAAAATTGCTATATGTTATATTAGTTAAATCAAAAAGTTTAAATGTATAATGTATGTTGTTGTTTTGGTCAGGTGAGCTTATGGCATGGCGCAGTGTGTGTATGTGTGTATGTGTGTGCCTGTGTGCATGTGTGCCTGCGTCGTTAACACCTATTTTCGACGATACTTGGTCAGAAGCATATATGGGCCAATGCAATTCAGATTTGTTCATGGTGTTGTCATGGCTACCAAAACTAGGTCAAGGTGACCTAGGGATAAAAAACTTTAAAAATCTTTTCCAAAACCAATGATGGGAGAAAAAATCTGATGTGATATTTGGCTTCTCTAGGGTCTTAAGCCTATAGTTTGTTCATTTCATGAATTTTTGTAGAAAAATGGGTAACACGTTTTTGAGTTTAATTAAAAAAAATTTGTAAAATGGCTTCAAATTGTTATAACTTGACTATTTGAACAGATAATGACATGGGGTTTTCAGTTTTGACTTTTTCTTGAAATGACCTTTAAAATAGGGTCAAGGTCACAAATCAAGGTCATGACCTAATTTGTGATATATGCGGTTTTAAGCAATTTTGTTGCAATTAAGAGATATATGAATTCAAAACATTGTTAAAATGTTCAGCATGACAAAATTTAAAAAGGTACCAAGTTTCATAACAATATGATAAATTGTGTAGGAGTTGTTGCCCCTGAAATGTTATTTTTTGTTTATAAGTACTAAAATTGTGCATTAGCTTGAAAACAATAAGCTTTTTGTATAGGCATGTATATTAGAATATTGTAGGTATTGATATGACAATCATTTAGATATATGGTTCAAGGTCATATGTTGAAAGGTCAAGGTCATAGCTGCATACGTGTTCTGAAGTTGAGAATTATCTTGAAATCTGTTAACTTTTTGTATAGGCATATATTAGAATATTGTAAGTATTGATATGATGACCATTTTGATATATGGTTCAAGGTCAAATGTTGAAAGGTTGCAGATGTTGCATAAGTGTATTGAAACTGAATTATCTTGAAAACTATTATCATTTTGTATAGGCATGTATATTAGAATATTGTAGGTATTGATATGACAATCATTTTGATATATGGGTTAAGGTCATATGTTGAAAGCTCAGTGTCATATCTGTAGAAGAAGACTGAAATTGTTAGTTATCTTGAAAACTATGAACTTTTTGTATAGGCATATATATTATAATATTGTAAGTATTGATATGACAATCATTTTGATATATGTTTCAAGGTCATATGTTCAAAGGTCAAGGTCATAGCTGTAGAAGAAGATTGAAATTGTAAATATCTTGAAAACCATTTAATTTTTGTACAAGCATGTATTTTAGAATAATGAAGGTATTGATATTATTACCATTTTGATATAAGGTTCAAGTTTATATGTTAAAAGGTCAAAATCATTATTTGGAAATTATTCATTGTACTATTTAAATCATGCATATAAGCTATTTATAAATAAAATGTGACTAGATATTTCTGATTAATTATTGCCAGATTTCGAAACTTTAGGAATTTTGTAAAGTTTTTGCAATTAAGTTCTTTGCAAGTTTTTGACATTTCCTCAGGTGAGCGTTAAGGCCCATGGGCCTCTTGTTTTGTTTTTTTTTTTTTTGGTTGAACTTCGATGTTATATAACAAAAAGGAAGTATACTCAGTACTGAGCTAGCTTTATTGAACCAAAGTTCTCTGAGTTCTCTAATAGGTTTTGTAGATCAGAGTATTGGTGGTTTACTCTTAGTAAGATTCTTTCTTTGTCTTGATGCCATCATATCTGGGATGTGGGTAGAAAGCTAGAGATTCCGAAGAAAAAACCCCAGACCTCTGCAGACAACCTGAGTAACTTATCATACTATGATCTTTTCTGACTGGAATCAGGGGCTTATGGTCAATAAGATGGTATTTTAGCTCTCTTGGTCATCAAGGCCTCCTACTTCTCTGAAGACAAAAGAAATTTTGAATAACCTTATCAATAATCTAAATTTCTTCCATCTTTTTATGCAATTCAGATGTCACAAAAATCACAAGCCCTGCCTGAAATGGTTATGAAGCTGTACATTTATGATAATTACTAACTAAGATTTATATTCATGATAAATCTCATATCTGTGTGATTCAAGTTAACTAAAATCCTGGAAAAATTCCACATATACATCTAGGACAGATTTAATTCCCCTGGGTACTGTACTTGACAGAAAGCTAATATTGCCTTTGTATTGACACAGCTTTGGTGCACTGATCAAATTGGATTATGAAAAGTGGATACATTGCTCATTGATTTATGCTCTTTTAACTTTGAAGTTGGTCATTGACGATTCCCATCAGTTGACAGATGTAATCAATTCTTCAGAATATTGTCATGATGGCTGCAGAGAATACAGTTTGATCTTAACATGATATTATGGCTTCCTGTATAAGTGATTGTTTTTACTCTTCAATATAGGTTTCAGTAATGTGTGTTTCATATTTGTTTTATTCAAAGACCTCAATCACATGGTTTGTAATTTGTTTGGCTAAGATTTGATTCAGGATTTTGTTGTCATAAGTACAGCAAGGAAAAAAGTTCTTTGGTTTCTGTAAAGAGTTTCTTTTTATTGCTTAGGGCTTCAACATTTACGTAATAAAATTAATTAAAGATAGTGTTCTGAAAAGTTTGTGATAGAAAAGTGTTAACCTCAGCTACTTATGTAAAGGTAGCTAACACTGATTTGGTTGGAGTTGTACATCTAATTGAACACTAAAAAAATATTAGATATACACATTCCATACCAAGTGACTAAACACCCCTGGCAATTTAAGCAGTGTCATAAGTGAAGTATTATTTTATTCTCCGTATTTTGAAGTTTTTTGAACATCTCCATATTATAAACTTCAGGCAAAACAGAAATAGTTAACATTTATATAAAAGGAGAAGTGTAAAACTTCCATACTTATTCCTAATTTAAAATGCAGTATGATGAGGTCGGGAACTGTAAACACCAACCAACATTTGTGCAAAACTATTTTTTCTACTGTTTATAAGACCCCTGTTCACTCAACCAACCAAAAAATTACTGCCTCAATATAAGTGAAAGAATATTGACTTACTGGTAAAGCGGCATTATGCCACTCAACCAGTAAAGGTTATGTTAACATCTCATACCTCCAAGATTGAAATAAATCAGTAAATGATAAATTACCAATACATGTACATGATTAATAATGTTACTTAGTTTCTCAATCAAAGGAAAAAAAACAGGAAAAAACAAAAAACAGCAGAACATAAAATATATATAATAAACCTTACAACAGAATACAGTAGATTCCTCTTAATTGCATAGTGCGTTTGTCAGAAAATTTTATGCAATTAAGCGGAATATGCAAATAACCGAAAATGCCCCTTGGGCACAATTGATTGATGGATACATCGGTTGGGGCCATTTTAGTACTTGTGTAGACATCATAGTACACTGTAGAAACAACAGAAAATTAGTTATTACTTTGAAATTAAAAAACGAAATAAATAATTCAGAATAAAAAATCAAAAAATTATTTTATTTTATTTGTATAATGTTTTAAAAATTCTAGCTGATCGATTGACGGATACACCCGATGAGGCCGTTTTTGTTTTTAGTAGACATCAAAGTCGGTGTACTGTAGAAACAGCATAAAATTTGTAATTCCTTTGACATAAAAAATAAATAATTAAAGATAATTGAAAAAAATATTTAATTAATTAAAATTTCAAGACTTGTAGTATATTTTCTTTACTAAAGAAAGATTTAAAATTCTAGCTGATCGTTTTAAACCTCGTATTTACATGGGATTCCAAAATGTGGTATAGATGGACTTTTCTTTAAGACCATCGATCTGTGTTTAATCCTAGATAATGTATGTAACTGGAACATCTGTTGGTATTTAATTCATTGTTGCTTAACACTCGCGATATTCGTATTTCTTGTTTATTTACTTCTTTTTAAAAATCCACGTGTTCGCACATTGCACTGTGGAATCTACTGTATTTTGTATTTCAGCTGTTAATAATTTCATAGAATGTGTATTCAAAGGAGAAAACACCAATGCTAATTAAATGTCATTCAGATGTGAACTGTTGGAAATTAATGGTTATAGCAATGTAAATTAGGAAGCAGTTAAATGACCCCCTTTCCTGCATGCATTCCACCTGTAATACTGTTACAGATAACTGAAAAAAATTATAGTGTCCATGTGATGTATAGATTTACTAATTACTAGGATAGATAGGAGTGTTTTAAAAGTTTTTATACCCAAATGGAGGATGAGGGGCCTCAGTTGCTAAGTGTTTTAAAGCACCCACTTAAGGATCAGAGTGCATTGTACCATCTAGTCTCAAATCACACTCGAGCAGATCTTAGTGTGAGAAAGTTTGTCATTTCACTTACCTAAGGTTGATGGTTTTCTCTTCTACCATCACAGAACTGACCGCCTTGATAAAAGTGAAAGTATCTTGACTTGGGAGTAAAACACCATTACTCAACTTGACTCAATGAAAGCTATTTGTCTTAAAGCTAGATGGTTGCTTTCGAAATACAAGAAGTAACTTGAGTACCACTTACCTCTGCAGGTGAAGTAACAAAATGTTTTTAAGTTAATAAAATACTTTGAATGTTTACTAAATGGAAACGGTAAGAAGAAAAATGATCAGTTGGTCAGCTCTTTAGACGACTTGATCACTAAAGCACAACAGACCTGATTTAATTTTCGTTGACTAATCCATGTCAGCCATATTTTAATGGTTACAGTTAGTGGAATCAGCCATAAAATCTTCAGAATCTTTAATCAGATAAATAATAAGATTCTTAAAGTTGAAAAAATGGGGAAAAACATTTATTTTCCTGTTTCTGCTCTATGATTGCACATGTATTACTGTTTTTCTGACATTTTATAAAAAATCAATCATTTTAGATTCCTGTTTACTTGATTTCTGATCCTTTTTCAATCCTGTTTGGTGTCAATATCAGAGTTTTTAATCATGTTTTTGGCTGATATTTAATCAGCCCAACATTGTGTGAAGACAGCAATAGAAGAATGTGTTGTCACAATAATTTGATTTAAAATTGTCTCTGTTGAAAGTTGATGCTGAACTGTTTTATTGATAGAGAAAAGAAATTTTGTGTCATGATGAAGTGTTAAGAGTACCTTAAATTGAGAAGAGAAATTTAAATAACACTATACAGCTGTCTGTTTTTCTAGGTGTCTTTTTGTATTGATTTTTGGAACTGACTTCGTTCAAGGTTTGATGTATAAATGTAATGAATTTTAAATCTAAACTTATAAAATAATTGCCTGATGTAAAGAATTATATTGAGTCGTCATGGATTTTTGGTTGAAATATACAAATGTATTTTAAAGGTTTATATTAAGTTGTCATGGATTTATGGTTGAAATATATTCTATTTCTAATTTGAATATCAATAAATTGTACTCCCATGAGATACTATATGTTTAATAGTCATATGTCACTGTGAACAAGAATGGTTAACAACACACCATCAGACATAATTTTTAGTTATTTGTTATTTTTATAAGCTCAAGCACAACAATTTTAAAATTTATTTCTAGCCCACCAGACACTGTATATAGGAAAATATTACTACATTCATCATCCTCATATTGTGTTCTTGATTTAATAATGTTTTAGCTCACCTACCAAATATAGGGCTAGATGATACAAGCTATATAATATTTGCTTTTTTTAAATTGATAGATTTTAAGTCATAGAAACAGGAACTTCCCCATTTTGAGCCCCATGGCTACCATTTGTGCAAATCTGGAATTCCAAATAGTGCAGTGATAAGTGCGGTTGTAAAAATGAGAGGCATTATGAGGGGCATTAATTATAATAAGGTTTTTGGTATAAATTATTCTTGGTCATGCTTTTTTACAAATTTGGTTTAAAATCACTATTGATATGGTGCTTTACAAAAACTGTTTATGAAAGTACAGTAGTCATTTATTGTTTTTAAATATTTTTTCCTGCATATGCCTTTTTGACTTAAAGAATTAAACTTAGACAGCTAGTGGTCAACTGAATATTTTGAATCAGATTTATTTTTTTTTTTTTACATCTTTTGTGTTACAAAGCCTTTGAAAAATTTGATTTGTTTTATACTTTATTGCGGAAATTTTAGATCTCTGTGACACTGGAAGGACCGGCAGCTCGGAAATCAAAGTACCCACCCTTTAAAACTTAAAAATTTTAATACTGTTAATGGATCCTAATCAACTACTGATAAGAAATGGGATTTACTGGCCTCCACTAGATGGTTTGATTAAAACAATGTTTCATAATTTTGAAAACTTTTCATATGAAATAAACTTAATAAGAATAAGTTTTAAGAATTGTTTACTTAGTTGAGCTTTTTCTTGAAAAATAACCATGTTTTTCTGGTATCTTTTATGGCCATTGAATATCAGTTAAACATGCTGTTGTTCTAACTAGAAGTGATGACATTGATGACATTGCACAAATAGAGATTTCATTTGCCTGCATGTGAAATACCCATAGCTGCAGCAAATTTTTGTTACAGCTAGACTGTATTAAGTGGAAAATAGCAAATTTTATTTAAATTTATTAGATTTTTCATGGCAGTTTTACAAAATACATTGATTATAATACATATAACTTTGATAGTGTGTTAAAGCACTATCTCGGGAGCAAATCTAAGTATTTGCAATTTCTAGAGAGCAGTTTTCATATTGTTTAATATTTAACATTTATAACAACAAAAATTCCATTAGTTATCAAATAATATGCTAATTTAAAACAAAATAAAAACAAAATTACTACTCCCAAACTTTTTAATTACTTATATAAAATGCTTAAATCAATTTTTATTAAATTATTTAATGGTTTCAGTCAGAAAATTAACAGCCGTTTTGTGAAATGAAGGTGTCAGGCATTATTTTGAAATATTACAATGGAACATGTAATGCTTTATCGCCTGTCACTAATAAAATGAAGGGATCTATCATATCCCAAGATTCCTCCCACACAATCTCATCAGCCATATTTTTAAATTACCGTACATCAGTTTCACATTAATGATGCTGAAGTTGTATAATGGTGTTATATTTCCAAATTCTGTTCCTATATATTCTTTCCTATTACTTATAAATAATCTTAAGTCAATAAAAACACTACTTGCTTGTATTTCAAAATTCTGCACAAAAAAAAAGAAAAACTAATAAAACTTAAACCCTATATAAATACTAACTACAAATGCCCCTTTGGGGCCAATTTCAACTCCAGTCAGATTTTACTGTAAGAAAGTTTGTCACTTTGTAAATAATTAAGGCAAGTGGTTTAATTTTCTTTGATTACTCTAGTTTCCTCCATTATTACAGAACTTTCAAATTAAAAAACCTTGAATGGGGTACATAATACCTTTCTAGCACTTTCCATACCAGTCCCATCTACCATAGGAAACATCAAGGTTGTTCACTGGGGTGCTTATTGTTTTCTTGTTTGTAGTAGGCTCTGATTTTCAGCTGAACCTTTTTCTTTCCTAGTTGTTTCTCTTCCTCTTTCTTGGATTTTTTCCAGTTTTGCCATGGCTTTATAATCCTTTTTCATAAGAGGATTTGGCCTTGTGATACTGTCTCCAGATATCAAGGGTTGTTGTTTCAAATAGAGGGGTGCAGTAATCGATTTTTACACCGCAGTCAAGATTCTTATTAAAAGGTGGTCATTTCTGTGGTAAACCTTTGGTAAGCCAAATGACAAACTTTCTTATGCTAAGATATGTCTAAAATGGGTTTGGAACTTACATAGACAGAGACACTGTATTTAAATGATGTTAATGAATTTTATATTTAGCTGGTGATGATTTGGTAAGGATGGAAAAATTTTGATAAAACATTAAAAAGTGACTTAATTGAATTCTAAAACTAACCAAATACACAATCTGTTAGTATTGTAAGTAATCAGTGTACTTACTTTATATATGATATAAAACCTTTGTTACAAAATACAATAAAAACAAATATTGATAAATATAAAATGTACTAGCTCTATCTAGATTAATCTGGTTACTTCTGTAAAATCACAATAGATGACACTTACATTTAGTATTTTCCAATGAATTTATTTGACCAAGTTAATTGTAAGGATGTGGTATTATTTATCTATATATCTATATCTGTATATCTTTGGTTATTTTGTTTAGTTTCCTTGTAAGATACATATATATAAATGTCTGAAAAATACAATAGATTTTTTTTTGGATTAGATTATATTTTTTGGATAACTACTTCTAGTTTTGTAGGATTATCTGTTTACAAAGTAATTAATTGTTTAATAATCATACACCCCCCACATTTGTTTTAAATCCCAATCTGCAGTCACATAGATTAAGGTTGTGAACACACTGAAATATGATACCAGATGTTGAAGTGATGCTTTGAAGTCATTGTAACTCCATATTTTCATATTGATTTGTATTAAACTTTAACATTTGTATTTTAGCATTGAAATCACTTCCTCCTTAATATTAGGATTGGAGTTCAGAAAAGATGTGGGTCAGATATTATCATTAGCAAAGAGATTTTATGTATTTTGTCATGAGGGTTTATTCAATCATTCATTCATTCATTCATTCATTTGTTTGGTTATTCATTCATTCATTAATTAAACAATCCATCTAATCTTAGGTGTCCATATTGTTCATTTGTTCATAATCATTCTTTCATTTGTTTGAGTGAATTTTACATTGTCAAAGATACCACTTTTGGTAGCTGCTGCATTATACACTTTTTCTTAAGTAACATTTTGAAATAGGTAATCGGCTCTACTTTCATCAAACCTAGGACATCCAGAATTTCAGGTTATATATTTCGGATATATCTCAGATATGTCTGTTGAACTGATGCTGTTTATCAAGTAGATGTGAAATGATTAAGTTTTTGCATCTTCACTTATATAGCTGGTGACATCACAGAATAAGTATAGGGAAGTACTGTTAAGATCATCGTCACATTGAATGGCTTATTTATAACATGTTGATTTTATTTCTTCCTGTAGTCATTACACAAATCCTCATAGTTTTTTCTTTTTATTTATAATTTAGAGGACTTTGCATAAACAAACCCCAATGGAGAGAGAAAGAGAAAGAGAAAAAGAGAGAGAGAGTATTAGTAATGTGCAACATTAATAAATTCCCATGAAGACAGAGAGAGAGAGAGAGAGAGAGAGAGACAGAGAGCAAGTAGCAATGTGTCAGTCTTCTTCAATGATTTTTGCACTGTTTTGAACTTAAGACGTTTATTTTATGAATACAACATTAAATAATATTATCATACCATCTGTTGGTATAAGTACTTTCCACCATTGATTTATCTATATAACATAACTTCATTTTTGTGATGCAATAGATTAAAATTGTTTACTTTTTACTGTGGTTCTGTAAACAAGGTCTTGAAGCAGAGCTACTGTATGTATAAGTGTATTTACACTTTTAGCTTTATTAAATAGGAATACACACACATACAGTGTATAAGTCCAGATAAACATTTGATTATTGAAGAGATTCCTGACTTTTGGATCAAAACCAGATGTTTTAACATTGATGTTGAAACAATTTGATACACATTTCCTTTATCTTTATATATATGTATATTGAAGCCACTATGATGAATACACCTTGTGTTTTTAGCTGGTTTGAGATTTTGTGTATTGGCTTGTAACAGAAAATCATATATTGATGTTGGTTTTATATTTAATTTCACAGATTTAGAGATTTTCTGGCGGATGTTTTGGAGATCCAGTGTTAAATAATGTTATCTACAGTTACGCCTACTTTAAGACATCTCGATATATATAGATATAGATTTACTAGAAAACTTGATGGAATTAATTAACAACACACTTATAGGTAAGTTAGAAAATATATATGTTCATTTGTATTTTTTAATAATATGTAACATTATTGTAAATCAAAGAAATTTTATGTGTCTGATTTTTTTTAATGTTAAGTGCATTAGGGATGCATTGGTGTGGCTTTGATTTCCTGTGTTGTCATGGTTATAGTTTTATACATGTATATGTGATGATCTGCTCAGTTAAAGAGGTTTGATTAAAATTAATGCCATACCTTTATTTCCAGTTAATTTTTCTTCCAGTCAGATTAAGTTGGAGTAAAACTACCAAGGGTTGGTTTAATTCATTGTAACATTTAATGTAAGTAAAATTTCATTCATGAGATTTGATGTACCATTATATGTTAGATTAATAGCCTACTGGTACTGTCAAAATACTTTATTCATTCAAAAAAAAAAAAAAAAAAAAAAAAAAAAAAAAAAAAAAAAAAAAAAAAAAAAAACAAAACAAAACAAACCAATCAAAAAAAAAAAATAAAATAAAAAAAAATAAAAACAAGAACAACAACTGAACTACTGATTTAGCTCATCACTGTATTTTGTTGATGGATATATTCATTCCATTTTGCTCGCCTTTTTCAATTTAGATTAAAATCACCCAAAGTAAGAAACTTTTCTGCATATTCCCAGGTTTATCTGGTATGGATTAAGTTGTCGTAGTTTCTAACTCACCAGTGATTCAGACACCAAGTTAATACTTTAGTTTTCATTTTGTTTTTTGTTTTTCTCTGCTTAAGATGATAATTAACAGATTAGGAAGCCATTAAGTAGGAGGAGTGGATTTTAGTAATGGTGTTTTACGCCCCTGTCAAGAATCTTTCACTTATTTTGAGGTGGTCAGTTCTGGGATGGTGGAGGAAACCAGAGTGCCTGAAGAAAACCACCGACCTTTGGCAAGCGAACCAACAAACTTTCTCACCCTAGGATCTGTCCTGAGTGGGATTCAAACCCAGGCGGTGAGAGGCACTGTGATTCGAAAGTGCGCACCTTAGACCATTCAGCCACCGAAGCCCCCATTTTCAGAGGGTCAGAGGGTTTAAATAAATGGTTATTATAATAATGTTAGAAGTTTTGTAGACTTATTATAAACTTTTTTCAGAATTTTCGTTATTGTTTAGAATTTGTATTTATATTCAATTTGCAAATTTACATGATAAAACTGCTGTGAAAATTTTCAATTTTCCAATAAAATTTCTACAAAAAAAAACAAAAAACGCTTGTAAATAATATAAATTTACTAGTATATTTTATAATCATTAAATTTTATAATTGATTTCCAGTTCCATAGATAAAATTTTGATTAATTAGATTTTAACTAGAAAAATGCACAGTAAAATTTCATTACAAAAACCTCCCGTAGCTTTGGCAACATATGTTTCTGATGTTAATGTGTTTCCCTTAATCTTTTGAAATATTTGCTGTGTTTCCCCACAAGATTAAGTAAGGGTCTAAAGTTTCTTTGTCTCTCAAGTTTTTGGATTTTCTTTCAAGTTTTTCAAGTTCCAAATTTTCTTTTTTTCATTATGTTTTTAAAGTTCAAGTTTTCTTGGGTTTCTTTCAAGCTTTTTAAGCTCACCTGAGCTGAAAGCTCAGATGAGCTTTTGCTATCCATCTTCGTCCATCGTGCGTCGTCTGTCATGCGTAAACTTTACATTTTAATCTTCTCTTCCAAAACCACTGGGCCAAATGTCCTCTTGGGGCCCCATAAGGGGGAAATAGTGAAAAACTTTAAAAATCTTCTCCTCTGAATCTACAAGAGATATACCTTAGTTATTTCATTTATAACATCCTTAGGTCATCTATTTTCAGATTTGCACAAATGGTAGCCATGGGCTCAAAATGGAGAAATTGTAAGGCACTGAGTGGGGAAATTACTAAAAATTATATATTTGTCACTATATCTTGAAAACTATCAACTTTTTTGTATAGGCATGTATATTAGAATATTGTAGGTATTGACATGCCAATCATTTTGATATATGGTTCAAGGTCATACGTTCAAAGGTCAAGGTCACAGCTGCAAAAGAAAACGTAAATTGCTAATTACCTTGAAAACTATTAACTTTTTTTACATGCATGAATATTAGAATATTGTAGGTATTACAACAACGATCATTTTGATATATGATTCAAGGTCATATGTTGAAAGGTCAAGGTCACAGCTGCAGAAGATGACTTGAATTGCTAATTATCTTGAAAACTATTAACTTTTTGTATAGGCATGTATATTAGAATATTGTAGCTTCGCCTTGGTTAACAGTGGTTCCTCAGGGTGAAAATATGCAATATCACCCTCTTGTGAATGTTATATTTATTTTGTTATGCCAAATGTCTTTCTCCAGATATTCTCTTAAACTGAGATTCTCTGTTACTTGAAAAAAAAAGGCTGGCCATTCATGGTTGTCGTCTGTCGTCTTTTGACAGGTAGTCTTGATCAAGGAAACGCTTGCATATGAATAAAATGTATATTAATAAAAGATCCTATCCATCAAATGTTTAGCTGCTTGTGATCGAAATGCGTTCGGTTGTGTGATTTAGGATTCCTTTTGCACATGTAATATTTTTTGTAATATTACCCGTTACCATAACTCCTCAACTAATGTTACCCTGAAGCACGCACACCATTCTTTATTCTTAGTAAATCTAAGGGTGATACTAATTTATTTTCAAACAGTTAGTTATCCAATCAAATTACTTGAAAATTACATGAGGTCTAATAAATTAGAATATTTTAGGTATTGACATGACGATCATTTTGATACATGGGTCAAGGTCATACTTGGAAAGGTCAAGGTCACAGCTGCAGAAGATGACTTGAACTGCTAATTATCTTGAAAACTATAAACTTTTTGTATAGGCATGTATATTACAATATTGTAGGTATTGACATGCCAATCATTTTGATATATGGGTCAAGATTATATGTTCAAAGGTCAAGGTCATATCAACATAGGAATACTAAAAATATTAATTATCTTGAAAGCTATTAATTTCATGCATAGGCATGTATATTAGAATATTGTAGGAATTGACATGACAATCATATATGGTTCAAGGTCATATATGTTCAAAGGTCAAGGACATAGCTGCATAAGTATACTGAAATTGATTAATGATTTTGAAATTATTCATTGCACTACAATAACTTCATGCATATTATATAAGCTACTTATAAATAAAATGTGAGTGGATATATTTCTGATTAAATTGGTGGGAGTTCTTAATTTGAGAAAACTTTTCAAGTTTCTGTACTTAATACATTGTCTATTGCACTTTGCAAACAATATTGGACATATCTTCAGGCAAGCGTTAAGGCCCATGGGCCTCTTGTTTAAGTTCCATATTTTCTGTTTTCTCTTAGATTTCTAAGCCCCATATTTTCTTTTTCTGCCTTGAAATTTTCAATTAGAAGAAGATGATTTAAAACTGGAAAAACTTGTATTGGCAATGTCCAATGCATCAAAGACCTCAAAACATAACATAAAACATTCAAACAGGACAAGAAATTGTGACCACTGATTGTAAATTTCTGACATTGAAGGACAGTGGAATATATGTCCAGTGGTGTGATTAAAGTACTCTTGAAGTACCTAAAACCATTAGTTTCAAATATTCTGTGTCTCAAGCTATTGAAATTCCAAATTTTCTTTATCCCTGTCAAGTTTTTGAAGTTCTAATTTTTTTTGTCTGACTCTCTCTCAAGCTATTAAAAGTGCATATTTTTTTATGCCTTCCTTGGATTATTGAGATTCAAATTTTTTCTGTGTCACTTTTAGCTTTCTATTTGCTTATCTTTTTTTCTGTATTAAATGATAAACAAAATTTATGCTATATAAGTCGTGGCAGTTAAATTTTTGACTCTCTGAATTTGTTAGCAGTTGTGCAATAATACAACTGATAACTTTTTTTCTTCCCTAAAAAAATTGTGTCAATCTATCTTCATGTTATCTGTCAGAATCATGTCTGCTCCCTGTCTTCCATATTTAGATTTGTTATGCTGATATATCTTGTTTTTCATTTGAATCAATATAAACATGTGATTGAGCTGACATGATATAGATGATATTTAAGTTTTGAAACATTCCCTGAAGCTTAGTTCTTAGTGTTAAACGGCTCATAAAGTTGTGGTCAAGTTGATAGTGCATTCACTTGTATGACTTGAACCGTGTTCATTGTATAAGGAGCTTTTAGGCAATTTATTTTTTTGGTTTGCATTAAGATATGTTAAAATGCCAATCCAAGTTTTGGCAGGAGGGAGGAGACACTAAAAAATCTACTTTGAGGATAGAACCAAACCCCCTTCTGGGGCAGTTTACCACAAGGCTGAAAGATCTAGAACAGAAAGTCTATCAGTAAATTACTCTTATATTTACTACATACAAAACAACACCAATACTATCTTAGTCCTGCTACAATAACATGGCCCTTGTTTTTACAAAGGCTTGGTCAGGAAGACACCAACAATTACATTCCTGGATGATGTTAGCTTATGGCATCACCAATGTTGCCAAGTGTGATTTTTAAAAAGTTTAGTGACAAAATTTTGACTGGATTCTTTTTGGATTTGTTTTGGCAACATGGAACTTTGTCAAAATCGAAATAAATGGCACAAATAAGAGTATTTTGGCATCAGAATATACATAATGGCAACAGAATTTAGCTTCTATAAATATTGCAGGCAACCAAATATTTTAAAGCTCGAACTAATCTTAAACACAGCTTGAATGTAGAACTTGAAGTAAGTGCCAGACATCCCCTTTAAGCTCACCCATTCATTTGTTGCAATAAAAATTTATTCCAATGATACCTGTTGTTAGCTTTATGTTTGAACCATTTGATTGGCATCACAGTAGGTTCATATATACAGGAAATCATAATATGTCAGCTAACTCAAAATAAAGTTTAAAGGTCAAGGCCATTTGAATCTATTATAAAAATCTTTTAATGTACGATAATGTAACATAGCTTTAAAAAGTTATTAAGTTGTAGAGACAGATTATTAATTTAAATAGTCTTGGTCATTTGTATAATTTTGATGAACTAGATACAATTAGTTAGAGATATTAAAGAGAGTTATACTTTTTTCCAACATACCTTAGAAATTTTAAAAGATAAGAATTTTGTGGATTTGGTATAAAAGCAGATCTACATTAATTTTTTTTAAACAAAATGTATATAAGAATTTCTTGACCATGTATATCTCAGGTTTTCCAATGAACAAATGTCAAGATTTTTGTTTGTTAATTGGAAAACAAATATGACCAAAAAGCAGAGTAATAATAGTCTGAAAATTAAAATACCGAGGGTAAAAAAAAGCAATAGTTTAACACTTAAATTGGAATAAGTGAAAACAGAAAAAAACTTAAACATTTCTTATTGAAATTATAGCAAATGTAATTATAATGAACCAAGGTTTCTGTAATTTGAAAATGTTTGACACACATCAAAAATACTACCAACATCAAACTAAGATGATTTTGTGATCTTATTCTAAAGCCTTTTCTAGTTGTATATGTGCATATTTTTAAAATTCTTGGCACATTCTAGGAAGTTTTTGAAGATTGATTCAGTTACAGTGCCTGTAATCTAATATGGTTGCTGTTGGCATCCTTGATATGATACATAAAGAAGAAAATCGGCAGTAATGGAATCCTACTACATTTCACTGTCTCATAAAGATTCATCAGGGAATAGCGACTAATGGAAAATAAATGTTACTTTTTCATTTAAACATGGCAGATCAAATGTTATTTTCATCCTTTTTAGTCTTGTGCAATAAATTTTGGAAGATATAATGAAAAATCTCACACGGTAACTTTAGAACTCAGATAGACATCTCTACTCAGCAATTAGGTAATATTTTATGTACTGGTATAGGAGCTTTTTGTCATTTGGAACAATATATAAGGTATTGCTATAGGAGCTTTTTGTCACTTGGAACAATATATTAGGTATTGGTATAGGAGTTTTTTGTCACTTGGAACAATAAATTAGGTATTGGTATAGGAGCTTTTTGTCACTTGGAACAATATATTAGGTATTGGTATAGGAGCTTTTTGTCACTTGGAACAATATATTGGTTTTCAGCGTTGGGAATGGGGCCGAATTTCAGCCCCAAATTTGCCAGAATGACAGCCCTGTTTATATTTGGTCAGTGGAGACTCTTTAATCTACATTGAGATTGTCAGTTCTGGGACATTTAAGTAAACTGGAGTATGCAAAGAAAACCACCTACCTTTGGCAAGAAAAATTTTTAAAATCATGTGTTAAGAAGCCCTGATGCTTAGACCGTTCAGATACCAAGACCTCTTTTATGAGCTAATTGTTAAATTATGTGATGTAAAAAAATGTCACTTACTGCATAGGCCATTTAATATGCTTTTTTAGCAAATAAATTGTACTTGAAATCCTTAAATGTGTACTAAAAGTCGAGTCAGGTAAACATAATATAAATTCAGTAATTACAGGTATTGAATCTGTCTGTTACACTACACCTGAGTTCCTAATGTCACTGACTTACCGGTAATTAGTAACATCAAAGCTAGATTAACAATAAAGCTAGGCATACTCTGAATACTGCCCATGTTAACTTTAATTTGCAAGTGCTTGTAAAGATCACAGACCTGTGTTAAATGTTAATTAATGATAATTATGACTTCAAACACACAGAGGTTTTAAGACCTTTATATAACAAATACATCATGCACAGTAAGGTTATTGATGGATAAAAACATGTTTTAGACTAACTGGGTAAAAAGTTGTGTATTGAATTAGTAAAGGATATTGTGTCAAGTTTGATTTGGTTTTTCAAAAGTCCAACACTAGCCAGATGTAACTATCTCATCAGGTTTTATTAAGCATTCTATAGACATAAAGTTAGGGAAATAACTATTATATACAGGCTATATGATTAACAAAAGATCTTATGTCATACCTCCAGTGTGAGTGTCAGTCATCATTAGATCCAAAGTTTTTTTCATTTTTAAATAAATGTTTGGATAGAAATTGTCTGATCATATAGTGATTTGGATCATTGCGGTTTGCTGTAAACATTTATGTTAAGAATAGTGAATAGAAAAGTTGCATGAGTTTTCTAAACCTCAAAGCCAATAAGCTCTCTCAAATGTTTAATCATATCTGAACATCTGTTTAATAGTGGGCTTTTAGATTTATTCCAAGTTTTGAGATTCATACCAACAACTCCCAGTTGAATCTGACTTAGGACTTGAGACATTGATTATTACATTACATTTGTAACACAAGTTGACTTGATACATTGATTTGTTCTTTTACTGAGATGTTTAGTTGAGTGTCACCAGGCCTTTACCGAATTTTGGTGAAAAACGCCGATTCAAACTTAAAAAGCCAATTGAAAAATATCTGAATCAGCTTCTTTATTGTGTAGCCTGACTAGGCGACATATAGGGATTACTTTCTTCGGCGGCGGCGTCGTCAGCGTCTGTGGCGTCCGGATTTCCTTGTACGGAGCATAACATTGGTGTTGTACGTTCAAATGACTCCAAACTTCGTGTGCATGTTTCTAGCAATGACTCGAAGTGCAGTGCACAAGAACCGCAACTCTATCTTTTTCCGTCTTTTAATTATTTCCCTTTGATTGATTTTTATGCAGTGTCAGGTGACACATCTTTTTCAAAGAAACAATCTAGTTCCATAAAGCGTACTACAAAATCTGATTAAAAAATTTTTAATGTTGGCTTGTACCCAGGACAGTGTCACGATTCACTGAACTCCCCTATTTACAGGTTAATTACCTTATCCTTTGCCTATCATTTATGGGTGGAGCGAATTTACCCTTTGTGGATTGGGAGGAAGAGGGGTTAATGTACCCTTTGCCCATTGCCAATTGACCTGACCGGCATTTGTGGAGCCCTTAGTGTCACAGATAATTAAAAAAATCCTGGAAGGAAACATCAGCCTGATGAGGATCAAGATGGACGCAGTCCTCCCTGAGTTGAATATATGAAATGGCTTCACTGAAGAATACATTTCTGCTTAATAAGTCTATATAGACAAGGGACGAGTTAAGCCTAACTACCCTATAAATAATAAACCCTCTCCAGAGAAGTTTGGCCATTTTGACTGGTTTGAATATAATTTTTCTCATAGTAGCCATTTTAATAAGGTTAATATATAAACTATCCTCAATTGTTTTTTTAGGCAGAATTAAATAAATAAAATATCTGTATGTGATGAAGGCAAGTTAAATAAAACTTGACACTTGTATCATATTTAGTATAAGAAGAAGTCATAAATCTTGATCATAATTCTATCGTTTACCTACATATAGTCGGAAATGGTACATCTGTGTACAATATCTATACATCTCAGGAGCTGCATTTACTCAATTATAATCTACTTAAAACTCATAAATGTCATCTAAGGGTGAAAATCTTTATAGATACTAAATAACTCCATGGTATTATTTCAATTGTTTTTTATCATGCATTTGGGCAATTTCTCACTTTATCTGTAGTGAACTGTGTACTGATAATGTGTTAGTAGATGTCACTCTTTGTTTCTAGTGACTAAATGAAGATTAATTATGTGTTTCACTGGATGTTACTGTTTGTAGTGACTTGTGGACTGCTGATAGTGTCAGTGGATATCATTTTTGTTTGTAGTGACTTGTGACTAATGGTGTGTTTCAGTGAATGTTACTGTTTGTAGTGACTTGTGGACTGATGTATGTCAGTGGATGTCACTGTTGTTTGTAGTGACTTGTGGATTGATCATGTGTTTCACTGGATATCACTGTTGTTTTAGTGACTTGTGGATTGATGATGTGTGTCAGTTGATGTCACTGTTTGTTTGTAGTGACTTGCGTACTGATGATGTGTGTCAGTGGATGTCAATGTTTGTTTCTAGTGACTTGTGGACTGATAATGTTTGTCAATGGATGTAACTGTTTGTTTCCAGTGACTTGACTGATGACATTGTGTCAGTGAATGTCACTGTTTGTTTGTAGTGACTTGTGGACTGATTATACATGTAATTGGATTTCACTGTTTGCTGTTTGTTTCTGTTGACCTGAAAATTGATGATGTGTTTCAGTGGATGTTACTGTTTGTAGTGACTTGTGGACTGATGATGTGTGTCAATAGATGTTACTGTTTGTAGTGACTTGTGAACGGATGATGTGTGTCAGTGGATGTCACTTGTTTGTAGTGACTTGTGAACTGATGATGTATGTCAGTGGATGGCACTCTTGTTTGTAGTGACTTGTGGACTGATGATGTGTGGCAGTGAATGTCACTGTTTGTTAATAGTGACCTGTGAACTGATTGTGTGTGTCTATGGGTGTCAAAATGCAAAAAAAAAAATATAGCTGTTGCCTGTTAGTTTTATGTAAATTTTTCATTTACAGCACAAAGAAATTCCATTATAATGTTGGGTGAATACTCTGTTTTGCCACCTTACTTATTAATAGATTTACAGTTTTAGCATGACTCTTACTCCATTTCACCTGGTAGGAATTTGCACTTCTTTAAGCAGGATCTATTTTTATAACTTTGACAAATAGTTTATTTTCTGGAAAGTGTCAGTTATTTCACATGCTTCATATGTAATAACAACATGGTTGATGAAGTTATGGTTATGCTAGAATTGATACAGCTGTGGAATCTGGCATCATGAAATCAACATTGCCATAGCAATGATGGACAATAACAATTTGTTAGCATACATATCTGAAACAATAGAAACACCAATCTTAACACTTATCATTTTCACTGCTGAATTCCAAAAACTCTTTATATTTGTTAAACATTCACTGACCATTACTGACCGACAACTTGTTTTTGTATTTTAGCTTGATTGATATCAGTCCAATGAACCTGTTTATAATTTACACCACATGTCAATAGAGGAATTCATTCATGTTTTACTTTTGGCTTATATGGTAGTGTTTGTTTGTTTGATTGATTTCTTCTTTCACCCATTGATTTCAATGCTCTTTATTGTATAACCACTGACCATTTTAAAAAGTGCAGACTCTTTTCTATAACTAAATGAACTCATTTTTATAGCTTGTGTTAAAGATTATATGAAATTTTTCAATGTTGATGTGGTTTCACTTGTTATGTGGAAGGTCATGAGTTTCTACCCATATTGTCTTTGGTGAGCAGCATGCATTTAAATAATAAATTAAAAACAATTAAGTCACATCATAAAATTAAGTTAAGCTTATTTTTAAATCTTCAATAAAATTGACCTTGTAGCAAACTTATTGTCATGGAATGAGTTAAAGCTGCATTAAGTTTTTCAATTTTCTGAATTTTTTTGATTTTCTAAAAACATATTTTTTTAATAATAGATATCTTCAAATCACGATCTGTGACATTCATTTTCTAAAATTTCATTTCTTTTAGCTGTAAATAAACAGAATCCTCTGACCGGTTGGTCAGTGTTTTACGATGGTAATTATGAGCTTGGAGCATGCGCATGGATGTACGGGAAATCCTAGAATCGAAGGTGAAACATGACAGATTGCATTAACTGTCCTTCATTAATATCCAGATGTATTTAAAAAAGTGTAATGTAACCCTTACAAAGTCACAAATGACAAATTCAACGAAGTTCTGTGTTTAATTTATCGTATTTCACCATTTTGAAAGTTGTGTTTAAATGACCTGAGTTTTTATGACGTAACCATGTTCCAATATTAGATCCCAAATGCTGCATCTCCCTCGGTAAATACTGTAATTTCTGTATTTATTTGAGCTTTTATAGTTAAACCAAATGTAACACTGTTCATTAGGAACATCATTAATTAGATTAACACCGTTTTAATTTTTTCTTTGGAAAACTTAATGCAGCTGTAAGTAATCTTGTTCTTGTTTGAATGTCAAACACCCTTTCCATCTAGCTAATGTAGCTAGAATCAATCGCTAAAAATTGTCCAAGATGTAACACAGCATTTAAACAAGACAGTCCAGCAGCAGATGGCAAAATTTACCTTAAAATGCGATATTTGCATGTGATAGTATGCTCAAAAGCTATATACAAGTTTGTATTTGTGTGCAGTGGAAAAACATGGCATTTACAGTCTTAAAATCTGGACTTTTAAATTCAGAGTTGTGATTTTAAGTCTTTGGTTCTGTGTACTAGCTGGCAAGTGATATGTTCACAAGGAAGCATTTAATTTTACATTGTTCAAGGTCATACAAATGATAATTAGACAAATACCAACAGTAAACTTTTGAGTTTATCTAGTGATGGACGGACATTTTTTTACTCTTTGTTACAATTTTGTCACTAAAACTGACTTATAGAACCAGCCTTATGAGCTTGTAATATTCTGGATGTGCCTTAAGTTAATGCACCCCTATAAGACTGACATTAGAACTGTCATTGTATTACCTGTATACATGTATATATCCAGGGCCCTTGAAGTTTGGGTAGTGTACTTGTACTTTTTTGCATTTCATTACTGGGGTGAAATTAGTAAACTGTATATCCTAAATTAGTAAACTGTTAAAATTAATAGACAAAGTATACAGAAAGGAATAATTATATAGATGAAGAAAATAACAATGGTACTTATACACCAATATAGGTAGTTTTGTAGTGGTTTTTTTCTTTTTTTTTTCCTTTTTTTTTTTTCTTCAATGAAATAGACTTTGTAGTAAATTCAATTAGAATGAGTCTTCCTAAGTTCAGAATAATTATCAAGGTTTTCTGTAAGGGCTGAATTTATTTGTCAATTAGTAATAATGGTTGACACTGTTAAAAAAAATCATTTGACCACTATTGATAAAATATTGAAGAGTAAACAGCTTCTAATTGTTTGAATTCTTTATTTAAGCCTGTAATGAATGTGTTTTTAAACTCACCAAAATCAAGAATCCCCAATGGTGATATTTTCTCTACATCAAATGGTGTGTAACTCAATTATTCATCAATCTAGTAAGATTTTATGATTGTAATGACGAGTTTGCCATTGATAGATATTACAGTTTTTGGAAAGTGTAATCAAAAAACAAATTTCATTGAACTTTGGTTTTCAGAATCAATTGGATCCCAAATAATTTTAAATCAAATGTTGGATTTTTTCCAGTAGTCTCTTATGTATACATGTATTTATAAATGTTTGAAGAGAAAAAAAACAGAAAGGAGTTATTTATTGCTGTTGCTATGGTAACCAATCATACTTTGCCAAATTTATTTCTTTATGGTGCATTTACCAATAAGAGAGCTGTAGTTTAATATATAAGGAAATGTTTTTCTTCCACATTTTTACAGAAATATCTGTTTATAGTAAGAATGGTATTGATTTTTCAATTTGAAAATCATGATTTTATCTAAAATGGGACATTTAACTGCATCAGGTAAGCATTTTCATTAATTCAGAGTTTACTTGCCCCTTTTATTTTAGAATCTCCCTATTTGATGGCTTCTATAAATGCAGAATTATCCAGATTTTATAAAGTTTGTATCTAAGAAAAATATTTATTTTTGGAATACAAATGTGATCGAAAAAATACATGTTGGTTTCACTGCAGTTATTTAATTTACACATGTAAAGGGCCATAATGTAAAGTTAAACTCGTAACTCAGAAATTGAGTAAAGAGTAAAATTGGGTTTTTTGTCTCGGTCAAGATTGTAAAACTTATATAGAGGCATTATCAGAGCTATAGGTTAAATAGCATAAATTATCTGGCTTGCAATAAGTCTTTTTTGTGCCATCCCAATTTTGACATAGTAAAATTGAATTTTAGGACTAATACAAGATACAAAGGTTAAAAAAGAAGATGTTTTTAATCAACTAAAACAAGAACAAATATAGAGGATCATAGATAAGTGTGTATAAAACATGAAATTAGGAAAGCAAATTTTATTATTTTATTTGCCACAAAAAATGGATGAAACAATAAATTGTGCAATGACTTTAATAAATTTAATATTAAATACATAAAAGTAAAATTCTATATATCACATAACCAAGGATGATTTAACTGTAGAAGAATTAAAAAATCAAGGATAACCATTTGTAAGGACTTTCATGTTTTCTGCTTAATATATGTATAATGACATCATAAGTAGAAAAATTATGTCACAATATGTATAGTAGGCCATACATATACACATTTTAGTGTGCAACTGAACTTGCAGCTAATTATTACAGCCAAGGAGGTATTCATGATTTTGTCCATATACTTTCCATGTTAAATAGTTTTTTCCCAATTATCACCCTTGAAGTATTCCTAGACCAATTTTGATGAAATTTCCATCGTTCAAAGCGAACTTATTTGTGAATTTTCTTTTAATTAAAGTTTTTTTTTAGGGATTCTGAAATTCAGAAATAAGGGCCTACAGTAATGCAAATAACCCTTCCTCAATTGTGGTTGACTGAGTGGAATATGCATCATGAGACTTTTTGAATTTGAATTCATTTGAATTCCGACACTTTTGCCACTTAGCTACTACATTTCTGATGTAATAATAGGACATATGTAAGTTCCAATCACAAAGGTATACTGTAAATCAGGAAATTAATGCATCATAAAATGAATGCTAATTGCCAATTTTGAAGTAAAATGTGTATTGAAATTAATGCGATTTTTTTAAATTTCAATTTTTAAAATTTTTGCCTATTTTTTATCTTACAATTATAAACATTAAATTATGGACTCAGAAATTATTATATTATGATTTCCTTTATTTATAAACACGTTGTAAACAAACTTTATAAAAATAAACAGTGAGGTGTGCCGAGGGTAAATTTTTATGCACCGATGACCCATTGTTTTAAATTAACAATGGTGGTAAAGGATTATCAGAACAAAGAAATGCGTGGTCTTTTTTTTTTAAAAAAAAAAACAAAAAAAAACAAACATAATCAAAAATAACGGCTTTGAGTTTTTATTAAAATAAAGCATTCAAAATTAGGATGTCCATGTCGACATGTATACAACTGATCTTCGTCTTAAACTCACGAGTTTAGAATGTTACATTACTTATAATCACAGTACTTTCAATTTGATGTCCCAGTCAAGGTTCAAAATGATGTATCAGTCATGATTTCACTCATAGCAAAATTCCCAGTAGGAAAGAAACAGCAAAAAATTACCGCTAAATGAGAATGTGCTCTAATTCATCAGTGATGATAACAACTTCCGGTTAAGGGAGGTAACTCAATTTACAATAAATATACAGAATACAACAGAAATCGAAAAATAAATGTGACAAAATTATTGTGATAACGGGCCTCGCATTTTTCGCATTAATTTCTTGCTCGCATTAATTTTCTAATTTACAGTAAATGAAATTTTACAGTACAGTCACAAATGTATGTATAACGTTAAAAGAATTTTTACAGCACAATTTTAAGTTCCTTATTTTTCAAAAGGTGAATTTTAATGGTTTTTAAATTTTTTTTCCATAGATCAATTTATGTATTTTATTTACTTATTTATTTAAACAGAAATGCATATTAAAATGTCTGGTGATTAAAGTGATGGGCAGTTCATAAGTCAAATGCTTGAAGAAAAAAATCATATAAGCTGAAAGTCTTACCTGATATCTACTGTATTCGTTGTTTAACTGAGTATTTTTTGGCACTAAAATTAGTGATAGTTTATTATTTTGTGTGCCACCTTTGGTTTAATTATTATTTTTATCACTTTGGAAACTTGGTGGAGACATTATTCTGTCTCAAAGGGAAATGTTAAAGGTTTATATTCATTTATAAGATCTGAATTCAGATTTAGAAATTGTTTGATTAATTTTAAAATGAGCTAAATAGATACTATGTTTCAATCAGCATTAAGGAGTTGAGTAATGGTAAAACAAATTTCTATTTTACTACTCTGCTAATTCAAATCAGAGCGAGAAATGGTGTGAGTTATTGTGTAATGCTACATATTAACCTCATCAGATTGAAACTATTTCCAGACAATCAAAATCAAATTGGCATAGTAAATTGCAAATAAACCTATAACCTTTCTTCTTGGCATTAAACGATGTCTACATCTATATTTCATGAAGTAAATCTGACATTTTTATTTTCTTTATTTAAAAAAAAGTTTGTGTAGTCTTCAAGCAGTTTCCTGCCATTTCATTATATAATAGACTTTTGTGATGTTAACATTTTGACATGGAAGGTAACTGATTAAAATTGTTAATCTTGTGTGTACATTAAATTAATAAGTTTTTAAATGTCTGCTTCATTACCATGAAAACTTATCATTCTCTCTTATAATATTCTTTTATCGAATTACATCTTATATTATATTTTTTCCGCCATGTTTCTAATATTAAATCCCTTGCTGGAAATAGTAAATTGTCACTGAGTCTGTGGCTGAGTGGTCTAAAGCCCAAGTTTACGATCACAGTGCCTCTGAACGCTTTGGTTTCAATCCATTCAGGCAGATCCTTGTGTGAGAAAGTTTGTCATTTCACTTGCCAAAAGTCATTGGTTTTTCTTCCAGGTATTATCTTGTTTCCTCCACCATCTCAGAACTGACTGTCTTGATGAAATAAATGAATCTTGACTGGGGTATTAAATGACATTAGTCCAGTTCACTCCTCTCCTAATCCATCTGTAAACACATGCTCAGCTGCTGTACTGAAAGCCATTTAGCCAATAGGAAGCAGTTTGTTCCGATTTTCAGAGTAATACAAAATATTATGACCAATTTATTTCTCTGCACTCCCAAAATCAACTTCTAGGTTGTAAGTTTTTGAAGACGTAGTTTTTTTTTTTTTTTTTTAAAAAAATGCTGGTTGCCACATATTTATGAGATACTGAGAGAGTATTCAGTAGGTTTTCCAGTGTGTATCATCTGGGTTTTTGTTTTTTTTTAGTTTTTGTTTTGTTTTGTTTTTGTTTTTTTTGTTATTTGTTTTTTTTTTGTTTTGTTTTGTTTTTTATTTTTTTTGTTATTTGTTTTTTTTGTTTTTTTTTTTGTTTTGTTTTTGTTTTTTTTTGTAATATGTGTTTGTGGTGATGTATTTATGGATCCTGCTTAGCTAGCTTTGATGTCTGCAGAATCCTAGAGAGTTTAATTTAGCAGTGAAATGGTATAGTATCTAATTATAAAGAAGTTTACTTAGTCTAATACTTGAAGTTACTAGAGTTGACTATAGAAGAATAAGAATTGGGTACTTTGATTACCAGAAAATGTATGTGAATGTAAGCTTATTCTATAGTCTTCAGATTTCTCTCAGACCAAAAAATGGTTTGGATCCTTTACATAGTCAGGTGCTTCAGAGCTAGGTATATCAGACACATGATAGTGTCATAGCTATAAATTAAATATTAAGACAATTATTAGTGGTACAGTACTTCCTGACTACTGTTAGTGTCTGACTGTGTTTCTAGTTATGAAATACTAAAATTCTGATATTAAGATTGTTATGAACTTGTTATTGAATTAAGAACTTAATAATGAAATTCTTATGTTCCAGTTCATGTATATTATGTTATAATCAATAAGTCATAAATGAGAAAGCTGATCTTGTCTGAGATGAAAATTGTTCCTTCTTCTGTTGCATCATTGGAAAGACATAAAAAGTGTACTGGCTATTCCTTCTTATTCCTTAACTTAATTTATTGATACATTTAGGTTTACCATAGAGTGGAAAGGAGAAAAAATTTATGACTGTGCGATTGGTCTGGTAAACTGATAAACAATTAACTATCTCCAGCAAGAAGAAGCCTGAGTAAGTCGAAAAGGTGAAACATTTATAAATGTACATTTGGTCTGGGAAGCAGATATTTTCAGACTAAGTGACAATTAACTATCTCAAGCAAGAAGTAGTCTCAGAGTTTAAGTTGAAAACGAGAAATATTTATAAATGTGCATTTGGTCTGGTAAGCTGACAGAAGCAGATATTTTCAGACTAAGTGACAATTTACTATCTCCACAAGAAGTAGTCTTGAGTAAGCAACAGTATCCAAATAATCAAATGGTAAAATAGACACATGATCAGTAAAATTAATATGCCACTCCCACAATAATACAGGACAAAGCACTCCCACAATAATACAGGACATAGCACTCCCACAATAATACAGGACATAGCACTCCCACAATAATACAGGACATAGCACTCCCACAATAATACAGGACATAGCACTCCCACAATAATACAGGACATAGCACTCCCACAATAATACAGGACATAGCACTCCCACAATAATACAGGACATAGCACTCCCACAATAATACAGGACATAGCACTCCCACAACATACAGGACATAGGTTTTTATGGTAGTTTATATCAAACCTTAACCAGAAAAACATTATAGACCTTATATCTAATGTTCCACCTTCCTCCTGTGTGTGTGTGTGTGTGTGTGTGTGTGTGTGTGTGTGTGTGTGTGTGTGTGTGTTCTTTTTCCTTTTAGAATTATATTAATGACTTCAAGTCTACAATATATTTGGCACTCTGTCAGTAAATGATAAACAAGTGATTTTGGCACACCTGACTCTATTAGCCAACAATTATAAGAATTTTACAGTCAGTTTTCTATACAGCTTCAGATTCATCATATAATATATTTCCCTCTTGTTACACAACTTAAACCCTCTTATTCTAAATGGAATATCTGATACCGTCATGAAAATTAATGAAAAAAGCACTATACCATTACAAAATGGGGTTAGTTAGTTAATGTAGTATTTTTTCCCACTTATAAACAGATATACTTTGTACATAAAACATACTGCATGAATTAGCAAAGTTAATTTTAGGTTTTTCAGAAAAACATAAAAATTTACCCCTGATAATTGGATATTCCCTGTTATCTATGATTTTGTTATTATTTATATTATATAATAATAGATGTTATAGACATTGCAACTTATTTGAAGCTCTACCATCCATTTTCACATTGATCTTTTTCTCAGAGGTAATCTTGCTTCTTAAAAAATTACATTACCGGTAACCATAAAATGTGATAAATCTGTAATTTATATATTTTAAACCAACAAGAAAAATCACCATATGGAAATCATATGTTTATGGCAGCATATGGAGACCATATTAAAACTTTTTGAAAAGTGTTAATGGCAACATATTGAAACATTGTGAAAATGTATGAAAGCATTTGTTTATGGCAAATAAGAAGCATTATAGAGATTGTATGGAAAACATGTTTAAGACAGTATATGAAAATATATGGAAAACATAGTTATGGTATCATATAAAAATATAATGAATTCCAAAATAATTATGTTTACTTAAAAAATTTTGTATTTGTGCCCTAAACATAGACCTTATTCATTATTATAAAAATGGAAATAGAGTTGGAATTGTTTTTTCTCTGCACTTGATTTTAATTAACAGTAAGCCTTTTTCTCAAATAAAGGTTGTCTGAAAAATGCTTTGTTTTGAGTGATTACACTTAATTTACATATAGTTGTGCACAGTTATAGAATTCTGCACAAGAATTCCACGGATTTGATTGTCTCACCTGGTTAGTTTTTGATTGAATAGAAAATACACTATTTAAAATAAACTTTCATATTTTGACATGCCACTGCTGCCACCTACAACGACACCAGAAAAGTAACACCTAAGTCTCATCTGATGGCAATGCCAGGCACTCGACAAAAACTACTTGAACCACACCATATAGTGAACTCTCCTTACAACAGCACTCTTTATAATTGCATATTCAGTTAACGGTAAAAATAATTGCATATTCAGTTAACGGCAAAAAATTGTCAGGAACAAATCTGTTGTTATGTTTTTATTGCACTTTATAACGGCATATTCAGTTACCGGCAATGAAATGTTGGGCACGAATGTACAGAATTAATTCTTTTTCTGTTTGATATAACATGTATTTACAAAATACAAAAAAATATTTCGATATCCAATATTTAATTGAAAATTTCAACAAAACAAAATGTGTTGTTGATAGTTTATAATTTATTTTCAAAACTCTGATTCAGATGATTTGAAATATTAAGAAATATATGAAAATAATTAGATGAATATTATTGCATACATCAAGCATTGTATTATAACCTGAATGCAACAAACTAACGATCTGACTTTTGAACAAGGGACATAACTCCGACACATTCTAAATTCATTACAGCGGCATATTCTTTACAACAGCAAATTTGATGATCACTAATACAATCATTGAAAAGAGGGTTGACTGTATAATGGATCAACCCCCAGCCAAGCCTGGCATTTGGCATATTGAATGAGAGTATTTTACTGCAATGTGACATGTAAAGAATGTTTTTAATACACATTAAACTGTTTTTTTAATTTCCTAATATCTGCATAAATATCAACTGAAAATAATTTGCTCAATATTCATTAGGTAATATTGACTAGCATTGGCATTTAAAATCAAATTACATGTTATCAATAAAAACAATCTAGCCATAAAAAAAAAATAAGAGACAATTAAAAGTGTATAGTAATTCCTGTTCACTTGAATAATGTTATAGTCATTTCATGAAACCTTGTCTAATTTCATATGAAATTAAAAAATATGTAAGGATATAATACAAATTTGAAATTAATGTAGAAATTATAAAATAATATATAAATTAAAAAATTGTTTTACGTTTTAGATTTATTAAATTTTAAAATTTAAATCCTCATATATTTTGACTCATATATCATATTAAAAATAGATAAATAACATAACAAAGCCTTTAGTCATTATTCAGGCATTGAATCATTTTGTAGTGAGAATAACTAGATAGTTGTGTAATCATTTGAAACTTCCAAATATCATGCAGACATATTTACATTAATATATGGATATCTTTATTATACAAGGTTTAAAACTTGATTTAAAATATCATGTGAACTTGAAAATTATTCAAAAATAGAATTTTAATTTTGGAATGTATAGATTTAGACTTTAATGTATACTGTGTGGTCAAGTATTGAAGAAGGAAGAATGTAGTTATATGAATTTAAGAGTTTTTTGATCAGGTCAGTTTTTTTTTTTCATATTTTTAGCCATTTTTCTCCATGCAAAAACCACTACAACATTAGCACGGTTGGTAACGTGCCTGTATCACAACTGTGTCACAATGTTTTTCATGCTAGGTCTAGTGATTTTTGAAAGTTATTAAAATATATTAAATGTGTATGTGTGAATGTGTTTTGTGGTCCGCCTTGTATAAGTGTACTCCTTGGATGACTTTTTGAAAAGGTGCTAGCTCACTTAGTCAGTATGCCATAGACACATATGGTTATTTGGTTTATAAAAACTTTATAATAAAAATATACAGTATAACCTGTGTATAAAGTCCACCTAAGGGACTGAGCAAAAGTGGACTTAATAGACAGGTGGTCTTTATATAGAGGGTCCCCTATATATATACGAGTAAACATACAGTGTTTAAAATAGTTAAAAAAGTGAAAATATGCAGTACCTATTAAAAACTTATTAATATATACATTAATAAAGTTATTTTCATTTTATTTTTTTAAAACAGATTATTAAGAAATAATCTTTAAAAAACCAAACTATTTAAATTTGATAAACTGTACATCAGAAAAGATTATTTGGTTAAACTCTACATATTATATACACTTGACTAATTGTGTCTTTGTTGTTATAAGTCACAGCAAAGGTGTCACAAATTAAACAATTATATATAAAACATAATAGATAACAATGGGTATTTGTACCTTTATATCTGATGGCTTCAGTTGTTGACATGATAAGTATGACTTCATATATTTTTCTTCAAAATTTTACGTGATATCAGTCAATACTGTAGTTTTACTACAGTAGATTTTAAAACTATGTAAATTACTACATTGTATTTAGTGTGATCAATAATTTATATTAAAATTATTTATTGCCAATCTTCATACATCACAGTATCAAAGAAATGTGGCTGATATTTACTGCAAAAAATTTGGGAAATTATAAAATTTAATAAAAAATTATATTAAAGAAGTGGACTTTATAGACAGGTTCTGGAGTCATTTGGGACTGAAAAGGGTGGACTTTATTCACATTAGACAGGTGGACTTTATATGGAGGTTCATTAAATAGTAAAATCCATTGGGGATACTTCAGACCGGTTGCTATAGACAGGTGGACTTTATATAGAGGTGGACTCTATAGCAGGTTAACTGTAATAGTCTGAGTAATGAGCCTGAATTTTTTTTTTTTAGCTCAAATGGCTATAGCCAGCTGAGCTTATGGTATGGTTTTGCATGCATCCGTGAGTCCGTGTGTGCATGCATGCATAAACTTTAATCGTCTCCTCTGAAACCACTGGGCCAATTGGGATCAAATTCGGTGTGGAAGGTCCTTAGGTCAAGTAGACTAAAGTTTGTACCAGGGGACCCCAACCGACATCCAAGATGGCCGCTGTTACTATAAATAGCAAAAACACATAAATAGCCATTGTTGAGTCATTTTTTAACCGTTTTTGTTCAAATTTGAAATGAAGAGAGAAGATAGTGAGCAATCAACATATGTAACAGGTTTTTCTGAGAAATTTTTCGTTGACCTGATTTTTTCGAATTATGCAAATGAGGTTTAATATTTAATCAATTCTTTGAAAATCTTCTCCTCTGAAACAACTGGGCCGACTGGAACTGTATTTGGTGTGGAAGGTGTAGGTGGGGTAGACTAAAGTTTGTACCAGAGGACCCTGCCTGACTTCCAAGATGGCCGCCATTACTATAAATAGAAAAAACACAAAAATGGCCATTGTGGATCCATTTTTCCACCAATTAAGCTCAAATTTGAAATGTAGAAAGTATATCGTGGGGGATTTAACATATGTAACAGGCTTTTGTAAGAAATTTTTGGTTGACCCAATTTTCAAGAATTATGCAAATCAGGTGTAATATTTAGCGAAATCTTTGAAAATCTTCTCCTTTGAATCCACTGGGCCAATTGGAACAAATTTTGTGTGGTTGATCCCTACCTCGGACAGACTAAATTTGTACCAGACAACCCAGCCCGACATCCAAGATGGCCGCCATTACTATAAATAGAAAAAACACAAAAATGGCCATTGTGGATCCATTTTTACACCAATTAAGCTCAAATTTGAAATGTATAAATTATATCGTGGGGGATTTAACATATATAACAGGTTTTTGTGAGAATTTTTTCGTTGACCCAATTTTCAAGAATTATGCAAATTAGGTGTAATATTTAGCAAAATCTTTGAAAATCTTCTCCTCTGAAAGCACTGGGCCAATTGGAATGAAATTTCATGTGGAAGGTCCCTACGTTGGCCTGACTAAAAATTGTACCAGGCAACCCCGCCTGACATCCAAGATGGCTGCTGTTACTATAAATAGAAAATACACAAAAATGGCCATTGTGGATCAATTTTTCCATCGATTTAGCTCAAATTTGAAATATAGAAAGCATATTGTTTATGATTCAACATATGTAACAGGTTTATCTGAGTCTTTTTTTGTTGACCCAATTTTCACTAATTATGCAAATTATGTTCCATATTTTGTGAAATGAAGTAAAATATCTTCTCCTCTGAAACAACTGGGCCAATTGGAATGAAATTTTGTGTGGAAGGTCCCTACGTTGGCCTGACTGAAGTTTGTACCAGGCAGCCCCCCCCCCCCCCCCCCCCCCCCCCCGGCATCCAAGATGGCCATGGTAACTAAAAATAGAAAGAAAAAAAAATGGCCATTGTGGATCCTTTTTTCCATCGACTGAGCTCAAATTTTAAATATAGAAAGTATACTTTGTGGGATTCAAAATATAAAACAGGTTTTTTTCCGAGAAAATTTTTATTGACCCAATTTTCAAGAAATATGCAAATTAGGTGTAATATTTAGTTAAAATCTTCTCCTCTAAAACCACTGGGCGAATTGGAACCACATTTTGTTTGGAAGGTTCCTACATCAGCCTGAAAAAAGATTGTACCAGTCCAAGATGCCCATTGTTACTAGATCTAAAAAAAAAACAACCAAAAATAGCCATTGTTTGATCTATTTTAAGCTCAACTGGCTAAACCCAGCTGAGTTTATGGCATGGAGAAAGTTTGTCAGTTAACTTGCTGCTTGGTTGTGGTTTTCTCCGATACTCCAGTGTCCTCCACCATTTCCAAAACCAACAGTCTCTGTATAAGTGAAATATTCTTGAGTTGAACGTTTAACAGCATTACAAACAAAAACAAACATTGTCTTACATATGCAGCCAGTTGAGCATCACAGGCCCTATTGGGCCTCTTGTTTGGAGTATGCTATGGTATCATGCCAACCTTAGAATCTGCGTATTAAGGACAACATTTTCTATTCCATTGAGTGTCTTTATATACAGCTTAACTGTATGATAAGGGAATAATAAGTATTTCACATGAACTTTAATATTTATTAAAGATTGGTCTCCATGATTTTATAGTTTGGAGTCGTGTGTTCTGTTAACAATCTGGTGTGAAAGAATTTATAGAATACTGACTGTTTATATAGATTCACTGCATATCTTTTAAGATAAGTTAATCAAAGGTCACTTATTTACAGAAATGACAGTTTTATCAAACTCAACAAAAATTTGAATGTTTCAGAAATTATGTTTAAATGAATAAAATATAAAACTTACATTTTTTTCAGAAAAAACTTGTGGTCACACCCTATATCTTAAGATAAAATATCTTTTAACTTTAAAAGCAACTGTGAAAAGAAATGAAACAGACATTTTATAATACTGAAAAAGAAATTTTGAAAAAAATATGGATCAGACCCATGCAGTGAATCTACACTCGGCTTCAATTTAAGAAAAAAAGGGTCTTTAATTGTACAAAAATATTTATTTTTGGAACTATAACACATATGAATTTATGGTATTTATTGATTTAAAAATAATTTCCAAATCTATATTTTTACCTTGAGTACATATTTTTAGATACTACAGTTCAAATCATAATCATATAATTTCTAAATCTTTCAAACTTGTTTAGATTTTCCTGCCAATATATTTTTTCAGAAATCTATTTGTAGGAACAAAAATCCAATCAAAGTCACGTTTTGTCATTATTTCTGAAATTGTAAATAATTAGTTTTTTAAGTGCATCTAGAATATAATCTAATTGCAGAAAACACCAAAAAAAAAAAAAAAAACATCAGTTAATAATTGATTTACAGATCAATACGTTTATATTATAAAAGTCACATTATATTCATCAATCATAGGCAGTTTCCGTCAGAATATATTTATTATAATTACAATACAGGTTTCATTTTTTTAATGCTCCACTTATCGATAAGATGAAGATGAAATAAACATTCTTTTCAGATTGCATTTCAAACCAGTTTCTAAACTCATACCAGTTTCTAAACATGAATGTATATGATTCTTAACTGCAATCTAAATACTGTTGCTTTATTAACTTTAATTAAGTTTATGGACTATACAGGTGGTCCGAGTGACTGTGACTTGAATATTTTATTTTCAAAGCTAAACATTAATGAACTGTAAAAGGCTTTCCATTATTGGTATCTTTCTAAGGAAATTGAAAATCAAGTTCTACTTATCACCCTTCATTTTGGACTGGTAAAAATAATGTCATTCATTTGCTAGTCATATTTTCCCCTGAAAGTGGTGTAAATAGTCAAGACAAAAACAAGGCTTCTTTAAAGGACTTCGATTTCTCAATTAAAAGCAAACTGTTCATTTATGAAGGGCATATATACATGCACCTCTAGAAGGGTAATCTCTCAGTTTAAGTGCAGATGAACTGAGCTTGTTATTGTGTTTATAAGTATACTCTTGAGTACTGGTTACTAATAATTTCCTATAAGACTCTGTTATGAATTAGCATGTATTGTGCTTGCACAGTGTTTTCTTTCTTTAAGTAGGGCCTGTGCAGAGGAAGCAAATTATCCTGAAGTATCTTAACTCCCCTGCTACATAAGTAAAATTGTTTTAATTTAAAAAAAAAAAAGACTCAACTATGTAAATGACTTTCAATCAAAGATGTTTAGATGACGCGATGTATAATTTTTGGCATACACAATCAGTCTCATAATTAATTGTTTTTCTTGTTGAGACATGTAAATAATGACCAGCAGGGCTTTCAGTATAATTGAAAGTAGAAGACAAGTATGGAGAAGTAGACAGCAATATTTTTCAATCTTCGCGCAAAGTGCGAAGCACGAGGCACATAGGGGGAGGTGTGGAGGGGGAACGTCCCCCTCCACAGGGGAGGTACGGGGGGCCTCCCCCGGAAATTTTTTAAATCTTAGATTAAAAATGGTGCATTTTCCAGCATTTTGGACAGAAAATATAGTTTACTTGATATACTTAAAACTTTTTGTTTGTTATAAAATTACTAGCATTTAATATTCTATAAATGAACTAGTCACATATAAAACATATAGAATCAAGTTCTCATCAGTAGTATTATGACAAAGATATACATAGAAGTTGTTACAATTCCAGAAACTACAGAGCATTATCTAATAAGTTAGCATTAGATATTACTGTGAGCTTCTTGTAAGTTTTGTCATCTGAAATAATTCCTGAAAGATAAATGTTTACAGAAAACAGAATACCATAGCTTTTTATGAAAACCTTTTAATTTGTGAAATCTGTCAGTTATGTTCAAATCCAAATAGTTTTTTTTTTCTAATTCATTGTTATCAGCTTTTAAATTTTATTACAAAGCAAATTAAACTTGATTTTGACAAATCAGATGAGTAAAGTATTTTGAAACAAAAGTCTGTTAAACCTAAATTTTAAAATTCAAAATAATCATCTTCTTCAAATGCACTATCCTCATCATCACTTATATCCAATTTTTTTGTAGCTTCATGAACTTCAGATGATTCAGTCTGAATCTCTGCATCAACATACTGAGTAGTGGTTGTTGATGTAGTCTGAACAGTTTGGTTCTCATGAATACAGCTGGAATCAGGTTCTGTGCCAGTAGTACAACTTTTATCTGTTGAGGAGGTACCACCTACAGATGGATCAGATTCAGACAGAAGTATTGCATCTGAAAGGCAATTCAATCACAAAAAAAAAAACAATTACTGCCAGCTAATTTTTAAAATATTTCAAAGAATATATATCCTTTTAATAAAGAAAATTTCAAACAATAAAACTTCACTTTTTATTACTTTTTTATTTGGCATGTTTGTATTTAAATGATAATAAACTTACCACAAATATTAATTATAGCATCATCTTGTTAAGTATAAATAGATAAAATAAAATGAAAAATAAAACTTGGATAAAACTAATTTAATAAAAACTAGATCCTCAAAAAGACAGAAAAAAATTAATTTTAAAAAAACTTAGTAAAATAAGAAGTGTCTAAATCTGTCCATTCTTCCATAGAACCTGATTCCAACTCTTTGTATCCATCTGTTTCGAAAATAAAACTAAAACTAAATAAATAATAATAAATAAAACAAAGAAAAACCAAAGTAGCATAATATATTTTATTTACAAAACCAAACAAAATAAAATTATTTTGGTAAAAAATTGGTTATTTTTTATTGGTATGATTTTAATATGATACGCTACGTTTTGTGTCATAATAAAAAGTTTGTAACAGGTTTGAAATTAAGTTGATCCGTCTTTAAAATTAATGCTCATACCTTCCCTTGTCTTCTGTTTTTAAAAAACCTTAAAATTGATTCTTCCGGAGGCCCAGACTCTCGATTACCTCTTTTTTTAAAACGCAACGTGGTCACGTAAGTATGGTACGCTTTTAGCATCTGACTCTTAGAAATGCTTCAAAGCATTTGTATCAATTACAAGCATATGAGCGTCAAAGTGATATAGATCGGTGAAAAACAAAACAACTGTCGATATAATGTTTTTTACAATCCTCATTAAACATCGAGCGGGAGGGCAAAAACAAAAACAAAAAACCGACAGATTGAGTGTGTTAATTGAGAGAGGAACTCCAAATAAAACGAACGAAAACTCTCTTTTTTGACATTTTCACAAATAAAAGTAGCCGACAATGTTTGTCGTATTTCGTCAGAATAGCCGACGGGATTTGTCGGCTGTCGGCTTCTATTGAAACCGCTGGACCAGTAGTCCACAAATATAATTTCTTCCTTCTAACATCACTAAGATAAATGTGTATCTTTCCTAATCTAATAAGGTCATCAAATCATGGCTTATCACTCTTTCATTAGAAATTTACCAAAAAGTCACAAGACTCCCCCTATAGTTGGATCACCAGTTAATCACAAGGTTGTGCATTAATTTCAATGACTTTCTCAAGGACATAAACCAGATAGACAGCAGGGGCTTGAAAACACTCCCAATGAAACATGTGCCCACATCTTTAACCACCTGACCACACATCTTCATCTTTTAATTTTATACTTTTTATTTATTTTAATTAAAACAAGTGACCACACTTGTTTATATAACACAGCTGAAGATATTGTCCCCACCTATAATATTGATATTGATATTAGATGCCAAGTGTTAAAAATTTGTCAGAACAAATTATCTATGAGAAATGTAGAAAGTTATTTTTACAAGGGGAAATCCATGATCAGCTGTTACAACAATCAAACATCTAAACGCCAGTTTTCCGTTGCATAATATTTGTAGCATGTGTTTTGGCAATCAGTATCCTACCCTCTGATGGATTTGCATATTTTAACACCAGATAACTCGGCAGTAGGAAGATGCTGGTAAATATTAAGTTTGACCTCTTTGACATCATGGATAATTACTTCCTGACTTAATTGTGTGCTACTTCTTTCTTTATTACTGGAGTCTTCCCATAATTTTGCCCTCAGGATTTGGGGTTCATGTCCTTAAAAACTTTGTTCAGAAAAATACAACATATGGATACGATAATTTTTTAGATTTTTTTATAATAATTTTGTTGGATTACTTTTTGCTGTAACCTGTATAAGTTTAAAGTAAGTATTTTATATTTCATTATTTATTTGTTTAACCAGTTAAACATCTGTCCATCTACATATATTTTTCTTTTATAAGCTGTTAATTAATTCATCTCTACACCAATTAATAGCATCTTTTGCCCTTCTTTTGTTTTTACATTGTAATTAACTGATTGTCAGTACATCTGTACTTTAATTACATATATTCTTGTTTATAGTTATAGTAAGCTTCAGAACTATTGGTTTGTCCAAATATTTCATCTGTAATCACTCACTAGCATAGCAAGATACACCATGGTAGCAGTGTTTAAATTTCCTTTAGGCGACTACAAATGCTAACATATCTGGTTATTCAAGACAATCTTCAAAAAATTGTCAAATTTTGAAATTTGTTTGAAATTTCTGTGCTGTTAACACCAATATTGTTTCTTCTTTATAAAGTACTACATATGCAATACCATAGCCATCTTGAGAGTACTTGCATGTTAATATCATAGCCAACACAGATTGGCAAACATCTTTTGCATTTCTAGCATGCTAAAATATCAAAACATCATGGCCAGCTCTTAAGCAATAACATAATACTTTGCCATCTTCATAGCTAGCATATTCAAATGCCTTAGCAAAGTCTTAAAGTGCTAACACAATTATAGATACTTTGAGCTGCTGAGAATTTAATCCAAAAGCAGTAAATTACTAAAAATTTTGATTTTCTATGTTTGCTCTGAGATTAAATATTTAGTGAAAACTTGATCAGATTGTGTATCAATATGCAAATGCTAACATCATCTACAAAGACTTCACAGATAGGAAATACTTTTAAATAAACATGACTATATTTTAGATGTTATTTTGAAGTAATCTTGATGATGGCATTATTTTGTCCCAAGGTACATTAACTTTGATCAGCAATCTAATATATATATATATATCACTACTTATCAGAAAATAGAACAAAAACACAAATCATATACTAGTATGTAGCTCATAATAAAATCTGTAAATAGACATACCAGAACACAATAATACTACCTAAAAATAAAAACTGTAAAATGCACATACCAAAAAACAATAATACTACCTAAAATTAAATGTGTAAAAAAGACATACCAGAGCACAAAATAGTACCCAAAAATAATATAACAGAAAAACAGGTGTAGCTACAATGAATTACGGGGGAATTTTAGGAATTTAGGACCGTGATCAGGCCTCAGTTTTACAATCATACATTCAGTATGATTTTTATTTAATTAAATTTGACAAATTATGCAACTACGTTTTATGCAAATTTCAATTATTATTTTTTATTGCCTTTGAAAGACTCAAGACAAAAAGAAAGCTGTATTTTATCCTGACAATAGAATTATTTTAAGTTCTATTAAAGGCTAAGGGGGTCTAGTTGTTTGCTGTAGAATGCACTTAGCTTTGTTGGTTGTCTAATGTTGTTTAATGCTGCTTAAGCAACTATCAGCTATTAATGAGGAAAGCAAGTTTTTTTTATCTCTAAGGATTAATCTAAGAAAAAGTTTGTACATGAGTGAGATGTGCGAGTGTGTATTATTGTCTGCCTTTTACTAGCATTCATTCAGGGTAACTCTTTGTTAAGTTGCTAGCTCACTGAGTCAGTATGTCACAGATAAGCATACCATTTCCCTAATCACATTATCCTGGCACTGGGTACACCAGTCAATACTTTGTCTTCCCAATGCCTAGTGAAGCAGTGTCTCAAACATAAAAGTCTTGTGTATGACCTGGTGTTTGAACCTGCAACCATCTGCACTTGAGGCAGACAAGAATACACTTAGTTGTTCAAACGATTACATACTGATGGATAAGATGAACATCTCTAATCAAACCTGGGATGATAAGATATATGTATCTTCTGGTGTTACACTGGTGTCTACATAATAAACAAGCTTCACAATAATGTAATGTTTTTCTATACATACATAAGTACAATATAAATGTCATACATATTATCCTGAACATTATTACTTATGCTGGTAGTGCTTATCTTGGGAATTTCTTACTTGGTCGAAACCATTTGATTGCCTCCTTGTAAAATCCTCACATTGATTAACAGTAATGGTCAGTCAGGACAATGACTGTTGGTCAGACACCTTATTTACATATTTATGTGTTCTATACATTTGGTGCTGCATTGCAATATGGAGAAATATGATCTGTAGAATTATTGCTATGGAAATCTATTGTAAATATATTTTTAATTAGATTTACCAGGAAAACAGAAAATACTCTATGGGCAATCCATTATTTTACCAATCACCAAAGGTGGGTGGGTTGATGGATCGATGAGCCTTTCTGCAATTTGCGACATGCTTTGTGCGCTTTATATATTTTATTTGATTATTCTTCATTGAATCCATCAGCAGTAAATGAATAAATGAATGAATAAATAAATAAATAAATAAATAAATAAATAAATAAATAAATAAATAAATAAATAAAAGTATTTCATCACAACTATCTATATACGTTTATTCTTTATTTACTAAATTAAAAACTACGAAACCGTTTTATCTGTATAATTTAAAATTTTCTTATATTTGCAGAAAAATAAGATAAAAAGGATAAAATCTAAGAAATTAAAATGAAGTTGGTTTATATAGAAATTCCAGCATGTTGATCATATAAAATTGATAAATAAACTCCTTCTATCATAAAACTGATTTTTTCAAACAGGAATTGCTTGGTGTACTTCATCTATTAAGATTTTTTAGATGTGGAATATGTTGTAAGCTATGATAAATCAAGAATAATTTTGGGTAGTCAAGTGTTATACATTACTATGAGAGTTATAAACATTTTCCATATTTATTGATATAATTATCAGAAAAGATGAAACATTAATTGTATTGATTTTTAGTAGCTGTAGAGACCAATAGAATTATCCTTGTCTAAATTTTTTTCCACCAAACTGAAAGGTTTTAAAGAAAAAACTGTTATGATATGGGTAAAATTGATATTAGATGATAATGATTGATTGTTTAAGATGTAAGATTGGATTGGATTGGATTAGATAAATGGTGTTTATTTGCCCCAGTCAAGAATCTTTCACTTATATCTAGTTGGTCAGTTCTGGGATTGTGGAGGCAACTGGAGTGCCCTAAAAACAACTACATGAGGGAAGTTAGTGACAAACTTTCTCACACTAGGATCTGCCTGAGTGGTATTTGAACCTAGGCAGTGAGAGACACTGTGATCTTTAAGTCTGTGTGTTTTAGACCACTCAACAAGAGAACATAGTAATGGAAGAAACCAATTTTAAACTACTGGGATGTTCTACATTTGTTTATTAACAGCATAATTAAGCCACCTGTCAGAATTTATTAACATTATGTCACTTGCTTATCTTCACCTACATTAATATATTTTATAGATTATCTAAAAATACTACCTTGGTCATGATTATATTTCCATGGAAACTATCTAAAAATGTTAACAAGATCACTTGTTGAGAATAAGAGTTTTCCCCCTTAGTACAATGTTTCACTCAGGTCTTTTACTGTATACAGTAAAAAGTCTACATTTTGCATGAAATATCATGTTAAGATTCATTAAGTTTTAGACATTGTCCTGGTTTAGAGAGTTTTCACATTGGGGATACAAAAGACTTTCATTTGCTTTTCAAATTCACAATAGATGTACACTTTTTATTTTCATTCTAAAATTAGTCCTATGCAAAAAATGCTATTGTGGTGGGAACACAATATATGGCTGTAGATGAGTTGGTTAAGTTTCCAGTAAGTATTAGAAAGGACATAAATCCCAGTTTAGTTGTTTTATTTGCACCTTTCATTTCATCTTGTATTGATGGTGGAGCAAATGTGACTTATAACGTTGCTTTAACATTCCTGTTCATTTTATGTTTTCAGAGCCTTATAACAACTTAACACTAAGGTGTTCATGTTAAGATATAAACTTATAAGTAATTTTTGTTATATAAAATGAATATTGATATATCATGTTTTACAAGATCTTGATGTCTAAATAATTACCTGTATTTATTGTATTTTAGGTTATTAATTTGGGACCATAAAATCATGAGCTATGGGAAACAAACTTTGTGCTCCAATCTTAAAGAAATCTTACAGACAGGAAGATTACCCTTGGCATGTGAGAAAAGACTCCCATTTACTAAGGTAAATATACCTAAACCTGTCTAAACCACCCTAGAAATAGGAAGGTAATGTCTGGCATGTGAGAAAAGACTCCCATTTACTGAGGTAAATAGCATAAAACTTATCTAAAATCACCTGGCAAGCTTACTGTTGGTATGTGAGGAAAGACTCCCATTTACTATGGTAAATAGCCTAAAAAATTGTCAAAAATCACCCTACAAGTGGAAAGCTTACCCCTGACATATTTCACCTTTTTTTAGAAGAAACAGGAGTGCTTGGGGGAAACCACAGAACATCTCAGCCTAACTGACTAACTTTTTTTTCACAGTAGATTTTTCTGAAGTTGGAATTGATCTCACATAATGAGAGATGCTGTTGTCTCTAAGCCAACACTTTAGACCACCTGACAAAAAGAAACTTGTTTTTATTATGAATGAGTTACAACATGCTGAGATAGAGTGATATCATGTGCATACAATCTGTCAATCAGTCTAAGAAATTACATATGTACTACAGATCATGTCATAAAAATGATTTTTTGTCAATAGAACTTACAGATCTTACAATATGTACTTATTAGCTTGTGTATTACATGACTATAAATTTCTTAAAACATCATAACCACTGTTAACAGAACTTTTTGTAATGATGTATCAGTTGGGATTGTGTTCATGCACAGTCCTTGCATGGTTTATCATTTACTTTCTTTGATGAATATTATATAACTGCTAGAGGTGTAAGCATAGTGATAGAAAAAGAAAAATGATGTTCAAATGCAATACTGCAAATTTTGTTAAATATACACATGTAAAAAGGAAAACGGGACAAAGAATGTAAGTTATTCATTCGTTCATTCATTTTTCACTCATTCAGTTGATTAATACAGAATCTTTCTGTAATAAACATTTTAGTAACACACACACACACACACACACACACACACACTCTCTCTCTCTCTCTCTCTCTCTCTCTCTCTCTCTCTCTCTCTCTCTCTCTCTCTCAATGTTATTTTAGTTCAGTCTTTACTTTATCACTATTAACACTTGTCTATATATAATTTTGTCTGATGTCAATAACACTGATTGGGAGGTTTAATTAATGCTGTAATAAGGATAGTCTCTCTGCTATTTATAGTCAGTTTAAATGGAATTTAGGATGTTTTATGGTTATTGTTTTCCTCATTCAGAGTTATTTTGTATGAGATATGATGTAAGGATTATAAGGACTTGAGTTTAACGGCTCTGAAAGGAATACAAAGTTGTTATGATGTGTATTGATTCAGTATCTTTAGTGTATTTATGATTCTTCAGAATTTGAATTGTAACATTTCCAGAATTTATATCACAAAACAATCGGCTTAATTATGAGGGCAATTTAACTTGATTCAGTTTTTCATTAAATTCCCTGAAATTTCTTTTACATTCTCAATCTCTTTCCCACATAAGGGCCCTGTGACAGACAGGCTAGTCCAAATTCCAGTGTTTCCTACAGTCCAAGTTTGAATCTCATTCTGGCAGAAACTATATTGTCAAAAAGTTTTTTGTTCAGTTGGCATGAAGGTCATATTTTCAAATGGTGTTCCGATTCACCATAATAAGTGAAAGGAGCTAACTACATTGCTTGGGAACTTACTCAGTTTTTTTTTATACTCATCTTGATAATAGAGTATCAGTTATCTCCCTTTGTGTTCGTATGATATAAAAAATTAACATTATCTTGAAACATTATTAAATTGCCCACTAAAAAAGAAAGCATATGAAGCACTTAACATTTATGCATTTAAAAATAAAACAATTCTGTTTTAAACCTTTGATGAGATTTTCATATTTTTATTTTATTAAATCATGTTGTTTTATCAATTCTACTTTCCTGATTTTATGAATTAAAACACTTATATATAATGTGTAATCATCATTTGAGCCAGCCATCAGTTAGTAATATTTATCATTCATCTCTTGTTTATTTTTTTCTTTTGATAGCTTGGATGTGTCAAAATTCAAAGTTCCATTGGATAATAAAAGTTTTACTGTATAGCAAAATTAATTGAAATAAAGCCAAAAATTACATCAACTTATTCAAACTGTTTCATTTACCAGTACACAAATTTAATTAGAAAGTCAGTGATGCTTTGTATTTGATAAATTATATCAGAGTGATGGGAATACTTTTCTATCTATGTTGTAAAGGGAATTGTGTCAAAGTTCAACACTTATTTACCTGCAATAATAAAGTTATTTTTCTTCAAACCATGTATCTGGGAAGGGTAGTATATATTTTATAGCTGTAGTTGTGTTCTTTGGACATAAATTACTTTTTTGAGCAGAATTGTAGACATTTTAATGGCACAGTAGTGATAAAAAATGTAACAAAAACATAAAAAAAAATATAAGAGAAACATATACAAAGGTCTGATTCTGACTTGTTTTGTTATCCTTGTGTCATATAGATAAATAGTGATAAAAATGGATTTATGTGAAGACACCTTACTTTATCAAAATCATCATGCTCCTAACACTTATCCCAAAACATTTTTGGAAGGTTGAAACATTTCAAAATATTTAAAATTTGTCTGTTTTTTTTTTTTTTTTTTTAAATAATTGACATTTGTGTATTACTTAATTAAGTTTGTAAATCTCAGAATCTGCATTAGTTTTGAGAACTTTGCAAAAATAAGTACCGGTACTTGTGAAATTGTATTAATTGATGATATAGAGTATAGAGTTGTGAAGTGCTGCTTTACATAACCTCAGTGAAAAAAAAAATTGAAATCAAGGTGGACACTTTAGATTGAAAACAGAAATTTGAAATCCTGATAGAAAGATGAATTGGAATGAAGAAGAAAGTTGAAATATTTAAAGAAAATGTAACACATTTTTTCTTTAACATAATTCTGGAGAAAAAGTTTTTTAGTCAAATTTTAGCAGTATGGTTATCCTATTCATTCAAAATTATTTTGGGCTCACTTTTTGTAAAGTTTATTAATAATAATAATGATGATAATAAAAATAATAATGATGATAGATATGGTAGATCTTTCATTACATTCTTAGTGAATATATATTCTTGGAAACCAATACTAAGCAACTACATTAAATAGGACAGACACAACATTTAAAAATCATCTTATTATATTTTTACATCTTTTAAAATCCAGTATTTCAGTTATGGAATATCATACATATATGTACTGCAGGCTACAGCAGTGGTACTTAATTAACTAAGGCAGGTACTCTGACAAGGTGATCATTACATCAGACATTTTTGTGTGATATTTACACAGTTTTTACCTGGACAGGTATTCCAGCTTTAATGATGAGATACAACCACTGATAAATCACCTGTATAAACGTATACCCCCTCCAGCTACCCTCCTACCAAATAATCCACAATGTGGACAGCCAAACTTAAGTCATGTAAGGTCAAAGGCTAGATGTCTTTCCTAAGACAGTAAGGTTTTTTTGTACACCAGTTTGTGATGTCATTGTTTTAACTGACATGACACATCTTATATCTTATAACAGTTTCTTTCATATTTGTAAAATCTGTTATGAAAACTGGGAAAAAGACTAGATATAAACAGTAAGTATGTTTAAAGTTTTAAATTTTGTTTAAGTATTTAAATTACCTTGAATTTACCTGTGTAAATTATTTAAGAAACTTTTACTTTTAAACTGGACAGCATTGTAGCTGGTCATTATATCATAATTTATGTTTTGACATGCCTTAGTGTTTGACCATTACATGAACAGGAAGAGTTGATCAAATTGGTTATCATTATTCTAATGATTACATGTAAATATTATAAGTCAGTTGCACCATATAACATCATTTTTATGTAAATATTTAAGGCAAACACATTTAAATTTTCCCAAATCAACCAAAAATAACTATCCTTAAACACCATATGTATAATAAATCAAGAATTAACAAAACTCGATATTTGTATCATCGGAAACGAAACAGTTGAACTTATATTGAAATTGTCTGGGTTTTTTTATAATACCGGTAATTAGAAAACAGTTGATTTTTAATTAAAAAAGAAATTATTTTCAATTTAGAATTTTTTAAAGAGTTTTTTAAGATTTAAAATTTTGTTATCTAATAATACTGCTTACAAAAAATAAATTATTTTCAGGTTCCTGAAATATGGATAGGTGCTAGTTTATTTTATATTAATCATTGTATGATAGTCAACTGGTTTTAATTGTATGTTGTTTCTCTATAAGAGTCACATGTGGCCTTCTCTTTTTCAAACTCTATAGTAGTGTCTGTATGTACACATAACCACTGTAAGTTTAACTTCATATGACAGCAAGTAAAAATAGGGATTTTCCTTGTTAGGGGTAAATAGTATTGTACTAACAGTCTTATAGAGGAGACTATAAGTAGTCTTAGTACAAAGCAGATCAGATAAACTTGCACAAACTCATGTATAGCATAGACTCGGCATTGGACATTTGACTCTATTTTGAGCAAAACCATAGGACTAAACAGGGAAAAAAAAATACATTTGAGTGACTAAGTAATGGACATATGAGCGACAGACTTTTAATTCATTTGATTGGATATCTAAATAGAAAGTAAAAGTAGGAGCAGCAGAATTTTTAACTGCTTCCATTAGCCAGAATTATATCTCCTGTTTGCCAAACTTGATATTTAAAAGAATCCAAGGGTAGGTGTAAATCAGTAGTGATCACCATATGCATGATTTTATTAATTTCTTTCAAGTAATCACTTTTCTCTCTCTCTCTCCCTTTTCCCTTGACACTGGAATGGCATTGATTATGTTTCTGATCCCAAGATATGTCGTTGTTTGTATCTTTGTTATGACATCCAAACATGCTTAGATTGGCAGATGTCTGTAGTAAAACTTTTCATTAAAATGTGCAAAGAAAGACTCAGGTTTGTTATTTTTAAATGTAAGAGTAAAAGATTTAATTATTGATCAAATGTCTATCAAAACTTACAGGAAATATATAAAATTGGTCACTGAAATGAGCACTAAAGACATCACTAAAATATCCACTAGGAGGTTTTTTTTTTAGTTTTTTGCTAAAATGTCCTGTGCTACATGAACTCGTGTTTAACTTAATCCATGTGAAAACCAATAATATCTGGTCACAAATTGCTGAAAAATTGTTGATAAGAATTGCTGATGCCAAGTAAAATAGCTATTTATTTGCAATTTAAACTTGCATTTTCATTAGAACATTGAGTTGTATAAGAAACTTTATGTCTCATTGGTAATTTTTTTTTCTCATTTTAAAAGGTTTTTGATGAAAGCAACAATATTTATCTTAATTTTTTTTTAATTTAAAATTTAGAATGTAATTTAACAATTACTGTGTAATTTGTCAAGTTAAAATTTAACAATTATTTGATAACTTGTTAAATTTTCTGACACGTTCTTTTGAAGTGTATTTCTAACCTTTATAAAAGTTTTAATTTTATTTTTATGTTAGACTAGTAACATTAATATCCCCCAGTAAAACGTGTACAAACATTATAATATGTAGCTTTAAATTTGAGATTAAGTGTTAAGTATGAAATTTAACAAACTTTAATGATCAGCTGTTTAATGTCAAGATCATGAAGTTAGCTCTCTAATCCAAAAGTTTATGATATTTAGGCGATTTTTAAATTTAAAGTTAAACTTTACAAATCACAAGATCTATTAAAGTCCACAGTGACATTGTAATTCAAAATTTAACTTTGGATTATAGTATTTGGATTAGATATAAGGCACCATGGTCTTTAAAAATCCATAGGTCTTATTATTTATCTCTGGTTTCTTATTAAATTGATCTTAAGATAACCATACAATTGACCAATGTTAGTTTGTGTTAAGCTTATGGAAACCCATGATGCCTTGATCTTGATTGTCAGCATACAATTTTTGTGATAAATTTGCTACCATATGCTCTCAATCTACATTATATGAATGTGGTGTTTTTTCCGTATATTTAACTGAAATGTTCCATAACACATTTTGTTTATAAAATTCACCTTGAATCTATCAATAATAATTTGAAACAAAAATGATTTTCTTTCTTTTGGTACACCTTGTATACCAAAAATAATGTGCGTCTTACAAATTCTTATCTGTTTTGGAATTATCCCTCTTAAAGTCTAATTTTCATGACTATTTTTCTAGACTAATAAGTATGTCATTTGTACAAATTTGTTTTGAAACATTTATGTACCAGGAATTGCATGCTTCTTGGATTGATATGTTTGTTAAAACATTTATCATCTATAATTCTAGTCTGTATTTTCTTCTTTTGAACATTCTATAGTATAACTTAGAAAGCTGTTGTTTTTGACTCCAGACTGTGTTTGATTAATGTCAAGTGAATGACCAAGGATCATTCCACTTAATATGCTGCAGATATTCATTTCTAAATAACTGACCATTTTCATATTTTGTTTTTTTGTGATTTTTTCCCCTTAAATTTGACCAAGCACTATGTCTCTTTTTTTTTTATTCTGAATTTTTTTCCCTATACAATGGTAGAATTTTGCATCGAACACTTTTTACAGGAAGTGATGTGCTTTTTTGGCTGTTCAGAAAATTTTTTAATCTGAAGCTTTTTTGCTCTTGACATTTTGAATCTTGTCCTTGACAATTTAAAAGTTGTTCTAGTCTTGTACTAGATACTTAAGTCCTTGTTCTTGAAATTCTAAGTAGTAACTGTGATTTTGTTTTGAAGCATCCTGTACCTGAAATGCCAAAATATATTAAAGCATTAATAATTCAAATTCCAATGATCATGATTCTTGATTTTGACATTCTACACATGATTTAGAAAGATTTTGTTTTTCTAAATCATACTTTGTTTGATTAATGCCCAGCAAGTGACCAGTGGTCATTTTTACTAATGCATGCCACAGACAAACATTCTTTAATTATTGATGGACAAAGAAGTATCTCCAATGTTGTTTTTATAGAATTCTTCCAACTGGAAGTATGATAATATGCAATTAATTTTGATTGGCATGTAGGGCATTTTGATCTTGACCAATCAGCAATTAATTTAAGAAATTGACAGACTCTGTTCTTTAGGTTTTGTATATGACAAGTTATTAGATTCAAGAGTGTTCTATTTGCCTGCCTTACCGTATCTCTGATAAAACTCTGTCATTAGACATGGAATTGGATTTTCTAATCAAATAAGACCAGATGGCCAATATAAAAGCATATTCCTTTAATGACAGCATTAGTAATATAACCAGGATCTGGTGAAGGAAAGTTCAACTGGACAAATGTCATCAAAGTCAAATAACACCAAATTAATTCTGTTAAGTTCTTAACAGCCCTGTTTACCATGTTAACTGCATCTAAATGGATTTTGTCTAGAAAATTCAGACAAGGCAGAAATCAGTAAATTTTTCCTGCTGAACCCTGAATTTCTTGAACATATCATGATTAAGATTTACCTTAACTTGTAAATTTATAGTTTTGTATAATTTTATTAATTTGTAAGTTGTTAAGGAATTTAAGGGTTCATTTCTAAAATACTTCATGCCTAAGAGATCCGTATTTTGTTTCCAAAATTTTTATTCATAGTTCAAAAATAATTATCTTTGTTGAATTAAAAGTTTTAAGAAACTATAAAAAAAAATTATATTAAAAATGAATATAAAACTTGGGTCTGTTTCTTAGTTGTTGTTTTTTGTTGTTTTTTTTTTTGTTTTGTTTTGTTTTGTTTGTTTTTTTTTTTTTTTTTTGAAACATACACATGTTTTTTATTCTGCAGAGAGTTTTTTAGAGATAAAGTTTTTCACTGTTACAGTATTAAATGGTGCAATAGAAATACATAACCACTCACAAATATTAGAATTTAAGTCTCTTATGAATAAAAACATTTATATCATTTCACAAAACTGGAACTGTTAGTGGAAAATGTGATGTAAATGATACATATGCCTAGCTGTTTTCAATGGTAGGCTTCAAGTTTGATCTAGATATTTGCTAGTCCATGACTTGTTTATGCAAGTATAAGCAGTTATTAAGTAAACAACAATTAGAAATGACAACCGTTGGTTTTTCAAAAGCAAACAACAGACTTGTCATGGTAGAGTTAGCAAATAAAGGACCCAAACTAAACATTAGGGGCTGCAATGACCAAGAGGTATAAAATGTCAAATTAAGGATTGTAGTGCCTTTTACTCTCCCTTTTTGAATTCCATTTAAATTTGTCAAAATTTATTGGATTTCTCCAGGTATTCCAGTTTCCTCTACCAAATTAAAACTGCCCACCTCAATATAAATGTTATTGATGGTGACAATCCTTGTTTACAATGTCATATAACCATTTTTTGTGAGTTTAACCCGGCCCATTCAACCAATCAGTGATAAAAAGTTAAAAACACATATTAATTTATAATTTTTTGTGAGGTTTATTAGGTGATTTTTGTATTCAGATTAATATTTTACATTATTACTTGGAATATATGACAAAATTTACACTGATTTCATGGTGCTGCGTAGTGATAAGCCTCATCCTTGGTATCATATACCGAGAAATATTCTCAAAATTAATGTCTTGATCATATTCAAGAGTGATCTTAAGTGCTGTTACAACACAGTGCCTCTCACTGCTTAGGTTCAACCTCCCATGTTAAACAGTAATTTCCTTGTCATGAGCATTTACTTTAGGATGCTGAAATACAAAGATATTAAAGGAAAAAAGTTTTTTTTTTCAATTTTTAAGACAGTTTCAAGTCTTTAGAAAAGCAGATTGGAAACATTTTCATTTCTTATGACATAGTTAAATTGGTATACACTATTAATCGGGAATGTATGCAACATATACATTTAATTTGTTAATCCATTTTTGAACTTAAACTCGAGGGGATAAAAAACTAATGAACTTAAGTTGAACTATGTATGATATTATTTAAACATCAAAGACAGATAAAAAAAATTATATATATAAATATATATATGAGAAGAGCTAGTGCACTTTAATATTAAAGTTGTTAGAGCTAATTGGACATAACATTTTCTTTTGTTTATATATAAATCTTTCCACATTAATTTTTTATGACATTATAAAAAGTTTTCATATCAAAATATCAAATAAGTACGAAGGTTTTTATGATATAAAATTGTTTTTATATTGATTTTATGGATCATTTGATCAGTTATAAATCTTCCCTGATGATCAGGTGTGAACAAGCCTATCATTTACCTCTGGTTACATTATTCATACATACATATATACATGTATGTGTCTTGAATTCTGAAATATAAGATTCTGTATTGGCTGATTATTTTGCTAATGAAAGGCTTTGTTCAAATATATTGCAATTCACCTTTAGTTTTACAAAAATAACTTTTTCATGATTTTTGAGATAAAATCTATTTGGTGACATAAAGCTTACATGATTATATCAAATCCATGATGCAATGATCTGCTATTACAGTATGAATATATATATAAATAAATTACTGAACAAACATGTAATCAGTAACTAATTATTTGTCTTCAATATATTGCAGAAGAGTTTCAAACTAAGTTTATAATTTTATAACATGTCTATTGGTTAATTTTTTTCTAAATGATTGGGTAGTCCAGTGCTGAAAATACTATACACATTTAGTTAAATTTAACATCCTTATTAAATGTTTCAATTATTGCTCTGAAATATTAATGCATTCAGGGAGGTCACCCTGCCAGAATGGTCTATAGCTTGTGCTTATGTACCAGTGCCTGCACCACCTAGGTTCAAATCCATATTAGTGTGAGAAAGTTTGTCGGTTTGCTTGCCTCTAGGTTGGTAGTTTTTTTTTTTTTTTTGGTGGGGGGTTACTCCAGTTTCCTCCACCACTTCAGAACTGACTGCCTTGATTTAAGTGAAAGAATATTGACTGAAAAACACCATTTCTCTGCTGTACTCATTGATGCTTTCTGAAGTTAGTGCAGTTAATTGTTTCAGATCAGATTTAATACTGGTATATATGTAGTTTATCAAATGTTTTTAAGCTCTTATAAATTTTATTGTTTTAGTGTGGTTTTTGGTGGTGATTACCAATAAACTACATTTTATTAACTGCAATTTGGTTTATTACTGTAATCCTGATTAACTGAACTGATTTGATGATAATTGTATAATTTTTTTTAATTTTAAATGATCATATTTACAAATTTAAAGTGTAAGTGTTTGATTAAATCTGTAGTTCTGTTTAATGATAGCCATGCCTTTTTAAATATTTGTAAAACCACAAAACTATAGATTTAAAAGTGTTGATTGATGATTTTGGGGTATATTTCCTCCCATTCTTTTGATATAGTTTTTTATTTAAAATGTTTACAATGTATTTATATTAATAGATCTTTATCTATCTTTCGATCAGTTTGTCAGGACAAGACACCACATTCCTCCATTTGTATAGGGTTTACAACCAAGGGTATAAGTTTTCTATTTTTAAAGAAAGATAGCTAAATCAGATTTCAACATTTTTATGACTTTCTGAAAAAAGCATAGATTTTATTGATTTGAAAGTAGTTAGGAACAAAACTGCGGAACAATAAAGCTTATCGCTGTCATCAATTTTATCTTTCTTTTCAGGTTATGGGCAGAAGTTTTTCGTGTTCATGGAGACGGAGAGTACATGAGATGGCAGAGAGTATCGGAGGATGTAGTACCCATAAATATTACGTGTATAGAGGACACACCACATACAATCTTTCAAATAACAGCATATAATCGACATGTGGAAAAAATATTTGATGTCAGATTATTACAACCAGGTAATTATCAGATACACCTTACTATTGAGATGACAAAGAAAAAAATATTTGGTGGAAGGTTATTGCAACCAGGTAACCTTTAATGTTAGATTATTGCAACTATGTAATTATCAGATATTGTATACTTTGCTAAGGTTATTTGTTAGGGTAATATGAAAGAGTGTCGATACCTGTGAGAAACAATGTGTTGTGGATTTGTTTTACATGTGTAGCATGTGATTTGTCTTGTAACACTCATTTTACAGGGTCTTAACATTGATGAGGTACATGTCGGTTGTGTCACTTTGTGACTGATGGATATTGTTAACATTTTTGTGGCTGTTTTTATATGTAACATAAGTGAATAGTATTTTGTTTAGAAGTAATTTTACTTACTTTTAAAAGATTGTTATGACATAGTTTACGGTAATTTATTTAATATATATGCATGGTGAAAATTTTAATGCAATACATCTGGAAAAGAGCTTAAGAGTATAAATAAATATGAAAAAGCCTTCTGTAGCTTTCACCTGTATATAAAAACACCTGTATATTGAGACCGGTGATTAAAGATATCTTTGCTCTATTGTAAAAACCCAATGGTATAAAAACCACCTATCTATAAAATGCACTTTTATAATCCAATGTGTTTTCTTTATAGGCAGGTTTTACTGTATCCATAATTTACTACAGTAAAAACTATATATGAAATCAGGTATTAATGTAAAGGTGTATACAGTAGTCCTTAAAGTACGAAAAGACCATTTGATTCTAAATTTTACATGAAGAGTTGAGTTGAGTAATGGTGTTTAACGTCTCGGTCAAGAATATTTCACTTATATCAAGACTTCTTCAGCTATAGGCAAAAGTGCAGAAATTTTGCCTGTGCATTGCGCTGATGGCATTATACAGCAGGGTTCTTTATCGTGCCATGCCTGCCATGACACGGGACCTCATTTATTTTAAGTTCCCATCCGAAAGATCTGTGACTTTCATTTCGTAATGCCGAGAGCTTGGCGAAAGAACAGCCACTACCCACTTTCAAGTCTTGGGTCAGACTCTGCTGGGGTTCGAACCCACAACCTTCCACTTACGGAGCGAGCACTCTACCAGCTGAGGTACCGTAGTGGTCTTTACATGAAGATGGTCATAATAAATTGAAAAATTCTCATCTAAAAAATGTTTCTCTGATTTGTTGAATTCCCCTTGTGCATTGGAGCAACTTGCCAAATATTGGATATACGCAGCACCATTAATGGTAATTTGAAATGTAGAAATTTCAGGAGGTTTTTGAAGCATCTATTTGAATCATTGATTCTTGTGTAAGATAAGAAATAAGACAAAACAGTATATATTATGATCATTAGGGTGAAAATATCATTAGAATACCAGAATTAAAATCAGAGAAATGTTATTGTTTATATATATGTTAAACACATCATTAAGATGTAAATACGACACCTTGTGATTGGACATTAAGCGGTTGATATTCTTTTGATGTTTACAAGTTTCTTTTGTTTATTTTGCAAAAACATAAAACAGATATTCAAATATTCAAGGAATGTAGATTGATTTTACAATCCCATTTTCATTAACCAGGCACTAATAGATGTATTACAGTGTTTCTCACTGCCTAGGTTTGAATCCAACTTCAGCAGAACCTATTGAGAATGTTTGTCAGTTTCTCTTTCCAAAGGAGAATCTTGACTGGGGCATCAAACACCTTTACATTACCTCACTTCACTTCATCTTCTTTTAACTGAGCAATAAATAAACAAACTGAAAGTAAACAAAGAAGCCTATTCATTCATCCATTAAATATAGGGGGACACCATGCATGTGCATATTTTGCTTTTTGATTCCTTGATAAACAGGATTCTGTGTGTAGAGAAGATATTTTGGCAGTATCAAGTACATGTAAATCAGCCAAAAACTAAAATTATAAAATTTCATTGATGTCTGCATAAAAACCCTTGTTTGTTATCCAAATGTTTATGTCAAGAGCATTTATAAGTACTTTGCTTCTTCCTTTTTGCTGACCACTGTGTTCAGTAAATCACAACATTATTTCTGACATGTTGTTGACATGGTTCATCATGACATGATACTTTAAACCTTGGTAATTTTAAAGGATTTCTACTTCTTACTGAGTCACTTATATGCTGCTGTTTCTGCAGCTTTCTATAATTAACGTTATTGTACTTGCAATGTTTGGTTTGCACTAGCAACAGTTTGCTCAGTTTTAGAATAAAGTCATGTACTGATATTCTTCACGTAAAAGACTGATAAATGAACAAGCTTGTTTTTGTGTTAATTACTAGACCATACAGAAGTCAGCTTTTAGTTCTATTGTATCTTTGAATAACATTAGTTTTATGAGACATTATCACCATGGAAACTGACATTTTTGTCTTTTTTAGAAACTATAAAAGAGAGAAATTTTGTATCATGTACACACTTACATTAATTTTAGTGTTGTCTTTGGAGACTTTACAAAGGGAGACAATTACTATTGATGTAAATCTGATATCATTGTTTTGTTACATACATTGACTTAGATTTGAGTTTCTTTGATTTTCTGGCAAATAACCCTGACATACATAAGTCATTTAAAAAGAAAAAGTGTTATATACATGACCAGTCAGCTAAATCTCATAAAGTCAGAATCCTATAGATAAAGGGCTTTTGTGAAATAAGCCATGATGTGATTATATATCTATTGTACACATTTGTAAAGATATTGATACAGAGCACACACAATGTTTACAAGACTATAGTGTTAACTTAGACCTAGCGTGGAGACCTTGATAAAAATTTTATCTATTTTCTCTGTTTTATTGGATTACTTTACCTCATTTGTAAAATAATGACGATGATTGGTTTACAAAAGTTTCTCTTCACTTACAACTCAGGATCCGAGTATCAGAATTCCTCTTTAACATTTACAAAAGTATCCAAGATATTTTGTAATAACAGTTCTCTCTTTAACATTTGACAACATAGTCTGAGATGTTCAGAGATAGTAACGCTTTCACTCATTACTTAGTCACCTTTTTGCCACTATGATATTTAGTACATATATTTATGTTCATTGTTTAAATTGTTATCTGAATACCCTTTTCCTCTGTTCATCTGAAACCATTTAAGTTTTTGGAGAACAAATGTTGTATCATGAAACAAGATGTCAATAAGGAAGTTTCATGTTGCAAATAGGTCCATGTTGTAATTTAGCCTTCATACTTGCTCAGAGATATAGAAGTCTAATGGAAACTGTCTGGTCATGAACAAGTTCAATGTCAACCAATGGCTGTTTCAATGTTGTGCATGCAGAATTTTGCTTTTGTGATTAAAATGCATTTGTATTAATCTTTAGAATAAATCTAAACAAAAATTCATGTGATGATGCAAACATATTTTTCATCTGTTTAGTTATATTGTGCACTAAATGGTGACTAAAGATTGCTAGTACACTGGTCACTGCAGTTTACAGAACTCTCAGTCCATTAATCTGGTACCAAAACCAGTAAAAGCCTGGTCGAACATTGTCAAATTCACATTCATGGACACCTACAGGTCTTTAAGGCTAGTGCCATAGCCCCTTGATGACCAAGGCTCTGCTTATAAGATGTATAAGAATTCCAGGCTCTGTCTCTGACATATATTTTCTAGTAATAAAACTTGACAAAACCAAGTCAGTGCTATTTTAAGTCATTGGCAAGAATTGTCATCAAAAGGTGGTTCTAATACAAAGTTTTCATGGGAATATAGGTAATCAGCTTTTAAGTCAACCAAAAATGAATTAGAATTTTAAATTTAAACAGATTTATACCCATGAAAAAAGAATACATCATACAAAACAAATATTCTGTTAATTTGTTTTAAAAATTTAAACCCACCCATCTTATGGTTGATCTCTCTAGAACATTATAGAAAAATAAAAAGATATATATACATGCATTTCTTTGCTACTTTTACTACCCTGGGGTAATTGGCAAATACACAGAAAGACTTACCTTTTCAAAAACAAATTAATTTACTTACTGTTCTTTCTTTTAAGTTTGTTTTCTTTCTGTTATAAGTATCATTAGTATTCAACTTAAACTGAATTACAAACAGATTTTAAATTTAAATTTGTTAAAAACAGAATAATAATTTGATTTTGTTACAACAAGATCTCAATCTATATTGACTTAACTTTCATGAAGTGGATAACATATGAGATTTTCTTTGACATTTTATAAGAATTATGCTGTAAATTTTTTATTGGCACCAACTTATTTCAGTTGTTGCATTTAACAAAAGGAATTAACACAGTTTTATTTCAAGGAAGCTTGCACTGTTTGATTTTAGAGTTATTTTAATTTTGGCCTTAAAAACAGCTGCAAAGAAACTCTGTAGTTAAAATATTACAATTTATAGTGTAAAAAGTGTGGAAATTTTACATAATAAATTTATATACTTCAGTTTTATAAAGTAGTATATAGATTTTCTATACAACTCCATTGTTTGTGTGTCATATTAATACAGAAGTTGATGTCTTGTCCGTCCAGCTGTTACAGACCTTTAACTAGGTAAATTGATATATATAGTTTGTATATATTTTTTGGAATTAATTTTATTATTGATCAATATTGATGACTTTGATGACATCAGTTTTCTGTAATTTTTACAAATTCTTTATTTTATTGGATATTTTTTTGGGGGATATTTATTTTATTTTACAGGTAAGTAATGAATTTTCATTTCTTACTTAAAAAACCACAGTTATGTCAATGTCATCTAAGTGTCTTATTTTTATCTGTCCTTGTGTTGAAATGCTTATTTGGTACAAAAGGTTGACTTGCCTGCAATTGATACCCTGAAAAAATTATTTTGTAAATTAAATCTATTGCCATGACTGTTGCAGTATATCATTGGTACCGGTACTTAAGAATCTTCTGAAAACAAAAAATTTAGAAATAATCATTCTTAAGGTGCCTGATCTGACAAACCTCATATGATTTGTGTATGCTGGTACATATATAATTTTAGATTTTCTTGATAAAGATTTACTTGAATTATACTTTTTTGGAAGGGTGGAATGTGTCAGTGCCTACTGACAGCTCTTGCTTACACAATAGCCAATCATTATTGTTATTACAGCATGCAAACAAGTGCTTCAGTTGTAATTGTATTTTCTGACCATTGGAAGTGTTTCAAAACTATAAGGACTTCTGTACCATTTAAATGGTGCAGGTTAAATGTTTAAGTTTTCTAACCTTAATAAATGACATGCATTACCACCCACCTACCTCCCTCCTCTCTCTCTCTCTCCTCTCCTCTCTCTCTCTCAGTGTTTTTTTAAATTATTGTTAAGTCCTAGAATTTCTTAAAATGAATTTTACAAATAGTTTTAGAAACAAAAACTGATATGTTTAAATTTTTAAATTTTAGCATTTAAGTAGGGTCCCTACAAATTCCAACAATGGTTTCCAAATTTCGTGTATTAGAACCAATCTTTTTCCCCCACATTTTTAAGTCCAAATTTTGACAATAATAAGTGGATTGTGGGTAATCAACAGAGAAGCTTATGTAGGGAAATAGATAAAAACTAAATTGAAGAAGACTTGATGATACAAAAAGCTGTCATTCAATGAGATGACAAATCAGTTGAGGGTAATATAGCATTGTTTTACTTTAAGTTATTATCAGTGTCTTCCAGAGGTTCTGATCCAAATTTTTTCTGTACAAAACACTAGAAAATATTGAACCAGATAGGAAAATATAGCTTTAAGGTTATGGATGTGTCAAATAAAAAACATCAGAAGGCATAAATGATAGAACAGATGAAAATGTGTGAAATAAAAATGATTACAAGGCATAAATGATAGAACAGATGAAAATAATACCAATAACGAGGTGAGAACGAGAATGGTGGAATTGGTTAGGTAACACATTTTACGTGACAGAGATATAATGAATTAATGTGAGGCAATTTTGTGATAGGTACCTAAGGGGCAAATAGTAAGAAGTAATAAAGAAAAAACATGGATGGTTTTAAAATGTAAAAGAAAAGATATATTAAATATTTTAATAAATTAAATAAAGAGACTTTATATTAGCTTGTTGTAGCTGAAAGATCAGTTTCCATGGAAGCCAAATACAGTTTTTTTTGATGCAGAAAGAATTGGCAAATAAAGATATAAATTTTCCAAAAATCGATTTGATTGATACTTCTTGATAAATTGGGTGAGGTTTACTTGATGAATTGATAATTTTATGTTTGGGATATCCTCCTTTATTTGTTAAGTAATATATCTATATTGTACTTATATTTGGTGTTATTATATTGATTCTCATGTCTAAGCCTCTCCCTGAAGTATCCAAAACAAGTCTTTTCTGGTGAGAATTTAAGCACATATTTCCCTCCATTAGAGCCTGATATCTTAATGGAAGCAATATATGTTTTTACACTAAATTTATTAATTCTTAATATTCAAACCAAACGCACATCTTTACTCAGATAGTTCCTGATGTTTCAGTAAAGATCACCAGATTATGGACAAAATTTTATCAGAGGATGTTTTAGGATTTTTGGAAGATTTTTTTTTTAATGAGATTTTATGAAACACTTTGTAGGAAATGATATGTCAAAACATATATATATTGTAAGTATAAAGCTAAAGGTTTTACAGATTTTCAGAAGATAAGGTCGAGTTCCTTATAGTATAAAGCAAAGATGCTGGTAAATTGGGGGTGTATTGAGTTTTTTTATCAATGGATAAAATCTGTATATTTAAGGTTTTTTATCATGTCATATAAGATAAAACTATAAAACTGACATCAATATTTATTATATATATATATTCTTATCGCATGTAATTTTTATGCAGAATTTAGAATGTTTTCTGGAATTGTTTTATTTTCCTCTAAAATAAGAATTTCTTTTTAAGTGTAAATTTCATTTGTTTTATTTAATTGAAAAAAGTTGTTATATGCATTTAAATGTTTATAAAACTGACGTCAATATTTATTATATATATATTCTTATCGCATGTAATTTTTATGCATAATTTAGAATGTTTTCTGGAATTGTTTTATACTCCTCTAAAATGAGTATTTATTGCTTAAATGTAAATTTCATTTGTTATTATATAACCCATTATAAAGTTAAATCTACTTTCCTGAGACAATAATATAGTAGTTAATTTTACACAGTCTTGTAATTCATTTTTGTTAGAAAGTAAGAAATAGAATGTTACCTGTGCAATTTCATTGTATCATTTTCTGAGTTTTACATTTTAAAAAAAATTAATTCAAATATTTAAATAACTAGGATATTGTTTGTGAAATATTCCAAGAAGACCTATGACCTTAACAAGCAGTTCAAGAATATCTGTCAGTTTTAAAGTTTGAATTAATTTCATCAAACAAAACTAATTGAATAAAACACCTAATTTATAAATAATGACCATGACCTTCACCTTTCAGCTATGACCTTTAAAATCAGTAGACTTCTTTCTATTAGGTTTGTCTAACTATGTTAAAAAAATTGATGAAATCTCCTAAATCAATTTATAGTAACAGACAGAGTCCTTTGATCTTTAACCCCAAAATACAACAGGCTTTTTTCTTTGAAGAATTTCTTTTCTGTGTGTATCTAACAAAGCAAACTTTTATTGAGCAAAAATCAATGTTACTATTACAGACAGACAGACCAAAACTATATGTCTCCAAAGTATTTTGTTGTTGCATAATTATGAAAAATAATGTTTTAAAATTTCATGGAAAATATTTAAACCTAGTTATTGTTTCTTACTGTCTTCTTAGATAGACAATGTAATCGAGGTCAAACTTTTAAATTTGGAATTATTGTTCTTTATGCTTTTAGAAAGATAAAATATTAATATGTAGATTTGGTTAAGCAAAAATATAAGAGCTTTCCTACTTATAAATTAAATATCCAGGTCAAGTTTGAATTTAGGCACTTCATGTTGTGAATTGATAATTATTGTATTGTCGGTTTCAGACAGAAAGTAAAACTATCTTTGAATATTAAAGTCACATCGATAAAATTTATCCTTTAAGTTGTTATCCTAAACAAAGCAGACAGTTTTCTAGAATATACATTAAGTTTTTGGGAAAAAAATCTGGTGATGTTTGTATGGCAGATTAAAAAATTTCTATTTTCATCAAGTTTGATTTATGATAGTGTAGAGTGAATGTGTCTGTTAGCTGCGACTGTACATCAATAGAATGTATTTACTCAATGTTATTTATCAGGGAAACCTTTTAAAGTATTGATCCCATTATAGTAAGCTAACTTTGCTAGGTATTGTTATGAAATTCTATTGCAGTATCTACAAACCGTTTATATTATTGATATATATTATGGTTCTTTAGTCAATGTTAGACTATCCTGACATTGTTTATATTGATTTATTTGCATGTGACTTTATTTTTATAAAGTTTAAAATTTCAGATTAAACATTTGAGAATCCAGTAAACAATTATGTTCATTGTAACATGTTTTACAAAATTAATATGTTTTATTTTATGCTGTTATGCCAAACAAGGTAAAAATCTTTATTGTGCATATTATGTAATCTAATTGGATGCTTGTTGAGAGTCAGATCCATTTTCATGTCTAGTGGTAGACCTATGAAGGAGCACCCTCTGAAAAGTGCCCTGCCTGTCATAATTAAGAGCTCATATTGTAAACTATAATTTGTTATAAACTGGCACTTACAATTAAATCACAATTCCATAAGATTTTTTCTCTACTTATAGTGCATCTGTTTTTTATGAACACCAAAGATTGTTTACTATGAAGTAAATAAGCAAATGAGTAAATATACCACACCTAACAAAGTAGGTCTCATCTAAAGTCAGGAATATAGACTAGAAAAAAACTCTCCACAGAAAAGTCCCATGCTGGGATTAAAACACACAACCCTTGACTAAATAGTCAATAAACAAAATTTCAGTGCTTGAAAGAAAATAATTATAAACAATATTTTTTCAAGAAAAAATAAAACTCAAGATAAAATTTGTTTGTTGCTGGTACACTTTAGTTAAAACTAAAAAGATGTGTTTGGTTGCAATATAAAATGAATTATTTATGAATCCATCTATGATTTTTGTTTTTAATGGATGTCAATAAAATCTAAGTTTGATCCAAGGTTAAGCCAGTATGTATAAATATGAGAACTTTGGTCTTCACCTCTTAAATTGGCCTAAGTGACTGAAAGATTGTAATTTGAATATGTGGGAACAATCAATGAATCAATTAGTTTCTCTAGATTGTAGAATGATGTGTTATGTATAATTATGCAGTAACCTGCAGCTAATGGAATATTACACATAATTCAAAGAAAAGGATTACAACTGTTCAAAATTGCTTATTCTATATATTATAGGGACCATAATATGTCCTGCCACTGAGAGTTTCGTCCATTGGAGGGATACATATGCTCAGTGTGAATGGGGTCTAAACTTTACCTCACCAGTCGATGCCAAGCGGTTCAGGGACTGTTGTATGGTGAGTAAAACTATACATGTATAAGAATGAACAAGACTCAAGTTCACATAGTCGGGTTAAGATAAAACAAAATGCACAAGTCAAGATTATTTGACCTGTATCAAGATATCACCAGCTTTTTAGCTCAACTGATTATGCTTGACAAAAGTTTGTACCAGGTGATCCTGCCTGACATACAAGAGGGCCACCATTTATAAAAAAAAAGGTAAAGAGCAAAAATTGCATAGAAAGCAATTTTCAACCAGTTTGTTCAAATTGGAATTATAGAAAGTAGAAAATGAGCCATTTAAAATTTACAAATGAAATGTTTTGTCTGCTCAATTTTTCATAAATTTTGCAAATGAGGTGTCATTTTAGTCAAGTTTTTAAACTCTTCTCTTGACTTTCTTGAGCTAGTATTAATGCTTGTACCAGCTAACCCTGTCTGACATTCAAGATAGCAGCTGTTTCTATAAACAGTAAAATTGCAGAAGTAGTCATTTTAGAATGAATAGAACAAAGATAGTTACTGTGGTATGCTTAACTGTGGTATTCAAATTGTTAAAAAAGAAATTGTTTTATCATTGAGTCTGATTTCGTTAAACAATGTAGAAAACAAAACAGTATAATTTGTTATAGTAGTACATTATATACCTGTACCTGTTGTGTTACCTGTCAACATCTTAAGAGAGATAATGCATTTGTTTATCTTCAGTGATAATCTTTATCATTTTTTATTACTGCTTGGTCAGTTTTCACATTTAAATAATTAATTATATACTTTTTATGTCTGTATTTAACTGTTTAAGGTAAATAAAGTTAAAATAGGATACTTTTGATGTTTTCTACTGTACAACAACAGGTATTTTGATACATATAAGGTTTGTAATTTTTGTTGATAAGAGATGACTACCTGAAAAAATAACAGTGTTTAAATGCTTTGTTAAAATGTTTGCTTTCTTTTACAGTGATAAAACAAATGACAAATATTATTTATTTGACATTTTACAGTAAGCTCTCTGAACTGAGAGTTAAAAAAACTGATTCAAACAATATCACTTACTCTGTTAAGTTGTCTGGAAATGTAAATCAAGAACTTGTCTATTTCTAGACGAAGTCCATTTTGCAGAAAGTTTGGACTAGACAGGTTCATTAGTACCAAAATAAACTATGTCAATCTTTGTCAAAACTTTACTTTCTCTCCAAAAATTTAAAAACCATTGAATCTTTCTTTTCAATGTAATAAATTGTGTAATAAATTAATAAACATTAAGCTTTTTAGCTCTCAACAATTTCACACAAAATGTGTTTCTGAAACAAAAAGGATATATATATTTTATTAGTTGTGTCCAAAAAGGTCAGCACTCGGGATTATTATTTATCAATTAGAAAAGTTTATATATTGAATTACATGTTTTATATAGATAATTTGAACATTAATTTTATGATTTCAGAAAGTATCAGTTCTTTTATTTTATTTCATTTTTTCAGAACCCAGCCCAAAAGTTTTCAAGAAAAGCATCATCAGCAAACTCATTACGACTTAGTCCACCAAAGGTTAGTTTATAACTACTGAGTTAGAAAAGTTTGAGACCTGCTAAGAAAAAAATGAACATTAAAACCATCCAACATCTGGTTTTCATCTAGTTGGTCAATATGAGATCTTCATTAAGCACAAAGATAACAACAGCATTGATTTTAAGGCTAGGTGTTGTAAATAAAACTTTGTATCAATAACATAAATTGTGGATTAGAGCACAAATGCATATATTAAAAAATGGTTAAAAAAAAAATTCTCTCTCTCTCTCTCTTGTGTAATACAAACACAAAAAAGTTACAAATCACTTACTAAAATTGATGACACTACATCTAATGTATAGGTACATATTAGTAACAGAGTTGTAAGTAATGTGTCTAATCTATCTTTATTATTATTGATCAGTGAGATTTCCTGATTGAAACTTAGCTTTATAATATTGTACTTGTATGAAAAGCAATATTTATCTTCATTAAGGGAGATAACCCTTGACATCTCTCTTAACTTAAAAAAAGAATATGCATTAAAATGAGAGAAACAAGAAAAATTATACTTTTTTTTAATCACTTAAACATTTTTACAGATATTTTTATAAAGTAAGATATTAAGAAAGCAATCAAGGATTATCTTTGATGTCCTAATCTATCTATGGATAGATACCTAAACAGACATTTCCTTAAATATGATTTAATAGCTTGTTACATGGAATAATTCTTTTGTAGTTCTGAGGAATTCAAAATACAAACATTGTTGTGAAACCTCCTTAAAATTGATTGAACTTTATTATTGCTTGAATTCCTGAATTTCTATTCTTCCATATTTTCTTTTGATAAGTCTGCATGGATTGATTCAGTCTGCAAACTTCTTTTGATTGCCATGATTTTTTATTTTGATTTTAGAGAATTAAAGAAAATCGTACATCAGTTTCATCACCAAGTTCACCATTACATAACCCTAGGAAATCCTTGTCATCCCCACAAGAGTTAGCTTACCCTGATTCTGATAATAATCAAAGACTTTCATTGGAGGAGAAAAAAGAGAAAGCAGCTACTATCCCCCGAACATGTAATGAAAGTGAGCAAGATGCTGAATTATTTAAACCTACAGGAATATTAAAACCTCCATCAACCTCATCTGTATATGATAATGTGACATTGAGAAAATCTGGAAATCCTGATCAGTCTCGGCATGCTGGAATTCGTAAATCCATGCCAGTAGCATCAACGTCTCATGTTTCATTTATGGTGGATAATTTACTACATGACACAAGACCAGCATCAGCCATACATTTTACAAGACAGTTCTATCAAAATCAAAATAATTGTGTTCAAGGTGATTCTAGAAGACCTGTTTCTGTTAACTGTGATAGCACAGGTAAAGTGATATTAGCAAGTAAAAATACATCAAGGTCATCGCCAAGGACTAGTGAAAATATCAAAATGGAGACTGCTTTTGTAGGAGATTCACCGACAAATATAAGTAGTGAAAACGTTACTGATAATGTAGAAAAAGTAGACAAATTTAAAGTTCTAGCCCCTCAACCAATCAAAATAGGTCAGGGTCAGAGTTCACAAAAAACTTCATTATCCGATTCCCCAGAATGGCCCTCTCCTCCAGAGCCACTAACCCCTCTGACCCCAGTGACTCCTGTTTGTAACATGGATTTTGATAGTGATGTACTTAAAAGGATGTTGCAGTCTCTACCTGTTTCTCCAGATGAAGTTGACCTTGACAATGATCAGGGGTTTCATGATGATCCTGACCTAAGTAGTCAGTCTGCAAATAAAAATGTGATAACGCAATCAGAAAGTAAACAAAAGGCTTCAATATTGTAGCAAAAGGATCAGACAAAAATGTAAATGAAAATGAAATTTCAACTACTAAATGTCCTACAAAGTCTGCAAACCGGAGTCAAGCTGCTTCCTTAGTGGAATATGAATTAAAACTTCGTAATAAATGTGTAAAGGATTGTTATACAAGAGACAGTTATCCTGACAGTGGTATAGGAGGGATGGCAGGAGATACAGCAGGTTCTGTATGGTCTGGAGACAGTCATAAACCCAGTAAGGGTGGTAAGTACATGTAAATTTAATGATAATCGCCTTGCATCACATCACATCATATAATATCATTTATCATATGTTTATTAAAAATATCACTATTTTTTTACGTGTGATAAGTCTCAAATTTACTCAAGTTGATATCAGCCCGAGTGATATCACATCCCTAAAGTGATATCACACCCCTCATAAAATTGCAGTGAGCTTGTGTGCAGTACAGTCATGCATCACTTGTATCTAAATTAATTTTAAACAGAGTTTGCACACATACAAACACATTGGAGATGTACAACTGGATTACACTGATTGCGTGCGACGTTGCTTTAAAATATAAATGATGCTGGCTTCAAGCTGAGGCAAGTATGTCAGGACAAAAATGAGACATCAGTTCGAAGCGAAACTGTTCACGCATACAAAAATATCAACCAATAACACATTAACATCAATTTGCAGAAGCCAAACATTAAATGGTTCCAACTGGTAGCCAATATGTTCCTGTACTTGTGGGGTGATGTTTCCCTGTTAACAGTGTAACCTATCCAAAATATGATGCACCCACGGTTCAAAAACTCATTTTCGCTGTTGTCATCATGATCATCATTTATTACTGCAGATCTTAAGATTAATTTTAACAACTTTCACTTTTCAATGAAAAAAACAAAATGACACTGTTCACGTCATGTTGGACGAATATGGTGACAGACTGAATATTTGACCTAGTTGTCTAGAAATCGACATCAGCGGTTGCTTAGAGTAACACTGATGTATGACATATGTGGTAAAAATTTAACTATTGAATCATGAAATATATAAAAAATTACATTGCTGGACTATTTAAAAGTTGAATTATTATTAATTGTTATTTTTATTTGAAAGGAAACATATGATAAAAAGTTTATAATATGGCCTTCGGCCCTCGAGCTGATAATGGGTGCAATATCAAAATGGCCATATAATAATCTCTAAATATATCACATCACATATCATATAAGATCATATCACATAGCATCACAGCCTAGATCTTTTTTCTTGTACACCTAATAGAAAAATCCATAAAAAGAGCAATGAAAGATATCTTTTGCTTGCACTTTCTCTGCATGATAGATAGTCCACACGTTATTTTTTCAATCAAGAATTTCTTAATAGATTCAAAGATGAATTGATAGGTTAAGTACCAATCTTTTGTTTAGAACCTCAAAAGAATATGAAGATGCATGAAATTATTCAATTCTTGTGGTCCCTTTGAAGGAAAATTTGAAAAATCTTTAGAGTTTTTAAATTCTATGCGGTTTATTTGGAACAAGGTCAGAAATTTTCCTTTGCAATTAACAAAAGATGGATATTTTGCAATAAAGTTATGCAGGTATTTTTAATAGAACACAACACTGAGATTATCCAGTATATACTATTATGCTATTTATGAATCAAAAGTTTTGATAGTATGTACTGTTAATCTGGCCCCAGTTTTACAATAATTTTCTCAATTGAGTGTACACTCAACTCAAACTAGAGAATATTTCAAAACCAATTTTTATGACATTACATAGATAAAATTGAAGTATCTGATGCTATATTTTGATTTTTAAGTGTAGGTTTGTTGAACAAAAAAAACCCCAAAAAACTTGCCTCATAAAATTTAATGTTTTTAAAACATTGATAAGAGAAAATTGGGAATATTTAAGTTGAGTATACACGCAAGTTAATCATTATGATACTGGGGAAGGGAAAGGAATTAAATGAGAAATTTAGGAATTTGTAATCATGTCATGAGACAGTTTGGTAGGCAATAGGATTTTTTATAATGATTAGATTGTTGGTATTTGGATTTTTACATGTATAAAAGTCAGCATATAAACTGGATTCTTTTAATGAGGATTCTAAAGTAAAAATGTCTGATCACACTTCCTTCCTAAATAAAGATTTTCTGAGCACACATATACTGTTGATTAAATTGTCTTTATGGTACTGTTTTAAATGTTAAAAGAACTGAGTTAGTATGATTTAAGTAAGTGCTCCAGTCATTGTGAAACTTGGATTTTAGGTTCTGATTTTGCTAATTAATGCATTTTTATTTTGTCTGCATTAAGTACAGGTGGTCTAAATGCCAGTTAGTGTCAGCAGAGAACTTAGTGTTTGGTAGATTTAAAATTCTCTGTCTTTTCTTCTTTGTTAATAGATCATGTAATATCAATATCAGCTTTACTGTTTAGTTGACTGACTGCAGATCACTGTGCATTATCAAAAACCTTTTTATTTCAAGCCATTGGTTGCGTTTACAAACCAATTTGTTGCATTATCACATTGACTTGCAGCAGGTAATTGGCAAAATGCAGAACCTAAATTTTATAAAATTACTATTGCAGCTATATGTTCAATCTAAATTTAAGCAAGCCGTTCATCAGTTGCATTTTCTACCTGACTTGCAGGTAATTAACTGGCTTTCAGTGATTGTGTGCATTCCCCAACTAATAGACAGGACATCAATATTTTTTTTACTTTCTTGTTGTCAATTGTATTCTAAATTCACTTGCCGTTTATTCATTGTACTCTCAAACTGACTTGTTTTTAATTGGTCAAATTCTCAGAATGACTTGCAGGTCATTGTTTGTAATCCCTAACTGTCTTGCATTTCATTAGTTCCATTCTCAAAGCAGGTCATACATTTTAATTTCAAACTGACATGTAAATGTTATCTTAGGTGACATTCAGGTGGCAAGTTGAATTTTCATACACTTGTCATTTTTATGTGTAATGCCAATTAGTTGTCCTTCGAGACTGTATTAAGTCCCATTGCATATCCATGTTTTTCACTATGCCTAAATTTCCAAATTATTTTTTTGTGTTAACACTTGCAACATGTATATAATGATAACAGTTTATCTGTTTTAGTGTCTTGTTACTTTATTATCACTTACTGCTACTACATCAGGATAACATCATCTTCCAAGATTTATGAATGGTCATGACCTTACACAAACAAAAAATCAGACAGTCATTGTTACAACATAAAGGTCATGAGAATTTTTTTTTAAAGATTTTGCAGATTCTTTCTTCTTTTTTAACACTTAGATTATTACTTATTACACTTGTGCACACTTTTCAATTTCTGTCATTGTTTAGTACATTTAAACAATCAATTAGAATTGGAAGATGATGTTATCCTGTTATCCTGATTTAACTGGTATTTGTATTATATATTTACCTCCCCTTCTCTAAGTGATTTACAGTTTCTATATACTCCCATTGCTTGTAGTATTTTAGCAAGCCTTCTGTCAGTGATTTTTTCTGTTGCCTTGACAGTTTCAATATACTCTCATTGTTTGTAGGATTTTGAGTAACCAGTAACCTCCCTTTCTTCGTCCCAAAATACTGGCATTGTTTGCAGGAAATTAAGCAAGCAATTACCTCCATTCTTTGAAGGATTTTCTATCTGTCTTGGAAGTTTCCATATAGTTTATATTTGAAAGGAATTAATTATTTCCATTTAGATTATTGCTATCTATCTCCGTCCGTCGTCTGTCGTGCATCGTGCGTCGTGAGTAAACTTTTTACATTTTAATCTTCTCCTCCAAAACCACCAGGCCAACTTTAATGAAACTTGGTAACCATCATGCCTGGGTGAAGCCCTTTCAGATTTGCACAAATGAAGGAGTTATGTCCCCTTGGGGCCCCACAAGGGGGGAAATAGTAAAAAACTTTAAAAATCTTCTCTTCTGAATCTACAAGAGATATACCTTAGTTATTTCATTTATAACATCCTTAGGTCATCTATTTTCAGATTTGCACAAATGATAGCCATGGGTCCCAAAATGGGGAAATTGTAAGACACTGAGTGGGGAAATTGCTAGAAATTATATATTTGTCACTATATCTTCAAAACTATCAACTTTTTGTATAGGCATGTATATTAAAATATGGTAGGTATTGACATGACAATCATTTTGATATATAGTTCAAGGTCATATGTTGAAAGGTCAAGGTCACAGCTGCAAAGGAAGACTTAAATTGCTTATTATCTTGAAAACTATTAATTTTTTGTATAGGCATGTATATTAGAATATTGTAGGTATTGCATCAACGATCATTTTGATATATGGTTCAAGGTCATATGTTGAAAGGTCAAGGTCACAGCTACAGAAGAAGACTTAAATTGCTAATTATCTTGAAAACTATTAACTTTTTGTATAGGCATGTATACTAGAATATTGTAGTTATTGAAATGAGAAACATTTTGATATATGGTTCAATGTCATATGTTCAAAGGTCAAGGTCACAGCTGCAAAAGAAGACTTAAATTGCTAATTATCTTGAAAACTATTAAGTTTTTGTATAGGCATGTATATTGGACTATTGTAGGTATTGACATGAGAAACATTTTGATATATGGGTCAAGGTCATATATTGAAAGGTCAAGGTCACAGCTGCAACAGAAGACTTAAATTGCTAATTAGCTTGAAAACTATTAATTTTTTGTATAGACATGTATATTTGAATATTGTAGGTATTGCAACAACGACCATTTTGATATATGGTTCAAGGTCATATGTTGAAAGGTCAAGGTCACAGCTGCAACAGAAGACTTAAATTGCTAATTATCTTGAAAACTATTAACTTTTTGTATAGGCATGTATATTCGACTATTGTAGGTATTGACATGACGATCATTTTGATATATGGTTCAAGGTAATATGTTGAAAGTTCAAGGTCACAGCTGCAAAAGAAGACTGAACTTGCTAATTATCTTTAAAACTATTAACTTTTTGTATAGGCATATATAGTAGAATATTGTAGGTTTTGCAACAACGATGATTTTGATATATGGTTCAAGGTCATATGTTGAAAGGTCAAGGTCACAGCTGCAACAGAAGACTTAAATTGCTCATTATATTGTAGGTATTGACATGACGGTCATTTTGATATAGGGTTCAAGGTTATATGTTGAAAGGTCAAGGTCATATCAACATAGGAATACTTATATTATTAATTATCTTGAAAGCTATTAAGTTCATGCATAGTCATGTATATTAGAATATTGTAGGTATTGACATGACAATCATATATGGTTTGAAGTCATATATGTTCAAAGGTCATGGACATAGCTGCATAATTATACTGAAATTGATTAATGATTGCACTACAGTTACTTCATGCATATTTTATAAGGTACTTATAAATGAAAAGTTAGTGGATATATTTCTGATTAAGTTTTGTGGGAGTTCTTAACTTGAGAAAACTTTAAAAGTTTCTGTACTTAATATAATGTCTATTGCACTTTGCAAACAATATTAGACATATCTTCAGGTGAGCGTTAAGGCCCATGGGCCTCTTGTTAACTTTTAGAGTCTTAAGTCTAGCATATAGGCCAACCTTAGCACTGCCTATAAAGGTTTCTGTGGTTGTAAGCAGTTTATAACTTTGTAGGGGCACCATTTCTATGAAAGTTTAATTTCTAGTACTCAGATGGACTGAGAAATTGAAGACATTTGAAATTAAATGTCTTGTTCATAATACTGCACAGCTAGTTTGAATGTCATAATTAAATTATGTGCTTTTGTGAATCATAACTCAGCATGCAATGTATAAATGGACACTTCAAGCTGTTTTAAATTTAAAAATGGATCACTATAGTTCTTTGTATGTTTCAGTGTTGGTTCATTGTAATTTGTTTACATTGCATCAGTTAAGTTTTAGCTGATTCTGATGAGAACAAGTTATTAATCTCTAAGGAATGAATCGAAAAAGTAATTTGTGCAGTCATGAAATGTGCAAGTTTATGGTCTGCTTGTACAAGTGCAAACTCAGGTTGTATGTTCACACTCAGGGTGACTGAAATGTGCTAGCTCACAGTCATTAAACTTATACATACAAACATACCACTTCCCCAGTCACACATTATACTGACTCTTAAGGAAAACCTGTTAATACTCTGTCCTTTTAACGCTGAGGACCAGGTGAGAAAACAGCATCTTTATTTTTCAGTTCTTATGTATGGTCTGGGTTTCTCCTTCTGAGTCAGACACTCTACTACTGAGCCAACAGGTTGTGCATTTTTGATATTGACTATGCATAGTGGGTTTTTATACATAAATTCCTGTGGTGAAAATCACTACCAGTAATCTGCATCTCTGTGTGTAAATGTATATAATTTTTTTCTAGAAAATGAACAAAATATTTGATTCATTGACTGAAATTCATGTAGACCATTTCTTAAAATTTATTCTACATTTTTATTTATTTTAATAATTCATGATCTGAGAGTTTGATATGTTTTCAGGTATTCTGTTTGTTAATCATAAAAGTATAAAGAAAATATGTTTTTTTTTTTTTTTTTTTTTGTTTTTTTTACAAATATTTCCTGGTGGTCTTTCAAACTTGAACGATCCTAAGTTATCATCTTAATCATGCCCCAGACACTTATATATTTCCTGAATGGAACAAATTGGTAGACATAATGGAAAAGATAATGGATTTATAGAAGAAAAACTCACAACACAAATTAATTTATAGTCCAGATGGAAGAAAATCAAATCATAAATAAGAAAGTGACTTAGAAAGTGTTACTATAAAGAACATTATAACAGAGATATGCGACATACGAATCACCTATTTAACTACTTCAGAATGTTTTTTTTTAACAAAACAAATTTATTTATAGTTCTAATGAAGGAAAATAAATTCTTTTTACAAAATTAAGCAACTCATTGGTAGAAAGACTAGAAAATGCTATCAGAAGATTTAATTGACTTATGTTCTAGTTATTTTTTTTAATTGAACTACCAGTATTGTCTGCTTGAACAAAAGCAATGGCACTGAATTAAACAATTCTTTGCTAAAGCAATTTGATTCGTAAACATGCTGAAGTGAATCAGGTTACAAGTAAATGAGGATAAGACTTGGGGACATTACCGATAAATTCTGCTACTTACACATCATTTACCTGACTGCTGTTTTATAATTGTACTCTCTTTTTGAAAAAAAAAGCATTATCATAAAGATTAAGGGAGGGTAGTGAAGTGAAGTAAACAAGTTTAATTATCCAGTCAAGATTCTTTGACTGTAATCAAAGATGAAAACTCCCGACCTTTGGTAAGTGAGCAGAATGTTTGTCAGTTAATGCATCTTTTCTAAGCTGGTGGTTTTCTCTGTTTACTCTGGCTTTCTTCACCATCCCAGAACTGGTTGTATTGATCTACATTTAAGTGAAATATTCTTGACTAAGAAATAAAATTTCATTACTCCACTCTACTCTTTGAAAAAAATAATCTTCAAACAAAATTCAATTTTAATAAACTATTTAACATCAATATTTTATATCTTTGTTTACAATTCTCCTTAGATCGTTCTGCATTGGTGGCTTAGTGGTAGAATGTATGCCTCAAGAGAGGGAGGTCATGAGTTTGAGCCCAGTTGTATCATACATAAAACTAAAATTTGAGATAATGCTTCCTCGACTGGCACCTAGCATTAGAAGGGCAAAGTATGAACTGATTCAACCAGTGCAAAAATAATATGACTAGGGAAATGCTATGCTTGTCTGTGGCATAATGACTTGGTGGGCTAGCACCTGAACTCCATGAGTTTGTGTTAGTACAAAGCAGACCATAGAACACTTGCACATCTCATACATAAACATGCTCTTAGATTGATTCTCAGAGATAAATAACTTTGCTCTAGTCACAAATAGCTGAAAATTTGCTGATGCCATTGTTAAATATAAATTGCAATAAAAAAAAATCTTCTTAATTTACAAGCGGTGTTTAGTTTCATATCATAGACAACACTTACATGCATTGAAGATTTCAGAGTGAAAACCAGAGATGGTAAGCCTGTTTGGAATACTCAATTTTGTATGGACCTGATCCATTGCACTTGTATACTTCAGAACATTTTTATTTTACTGAAAGCGAGAGAATATTATCATGAACTCTTAAAACATACAATTCTTCTATAATTTAACTACTGTTTAAATACTGTATACTGTCTCTGGCTGCCCCTATATCATCATCTGTTGATAGGAATAGCAATCATCACAAGTACCTCATTTACATTTCTCACAAGTCTTCCCATGTCCTGTTAGTGGTTTATGTTAGCTACAGAAGAACAAATTTACAAAGAACCGAGGAAAAAAATATATATATCATCTTATCTGTATAATAGTCCTCCTTGATTACAACTTGGCAGATGTGAGCTGACCTTTATAAGAAGGCTACTGGTACTCAATGTTTTACAGCTTTATCAGTCATTTTATGCAAATTTTACATTTTCTTACTAGTTTTATAAATATTTAGATTTTTGATTACTCACTAGTATTTTTTAAGTTACAACCTAGCTATACAAGTGTGTTTTGTTTTTGTGTGTTACATATTTTTTAATGATTTTGTTATCCGATAATTTTTACAGCTATTGTTAATAATTATATGGTATTGCTAATCAGTGGTATTATCAGGTTAAACAAACTGACATTAAAGGGGGTTTTCCCAATTGTAGGACTTAAGTAAGATTATGAGTGAAGAGTAATATTATGAGCAGTGTTTGTCCAAGTATGTAATAACCTAATATTGATTTTCAATTGGCTATCTAATATTATATGTGTGGAAACTATACAAGATCATTAATGACTTGGAAGAAATATATTACAAGCTTGTCAATGACCAGGAATAAAAGTTGAGATTTTGAGTAATCAATCAGGGGTTGTACTGTTCATATTATACCAGTTACGGACACAAGTCTGTTCTATGGGGAATTAATTCATCATATTTATATGACATGAAGTGCCAGAATGTTTATAGTCACAGAATTTTATACAATTAAGTCTGTTTTAATAACTATAATCATGGAACTTGGATAACAGTTGGATTTATATTTAGCTTTTAAATTGTTTTAAAAGTTCTAATTTAGTTATAATGGATCACCTAATTGGATTGATATTACATAGGAGGTCGTCTTCTATGGGGGGTAGGTATTATATGAGCTGTAATTTGTCAAAATTTTTAAACAATCAAAAAAATATTTAAAAGCTCAGTATCAGACTCCATTGTCAGTTGAAATAATCTCTTACTGTTTAAAACAAATTAGTCTACAGTTTAGGTATTTTTGTTACTTCATATTTAAAATTTGGAGTTTTTTTTTCCATTTGACATGTGACAGTTTTTCTTTAGTTTTGGCTGGTATAGTTTTTAATTTAACAGTTTAACTCATTTAAAACTGACACACAATGGTAAATATCTTTTTTATTTTTTTGCATTTCCAATGATAATTGCAAATTTTAAATTTATAAATAAAATTTATGGTTTTGTGCACCTTTTGTTGCAGATAGACTCATATTAGATAGTATTTACAGTTTTTGTAATTTTCTTTATTTATGTTCAACTAAAATCTTATATTTAAATTAAATACCATACACCTTTTGAAAATCCTTTTATTACAGGTAGACAGATATTTAGATAATAATTGTAATTTTGCAAGATAATTATTGTTTAACGATATTCATGATTTAAAATTTAAACTCCAGATGTAATGTCATGTATGCCCCATTATATGTAAAGGTGTTGAATGTATAATTTCCTGAATGATTATCAACAAATATAATCAGTATTATGTAGTTCTAAAACTGTAAATGAAAACTTTATTTGTTCTATTATTACATATAAACTGCTTGTAATTCTGTTTTCTATTACCGCAAGACATGTAGTTTTTAGCTCACCTGCATGTAGTTCAAAATAGGTAATTGTCATTATAACCCCAAGTGTATGCAATTTTCATTATTGCCGGCTTCCAATTTGAATTAAAAAAATGAAGCATCTATACAAATGCAGAAATTGCATCATGGCCAGGGCTTGATTTAATTGTAAAATTCTCAGATCTGAAGAAGCTTGAAAACTCGAGATGCTTAACTGCATGGATTGAGTACTCTCCAGAGTATGTGGATCACCCTCTCTAGCTAGCTGTACTGAAGACTACCTGATTACTATAATCTTTCTACTATAATCAGATCATGACATGTTAACTCCAAATTGTAACATCAAAATATAATTTGGGTTGATGGAAGGAAAAAATGGGGAAAAAAGTCCTACCACATTGATAAATTTGCAGAACAAGAGCTCTTTTGCTAGGTGTATCCACAAAAAATAAGTAAATGCATAATAAATAAAAAAAATAAAAAATGAAGTGATTTGTTTTTCAACAAAAATAATTAATGAATATTGAAAAACCCATTCTTGACTTATTGTAATTGATTGTAAATTGATATTTACATCATGATTGACAATCAAGCAATCAAACTAACATTATCAACATGCTGTAATCCTACTTAATAATGTGCTTGAAAATGATTGAAAATGATTCAAAAAATAGTAAATAAATAAATAAATAAATAAAAAAAAAAAAAAAAAAAAAAAACTGTATCCAACAGTCTGAATGATGCCAAAATACTAAAACTTCATCAATTATTCAAACTGTCTAAAAGAACTCGATTGTAATATTATCAGATGTAATTATACCAAATATTAGCATTTAAAAAGCTTCTTAATTTTGTATAAACAGTATTAGGAATATATTACAGACCTATAAATATTGACTCATACACAACAATATTTGTATGAGGTATTAAAATGTCACTGATTTTCCTAATAAAAAAATCTATATAGAATTTATACAGCTGTTCACATGTAAGTATAATGGGTGATAAATCTATCAAACATACATATTAGGTTTCAGTTTCACATATTTCATACAATAGAAATAAAAATGTGATACATGTATTTTTTTCTTGCATGTATTTATTTGTTAAAACAAAATTTGGAGACATTTACATATAAATAATAGTTGAAGTCCTATCTTTGTTGTTTATGTCCAAGCCTGACAATCTCATGACTGTGTCTATATAGTCGTGTAAAGTTGTTTGGCTTTCCATGTGCCTACTACTGGTTGGTTTGCTGCCACAAGATTTGTGATTTAGAAGAGTGTTTCATTAACTGCCAGTGTCTTGGCACTAAAAAAGTCACCGTAATTGTACACTTGTACAAAGTAAGACTAGACACACTTGCTAATTTTGATTGAAGTTATAATCTTATACATCAGATCTATAACATGTCAGTCATCCTGCACTCATCATTAGAAGGTTATATTGATTATATTCAGAACAAGCCGTTCAGTGAGCTTGGAGACCTTAAGATTTTGACCTTCTTCATATTGCCTTCATTTGAGTGGTCTGAGAATAAGACATAAATCTTTCTTAAAAAAGGAGAGGGACTTCGAAAATTAGGATGTCAAAGTAACCAAGGTGCAAGATTTTATATTTTTTACCTCTTTTATGATTTGTTTGTGTAAAGGTAAATTGAAATATGTTTCCAGAATAGTTTTTCCCTAACAGGGATATACAAGGGATATTGAACTAAGTAGTTTATAAATGACTTATAAAACAAATTCATCATAGAATTGAATCCTCTAGAAGAATTTTTTCAACCAAACCTTTGCACTAAATGAAAAAAAAAAAAAAATCATTAAAATTTAAAACAAGGTTTTATTAGTGCTGTTTTCTGTCTACTTGGTTTCTGATTTATAGAGGCTTTGCTGTAAAAATAGAATGCCATGTTTATTTTAATCCTTTTAATTTGCTGTTTTATAATTAAACGAGGCATATTTAAATCCATATTTAACATTGTATATATGTGATATATATAACAAAGCCACAAAGCTATTTTTTAAACATTGTAGTAAGGAATTTAATAGGTTAAAAATCAACATGAAAAATATTTATGTATTGTAATGTATTTATGACTCAGGGTTATATGTTTGATATTGTGTTGATAAGTAGTGCTCCATAAAATACCTGAGGGATTTAACATTCAAGTCTCCATATTTACAAATAACTTGAGAAAATATTTGTCACATTCTGAAGTGTTATAATCAGGCAACTCAAGTGTAATCTCTGATACAAAGCTAAACATAGAACCAAGTTGTCTGGAAGGAATTTTGAATTGTTGTTTATTTTTATTTTATTTTTATTAGCAATATTTTTAACTTAGTTTGTTTTTTCTATTAATTTTGTCTCTATTTTTATTATTATTAATTTTTCAAATTTTCTTATATTTTTACAGTAGCCTACTTAATATAATTATCATGTTTGAGATAAGATTGATTATTAAGACATACACTTTCCTAGTAATTTTTGTTTTTTCTTATTTGACTTGCCTGTACTGAACATGCAGTGTAGTTATTAATGGAATACTGTTATTAAAATGTACACAATGTGAGCTCATGTACTTCAACTTGAAAAAAAAAGTAAAATGCATTGGTGTAAAAATTTATGATCAGTCATGTAACAGATATTATTAAATTTTATTGTAATCTTGGTATTTTGACACCTCACGGGTCTGAAGGTATAAGAATTAAACTGTTGGGATTTCCCCCTCTCTCATTTAACAATGATTATCTTACAAGTAAACCTATTTCCCAAAGGTAAAACAAGATCTTAAGTAACTCTATTGTAAGTTATTTACTTGAAGAAAAAGGAGGTCTTTTATGTCAAAATCAACATGATTTACTAGACAGTTAGCTTATGGTTTAGGAAATTGGAAAGCCTGTTTAGGAAGAAATTAGATTTTACCCACAGTATTTTACCTGAAATCATCAGCTTGAGGACAAACAAATCTAAGTGAAATACAGAGAGACCTTTGCTTACATTTATTGAAAAAGTATGTTTTCTATTTTTTTTTTTTTTCAATCTCAAGTCAAATTGATTACCGGTAAATGTATTTTAAGTGTGTGTAACTACATGTACTTGGTTATAACAATAGTTGGGTGCAAATTCTGCAAAGATGATGTCATTTTAATGTAAAAATATAATTATCCATGTTTGGAGGTAGTTATTCACAGGGATCTTTATCAAAATAGTTTTTTTTTTTTTTTTTTGTATGGAACTCGAATTTTCTGGATTGAAATCAATGTTCCACATAAATCTTGCATCAAAACAGTTATTCTTTGATGTAGAACTCGGATTTTCACTTACATCTATGAGTTGTCCATGCATGTGTGACTGAAATGCAAAAACAACAACAACAAAAACAAAAACCCCAAAAATTATTTGGACCAAAATGTTGTTGAAGAGTACTTGATATACATTGTTCTGTATTTGCATGGAGTTTAAAGTTTGAATTCTACTGCACTGGTCAACACTAATCGTTCAATATGAACAGCTATATAAATATATTACTTACATGTTTACTTCTGTCAGGTAAACATCATTACAGCCCATCTAATCACAAAACTATGTTTTTTAATCTGTTAGACCCCTACTGTGGTCTTTATGACGGTTCCTCTTGGAGTCAGCTGTCGTACATATTTGGCATACAGAGATTACCAATAAACCTTCAAAAAGAACATTTTATCTTTAAAATCACCACCAGCAAGGATGTGTGATCTATATATTATGGTATAAATAAATGCTGACATTGAAAAAATAGAACCTTTTTGACCCAAATAATAAATTAACACTTTGATGTTTTCTGAGCTTGAAAAATAATTATGATATTACAAGCCCATGGAGTATTTTAGTATGCAATTGTAATTTTTGGCTTACCACTTGTAAGTACGAATATTTTGCTGATTTCTTTCATCAGTTTTATAGAGTTTCAAATTGTCAATAGTTATATAAAAAAGCCAGAAAATGAAAAGAAATTTTTACAAGCTAATAGAAGAGATTAAGTAATTAACACCTCTGTGAGCATCAGTGTCCTCATAATCTGTTAACATTTTAGGTAGTTTTGATCTGTAGGTTAACTATGTTCTGAGTGTAATTTTGTGGGAAAGAGTGAAAGAGCTTTGAGAACAATATTTTGTTATGTTGGTTATGAACCAAGTTTATAAACAAAGCTAGAAATTGTTAGTGACTTTATTCCATATAAATTAAATCATTAATGCAATTGTTCCATTGGCCAAAGGTTAATGAAAATGTTCCATCAAAACCTTATTTCTTATTGAATTCACTGTTAGGTATGCATGCTCTTTTGAATGTTTAGTATAACTCAGTGATTTTAAATACAGTAGAACCTATGAAAACTGTACCATATTTAAATTGACAAAATTGGACCATACCATGAATAATGTTTTTCAAAAATAAATATGTAAACTGGAAACCTTTTTTCATCCAATCAGAATCTTCAGTGTCTTAGAGGTGTTTGATTTAGACAGGTTCCAATGTGTAGTCATTTGAAGCAGGGGTCTATAAGCATGGAACTTTTAATCTGACCAAATTATGTGGTAACAAACTATTCAAATTTATATTTTTATGGAAACAGAAAACAAAACTTTGTTAGGCCATCAAATTTTTACCCACTAGGGCACCACTTCATGCATCATATTCTCTCATATTAACTTGTCACATTACACTACAATCAGTTGTAAATGGGTAAAGCAAAAGGTAGGACCTTATTTGACTCAGATTAAAAGTATGATGTAGCATTTAATTCTCATTTTCAATAGATGCAGTAGGTATATTGTAGACATTATTATTCTCCTCATTCAACATTTTCATGTTAAGTTGCCCCATAAGTGCCTGTCATGATAATTATTCCAGTGAACTAGATGTTTAGGCAATCTACAATATCCTTCTGATTTGCCATCCATTCATCTGTTGTTGTTTAGAAATATTGTTTTGTTCTCTCAATTGCTTAAAGCTGTGAAAGAAAACTGGTGGAATTTTATAGTGTTAGTTATTTATGGTGGATTGTCTTGTCACTCAAGTTGCATAATTCAAGTAACACCAAACGCCAGAGTGATCCTGTTTGATGGATCATTAATTCATTATTTCAAACTGTATACTGCAATCATTTTATGTCCTGTAAAATATATCTTTATTGCATTTGAATTGATATTTATTGCATTTTACAGTGACCACTGTTAATAATTATCAATCATCAGTTCAGTCAATATCAATCACATTTTCTGTCTATAAATAACAAAATAAAATTGAATTTTGTTGCTAAATTATTAAAGAGCCTGCTGGATACAGAATAACAGAATTACCTTAATAGTAACTGTATTGCTATCATTTATAACTTAACCAATATTTTTACACAGAAAGCTTGTCTTCAATCTTTGTAAGATCTTGTTTCCAAAGTATTCTTTATATATAATCCTCAGATTACTAACCCATCAGTATTAACATAAGTATAATTGAATTGAACCACCAGAGATAATGCCTTTTACTGATTAAACTTGCTTATGTGGCATTGTATGAATGCTTGGTTTCGATATTTAAAAGCCTAGCCATGACTTTGTAAATTCTCGAGAGAAACAGGCTTATGGAAACTTTAGCAGCCAGCAAACAGATTTGTGGTGAGATTTTTTTTAAATATCTGAATAATTCCTGACAAGAAAATTCTCACTTTGGAATGGCGTAATTTTCTGTTTAAGACCTGGTAAAATCACAAAAAATCAATTTCCAGAAAATGTCACATAAAAAGTCAGCTTAGCAAGTGCTTGGTTCCCAATCAGACACTAATTATTCTTAGGCTAACATATCTGATTGTGCAACATCAACTCACACAATTATAGGCCCATTAAAACAGTGTGTGGTATAATTTGTTTTCGTTAGGAAATGATTTATGAATTCTATGTTTTTACTATCTAGGGGTTATTTATTTTTCATATATATGTAAAGATGTTGAAGTTGCTTGATACTCGATATATAAATTTGGAAACAAATCTTTTGGTGTACATAACCAATTTATGAACTTTGTATTGTTTTTTGTTTTTTGGAGGTGATTGGCTTTTCTGCTTTCTCTCAGGCAATTTATTTTTCATTAATTGGAAGATCTTGGAAACGCTTGTTCTACAAATGGAAGACAAGTGATCAGTACTGTTGGACATAACCAATTGATGAATTGTGTAAAGATTTTAAAGTCGTTTGTTCTAAATATGGAAAAATCTATTGATGGATCTATAATCCATCATTGATTTGTGTAATTTTAAGAAACATTATTTGCTTTTGCTTTTTTGAGAACTGATTTATTTCCTTATTTTTAATGTGATTTACTTTTCTACATTTTGACGGTATTTTACTTTTCATATATTCAAGGTCTGGAAGTTTCTTCATCCAAAAACGGTGCAGGATCGACTGGAGGAAGTAGTCACGGAAGCAGCAGTAGTGGGAGACATAGCGATTTAGTAAATCAGCTTGGCGAAGGGACTAATATCAAACAATTTTTATCATCTGAGGTTCGTATACCTATGAATATATACTGTAATTTTAATTTAGTAGATTGTGTATGGTAAAAGGAGCTTTTTCTGAGCCACAAATATGTCTGCCTCTTTCTGTGTTCATCTAGCTTTCCTGTTCTGTTTGTCATACTTTGGTTTCTGTAAGCAATGATTTTTATTCTTTTCACTCAAATTGAAGGTGCTTGGAATAGATATATATTTAATATACAAATATGTTGATAAAACCCATGCTGTTTTAAATTTGTGCATTTTGGGGAAATTTGTTATAGAGAGTTGTGGCTGTTTGCAAGGTGAAAATAATTATCAGGGCACATTCTTGGAGGGTTATTTTGCTATGCCTAGAGATGCTGTTGTTAAGTGCTGATTAGATAGAGCAAATAACATTTTCAGTCTTGTTGTGACTAAACTTATGTAATAAAAAAGAACTTTATATCTATTAATTCCAAAAAGTGCCATCAGCTAAATTAAAGCATGGTTACACATTGTTATACAGACACCATATGTGAATATCCTCCCTCAAGCAAATTTTAGTGAGAGATGAGATATTGTATACATATTAATTGATGATCAGGATTGAACTTTATACAAAACATTACCCAACCTATAGAGCAATTATTAACCAAAAAACACCTGCACTATGAAGCACGGAAGAGCTTATTTTTATATCCCTTGTGTGTGTATTGTGTGTGCATTGGCTGTCTGATGTTTAAAAAAAAGGTTTTGAGAGTTCAAAATTTTTGATTGAATAGATATATAGACTAGATACTCTTGCTCCTCTGCATGATTATTTATTTATTTTGTTTATAATCATGAGAGAAACCCATATTTGAACATTTTTTCATCTAGAAAAAAAATAGTTTATGAGGCCAAAGTGTCTCTTTTTTGAGAATCAATATTATGTGCTATAATTATATTTTCTAAAAGGAAATTAACATTTTATAAGAAAATTGGATACATGATCTTTTCACACAAGATGGAGAATGTCAAGGGACAAAATAATAAATGTCTTTTTGCCAGACTAATTCAAATTACTAGAATGTGCTATTCCAATAAGCTGTCATTGACAAAAGAGGTAATACGTGCTTATTTAGGTTGATAAGTGTAAAATGAATTACTAGCTGGAGTGAACAGACAAATAAACAAGGATATAGAGGTTTTAACACCTATAGGGAATATATATAACAAGTTTGGTGTTATTGGTGATTGGTGATATTGGTGTTCTTTTAAATGGCTTTGTAAGGAAAAAATTAATTAAGGGTTTTATTTTGAGATTGTGCAATCAGATGCTCACAGAGAGAGAGAGAGAAAGAGAAAGAGAGAGAGAGCTATTTTGGTATATGCCAATTTTGTTTTGAGAAAAAATTTGTCATAGTGTTAAGGCATTGTCAGTGACTTTTGACAATTTGGAAAAAATGAACATGTTTTTATTCATTTTTAGAAAATTTGCATTCTTCATTCTTAATCAGTCTGCATTCTGTCTCTTGGTTTGTCTTTGCCAGTTTGCACTCTGTCCCCTGGTTTGTCTTTGCTAGTTTGCACTCTGTACCTTGGTCTGTTGTAAGTCTACACTTGTTCCTTGGTTTGTCTTTGCTATTTTGCACTCTGTTCCTTGGTCTGTCTTTGTCAGTCTGCACTCTGTTTTTTGGTTTGTCTTTGTGTAGTTTGCACTCTTTCTCTTTGTTTTGGTTTGTCTTTGTGTAGTTTGCACTCTTTCTCTTTGTTTGTCTTTTGCCAGTTTGCACTCTGTTCCCCGGTTTGTATTTGCTAGTTTGCACTCTGTACCTTGGTCTGTTGTAAGTCTGCACTTGTTCCTTGGTTTGTCTTTGCTATTTTGCACTCTGTTCCTTGGTCTGTCTTTGTCAGTCTGCACTCTGTCTCTTGGCTTTTAGCTCACCTGAGCCAAAGGCTCAGATGAGCTTTTGCAATCTATCACCGTTCGTCGTCCGACGTGCGTCGTCCATCGTGTGTAAACTTTACATTTTAATCTTCTCCTCCAAAACTACTGCGCCAAATTTGATGAAACTTAGTGATTATCATGCCTGGGTAACAGCCTTTCAAAATTGTGTTCTGGGTTTGGCCACGCCCAACAAGATGGCCGCTGTTACTAAAAATAGCAAAAAGACAAACAAATCTTCTTCTCTTAAACCAAAAGGTGCAGGCAAATTTGGATTGGATATTTGGATTCAGCATACCTGGGAACATTTAAATTGTGTTTTTCATGAAAATTGAGAAAAAAATAGGTCACACGTTTTTTGCGTAAAATTATGTAAGTTTGAAAATGAGACATTTGTTGTTATAACTCAATAACGGCTGAAGATAATTGTATGGAGTTTTCACTGTTGATCTTGTCTTGCTATTTTCTTCCAAAAGATGTCAAGGTCAAGGTCATGTCCCTGCTTTTGACCTTTGATAAAAAATCCTATTTTTTAAACATTTCAGGTGATAATAGCATGGGATTTTCAGTTAATTATAGGTAGTGACATGACGATCATTTTGATATATAGATCAAGGTCATGGGTTCAAAGGTCAAGGTCAAAGATGCACAACTATTACTGTTATAGTTGATTATCTGCAAAACTATTAACTTTTTGTATAGGCATGTATATTAAAATATTGTAGGTATTGACATGCCTATCATTTTGATATATGGTTCAAGGTCATATGTTGAAAGGTCAAGGCCACAGCTGCAAAAGAAAACTTAAATTGCAAATTATCTTGAAAACTATTAACTTTTTGTATAGGCATGTATATTAGAATATTGTAGGTATTGACATGACAATCATTTTAATATATGGTTCAAGGTCATATGTTGAAAGGTCATAGTCACAGCTGCAAAAAAAGACTTAAATTGCTAATTATCTTCAAAAATATTAACTTTTTGTATAGGCATGTATATTAGAATATTGTAGGTATTGACATGCCAATCATTTTGATATATGGTACAAGGTCATATGTTCAAATGTCAAGGTCACAGCTGCAAAAGAAGACTTAAATTGCAAATTATCTTGAAAACTATTAACTTTTGTATTGGCATGTATATTAGAATATTGTAGGTATTGACATGACATTCATTTTGATATATGGTTAAGGGTCATATATTGAAAGTTCAAAGTCACAGATGCAAAAGAAAACTTGAAATGCTAATTATCTTGAAAACTATTAACTTTTTGTATATAGGCATGTATATTAAAATATTGTAGGTATTGACATGCCAATCATTTTGATATATGGTACAAGGTCATACGTTCAAATGTCAAGGTCACAGCTGCAAAAGAAGACTTAAATTGCAAATTATCTTGAAAACTATTAACTTTTTGTACAGGCTTGTATATTAGAATATTGTAGGTATTGCGACAACGATCATTTTGATATATGGTTCAAGGTCATATGTTGAAAGGTCAAGGTCACAGCTGCAAAAGAAGACTTAAATTGCTAATTATCTTGAAAACTATTAACTTTTTGTACAGGCAAGTATATTAGAATTGTAGGTATTGCGACAAGGATCATTTTGATATATGGTTCAAGGTCAAATGTTGAAAGGTCATAGCCACAGCTGCAAAAGAAAACTTAAATTGCTTTTATTTTGAAAACTATTAACTTTTTGTATAGGCATGTATATTAGAATATTGTAGGTATTGGCATGACAAGCATATGTGGTTCGAGGTCATATATGTTCAAAGGTCAAGGACATAGCTGCATAATTATACTAAAATTCATTATTGATTTGGAAATTAGTCATTGCACTACAGTAACTTCATGCATATTATATGAGCTACTTATAAATGAAAAGTGAGTGGATATATTTCTGATTAAGTTTTGTGGGAGTTCTTAACTTTTGAAAACTTTTAAAGTTTCTGTACTTAATATATTGTCTTTTGCACTTTGCAAACAATATTGGACATATCTTTAGGTGAGCATTAAGGCCCATGGGCCTCTTGTTTGGTTTGTATTTGTGTAGTTTGCACTCTTCCCCTTTGTATGTCTTTGCCAATTTGCACTTTGACCCTTGGTTTATATTTATTTGACAGTTTGCACTTTGACCCTTGGTTTGCCTTGCCAGTTTGCACTTTGACCCTTGGGTTTTTGTCTATAACTTTCTCAAATTTCTTTTTTTTTCTTGACAAGCCTTTGTTCTATCTGAATTTTGAAATACATAAGATTTTTTAAGAGAATCTGGCAATACTGGTAGTGGTAGATGGAATAGACCAATTGTTAAGTTTATTTTCATTGTTAAAAAGACCAGTAGTAAATGGAATACCACTACAGTAATATATTAATCTTGAGGGTGATGTATCTGTCTTCAGTGTAAAATAAATACTCTGTTGATTGAGACTGTAACTCCTCAGAGTCCAGGTTAAATGTTGATTTCTTAGATCTTCAGAAACACTGGTTTTTAACTGTTGATAGCAATGTGACTTTGTGATGAAAAGTATCTCCTCTCTCATGTATAATTTGGCTAGTAAAAGAGTTTACATTGACCAACAAATATGTGTACAATGTGCAGGGAACCCTATATTATAAACCTAACCTGAGAAAGGCTTTATTGTCTCCACAGTAAGTGTTAATAAAGATAGCAGATGCTTTGTAAATTGTAAAACAATTCTCATTATAAAAATTTTCATTTGTTTGCATGTTAATCAATTTTAATGCACTGTTTGTTTTTGACTTGATATCATAGTTCAGATAGGCAGTGATAAAGCCTTCCTTTTTACTTCTATTTGGAGATCAGACTTCAATGAATGAATTAATTGAGTAAAATGTTGTAACATAGCTAGTGAATACAGACCTGGCTGGGTGCTGAACCCATTAATTTTCATTTAAGACGCAAGCACACTGACAAGAGCTATTACTGTTATAGTTGATTATCTGCAAAACTATTAACTTTTTGTATAGGCATGTATATTAAAATATTGTAGGTATTGACATGCCTATCATTTTGATATATGGTTCAAGGTCATATGTTGAAAGGTCAAGGCCACAGCTGCAAAAGAAAACTTAAATTGCAAATTATCTTGAAAACTATTAACTTTTTGTATAGGCATGTATATTAGAATATTGTAGGTATTGACATGACAATCATTTTAATATATGGTTCAAGGTCATATGTTGAAAGGTCATAGTCACAGCTGCAAAAAAAGACTTAAATTGCTAATTATCTTCAAAAATATTAACTTTTTGTATAGGCATGTATATTAGAATATTGTAGGTATTGACATGCCAATCATTATGATATATGGTACAAGGTCATACGTTCAAATGTCAAGGTCACAGCTGCAAAAGAAGACTTAAATTGCAAATTATCTTGAAAACTATTAACTTTTGTATTGGCATGTATATTAGAATATTGTAGGTATTGACATGACATTCATTTTGATATATGGTTAAGGGTCATATATTGAAAGTTCAAAGTCACAGATGCAAAAGAAAACTTGAAATGCTAATTATCTTGAAAACTATTAACTTTTTGTATATAGGCATGTATATTAAAATATTGTAGGTATTGACATGCCAATCATTTTGATATATGGTACAAGGTCATACGTTCAAATGTCAAGGTCACAGCTGCAAAAGAAGACTTAAATTGCAAATTATCTTGAAAACTATTAACTTTTTGTACAGGCTTATATATTAGAATATTGTAGGTATTGCGACAACGATCATTTTGATATATGGTTCAAGGTCATATGTTGAAAGGTCAAGGTCACAGCTGCAAAAGAAGACTTAAATTGCTAATTATCTTGAAAACTATTAACTTTTTGTACAGGCAAGTATATTAGAATTGTAGGTATTGCGACAAGGATCATTTTGATATATGGTTCAAGGTCAAATGTTGAAAGGTCATAGCCACAGCTGCAAAAGAAAACTTAAATTGCTTTTATTTTGAAAACTATTAACTTTTTGTATAGGCATGTATATTAGAATATTGTAGGTATTGGCATGACAAGCATATGTGGTTCGAGGTCATATATGTTCAAAGGTCAAGGACATAGCTGCATAATTATACTAAAATTCATTATTGATTTGGAAATTAGTCATTGCACTACAGTAACTTCATGCATATTATATGAGCTACTTATAAATGAAAAGTGAGTGGATATATTTCTGATTAAGTTTTGTGGGAGTTCTTAACTTTTGAAAACTTTTAAAGTTTCTGTACTTAATATATTGTCTTTTGCACTTTGCAAACAATATTGGACATATCTTTAGGTGAGCATTAAGGCCCATGGGCCTCTTGTTTGGTTTGTATTTGTGTAGTTTGCACTCTTCCCCTTTGTATGTCTTTGCCAATTTGCACTTTGACCCTTGGTTTATATTTATTTGACAGTTTGCACTTTGACCCTTGGTTTGCCTTGCCAGTTTGCACTTTGACCCTTGGGTTTTTGTCTATAACTTTCTCAAATTTCTTTTTTTTTCTTGACAAGCCTTTGTTCTATCTGAATTTTGAAATACATAAGATTTTTTAAGAGAATCTGGCAATACTGGTAGTGGTAGATGGAATAGACCAATTGTTAAGTTTATTTTCATTGTTAAAAAGACCAGTAGTAAATGGAATACCACTACAGTAATATATTAATCTTGAGGTGATGTATCTGTCTTCAGTGTAAAATAAATACTCTGTTGATTGAGACTGTAACTCCTCAGAGTCCAGGTTAAATGTTGATTTCTTAGATCTTCAGAAACACTGGTTTGTAACTGTTGATAGCAATGTGACTTTGTGATGAAAAGTATCTCCTCTCTCATGTATATTTTGGCTAGTAAAAGAGTTTACATTGACCAACAAATATGTGTACAATGTGCAGGGAACCCTATATTATAAACCTAACCTGAGAAAGGCTTTATTGTCTCCACAGTAAGTGTTAATAGAGATAGCAGATGCTTTGTAAATTGTAAAACAATTCTCATTATAAAAATTTTCATTTGTTTGCATGTTAATCAATTTTAATGCACTGTTTGTTTTTGACTTGATATCATAGTTCAGATAGGCAGTGATAAAGCCTTCCTTTTTACTTCTATTTGGAGATCAGACTTCAATGAATGAATTAATTGAGTAAAATGTTGTAACATAGCTAGTGAATACAGACCTGGCTGGGTGCTGAACCCATTAATTTTCATTTAAGACGCAAGCACACTGACAAGAGCTATATATGTAGAGTCTTGTTTCAGATGAAATTGCAGATATTAAAAACAAATATAATATATTTATTATGTATTCTTTGAGACTCCTAATCATTACAACTAAGTTTTCAGTCATAGTCACTTATTTATTTCAGACCCATCCTATTTGTTATTTGATTTAAAAATTAAAGAAAAAAGTTTTAGTTATTTACCATCCAATTATAGAAAAGTGTTTTACTTGGTAAATAACAAAGCTCGATGTTCCTGCATCTTACATTACACTCAATCCATATTAATACTTAAGGTATAATTACTTTATATTACCAAAATTATACTTCATGATTAATTAAAAATCAATTTTTACGCCAATGAATTTTAGACAGGTTTAATTATACCATGTGTCTGGAAAAAACTGAGTACCAAAAATTGATTTCCAGAAGGGGTAACACTTTATTAAGATATAGTATGGTGATTTTAGTACTAATACGGAAACAATTGCTATTTTTAGAGATTTATTGATCTGTGGAGTTGTCAAATTTGACACATACAAAGCCAACATGACGTCAAACAAAAGCATTCATTTAAATAGTCTTATTTCAATAAGTTATATTAAACACTACTGTTTATATAAAGTTATAATCTTAATATAATGTTTCCTTCATGACTGAAATACTTGTGTTATTGTTTTGAATCATAAAAAATGTAATACTTATTTTGCCCAGTGGGGAGGGGAGGGAGGGAGAGAGAGAGAGAGAGAGAGAGAGAGAGTATGGTGTATATAGTTGTGTGAATCATAAACTTGCATTTATTTAAAGTTTAATAATAATATGTGAGAGAAGGAAAGTTTATTTTTAAAGATTCTCAAGTATTAACCCACACAATCAAAAGTTATAACAGACATTAAAATGCATATCTTTTATCAATGCATGTTATTTATTTATATTTTATTTATTTATTTATTTTTATTTGTATTTACCAGTATTTATCTATTTATTTACAGTTGTCAGATGAAGAAGATGCTGCCAGTGATGATAGTATTCATACAATGACTGAAGCAGAGTCAAAGATCTCAATAACTAAACAGTTTGGTGCTATAAGGAGAGCTGGGTATGCAATTATTGTATAAATATTTATTTTGCATTCAACTTTTGAGAGTTTATATCTGCCTGATCTTTTTAAAGTGTGGACATCATACCTGATGTCCATTTTTTAAAGGGATAGAAATTGGGGTAGATTGAAGTAATGGAATTTTACAACCCAATCAAGATCTTTTCTTTTACATTGAGACTTTTCACTTCTGGGATGATGGGGAAACTAGAGTGTCCAGAGAAAACCATCTTTTGGCAAGCAAACTGAAAAACTTTCTCACACTAGGATCTGTCCCAAGGAAACTCAAACTTATGCGATGAGAGGAACTTATTCTGAAAATCAGTGCTTTAGACCACTCTGCACTGCTGCCCCTTGATAGAAGCATAAGCTTGCAGGTTTAAATTGTTTTTATACCTTCGTTATACAAAATGCTGCCAAAGTATAATGCTATTACATATGGTATACATGGGTTCAAATAACAGATTTAGGGTAAAAGCTGCATTAAGTTTTCCAAAGAAAAAAATTAAAACGGTGCTAATCTAATTAATGATGTTCCTAATGAACAATGTTACATTTGGTTCAACGATAAAAGCTCGAATAAATAAAGAAATTACAGTTTTTACCCAGCAAGATGCAAAATTTGGGATCTAATATTAGAACATGGTTACGTCATCAAAATCCGGGTCATTTAAACACAACTTTCAAAATGGTGAAATACGATAAATTTAATACTGTACTTAGTTGATTTTGTCGTTTGTGACTTAGTAAGGGATACATAACACCATTTCAAATACATCTGGATATTAATGAAGGACAATTAATGCAATCTCATGTTTCACTTTCGATTCTAGGCTTTTCCGTACATCCGTGCACATGCTCCAAGCTCATAATTACCATCGTAAAACACTGACCAACGGTCAGAGGATTCCGTTTATTTACAGCTCAAAGAAATGAAATTTTAGAAAATGAATGTCACGGATCATGGTTAGAAGATATCTATTTTTAAAAAAATTTATTTTTAGAAAATCAAAAAAAAAATTCAGAAAATTGAAAAATTTAATGCAGCTTTACTAAGTTTCTTAGTGTCCTCTACCAAGAAGTGACCATGTTAATATCAATGAAATAATCTTGATTGGTTTATAAAAACATCATTACTTTATTTGACTCCATGTGCTATCTTACCTTACCATAAAAAAACTCGCTTCTTTAATTTCTTCAATTAGTTACAATTAAAAACTGATTATGGTTTAATTGTAATTACAGCATCTGCACATGTTTTAATGTAGTCAAGGTTACATTTGATTGTTTATCAGGTGTCTGCATCTTGAAATACAAACTGTTGGTGTTTGGTTTTGGAAAAAGAGGCACAATTTTTTGTTGTCCTTTGATCTGTGCATTTAAGCAAATTAAGCTTGCAAACACCTTGCTGTTACATATGTCTAGATTTCTTAATTCATTTCATTCTGGTGTTAATTTAAAAGAGCTCATAGAAATTAATCTCTGTTCTATATTCTTCTTCTAGTATTATTATAATTATTTTTATTATTATTATAATCCTAGCAGTTTATAAATAAGATTTTACTATTCCAAATGAAAAAACAAAATCAAAACTCAAGTGTATGAAAACCAGATGTTCTACATTTATTGTTACCATTACTACTAAGGACTTCTTGTAATACAAAAATGTAATTCAAATTTTTCCCAACCTTTATAAAAATTTTTCAAACCTAAGAAAATGCATGATTATTATAATTCAAGATGAAGAGTATTCATTTGCTCAAAAGGTTGACAAGGCCCCAGTTTCACAATTATTTACTCATTTGAGTGTACACTGAACTCAAATATATCCGTTTTTCTCCCATCAATATTTTAAAAATTTAAGTTTTATGAGATAGTGCTTTGTTTTATTCAACAAACCTACACTAAACAATTTCAATATAACATTAGATATTCGATTTAAATTGTGTATGTTTAAAAATTGACATTTATATTTTCCCTAATTTTGAGTTAAGTGTACAATCAATTAAGTGTATAGTTGTGAATCTGGGCCAGACTACTTGAAACAACAAATAAATATGCAATAGTAGATGTTAATGTGTTTTTAATTTATTTCCATTATACTTTAATTGAAGACCAAATTAAGGTAGCTGTTTTAAATAATAATAAAAAGGATGATGATAAACAAATAACTAAACTTAAAATAAATTGTCAGTGGACCAAAGAACCATATCCAAAAGTTTTATTAACTTAGTTTGAATGAAGTTGTTCATCTAGTCAGTCAATATAAAAGTTTGAATACACATATATAAATGTACCAGTATTATCCATTCAAGCAACTAAACACCCCTAGCCATGAAAATTAAAATATTAACACTAAGCACTGGTATACCCTAAAATAATGAAACTATGATTTTGTTTGCAGATGGCTGGTTGTAAAAAATTGGTTAATTCACAGAAAGAGGAAACTGGAGCTGGCTCCAAAACGAAAGTGGAAACAATATTGGGTCTGTTTGAAAGGAACTGTCTTACTCTTCTTTGACTGCAGTGAGGAGACAGCTGTAACAGAAAATAGTATACCACGGCATATTTTAGGTAGGTCTTATGGAATAGATTCGTAATACATATAAAATAATTTTAGCTGTTCTGAAATTGAAGTAGATGGAAGGAAATTATGTTTTTCAACCCATTTTAAATTTTTTACGAATAATTCAAAAATAAAGTATGAATTTTTTAGAGAAAACCTGAATGTCAGTGTGAAAACAATTGCCCATTAAAATCAACTAATCAAACTTTCTCTGTTTTGCCGTAATAGTATTGTGTAATTAGAAAGTATTTATCTGTTAGGCCAGTGTCTGTTAGATTTTTTTTTTTTTTTTTTTTTTTTTTTTAAAAAAAACCTTTATACATGTACAAATAATCTATAAATTTGGATTGATGCTCCCCAAATTAAATATTTTATTTGGTAAAAGTTTTTTTGATGGACTGTATGTACATGGTAGTTACTGATAACTTTTATTGTTAATTGACTTAAAGGCTGCCATAATAATACCCATAATATAACATTCTGTCTAGCACAAGTAAGTAATTGGTAAAAATATATTATTTTAGCCAGCTTCAATATTAATTATCATACTATTTCCACTTGCGAGCGTTGCTCTAGGTATTTATTATTGTTTATTACAGTGATTGAAGGGGGCGTGGCACAAGCTGTACCAGAACATCCTAAACGAGACAATATATTTTCACTAAGTACAGCATTTGGTGATGCTTATCTCTTTCAGGTTGGTAATCATAAAATTTATTTCATTTTGCATACAGTAGAATTAAGAGAAATCTAACATTGTTATTTCCAATATGTCAAGAACAAAAAATCACTTACTGGTCCCAACGGCTTTCCTTTCCCAACTATTTTTTGAACATTCAAGATCAAAGAAAAATTCTAGATTTACTTTTGGATTGTTGTTTTTTAGCTGTATTATTAGCCTTTTAATGATTGAACAATATTTTAATGTCTGTCTTCTGATTTATGACAATATCTTGCAATTTTTTGCAATAATTAGCAAAGAAGAAAAAAGAAAAGAAAAAAAAAAAAAAAAAAAAAGAATTTTCCATTCCATTTCTTTCTCATTTATTTATTTTTTTTTTTTTTTCTATTTTTATTTGTTTGGTTTTTTTATTGGTCTCATTTAGATTGTCATACACAGTCTTTATAAAATAAGCTTGTAGGAGTTATCCCCCTTATGGCCTTTTGCAACATATAATTTTATCATGTTCTATGTTTACTCTATACCAATATTCCCTTTTTATTTTCAGGCTCAGTCTCTCATGGAACTTGAGAACTGGATATGTGCCATACATTCTGCTTGTGCGTCATCATTTGCAAGGCAACATGGGAAGGATAATACACTTAAACTAATGAAATCCGAACTTCACAAATTAGAAACCAATATTGATGTTGTAAGTTAATTACATGATGTAAAGCTCTTTTATGAAGCAAATATTATTTAAAATAAAACACAAAGTCCTAAGCTACATAATAATGTTGGATGTTGAAACAAAAAATTGGTTTTTGATTATGCCTTGCCTAGCTTTTTTTAGATGTTATTTACTTGTTTTATTCCCAATATTGAACAAGCACTATTAAAGTTAAAACTTTTACTACATAGAGCTTCAATGAATAAAAAATTATATAACAACTCTTACAGCAATTGGCAAAGTAATTTATCCCGGGGTCAATGTGCAGACAGGAGCAAAACCACTCGTTTTCTACATTTTTTGCACTGTCAAATTTTAACAATAATAAACGGAGCAATTAAATGAAAAATTTAAAAGATGAATATTAAAAAACAGTTGTAATAAGGGTGGAGTGAAGTAATGGTGTTGTACGTATTCCCTATTCAAGATAATTTTACCTAAATCACAAGTTATTTGTTCTGGAATGGTGAAGGGAACCAGGATACCTCTGGAAATCATTGGCTCTTGGCAATTAAATGACAAATGGTCTAGACAATCAAAATTGAAATCCTAGATAGTTAGAGGCTGTGATATGTTAGCCTTAGCTTTATTCCGCTCAGCCACTGTGTCCCATGCCAGATAAGGAAGACAATTATAAAAATTATAAAAAGGTTTACTTAGTAAGACATATATTGCATTACTAATTTAAATCCTTTAATTTTTTTTTTTCATCACCTACAGGATGTAAAGATGAAAAAGATGGCAGAATTACAACTTTCAGTCGTAACAGATGCTAAAAGTCGCCAGGCAATTATCCGACAAATCAACCAATGGGAAGAGAATTTAGAGAAGCTATATATAGAACAATATCGGTTGAGATGTTATGCTGCATCGTTACAGGGATCAGAATTACCTAATCCAAAGGTTAGTATGAGATATATTTCTAGCAATTGTTTCAATGAGTTACAATAGACAGTACAGAATATGAATTGTTAAATCTGTGTTAAATGTTAATAAAAGCAGAATTATTTGACACCATTTCACTATCATTTTGAACAAGATGTTTATGATACATATATGAAACCAGCAAAATCATTGGTCTAAAACAAATTCCACTTCCAGGTACATTAGGTCAAAGATCAAACAAAAAACAGAATTGACTAAGGGAGACAACTCTTATCTGCAATCGGTGTCTGGTAATGTGTTTATTCAATGTTTGTGATTAGATGACTTATAATTATTATTTATAATATGTATAGTTGAAGTAGATTTCTATAGTGTTCTTGACTCCTTTTCTGGTGAACAGGAATTGAAATATTATTTGAAATTATAACAGTTAATTTGTTTTACAATACAGAGGATTTAACTTAAACTCTTGCTACTAACTGTTGTACCACATAAAAGAATTGAAGTTTTTAATTCAAATTTTGAAAAACATTATCAAGCTTTTGACAGTGCTGAGAGAAAATTTCTTTGAAATCTTACATATTTCTATGAAATTTCATCAAAATTTATCCCGAGTTTTGCCCAAAGATACTCAGCTTTGCCTAAAAGATAATGTACCATTTTCAGATTAACTGACTTGTTATTATTTTCAACTATGCTTTAATCTGTTATTGTCATGACTTTTACCCTTGAATGTCTCGGAAGGTGTTTAGGGAAATATTTCTTAAAGTACTGAAAACTTCAGAGTTTTTCGATTTTGCTTGTGCTCTCTCTCTCTCTGTCACACACACACACACACACACACACACACATACACACACACACACACACACAGTACGTAGCTAATTTACACAAAATATTTTGAATTTTGTAGTAGTGTAGTTTCTTAATTATGACACCCAAATTATAATAATATGTTAGTACATGTATATCAAAAATTGAAAATTTAATTCTATATTTGTAATTGAAATAATATGTTATATAAACTTGGAGAGTTAGGCAGTGTTATTGGAAATTAAGTTATTAACATGAGTAATGAGTACCTGTCAACTCTGTCAGTGGAATCCTATTTTTTTCATGGATTAATCTAAACTTGGTGTTGCCTTTCATGATGACAGAAGGCATGTATGGCTTATGGTAAATGAACATTATGTTGATTGTTGCATTGTTCAGCATGACCATTGTGGCGGTGACTTGAAGATGGTTGGGGATTTGAGATATGTTTTGATTTCTTATTATGTAAATAGGTAGTTCTGCTTCAGTGATGCATCTTTATATTTTTCCCTGGATGACATTACATGCTGTGCATGGTCATATCTATATAGCAGTTTGGATTGAATTTGATTGGTTGTTTTGTCCAAAAATTATTAAGATTGGATTTGAAAACATTGACAGAGAGGGAGGGGAATTAACAACATGGTTAGGCAGTATGTTTCATCTTACTACGACTCTTTGGCTGAATACTTCACTGCAAAGTTTAGTTCTGCACCTTTTTTTTTAAAAAAAAAAAGTTTCATGTTTTTTTCTTTTGTTCTGGATGAATGATGATGTGGTGTTACTATATAAAAATATTGATGATGGACTAGATTGATGGATGTACTGAGCTACACATGTTTGATCATGGGTCTCTTACAGGTGTGCAGTATAGAGATGAAATTATTCATCCTATTGTTAGACCTTTTGCTGTTGCTATCAAGCCCAACTTCACTTTGATGGGCAATAAGACCTGACCTACCAGAGCAAGAGTTGGGTTGTTGATTAGTATCTTCAAGATGAGATTTCCGAGCATCTTCGAGATGTTCAATACATGGATTTGTTGAGTCAGTTTCTGACTTGAATTAAATAGAGCATATTTGAGGCATCCTGCAACAATGCATTTCAAAAACACCCACAACTTTTGACTAATAGACAGGAGCTAACAACTGTGCTACTTTAGGAATGTCTTAGAATCCCACAAAACACGATTCGCTGCTTGATCTTATCCATCCCAAGACAATATCCCAAGCCCAAGGAAGACATACTCGCTATTAATGACTTTATTTTTCTTATAACAATATTTCTAGTTTTTCGACCTATATTGAATTCCATTTTGTTTTCAGGGGTTGTCTTACTTTGTTTCCATATCCTATGAGAGAATTCAAGCAAAAATCTTATGAAATGTTTTATTAACATCTGCAGTTTATTCAGTATTGAATATTGTTATACTTTCCAAAACTTTAAAAATAAATTTATCATAACTTTTGATCCCTAACTTTTTTTGTCCGGTTTACCTAAGATGTTGCGAATTTTAAAAACATCTTATTTGCATTTTTTGAGTAAAACTTATATCTGCAAAGATAGAAACAGTGTTAAAATGACATTTTGTGCTAGCTTAATCCTGAAATATTTGTTAAGTGATTTGCTAATATATCTGTGGTATTGCAAAGGCACAACAGTGTCTCGGTACCCCTTAAGCCAGGAGAATCAAATTGCCAACATGTGTTTAGAGTTTTTAAATGTTTATAACAACAATATCATTTAGTTTTCATTTCTATTTGTTTGCAAAATTGTTTTTTTAATACAATGTATATGTATACTAATTGAAAAATGTTTAAAAAAAAAAAAAAAAAAATCCATAAAAAAGTCCTAACAGTGAATATTATTATTGTTTCTCTTTATTAAAAAATAATACTTTCATAATTTTTTTTTGGAAAAAACAACATCTTTTCATCTCTCAACTAAAAACAATCATGATAGTTTTAAGGTGTTACTTGCACCTGGTTTATTGTCATTACACATTGCATATTTATTACACATTGCATATTTAATACCTGTCAGTATACCCACCTGTACACATAGGAAATAAACTGCACTCACAGGTAACATTACCTGATAACAAGTCCTGTTTACCAATAACTTGGACATTATTTTGACATTTATGACTGCTGGACAAAATTTTTTTTGGTTTTTCCATGATACCACCATGAAGAAGTATATTGTGTATGATTTACCTGTCAAATAGTATAGACTTCTTGTCTTGTTATTTGAAGTCGAAATGAATAAAATTACTAATCTAAAAATAACATAACTTCAATGCCAGGATTTTGCCTTCTAAGGAACTATCTAATCTGAAAAACTACTTACGGTAACTGTACAAGTTTTCCGAAAAAGAACTAGTGTAATCAGAGTTAAGTGTGATCACTGGCACTAATGCCACCATGAAACAATGTAATTATATACAGATCTTAGTCTTTCACTATAATCAAGGAAGTACAAAAGAAAATAGAAAATCTGAAAATATTTTAGGAAATATGTCAGCATGTGTAAAAGGAATTGTGTATTTTAATAAACCTTTTTTGCTTCTCAGTAACTATCATCTGAGGTTTAACTAGAAACTGAAATGCAATTCAGCTAATTTTAAGTTATGTAACCTGACGCAGACTATTGCCTACTATTCAATTTAATTGGGTCATAGCTTGACTTTTGATAGTTCACTGCTAGAATGATTTTTTTTTAGACATGGACAAACTTAACTAAAGTTAAAGACAAAATACCTTATCATACAAGTTTTTAATAATATTCTTAATCATTCAGTATTTTTGAAATTTATTCTTCAAATTATATACATAACAGTTAGAAGTGCATCAGTGTACCAATATATTAATATTATTGGCTTATACATGGATATTGGTTTTACTAGCCGCCTATACAACAGTTATCATGGTATTTTGTACAGATTTTAAATACTGGGTTTTATTATTTAAGATTATATTATTTATTATATATTTAGTGTGATGAAATGGTATATAACATTTTATTTTGCAATTTGGTTATGGTTTTATTAGCTCACCTGACCGAAAGGTCATGTGAGCTTATGGCATGGCGCAGCGTGTGTATGTGTGTGCGTGCATGTGTGCGTCGTTAACACCTATTTTCGACTTCTCCTCCAAAACTGCTGGACAGATTTCAATGATACTTAGTCAGAAGCATATATGGGCTGGTGCAATTCAGATTTTTCATGGCGTTGCCATGGCTACCAAAACTAGGTCAAGGTGACCTAGTGGTCCAAAAATCTTCAAAAATCTTCTTCTTCGAAAGCAATGATGGGAGAAAAAATCTGATGTGATATTTGGCTTCTCTAGGGTCTTAAGCCTATAGTTTGTTCATTTCATGAAATTTGGTCGAAAAATGGGTTACGCGTTTTTGCGTTTAATTTAAAAAATTTCGTAAAATGGCTTCAAATTGTTATAACTTCACTATTTGAACAGATAATGACATGAGGTTTTAAGTTTTGACTTTTTCTTGAAATGACCTTTAAATTAGGGTCAGGTCACAAATCAAGGTCATGACCTAATTTGTGATTTATGCAGTTTTAGGCAATTTTCTTGCAAATATTAAAAGAAATATGAAATCAAAACATTGTAAAAATGTTCAGCATGACAAAATTTAAAAAGGTACCACGTTTCGTAACTATATGATAATCCATGTAGGAGTTGTTGCCCCTGAAATGTTATTTTTGGCTTATACTAAAATTGCTAATTATCTTGAAAACTGTTAACTTTTTGTATAGGCATATATATTAGAATATTGTAGGTATTGATATGACGATCATTTTGATATATGGTTCAAGGTCATATGTACAAAGGTCAAGGTCACAGTTGCAAAAGAAGACTTAAATTGCTAATTATCTTGAAAACTGTTAACTTTTTGTATAGGCATGTATATTAGAATATTGTAGGTATTGATATGATAATCATTTTGATATATGGTTCCAGGTCATATGTTCAGAAGTCAAGGTCACAGCTGTAAAAGAAGACAAAAATTGCTTATTATCTTGAAAACTGTTAACTTTTTGTATAGGCATGTATATTAGAATATTGTAGGTATTGATATGACAATCATTTTGATATATGGTCCAAGGTCATGTGATCAAAGGTCAAGGTCACAGTTGCAAAAGAAGACTTAAATTGCTAATTATCTTGAAAACTGTTAACTTTTTGTATAGGCATGTATTTAAGAATATTGTAGGTATTGAAATGACGATCATTTTGATATATGGTTCAAAGTAATATGTACAAAGGTCAAGGTCACAGCTGCAAAAGAAGACTTAAATTGCTAATTATCTTGAAAACTGTTAACTTTTTGTATAGGCATGTATATTAGGATATTGTAGGTATTGAAATGACGATCATTTTGATATATGGTTCAAAGTAATATGTACAAAGGTCAAGGTCACAGCTGCAAAAGAAGACTTAAATTGCTAATTATCTTGAAAACTGTTAACTTTTTGTATAGGCATGTATATTAGAATATTGTAGGTATTGATATGACAATCATTTTGATATATGGTCCAAGGTCATGTGATCAAAGGTCAAGGTCACAGTTGCAAAAGAAGACTTAAATTGCTAATTATCTTGAAAACTGTTAACTTTTTGTATAGGCATGTATTTAAGAATAATGTAGGTATTGAAATGACGATCATTTTGATATATGGTTCAAAGTAATATGTACAAAGGTCAAGGTCACAGCTGCAAAAGAAGACTTAAATTGCTAATTATCTTGAAAACTGTTAACTTTTTGTATAGGCATGTATATTAGGATATTGTAGGTATTGATATGACGATCATTTTGATATATGGTTCAAGGTCATATGTTCAAAGGTTCAAGGTCACAGCTGTAAAAGAAGACTTAAATTGCTAATTATCTTGAAAACTATTAACTTTTGGTATAGGCATGTATATTAGAATATTGTAGGTATTGTGACAATAATCATTTTGATATATGGTTCAAGGTCATATGTACAAAGGTCAAGGTCACAGCTGCAAAAGAAGACTTAAATTGCTAATTATCTTGAAAACTGTTATCTTTTTGTATAGGCATGTATATTAGAATATTGTAGGTATTGATATGACGATCATTTTGATATATGGTTCAAGGTCATATGTTCAAAGGTCAAGGTCACAGCTGTAAAAGAAGACAAAAAATTGCTTACTATCTTGAAAACTATAAACTTTTTGTATAGGCATGTATATTAGAATATTGTAGGTATTGACATGGCGATCATATATGGTTCAAGGTCATATGTTCAAAGGTCAAGGACATAGTTGCATTAGTATACTGAAATTTGTGAATGATTTGGTAATTATTCATTGTATTACAGTTACTTTTTGCATATTACATAAGCTACTTTTAAATGAAATGTGAATGAACATATTTCTGATTAAGTTTTATGGGAGTTCTTAACTTGAGAAAACTTGTAAAGTTTCTGTACCTAATATATTGTCTTTTGCGCTTTGCAAGCAATTTTGGACATATACTCAGGTGAGCGTTAAGGCCCATGGGCCTCTTGTTGTTGCACCTTGTATTTCAGTCCAGCCTACCTTGAAATCCACCATTGTATGATGAGCTTCCACCTGCATACAAAAGAAAGACAGGGTTAATGAAACCTGTATTTAAAAGCCTATTTCTCATTTTGAAAATCCTCTCCTGTATTTTTTTTTTTTTTTTTTTTTTTTTTCATTTTTAACTGTAATTTATGTCAGATAATTGTGAAATTTTACCATAATTTTCAAACTTTTACATTTTTATCTCCCTTTACAGGTACCACTTGCTAATGCTTCCAAAACAACAAAGACAACTCTTGGTAGACTTGGTATTTTTACTGTTACATCTTTCCATGCATTGGTATCTGCCAGAAAACCTTTGGTGGTTCCCAATATATATGGAAAAGGGCACCACAAGGGAGGTATGCTGTCACCAAAAGGAGATGGAACATTTAAATACAAGGCCAGATCACCTGTTAGCCCTGCAAAGAGCCCCAGTATAGAGTAGGTTGTTTATGTCATAGTATTTTTTCAAAGAAAATATAAAAATAGGGATGCAGTACCCTTGTAATAGTTTGGTATAAAATGACATATTGCCTGCCTTGTTGTATGCTGTGTGGACCAGCTATGTTTGTAAATGTATTATCTCTTTAAAGTATTTTGCCCATAATGGAATAATTTATAGTGAATTAAATTAATATTTTGTTAGTTCAATTTTTTTAAATTGGTTCAAACTAATTTTTTGTAGTTCATACAAAATAATATGAAGATAATTATTTTTAGATCACCTGTAGAAAGTAAGGAGTTTATGTGGTACTATTCAGACTTGATTTTATTGGCATTCATTGTATGTGATTTTTTTCTTTTTGAAGGCCCAAGTTGGAATGTTTTGGTTGTTTTTATTGTTCATTGGCTGGATTAGATATGATAGAAATATTTTGTCCATCCTTATCTTCAGAAACAATTTTTACTAAATGAGAAATAGATTTTTTAGTATCTTTTTTTCCATTATAAGTTGGTATTGTTCAAACCAATCAAGCAAGGATGACTGATAGATATCAGTATGCAAAGAAAGCCAATTATCTTAAAACTGTTTTCCATTTTTATTTTTACAGGGCAGTTTATAAAGCCACTGATATTGATGAAGTGGTTGCTGATTTATATAAAGATATCCCTGATGGGGCCTCTGATAAATCATCAGTAGAAGAAAGTGCTATTAAGGAAACCCTGTCTAGAATAGCACTACCTAATAACCAGGTATGCTTATACATGTATTACACTTTATTTTTGTTTTATCTACTGTAAGTTGGGAACTTGTTAGACTGCAGATTTTGAAAAATGTCCTAGTTAAACTTTCCACTTTAAGCTTCCCCCAAACTGCTGCTTTGATTACTAGAAAGATATGTTAATAGGTAGATTTTCTTTTAGATCTTTACTCAACTTTCTTCTATTTAGCTTTTTTGTAATGTTGTTTAACATTGCATCAGTGGTTTTCAGCTATTTGTGACAATTGCTGATTAATTAATCACAAAGGATTTATCAAAGAACAAGTTCCTGTATAGTGGAAGTATTGTATTTTATGTACATGCATTATGTTTTTATTTTTAGCCACTTTCAGTATTTGTCTATCCATCCAACCTTTCCTCTATCCATCCAGCCTTCCATCCAGTCTTCCATTTACCCATCCATCCATCCATCCATCCATTCATCTATCCAATCATCTGTTGGGCTTGGTTTGGTTTCTAAGCAATTATTTTTGTTATTTTCAATCATTTTAAATTGTGCATAATTGGAACACTTTTTGGACAAGCAACTCTCTGGAAATTGTCATTTTCTGTTTGTCAAAACCTTTGTATTGTTTTTATGATGAGTTTCAATTTAGAAGCATCCGTCATTGCATGGTTGTTTAACAAATACAAAATTATTTTTAAAAAAAACATGCCAACCCTGACAAAAACAAAAGTTTATGCTGATTTGAGAAAAGAGAGTTTTGTTATTTGGGGAAAAGTCACGTGTATATAAATGCCCTAAGCTTATTACATATTTACTTGTTTATCTCTAAGACCTTAGACAGTGTTCATTTAAGATAAAACGATATAGAAATATTATCAGATGAGGTCATCAGGAAGAAATAATGACCAGTTGTTTTTGTCATATATTTCTGTGTGAGTATATTTAGGTACTCATGACAATTTAACGATATCACTAATTGGTAAAGACTATCAAAAATCATGTTTGATGGGCAGTGCCCTCCAGGGCATTATAGGAAGTTATTTGGCTATTCTAAGATATAAATCGGTCAAGGCTCTAATCTTAATGTCTTGTTTATTTACTGGAAGGGTAATACATTTTACACTGATTGGACCTTACAAGAAACGCAAAAAATACACAAGATATATTTCCAATCATTGTCTTTATTCAGTCATGAATTTGAACTGGTCTGACTCACTGGACTTATTGTCAGTAAAAGTTTTGTTTTGTATTCAAGTTCCAACCAATATAATTTGTTAGTGAATTCATCATTTTAATATTTTATATATGAGGATTTTTTGGAAGTTATTGCCAGGATTTGTTTCAGTTTTGTTAATTTTTCAAGGAAAATTTTGTTTCTTTACTGTTTTTAAAATTTTTCAAAAAAGTTCAGGTAAGGGCTTGAATTTTTAGAACATTATTTATTCTTTATTATGGCAATCTTAATTTTTTGTTTCTGGAGAAGAAATTAAGGTCATATTTTAAGGTTATGATAAAAAGAAGAATTTCCAAACAGAAACAGTACCTAATATAAGCCATCTTTTTCTCTTATAATAAATTTTAAACTAGTTATTTAGAATATATATAAATATTAGTTGTTGATATTTTGTAGAGCCTCTTAATTTTATTAAAACTTTATTTTAATTTTATGACTATTTTTTAAAATTTAAAATACCATAAAAGGTCATCAAATTTCCTTTTTTATTCAGTAAAGACTACACAAAGAACCCATAAAATATGGACCTTAGACACTTTGTAGAGAAATGTTGATAAAAAGTTTCTTCTTGGTTAAAATATGAAGACATAGAACTTTAAAACATTGGTTTGACAATGGCTTGTAGTTTTTAATAGAGGTGGATTCTGTAGTGGGTTTTACTGTAATTAATACTAGTTCTTTGTTACAGTATTATTGTTAAACTAAGGCCTGTTGTTTATATATTAAATGTTTTGTAACTTTATAAAATGGTTGTACACCATTCAGCTCATTGTAGGGGTAATGATTTATAGCAGATAAATTTTTAAATTACTGGTACCAGGTATTGCATATTTTGTTTTTTCATTTGCTTTATGATTAACAGAGACTTATATCTATGTCTTTGTATTTATTTAGTGTTAATGAAATAAAAAAAGTGTGTTATGTGGAAATAATATATACTATAAGAACGAGTAGAAAAATTTTTCATAAAATTAAAGTATTTCATTATTAGTATATCCTTTAACAACTTAACATTGTACTGAAACACAAATACAACAATGAATGGGTGTATAACTTATTTGACAATAATTCAATGTGTTGTTTGACCACATATTCTTCAATTGTTTTTGATGAAGCAGTAATGTATGATAAATAAAAAATAGTCCTAATATTAGTGCAGTAATAACTGCTTTGATGTGCAAATGTGAAGGCATTTTGTTCTAGAAATGTAATTTCAAAACTTTTTTTTCCATATTAGTCAATTTTTAAACAAAATATTTTACTTATGCCATAATAAATTAATACCTAGATTTTCATCCAATTTTTTTTTCAAAACGGGGGCGGGGGGACTGGCTTTTATTTTTTTATTTTATTTTTTGGATTACACTCTGTCAACTCGTGTTTTGTGCGACAAACAAGAACCATGATTCTTGAATTCAATGCGTTAGCAACGGACATCTGATGATCGGGTTTACCACCTACAAAGTCCTTATATAATTCCGTTAATGTCATGGTGTCTGGAACTTGGCAGCCATACCAGTTTTTGATTGTTTTAAGCCAAGTTTTACAGTGGCAATAATAAATACCATACTACCACCAATATGCAAAACACGCTACTTTTGTTTTTGAAAATCTGTCTGCAACTTGAACGGACACCAGTAAACTTCTACGTATAATCCTATGGCTCACGGAGCACAAAACACTCTGCTTTCGTTGTTATAACGCACAACTCGATCGGAAACCTGTCAGCTTTTATATATTACCTTATGGCTCATGGAGTGAGCAGATTTGTTATAAAAGCCGGAATCGAAACCGGACACAAGTTCAAAATCCGAAAATAAAATAAATCGGGGCGGGTGTTAAAAAAGGGGGCGGGCAGGATGAAAATCTAGGTATTAATTTTTTATGGCCTTAAGTGGTAAACAAGTTCAAAATGTGTTTCCAAGGCATATGTGTTAAATCTGTAATGAGTTGACTTGTTGATATTAGGTAGCTGTCAATCATGTTGATTTCTTTGTCAGTCAGCTGTGTCATTGATCATCTTTCGTGTGTTGGTGATCACTTAGCTGTCTTATTTCTCATTATGATAATTATTTAACCATTAACCTCTGATTCATTACTTACTTACTAAATCATCTCCATTACTTTTGTCTCTTGAGGTCATTACATTTGTCTCTTGAGGCACAAACAAAGTAATTTTAAGCTGTTCTGGTTTGTGATATAACCACAGTGTTTCTCTCTAGATCTTCCTGTTTCTTATGACTTTTCACTCCTCTGTTGTTATATCCCCTGATAATTTTGTAACTTGCTTAATAATTCATTTGACAAATGTCAATGGTTTTCTTTGGGTATTCTGGTTTACTTTACCACCCAAAACTGATTGTTTCTATATAAGTTGCTGGGGAATAAAACCACTCCAATCCACCATGCCAGAACTGACCGCTTTGATAGAAGTAAAAAAGTTGTGACTGGGGCATAAAACAACATAACTCCAATCTACATGTTTAGTTGAATTTGTGAACAGAACTATTATTTAATCAGTTATTCTTTTCTGTTTAAATGAATTACTAAGTCATTGAAATTAGGTTTATTTCCTGTCTGAATTATTTTATTATATATCATGATACCACCAGGCTAAGTTGAAATTTTAATAGTGGAAAACCAGGGTTCAGTGCTCACAGGTTGTGCCATACATTTTCTTTTTAAAAAAAAAAAAAAAAAAAAAAAGGAAAGAAAAAAAAAAAGAAAGAAAGAAAAAACTAGCTAAAAAGACAGATTTTTGTTTTTAAGATGTTATCTGAATGACCCCATAATTTAAATTTATTATCAAATGTCAAGTGATTGGGAAAAAAAATACAAGTCTCGGATTTTACTTGATTGGAAATATAACCCAACAAACGCAGCATAACATCTGTAATACAGAGCAAATGCTCTTTCAGTTTAACAACCTGTGGTTCCTGTTTAAAAGAATAAACTGGGCATTTGTGTGATGTAACAGTACATTAAAGATGTCAGTTGGTAGTGTAGAAAAAATGTTGACTAGATGCCTTAAACGAGTATTGATAGTTATTCTCATTACTGTTTTAAAAAAATTTTCTGTATTTGTATGTCAGCCTATGAAGGCTAAGGATAAGCTTTATATTCCTTGTGGCAAGACAAATACATCTGACCTTGATTCAAGACCTTTGCAAAAAGATCTGCCATGGGCATAGTTAGTTTTTCACTGAAGATATTTATCTTAATTATGTCTGTTTTAGTTGAATGAAGAAGTAAATGTTCTCTTATGCTTCCACATGCACACATGGTCGAATCTACATAAGTGAACCTCAGTTTTGTGTTATCTGAAAGACTTGGTGTCATTTTATAGCTTTGTTCCAGACAAGATAAATAATTTTCTTTTAAGTCCCGAGGGAGGTTTTCAATATTTTGTTTTATCTTTCAGACGATTTTAGTTGGTGTAGAGAAGAGGACGATAGTACAGGATTTATTAGAGTCTGTTTGTAGTAAACGCCAATTAAATCCGAGAGACCATTATGTACGAGTAAAACTTCCTAACACACCACCTGGAAATTATACAATACCTGATCTACTTGAACCAATAAAGAAAATGGTAATAATTTTAAGTTATCTAATTTGTTTCTGTAGTTTTAAATTAGTTAGCAATGTGCAATTTTTTGTAAGCTTGTCAACTAAATGTTGTTTGTTAAAATGAACTAAAAGGGTTTTATTATACCTCATAGAAATTCTTAAACTATTATTGGTCAATTTTTAATCATGTGGTATGAAACAATTCACCATATTTGAAGCAGCAGTCAACATTGCCATGGGATATTGCAATGTTCACTGCTAGGCACAGAAACTTATGAATGTCCATCACGGAAACTAACGAGTAATCTTACTTAAGATTATGTAAAGTATAGACAAGTAACTTCTACAGTTCTTTATCAGATGCAATTTTACACATTTTAAACAGGCTTTGTGGGAATAAAAGGAGAAGATATTACTTTTTGTTCTGTATAATAAAGTAAGTAGTGCCCTTGGTTGAGGGAAATATGGAGGATTGTCTCAACCAAGGGTATTATTTATATATTGTATCTTAACATGTTTTTTATGTAGACATCAATGTAAAGCAACTTGTATACTCTGTATAAATCAAATAAAATTCAATGAGTATTTCACTGAGTCTGAGTGAGTAAAGTTTAACATTTGAAGTGAAAATTGTTTCAGTCAGTTAAAACATTGTGCCAACTCTTTCTAGAAAATGTTATTTTATGACGAATATAGAAAAATTACATACAACTGCTGGATTTATAATGGGGTCTTATTCTTGATGGGCTAAAGCATTATTTTTAACTCCCTGCCACGGCAAATGTGAAGTGGGTGATATGGAAATACCCTACATTTGTGTGTGTGCCTGCATGTCTGCATCCCTTATCATGTTATTTCTTAAATTATATTTTCAGAAGTATGAGTCTATAGAAGTTTGTCAGAAGAGTATATTTCAGTTAGAGCTTGTCAAAGGAGATTCTGACACAGAGTTTGGTTTTGCTGTGGAGGCTGAGTTGGCTGAAAATTTTGAAAGAGATGATGAATTATGTTTATATGTTAGTGATGTCAGACCTGGGGGTATTGCAGCCCAAAAAGGTATGTAGTTATTTTATTTTGTGCCATTACCATTTAGTGTCTATGTACATGCTTTGGAATTTTAAGTTGACGAATGTTAGCTTGTAGTAAAAGGGATTACAGATAAAAATGAACAAACAAAACTGAGGTGACATACAATGTTCAGTCTGCAACCAAAATGTATGTTTAAGTATTGTTTTAAAGTTTTAAGTCAAATTTTCAATGTGAAGACAGTTTTAAAATATTAGATATACTGTTAAAAATGGAAGCCAATGTAAAGTCATTAATTCAAAAAAAATTTTGTCATTTAAAATGGTGATGACTTGTTGGTGGAAACTTTAATGTTCGACTTTAAGCCACTCTTCACTCTGCAAGTACAAAGTTTACCAAAAATGTTTCATGTAAAATGAAAAAAATGTAGGAATTAATATCCAAGCAAGATATCTGATTTTAAAGAAGCTTTTAAATAGTTTTATACATTTTAAGATTTGATCATTGGATTGAATTGGATTTATGGTGTTTTATGCCCTAGTCAAGATTCTTTCACGGATATTAAGATGGTAAGTTCTAGGATGGTGGAGGAAACTGGAGAGCCTGAAAAACCACTTTGATCATTACAGATGATGAATTTTTAAATTGTGAACACTTATTTCAAAATTTGTTCTTTTTCAGGTTTGATTGTCGGAGATGAAATTCTAGTTGTTAATGGTAAAGTTGTATCAGAATTAGATATGGTTTATATAGAAACTATGTTACACGATTCTAAATCATTATATATCACTGTTCGTTCACTACGCACACATAGACCACAAAGTTCACTCAACTGTGACCAAGCTGATGTCTACATCAATGATATGGTATGCCCGCCACCACCTAGTCAGTCACGCATCACAGAACAAGCCATTGATAGTCTCATAGTCCCGGCACCTCTAGGTGAGTTTGAGACCCTGCTTCATTTTTATTTGTACATGCATTTTTAATTTTGAGTTTTTTAATTTATACAGATAATATTTTCCAAACAATAAATGGTCATTGATACATTTTAATGGCATACTGTCTGTTCATATGTTAAGGTGTTTTGATCATGCATATGCTGGGGAACCGCATTTAGAATTTCAAGTTTAGAGATGTTCCACATAATTGTATTTACCAGTTTATTGTCTTAAAGTTTAAGATTAGAAAGTGTTTTTATGCAATATATATATATATATATAAGTTATTTCATTCTGAAAAATACAGTTGACTCTCGTTAATTCAAAATTGAAGGGGTCAGATGAAAAATTTTGATTTATCTGAATTTCGAATTAACTGTTTTGATAACTGAAGATCAGATAACTCTTAAAATAAATTGCTTCTCTATTAATGTATATGCTGTTACGTATTATAATGCTTACAATTGACACTGAAAATTTAGGATTTATTTTAAAATTTTTTATGTTAATGTAAAGCACATCAAACTAAAGTTTTTTGCACAATACAATAAGCCAATCAGAAACTTCACCGGAAGCTACAAGGTTCCATTGAAATTTGTAAACACTGACTATCATCGGGCATGCTCAGTTAAAGTTTCTTTTATTCATAATCATAACTTCTTCATATGTAATCCTTAGCATCCGACCTTTGTGATTATTGAAATCATGGCTTGCCATGTCACAGTAGCTGAATGGTGTATACCATTTGGCTCAACAGATCAATTAAGTTTAAGCGTGGCAATTAGCGTTGGGTATTCTTGTGATCAGTGACTTTGGAAGTAGTGGACCGCCCACTTTTTAATTTTACACCAATGAAATTTTTCCTTTTACTGACAGACGGTTTACTATGACCTGACCGGAAGAGAAAATTGTGAAAATAGCATGGGATACCGACTTCTTTTTTCACGTGTATTTTGAGTCAGAAATGAATCTTCAAAGTAAACTGTCACGCTGTAACTATAATCACTTCTTAAACAAGAGACGGATTAATTATTTCAGGTATAAATCAACATTTTTAAGATAAAATATTTTTTGTGTAAATGTAGTTGTTTTTTTTTTTATAATGCCGCTTAGTTTTAACTGTATAATTGAATCCAAAGTACGATAAACAAGGAAAGTATATTTCGATTTAAACGTTGGAATTTTCATTATATTGTGTTATCTGGACTGAAAATTCACTTCAATTTAAGCAGAATTTCGAATTTCGGTATTTTGATTTAAACACACAAATTTGCATAGAAATACATAGCGATCTGACGGGACCGTTTCAATCATTTCGATTTAAGTGGAATTTTGATTTAACCAATTTCGAATTAACGAGAGTCGACTGTATTAATAAAAAACTGCTGATCTATAGAAGAGTATTGATATTTAAATTCATTAAATAAAATTTATTTAAGACAAAATCATGTCCCAAATTTTGGTATTTTCTGCCAAAATACAAAATTGAATTGTATTACATACAGGCTTTTGAAATAGAACCTTAAATTTCTAACATTAGAAATTTAAATCGGACATTTTGTCATCAAATATGATCAATTCTGTCAATAGTACAATTTAACTTGACAAAGAATACCAATGTATTAAATTTAGAAGTAACAAGTTTCCTGTATAAAACAATACTGTAACATATACCATTATCCTGTTATAAGTTTTAATAGTGCTTAACAATAGAAATGTACAATGTTACTTCATATTTTATCATTTCCCACGTTTGATTTTATGTATTTGTAATTTTATCATTTCCCACATTTGATGAATTTAAAATCTTTATTTTATATAGTCACACCAGATACTGACCAAAACAAGTCAGTGTTGAAGACGCCTGATTCAGTTCCTGAGTTGCAAATAAGTGATCTAGTCAAAGTAAGTGGAGAGAGAGGCGTGGTCGAAAAAATGTGCAAACTTACACACAAGGCCTTGCATGGTACCACTTTTAAAAAAAATCCCCATATATCTTCTAGGCTTCTTTTCTATGATGAATTCAATCAGACAACAAATTGGAATCATAATTCAGTTTGATACCTTGGTCTTTAAATGAGGAGTGACTTTGTTTTGCTAAATCAAGCATTTGCTAGTCTAGTACCATTTGAATTAAAATTTTTAAATTATCTTATTTACAAATATACCAGAAAATATGTATGGTAATAGATTCAATAAGCCTTTTAACAGAATTCAAAACCAGAATTATTATTTTTGACCAGATTGGGACACATGCAGTAAAACAACATGCTATGATTGTGTCAATTTTTACAATTTTTGATGACAAAAATTTTTTAATGAAAATTTACGACTAACTGTTCTCATATCTTGTTTTGCCTTTTTAGGGAGCAGATCAGGTAACATCAATTTGTAGAGAGATGGATAATTCTAGTCAACCAGCTGAGAGTCATATTAGTGCTAAGTCAATGTCTGATGCCCATAAACTACGCAAAGTAATCATGGAACTCATTGACACAGAAAGGATGTATGTTAAGGTGAGATCTTATTTACTAAAAATCCCCATTAAATGATTGACTGTACTGTGGAGTGATTGCTATGATGGTGTGTTTCTTGACAGTAGAAATGCAGGTTTTTGAGTCTCTTTTAATTAATATGTGTTTGTGAGCCAGAGATAAAAGAGTTGTCAGAAGAGAACATAACTTACTGATTGACAATAATTTGAAAATGGGCACTGAAATAATATATATATGGGTCAGATCAGAAAACTTGGTTAGTTTAGAAAATTGTCTTATGAGCTTAAATTTTACAAAGGGAAAGTAATAGGTGCCTGACAAAATTGTCTTATGAGCTTAAATTTTACAAAGGGAAAGTAACAGGTGCCTGACATTGTCTAATGACTCTAAGCAAACCTGAAAAATATTTCTCTTTTCAGTTCTAATAATTACTTCTGCCGACCTATTACCAGCATTTGACATACAGGAATTGACATTGGCATGGTTACAATGATTAGATATATATGATTACTACCATTTTTAAGGAAAAAATGTTTTAGATAGAGTACAAAAAATGCATCACAGGATTTTTTGTGTAATGATTTTGCTATTATGAGAAAATATTAGAATCTCAAATTATTTGATCTCATAATCCATATAAGCACAAGTCTTACTATGCATTACATGGATGGTCAGTTTTGCTATTTTCACTAAATAATGGACTTTATATTTTAGGATTTGAATTTCTTGATAGACCATTACTTAGAACCATTGAAAGCAGAAAGTTTTATGACCACAGATGATATAGACCAACTGTTTGGTAATATACAGGAAATTGTCCACTTCCAGGGTCAATTTTTGACCAGTTTGGAGGAGGCCATGCAGATAGATGGAGAATTTCTTAGGTGCAATGATCCTAAACAATTCAAGGTATGGTTATGACAGAAATCGGATGTATTTAAGCTTATAATAGAATTAATAGGCCAGAACAGTTTAAACTCTGGTCTCAAGAATGTTTAATAAAGTATACTTGACAAAAGCTAGAGCTACGAAGAACAAAACCCAACAAATGAATGGAATAAGAAACATTTTTAAAAGGCACTGGATATAAAAACAAAATGGTATCAGCTGATGTCTTTACCATTTCACATGGTTTCCTTAATAAATGAATCAAACCACTAAATATGATTTAAGTTATCTCCCTTGCAAAGTAGGGCATGTTGAGTACTGTAGTATTATTTTACTATATATTGTTTAATAAAGATATCACATTAACTTTACACATTTAAATGTTATAAACAGATTTGAAACGCAATATAAGAATTAATCATGAACTCTGTTTAGGTAAATGCTGTGCAATGAAATGATGATAATGTTTAGGTTACTGCGCTGTTGTCATTTTGCGTAATTATTTGTTAATCTTAATTTCTATTTTCAGAGAGTTTTATTTTCAATTGGAGGTTCATTTTTATTTTATGCCAATCATTTTAAAGTTTACAGTTCTTTTTGTGCTAGTCATACCAGATCTCAGAAAATACTCAATCCAAGTAAGTTGTCGAGTTGAAAATAATAGCTTCTCTTTTAATATGTTTATTCTGATTATATATATACGTGTGTGTGTGTGTGTGTGTGTGTGTGTGTGTGTGTGTGTGTGTGTGTGTGATTATTTACTGTTTGTTTTGAGAATATTTTATTTGCAATATGACAGCATCAGCTATATTAGCTTCATAGTAAATACTCAGTTTAAATAATTATTTTTTACTTGTATTGTGACAGCAATGGCTATATTTATGTTACAGCTTTTTTTTTGCCTGTCCTCCCTGATCTCAGAGACTATGGGACTCAGTCTAGATTTTAGTTGAGAATTGATTGCTTGTATTGTAATGGCGCTATATGTTTTGGGTTATAGTTCATATTGTGCTTGTTATACTTGATCTTAGATAATGCATGGTGTACTTAGTAAAAGTTAGTGTTTATTTGATTGTCTTGGTTAATATTATTTCATTTATTTTGTGATAGCACAAGCTATATTGTGTGACATAGGGGTTGTTCAAATAGTAGAAAAAAAAGTGCTTGTACAAAAATTAAAAAAAATATTTATTGTTGTCTAAAATGGTAAAAAACATTAGATCCATTTATGGTATTTTCAATTTTTATTTTAGTTTTAAATGAAGATTTAAAGACATTTTTAAAAGCGTGCAATCCTAAACAAGAACACTCAGAAACATTAGAATCTTACTTAATAAAACCAATACAGAGAATACTCAAATATCCATTACTACTTCAACAGTTGTGTTCACTGACGGATGATGATACAGACGAACATTATCACTTATCAGGTATGATACAGGGACAAGTATAACTTCTCAAATATGATACAGGTGAACATTATCACCTTTTAGGTATGATACCAGTGAACATTATCACTTCTCAGGTATAAGACACATGAACATTATTACTTATCAGATATGATGCAGGTGAATATTTTCACCTTTCAGGTGTGATACCAGTGAACATTATCACTTCTCAGGTATGAGACACATGAACATTATTACTTATCAGATATGATGCAGGTGAACATTATCACTTATCAGATATGCACAGGTGAACATTATCACTTCTCAGGTATGATAATGGTGAACATTATCACTTCTCAGGTATGATACATGTGAACATTATCACTTGTCAGTTTGATTCAGATGAACATTATTACTTATCAGGTATGATAAAGATGAACATTATCACATCAGGTATAATACAGGTGAATATTTTTTATCGGGTTTAAAACGGCTGTACATTATCACTTAAGGGGTATGCTTTATGTTAACATAATTGCTTGTACGAATTGGTGAACATTATCACTTTTCAGGTTTGATACAGATGAACATTATCCCTTATCAGGTATAAAAAGATGATATGATTTTTATATTTTGATATGACTTACATGTGTTTTGTATAAACATTGCACTAAAGATGTAAAGTTTAATGTTGATTTACAGAAGCATTAAAGGGAATGGAGGCAGTTGCTGAACATATTAATGAAATGCAGAAAATTTATGAAGAATATGGACCTGTTTTTGATGAACTCTCCAAGATGTTCAAGGATCTCTATCCTTACAAACAGGTATAAAATTAAGATTATATCCTCTTTTTGAACTCACTTACATGAATGTGAATTACCAAAACATTTATGCTATATTACTACCTCAGTAGTATTAAAGCATTTTTGTTATGAACCAGGTGCAAAAAGGCAAGCTGAGTTGTTCATCTGACAACAAGTTGCATAGCATTAAGCAAAATTGCTGTGAGAAAATTTATATGATTTTGTGATGGAATTGTTGAATTTCCATTCAGAGTTTTAATGGGGTTATCTCCCTTTGGCTAGGTAATATAATTGTTGTGTTTGGTATTCTCTTTGTTTTAATGATTAAAAGTTCAAATTATTTCATACAAGAAAAACTCAATTTTTTGTATTATACAAATGTATTTTGGTTAATTTTTTTCCTAGTCTGTAGATTTGAGTGTAGGAGAACTGCAGATGTACGGGACAGTAGAATGGTGCAATATATGTGTTAGTCTTGGCAAATTGAAGAAAGGATTAGACTTGGAAAATATAGTATTTGTCTTCAAAACCGGAGTGGTGTTTTTATGTAGAGAGAAAGTTAAAAGAAGAAAATCTAAAGTAAGTCGTCCATAAAAGTGTATTTTATACACATATATAGTGCGCATTAAAAAATATTACACACATAAGTTTTTTCAGTGGGTGTAGAAATTTTGGTATTACCACAACGGAACTTTTGATGATGTCTTTGTTTCAAAAATCTGTGAATAAGTTTGATGAAAATATTTATGGTCCTTTTATAGATGAAAAAATCTTATTTCTCCTTGGGTTTATATTTAAATGCACACCTCAAACCGCCTTACTATGTTAACTGACTTTTAAAAAAAAAAAAAAAAAAATCACCTAAAATTTGTGCAATTAGGGAAGCTCATTTTTTTTGGAAAAGAAAGGTTAATAAAAGACAACATATTAGGTAATATAACCAAACTAACTTGACTAAAACATAGGAAAATCAAAATTACTACTTTGACCCCAACATTTGTGTTCTTTTCAATGCAGTAGCCTAAACACTCGAGTAATTCCAAATTCATAGCCAGATTCCCCATGAGATTTTAATATAGTCATCTGCTTAAGTGTACTACCTTAACAATAATCTATGATGTTTGTGCTGAATGTTTATGAAAATGTTAAAAATTCCTGAAAAAAAGTCAATCAACTGATATTTTTCACACCCCATGGGTAACATGGTTACATACAGATGTTGTGAGTATATTAAATGGTCTACTGGCAAATCATTTAACAGTAAAATTTGTAACTATATACCACACTTTTTTTAGGGTCAGTCAAATAAAGCTTCAACTATAGAGACGTATGACACAGTGGAAAGATTCCGTACTTTAATTCCGGTACAAGATGTACAAGTTCGCGGTGGTAAACTACAGGACATCGACAGACATTTTTGGTGGGAACTGATTCATTCACGCTGTGATAAAGAAGCCAGACCAGAGAGAGTGTACGAATTCTGTAACACGTGAGTACCATAATTGTGTATAGATACTATGTATTGTACTTTGTCTTGTGGCATTGAAAAAAGCTAAGAAGAGAGTAGTGATTGTGTTTTATGCTTTTTATTTAAAAAAAGCAGTCTGTTCTGGGATGGTGGTGCATGTGAATATCAACCAATCTTTAGCAGGTGAACCATAAAAACTTTTTCAGAGTAGGATATTTCCTGTGTAATATTTAAACACGGCACTATGTCACTGAGAAGCCTTAGTAGTGGTGAAAAGTCGTATTTGCTCTTTTACTTTGTCAATGTTTGTATAAAATTTTACTTTTAAATTTAGAATTTATTGCAACTTGCTATCAGTTTGGGGTTGGTAAGATACTTAGTTACATGTACTTCATCCTGCTCTATAAAATTATACAGTTTTAGCTTCAATTCATCTTTTTTCTACTGTATATCTTTTATTTTTTTTTGTTAAAGATTTCAATTCTAATATTGGAGCTTTTGAAGCTTGGGTTATGAATTTTTCTCAATAATATAGTGTTTGTATTAGCCAATTTTTCAGTCTGACAAAAATTATCTGATAACAGTTGTTTGTGAACAAGAGTTATTAGGCTTTAGGTAATCTGAATAAATAACCCTTTACTGAACGTTTAGAGCAAATAAATTTAGTTAACTTGATAAAGTATGTTGAATTTCTTATTTGATTTCAGGTCTGCAGAGGCAAAATCAGATTTTTTGAAAATAATTAGACAAACTATACGTGAAAGTGTAAGAAAAATGTCATTACCAGGATCGCAAAAAACTCCAAAAAAGAACTATATTCCATTTGGCGGTAAACGATTAGAAGGGTTATCTGCCAATGTAAGAACATTAAGTAAAAAACGTGGAAATAAAAGTCAAGATGGGGAAAGACGATCAATGGACTTTGATGACCAAGTTAATGTGTTAACAACTGATCCTGCATTCAGAAATAGAAGTAAAACTGTTGGAGATATAAATGATGTCAGTCCAGAGGAAGAAGATTCTGAAACCTTTCTAGCATGTTCTGAGCCCCACATATCCCAAGAAAGTAAGAGCTCTTGTTCTTCAAATTCAAATTTGAGTACTTCTAGTCGAAACAGTGGTTCTGCTAAATTAACATTTGCTAGTGCTAATCCATTAACACATGCAGGTGCAACTGTGTGTGCTGAAGGTTCTCCTATATGGAAACCACGAAATGAATCCAATCAATCCCACGGACAAAAGTTATCCCCTTTAGCTTCTTCTAATGTAAACAATAATTTAAGTTCTGATATAGTCTTTAGAAAAGATGTAAAGACGATAATTTTACAACAACCTCAGAGTTTTGTTAAGTATAAGGATACTGAATGTTAATGTTATTAATCATTTATAGATGCTAATTAGCAGTTTATGGAAGCCCATTGGTTTCAAAGAATACATGCAGAGTTTTTGTGATCGTACACGAGTACTTTTTGATATTTATCAGTATTGATGGACTTCCATAACCTGTTTCAGTTTTGATTTATAGCAGTAAAGTGTGATAATTCAAATGATATCATAGATCTGATTTATTGTATTCATTTAGAAATTTGTACATTTGGATCTGAATTTTTAACTGAAGTTCTTTAAAAATATTTTAAGCTACATTTGTATTTCTTTAAAAATTTTTTTACCTCACTGTTTTTTTTTAACTTATATGCACATTATTTAAACATTAAAAAAAATATTATTATTTTAGAATTTACAAGAAAAATTATGAATTTGTTTTAAAACATTTTGAAGTGCATTTGTCGAATAAATTTTTACCAAGTTCTGTGTTTTTAGAAAGATTGATTATTCACAATTTTTTAAAATGGATATTAGTGAACTTTTATCAAATTTTTTTACACCTATTTTTTTACTGACATTAATATATTTGTTTTATGATTTTTCTTCTAAATTTGGGTTAAATATCAATAAATAAAATTGGTCCCCTTTTTTATATAAAATTAGATTATCTTCAAAATTGTTAGAAAATTTTACCTAATTTATGGTTGTTGTAATTTAGACATGAAGATGTTTATAGAGTAAATTATCACTTTAATCCGTGATTGGAAATTTATTTATTAGCATTTTTAGTAAATTGAAGTATTTTATTGACTTCTTAAAAAAAATATTTATAGAAATAAATTGTTTTAATTAATTATGTTTTTGATATATGTTTTATGCATTTGTGGAGGCTAAGAAATCAAACAAATATCTTCTGTTTACCTTCTTTTAAAAGACATGTCTTGTAAATTCAAAATCAAGGTTACATTACTAAGTAGGTTGACATGTCTGCACCTTTGTCACATGGCCAAGGAGTTTTACAAATCTAATCCACGGTGAGGTTGATTAAATTAGTTATTATAATTTTTATTCAGAAACAAAGATTTACCAGGATTAGGTTCATCAAGTATCCAAAGATTTAAAAAATAAAAAATAAAGTAAAAATTATTAAAGTTGAAGGGAGAAAAAAATATTTGGAATTTAAAAAGTTTTTGTTGAATTTTTTATCTTAGCTGGAAACAATAGGATAAAACAAATTCATGAAAAAATTTGAAAAGTGTTTTCAAGTACATTTTGTATATAAAAGCTAAATATTTCATGGAGTTGTCTCTCTTGTATATATAATCCATAATAAATTTTGCTTTAAATTTGTATGAAATAACAAACAGATTTATAATATTCACATGTTTTTTTTAATAATTTCAGTTTCATGTACCATGTTTATGGATGTATTGGAGGTAAACGATTCTTAATATGCATTGTTTTTTTAATCCCAGCTATTTATGCCTGTAAAAGAATCATGTGTATAAAATAGTTATCCCCCTTGTTGATAATCCATGTTACGTCAACCAGTAGAGGTGTTGGTGCTATAATTGTTTATCATGTCATTATTTGTCATTGAACTTCAAGCTTGCTGTAAAAATTTGATCCAGTTAACATTAACTTGTTACTTAGTTTTTTTGGGGTGTTAGATGGGAAGGGCTGGGGTTTAATAACTTGGACAAATAACGAAATCAGAAGGTTCTAAAAAAATCTTAGATGGATATGAGTCATATATTTTGTCTTTTATAAAGCATTTGATATTACTCTACTAGTTTAAAACAAACATCTCATATTTACAGAATAATTTCATTTCCATTTTACATATTCCATAAGATATAAACTGGTACAGTTTTCAGGAAGGCATCTAAAGCAAGATATATATATAATATGGCTGCATGAAAATGACCAATATTTAAATGTAATACATGTACCTGTATATTCTATAATTTTCATACATACATACATATACATGTATCTATATACAATATATGTGCATGTGTATGCCATAGATTCAATATACAGTTAATATATCACCAGGAACTTTACACCGTGGTGGGCCAATTTATATTTATGAAAAATCTAACTGAAGATAAGAAATCAAGATTAAAGAAATGCAATCAAGACATTAATATAAATCTTAATTTAATCATTGGCATTGTTTTATACTCGAGGACCACATGAAAAGGGAAATAACTCATTTTTATCAACACTGTTGTTAACAGAATTGTTTTACAAAAATATGTTTTATTTAATTATTTAATATAGGTTAACTAGCTTTTCCCATTCAATTTTGGTAACTTGAAGTTCAGTAGTAGAAATATGTGAAAAGGAATTAATGGAAGGGAGATAACTTGATATTTTGACAAGTATTAGAAGCGTTTAATCATTAATTATTGCATGCATATCCTGTAGCATATTTTAATTTTTAGATATTTAAATTTTGGAGAATCCAAGGCCGTTAAGGGAGTTTGTGCAATTAAAATGATATTTGAAATAAGTCTTTTTTAATGGATTTGGTTTTATAAATTGCTGCTAAAGGTGAAGTAATTAGCATGATATTGCATTATACACTGTATTGCTCGACAAACTGGCTTGGTTTTTGATAAGCCAGTGGTATTAAGCATGCTGGATAAAATAAGATTTATGAAGAAATCATAAAGTTTTTCTTAAACTGCTGTAAACTTAAGCTTTGTTTTTAGCTTACCTGAGCTGAAAGCTCAGATGAGCTATTGCGATGGTTCACCGTCCGTCGTCTGTCGTGCGTCGTGCGTTAACTTTTAACATTTTAATCATCTCCTCCAAAACTACCCAACCAAATTTAATGAAACTTGGTAGCCATCATGCCTGGGTGAAGCCCTTTCAGATTTGCACAAATGAAGGAGTTATGTCCCCTTGGGGCCCCATAAGGGGGGAAATAGTGAAAAACTTTAAAAATCTTCTCCTCTGAATCTACAAGAGATATACCTTAGTTATTTCATTTATAACATCCTTAGGTCATCTAATTTTAGATTTGCACAAATGGTAGCAATGGGGCTCAAAATGGGGAAATTGTAAGGCACTGAGTGGGGAAATTGCTAAAAATTATATATTTGTCACTATATCTTGAAAACTATCAACTTTTTGTATAGGCATGTATATTAGAATATTGTAGGTATTGACATGACGGTCATTTTGATATATGGATCAAGGTCATATGTTGAAAGGTCAAGGTCACAGCTGCAAAAGAAGACTTAAATTGCAAATTATCTTGAAAGCTATTAACTTTTTGTATAGGCATGTATATTAGAATATTGTAGGTATTGATATGATGATCATTTTCATATATGGCTCAAGGTCATATGTTGAAAGGTCAAGGTCACAGCTACAGAAGAAGACTTAAATTGCAAATTATCTTGAAAGCTATTAACTTTTTGTATAGGCATGTATATTAGAATATTGTAGGTATTGATATGATGATCATTTTCATATATGGCTCAAGGTCATACGTTTAAAGGTCAAGGTCACAGTTGCAAAAGAAGACTTAAATTGCAAATTATCTTGAAAATCATTAACTTTTTGTATAGGCATGTATATTAGAATATTGTAGGCATTGACATGACGATCATTTTGATATATGGATCAAGGTCATATAATGAAAGGTCAAGGTCACAGCTGCAAAAGAAGACTTACATTGCAAATTATCTTGAAAACTATTAAGTTTTTGTATAGGCATGTATATAAGAATATTGTAGGTATTGACATGACGATCATTTTGATATATGGATCAAGGTCATATAATAAAAGGTCAAAGTCACAGCTGCAAAAGAAGACTAACATTGCAAATTATCTTGAAAACTATTAAGTTTTTGTACAGGCATGTATATAAGAATATTGTAGGTATTGACATGACGATCATTTTGATATATGGATCAAGGTCATATTTTGAAAGGTCAAGGTCACAGCTGCAGAAGAAGACTTAAATTGCAAACTATCTTGAAAACTATTAACTTTTTGTATAGGCATGTATATTAGAATATTGTAGGTATTGACATGACAATCATTTTGATATATGGGTCAAGGTCATATGTTGAAAGGTCAAGGTCACAGCTGCAAAAAAGTCTTAAATTGCTAATTATCTTGAAAACTATAAACTTTTTGTATAGGCATGTATATTAGAATATTGTAGGTATTGACATGACAATAATTTTGATATATGGTTCAAGGTCATACATTCAAAGGTCAAGGTTACAGCTGTAAAAGAAGACAAATTGCTAATTATCTTGCAAACTTTTAACTTTTTGTATAGGCATATAATTAGAATATTATAGGTATTGATATGATGATAATTTTGATATATGGTTCAAGGTCATATGTTCAAAGGTCAAGGTCACAGCTGTAAGAAGAAGACTTAAATTGCTAATTATCTTGATAACTATCAACTTTTTGTATAGACATGTATATTAGACTATTGTAGGTATTGACATGACAGTCATTTTGATATATGGTTTAAGGTTATATGTTCAAAGGTCAAGGTCATATCAACATAGTTATACTAAAATTATTAATTATCTTGAAAGCTATTAATGTCATGCATAGGCATGTATATTAGAATATTGTAGGTATTGACATGACAATCATATGTGGTTTGAGGTCATATATGTTCAAAGGTCAAAGACATAGCTGCATAATTATACTGAAATTCATTAATGATTTGGAAATTATTCATTGCACTACAGTTACTTCATGCATATTATATAAGCTACTTATAAATGAAAAGTGAGTGGATATATTTCTGATTAAGTTTTGTGGGAGTTCTTAACTTGAGAAAACTTATAAAGTTTCTGTACTTAATCAGGCCTTCACAAACGCCGAATTTTGGCAAAAAACACCGATTCAAACTTAAAAAAAGCCGATTGAAAAATATCCGAATCGGCTTTTTCCCCGTAATAGTAAGACAAAATCTGATTAAAAATTTTATAATGCCGGCTTGTTAACAAATAAAATTACTCAGGACAGTGTCACGATTCACTGAACTTCCCTATTCACAGGTAATTACTTAATACCTTACAAGTCAATTGATTACCAGTGGCTTCACCTGTTCACATCGTTTCTACTAGAGTATACAAACACATACACATGCCTGATCGATTCAGTTTATAGATAGTTAATAACCTGCCCTGGATTTTATATACATGAGTTGACTAGATTGATAACAACCTTTTTTCGGGTTACCAACATGATCACGGTATTACACGTGGTTTTTGTATCTGTTATATGTCGATCAATTTTAAGTAACTAGTGATGGGATTTTTGCAAGATATAAATGAGTGGTATTTATGAACATTTATCTATATATGCTACATTGTCACACATCGACTTATAATTTATTAATTAAAACAACAGATATCCCGATATACCAAACAGAATTCAGTTTATTGACGTTTTCTCATTTGTTGCATTGACAATGATTGGACAGTTCAGGAAAGATAAAAAGCAATACGTTAACACCATATTTTCAAATAAAAATTTAATGTTTATTTCTTATTATACCTATCTGATGTGTGTTTATTAAAAAAACAAAATTGTTGCGGGGCATGTGTGTGTGTGGGGGGGGGTACCTTTTGCCTTTCGTTGGGAGGCCGGGTGGGTGGGTGGGTTGATGTACCCTTAGCTTACAGCCGATTGACCTTACCTGCGTTTGTGGAGCCCTGTACTTAATATATTGTCTATTGCACTTTGCAAACAATATTGGACATATCTTCAGGTGAGCGTTAAGGCCCATGGGCCTCTTGTTTGTAACAGCTGTAATTCTTTTATGCTCCAAATTTTATTATGTTCAATTAAATTCAATAAACACAATGTAAAATTATTTATTTTGAATTTCAGTTTTATTATTATTATTATTATTATTTTAATATTAATTATCGCTTACTTTGATTTAAAAAAAATATTATTTATTTTTTGTTAGATTTTCTCTTTAGGTATATTATTTGTTTTTTATTACTTTAATCATAAGGTAAACAATTTATTTCAGCAATTGTGATTGGACGTTTTACATATCATAAGGATTGATTGACAGAAGAGAATGCAGTTGAATGACAGTGTTATTGCACTGATGGGTTACTAACTAATGAATTTGTAAAATTTGTACTTAAGTTTTGATGAAATGATTGTTAAATATGTTCAGTCAATTTGTCTATATTTGTGTATTTTTTTAAAGTGTGTGCATGGGTAGGTGACACAGCAAATTTATTACATATAAAAAATATCCAAAAGTATCATTTCCATGAATGTTTGAGTTGCAGATATAAACTTGTAATTTAAAGTCTGTTAACAAACTAGTCGATGCTAATTTCTTGTTATCTGGAAGCCATAATGATATGCTTATGCTTTATATCTTTTGCTTTGTTATTGTTGTAATATTTACAGGTACCTGCTCTGAAGTTAACTGAAATATTAAAAGTTAATTGTTCTGACTTTGTCATTAAACTTGCAACAGTTTAATTTTAATTTTGTGGGGAAAATAAGACAAAAATAAATAAAAAATAAATTGTCATTTTTTTGACCCCAAATTAACATTTTTAGCTCACCTGAGCTGAAAGCTCAGATGAGCTATTGCTATCCATCTTCGTCCGTCGTGCGTCGTCCGTCGTGCGTCGTCCGTCGTCCGTCGTGCGTAAACTTTTTACATTTTAACTTTCTCCTCCAAAACCACTGGGCCAAATTTAATGAAACTTGGTAACCATCATGCCTGGATGAAGCTCTTTCAGATTTGCACAAATGAAGGAGTTATGTCCCCTTGGGGCCCCATAAGGGTGGAAATAGTGAAAAACTTTAAAAATCTTCTCCTCTGAATCTACAAGAGGTATACCTTAGTTATTTCATTTATAACATCCTTAGGTCATCTATTTTCAGATTTGCACAAATGGTAGCCATGGGACTCAAAATGGGGAAATTATGAGGCACTGAGTGGGGAATTTGATAAAAATTATATATTTGTCACTATATCTTGAAAACTATTAACTTTTTGTATAGGCATGTATACTAGAATATTGTAGGTATTGACATGACGATCATTTTGATATATAGTTCAAGGTCATATGTTGAAAGGTCAAGGTCACAGCTGCAAAAGAAGACTTAAATTGCTAATTATCTTGAAAACTATCAAATTTTTGTATAGGCATGTATATTAGAATATTGTAGGTATTGACATGACGATCATTTTGATATATAGTTCAAGGTCATATGTTGAAAGGTCAAGGTCACAGCTGCAAAAGAAGACTTAAATTGCTAATTATCTTGAAAACTATTAACCTTTTGTATAGGCATGTATATTAGAATATTGTAGGTATTGACATGACGATCATTTTGATATATGGTTCAAGGTCATATGTTGAAAGGTCAAGGTCACAGCTGCAAAAAAAAACTTAAACTGCTAATTATCTTGAAAACTATTAATGTTTTGTATAGGCATGTATATTAGAATATTGTAGGTATTGACATGACGATCATTTTGATATATGGTTCAAGGTCATATGTTGAAAGGTCAAGGTCACAGCTGTAAAAGAAGACTTAAATTGCTTAATATCTTGAAAACTATTAACCTTTTGTATAGGCATGTAGATTAGAATATTGTAAGTTTTGACATGACGATCATTTTGATATATGGTTCAAGGTCATATGTTGAAAGATCAAGGTCACAGCTGCAAAAAAAAAAACTTAAACTGCTAATTATCTTGAAAACTATCAACTTTTTGTATAGGCATGTATATTAGAATATTGTAGGTATTGACATGACGATCATTTTGATATATGGTTCAAGGTCATATGTTGAAAGGTCAAGGTCACAGCTGCAAAAGAAGACTAAAATTGCCAATAATCTTGAAAACTATCAACTTTTTGTATAGGCATGTATATTAGAATATTGTAGTTATTGACATGACAATCATTTTGATATATGGTTCAAGGTCATATGTTGAAAGGTCAAGGTCACAGCTGCAAAAAAAGACTTAAATTGCTAAATATCTTGAAAACTATTAATTTTTTGTATAGGCATGTATTTTAGAATATTGTAGGTATTGACATGACAATCATATATATTTTGAGGTCATATATGTTCAAAGGTCAAGGACATAGCTGCACAAGTATACTGAAATTGATTTATGATTTGGAAATTATTCATTGCACTACAGTTACTTCATGCATATTATATAAGCTATTTATAAATGAAATGTGAGTGGATATATTTCTGATAAAGTTTTGTGGGAGTTCTTAACTTGAGAAAACTTTTAAAGTTTCTGTACTTAATATATTGTCTATTGCACTTTGCAAACTGCATTGGACAATATCTTCAGGTGAGCGTTAAGGCCCATGAGCCTCTTGTTGATTGTTTTTGATTTAATTTCATGGCCTAAATTTTAAAAAGCCCAATACTTTTATACAATCCTTATTCAATGTGTATATAGGTCTCTCTGTCCATGTAAAATCATTTCTGCTCTATAACCTCTACATCTATAGGATGGATTTAAATCAAACTTGGTAAAAATGTATGCTAACATTAGGTAATGTGCCACAAACCACATTTACATGTGAAATCAAGGTCACAAGGTTAAATGTAAACATTGGGATAGGGGATATTTGGCTTTCAAGAGGTAGCTCTAGTTCATCTGCTTTATCTGCATTCCATAGAGTTGGTATGACATAGGTTAGTTGAAGTTTAAATTGGGAGTATGATCTCTCAACAAAGTGATATTTGAGAAAAAGATGTAAAGATGGAAATCTTGTTTTTGAAATATAATTACCAGTATGTAAAATTTAAAGCATAGACATCTATCTCAGTTACTTGAGGTATTGTAGCTCTAACAATTAAGTTTTCAGGTCTTGATTTAAGTGGCATTATTGATGATCATGTATTAATAAGGGATCCTTCATGTAGAGTGCTGAAACTGTCTGCCAAGGTCACAGTGGCTGAGTGGTCTAAAGCACCGGCCTTCAGATCAAAATATGCCCCTCTAGCTCGCAACCTAGGTTCATATAGAGTGCTCAAACAGTCTGTCAAAGTCACAGTGGCTGAGTGGTCTTAAGTACAAGCATACAGTAGGTTCATAAAGAGTTCTCAAACAGACTCAAGGTCACAGTGGCTGAGTGATCTAAAGCACCAGCATACAGATCAAATTTTGCCCCTCTAGCTCACTGCCTAGGTTCAAATTCTATCCTGTTGGATTCCATTGTGAAAACACCTTGTCTGTTCCAATGCTTAAGAATGGTTGTTTTCTCAGGACACTGCTTTTTTACCACCCCTGAACTCATCATCTTAATATACTGTTAAGCGAAATAATCTTGATTGGATTAGTCCACTCCACTCCAATACAACATGCATGTCTTAAATCAAGTGCTTATGCTGATTGATATTATCAAATGTTACAGTATGATCATCTTTTAATTTCTTTATCTTGTATCGGTATTTTCTTCTGTTGTTATAGTTTATGTTGTTTCAATTTATAATGTCTTTCTATTCTGCTTTCTTTGTCTGAATGAAAGTTTTTTATCTGTAAGGTATTATTATGCTAAAAATACCTAAAACTTGTAAAAAAAAAAATCTTATTCAAATGTGTCCCCCACACACACTCACACCCATATGATATTGTTATTTTTTATTTTATAAACCACTGCCTATTTGTCTTATTGTATAAAGTGCTATAAAAGTTCAGATAGTAATTATTGTATATTTTATTTACTGTTATAAGTTACAGTTTATGAATTAAAGTAGATCTTTCATCTCAGTTTAGATTTGGTAGTGCTTATACATGTACTTAAACTTTCTTACAACAAATGGTTTGGGGGAGGGGTTGCAGGAAATGGTACGTTCATGAAAATTTGTATGTTTTTGAGTTAGGAAGGGGGTTTACAGTAAGTGGTGTAATAATGAATTTTTATGTTATTAGTTTCAAACTAAATGAAAAGAAACATTTGCATTGGTATGAATATATTCATTTAAGCACAATGCAAAGTACATCACCATTAGCTGCTGACATCTTGATATAAGTGTACCAGTAATAACATTGACTCATGTGTCACCCAGTTTCACTCCCACTGCTTATATTTGCTTTTGAAAGAAATTTGTGGAATAATAGCATAAAACTATTGAATTGATGCAAGTATTAGTAAGTTGTTCAGCAATTTGGTTGTTTATTCAAATTAAATATCATTCATGTTAAAATATATGTATATAATTGCTATGTGTTCTGTATGAGTATGTTGAATGAAGGGTAAGTTTGGTGATGACAACCTTGAACTCTTACAAAATAGGTCAAGGGCATGCATTGATATCAAGTGAGGCAACATTTGTTAAGGCTGACTAAGTCAAAACTATAATAGCTCATGTATTAATCAAAGGTAATAGAGTTAACAAAGCAATGACACACAAAATTAAAAAAAAATAGACTGGACATATATATTTTGTACTTGAAAAGCGAATCCTTTTTTTCTGTATCTAATTTTATTTATAATTATTATTTTTTTTTTTATTTATTTATTTTTTTCAAAAAATGTTACCAACTTATAGTTGTTTTATTGTTAAAATGGGTTAAGCTTTCGGTTTTTTTAAAACGGAAAAACATATCTCTATAGCAACTACAATTTCTAAACTGAGAATGAAATTACTGCTCTTAAAATTCTTGTTATAGTATGTTTGTTTGTATTTTTGTACTATAAATGTTAATTTAAGTTATATTGACAATCAGAAGTTGTACCAACCATGTTTATTGTCATCCATGTTTTTATTAAAAAAAACTTGAGAAGTCATACAGTTTTATTGTGTGTTTTATAATTTTGTAGATAAGTTGCAGGTTAAAAGTTTGACAATAATGAAGTGAAATATTATAACTTGATAGTTCTCTCCTAACGCTCAAACTGTAGCTTCTATTTCTAAATATTTTTTTTACACCCCCGTCTCAAAGAGACGGGTGTTATATAGTGATCCTGATGTTCATCCGTCTGTCCGTCTATCTGGAATATTTGGTTTCTGGATGATAACTCAATATGTCTTTAACCAAATGATTTCATATTATTATGCAGTGATAACGGTTAGAAAAGGAAGGTTCCTTTTAATTTTGGAAAATTTCCCATTTATCGTTCAAAAGTTACGCCCCTTTTTTGTTATTATGAAGTTTTACCAATTTCAGAATGATAATTCAAAACCAGTGTGCCAATTGATTTCGTATATATATGCAAAGCACATGGTCATGAAAGAAAGGTTCTTTTTGATTTCGGAAGATTTTTCGTGTATCGTTCAAGAGTTAAGCCCCTTTTTCAATTATTCTGAAGTTTTACCCATTACCGGACGATAACTTCAGAACCAGTGTGGAAAATTTTGGAAAATTTCCTATTCATTGTTCAAGAGTTATGCCCCTTTTTCAGTTATTCTGAAGTTTTTCCCATTCCCGGACAATAACTTCAGAACCAGTGTGCCAGTTGATTTCATATTGATATAGAAAGCCTATGGTAATGAAAGGAAGGTTCCTTACAATTTTAAAGATTTACCGTTTATCGTTCTGGAGTTATTCATGACCCTTTTTCTGTTTTGAAGTTTTACCCAGTCTGCAAATTGACTTCATATTTATACACAATGCTTATGGTCAAGTAAGAAAGATTCCTTTTACCAATGAAATTTGTGTTAATGTCTGGAAATGGGTAAAACTTCAGAATAACAAAAAAAAAAGCTAATTCTTATTCTTAGTTTTATGTATGTACCCGTATATAGTCTGCGGGCGGTTTCCTGAGAGGGTGGCGGGGTAATAGTTATCCTTTGGATCACCAGTCTAGTTTCTTTTGCATTTAAGGAGTGTAGATAATGGATAGACTGTTTAAATTTATCATTAGCTTCGACAGAAACATTACATTTATCTTAAGTTTTAAGATGCCTCACCTTAAAACAAAAATATGACAAGACAAAATGACAAATAATAAGTATAACTAGAGTCTCTGTCCTATAGTTATGATAAGCCTTGCACAGCATTAATTATGTAAACTACATTAGGAGTGCCGTCATTTTGTTTCATTATTAGTAAACTTCACACAGAATAAAACGTAGTGAACTACAGTAGAAGTACCGTCATTCTGTCCTAGTGTCCTGGTTAGCTTTACACAGAATAAAACGTAATAAATAAAACGAACATACCAGTAACTACAGTAAAAGTACCTCTTTTCTGTGTAAGTGTCATGGTTAGAGTACCGCTTTTTTGTTTAACTGTCCTGGTAAGCTTTACACAGAACAAAATATACATTGTATGTAAACTACACTAAAGGTACCTCTTTTCTGTATAAGTGTCATGGTTAGAGTACCGCTTTTTTGTTTAACTGTCCTGGTAAGCTTTACACAGAACAAAATATACATTGTATGTAAACTACACTAAAGGTACCTCTTTTCTGTATAAGTGTCATAGGTTAGAGTACCGCTTTTTTGTTTAACTGTCCTGGTAAGCTTTACACAGAATATATTGTATGTAAACTACAGCTAAAGTACTTCTTTTCTTTATAAGTGCCATGGTAAGAGTACCGCTTTTTTGTTTAACTGTCCTGGTAAGCTTTACACAGAACAAAATATACATTGTATGTAAACTACAGTAGAAGTACCTCTTTTCTGTTTAACTGTCCTGGTAAGCTTTACACAGAACAAAATATACATTGTATGTAAACTACACTAAAGGTACCTCTTTTCTGTATAAGTGTCATGGTTAGAGTACCGCTTTTTTGTTTAACTGTCCTGGTAAGCTTTACACAGAATACATTGTATGTAAACTACACTAAAGGTACCTCTTTTCTGTATAAGTGTCATGGTTAGAGTACCGCTTTTTTGTTTAACTGTCCTGGTAAGCTTTACACAGAATACACTGTATGTAAACTACAGTAAAAGTACCTCTTTTCTTTATAAGTGCCATGGTAAGAGTACCGCTTTTTTGTTTAACTGTCCTGGTAAGCTTTATACAGAATACATTGTATGTAAACTACAGCTAAAGTACTTCTTTTCTTTATAAGTGCCATGGTAAGAGTACCGCTTTTCTGTTTAACTGTCCTGGTAAGCTTTACACAGAACAAAACACCTTTTATGTAAACTGGAGTGCCGCCTGTCTTATCGTCATTATAAGCCTTACCAAGTTTAAAATAGATTAACTACAGTAGAAATATTACTATCAACCCACTGAACAATTAGTACTTCTAAGTTTAAGCTTACTTTTTTTGTTCCTTGTATATTTTAAGCGAAAACATTTTTCTTTTTTAACGAATCTTGACACTGATAAATTTTGTATATTTATATTATTTGCTGTTATTTCGTAAAAATATTGAAGTAGCACATGAAAATGCGTAAGTGCAAAATATATTGAAATACACGTAATCCTAAAAAAGACTGTCATAAGACGAGTTAAATGCAATTCTACTTGGTTATTTACAAGAAATGTTTATAATGATCACAAAAGTACCAATCTTTATTTACATAAAGAAAAGTAAAAAGAAAAGGGGACGCCGTTAGATATTAAAACTGTAAATAAGTGACAAAATATATTATGTTGATTGATTTTAATTAGTAATTAAATCAAGATAATTAATAACAAAAATCAAAATTTCATGAAAGCAGAATGGTGTACAAAAACACCTTGCAATAATAATGTAAATAATCTTCATTCTTCAATGTCGAGCTCCTTAATAACATTGGCATTGGTACGCGTATTTTGATAGTGGACAGTTAGATCTAGTTAGAACACATCGTCCACCATTATTCCCAAGTTGTCTACACCTGCCATTGCAACCTTTCCACAGGATACCTGTACCAAATGAGCTCCATCGAGAACACCTGCTCCATGTTTCATAACATCTACCTATTGCACCGAAAGACCACACTGAGGGCATGGTGAATAGGCACAAACTCAGTAAGAGAACCATTAGAGTAGCTCGTGTCATGTCTACCTATAAAGTAACCCAAATGAAAAAAAGGATAAATACTAGGCAAGAGAGAGAGAGAGAGAGAGAGAGAGAGAGACAGAGAGAGAGACCACGTCACAACATGAAGCTATTAAATTAGACTTGTCGTGTTATTTCTAAGTTAAAAGGTGACATGTTACAAAGACAATGGTGTATGCGCGTATGGAAACAATGGCGAGCATGTTAATTCTCTACAACTTCAACATAGTTTAAAAATTAAAAAAAATTCAGTGTTACATGATTGCAAAAAACCAAGTTTGGAATACATCACCTCCTCAACACTTTTATGTTTTGAATTGTTGCTTTTGTATCTTAAAAAGGACATTGCAATTTTATTGGTTTTTGTATAATTCGTATTATGAATCAATCTTTATTTTCCTTTCTTTCTTCCTTGTTTATTTTTTTAATTTCATTTAAACTCCAAAGCAAATGTAAAGAAATATTTATTGGAATCTAGTGTCAAAATGCGACACGTTGAGCGTAAAAAGATATAACGTCACAATTGCAACAATGATTGTACTCGGAATATCAAATAACATTATTTGTTAGTAGCAGAGTTATTCGTGAAGTTTGTAAGTTCAAATAGTTTTTTTTTAAAAAAAAATGAAAGTTGAACAACTATATAACAATGTACGTTATAAAAATGTTTTCTAGTGGCAATGTGTTGTATCTTATTTAGAAAATCTTTTAAAAACAAAACGTACAGTAGACAAATAAGTTATTATGCATCTAATAACGAAAATTTCATTAAAATAGAACAAGAAATACGTTCAGGGGCAATTTGATATGGAACAAACTTATTTAACATAAAATGGTTAAAAAATTAAGCGGCGATGTAGAATGTCTTGCTCCAAAATATCCATATTAAATCATGAACATGGATTATTGTAAAAACTACTTGATAACTGGTACTTACCTTTAAAAGAACAAAGCTGAAATAGACGTAAGGTTTCAAATGAATCGAACGCTAGCAATCCGGCTTTGTGATGCATTTAAGCTTTTATATAAATATTATTATTTAATTCAAGTAAACTGACCAATTAAAATTCATGAAATAACATCCTTGTAGAGGACCTCATTTATTTTAATTATTCAATTCAGATTCATCAAACTGTCGGCATTTTTAGACCAGTTTCAAATTACCAAAAGGAAAACTTTTTGTTTTTAATCCAAAGCGATACTATATAAACAATATAGGGAAACAGAGAACGACACACTGTTTCCTTGTCTATCGTGTGTTTACGGATGTTGTGTAATTTTTAATACATAACAGGGAGAGATTTATATAATCCCCTTACCTGATGTTAACGGATATTTTAGTCGACTTTATTTTTTAAAAATACAAAGAGAAGACATCTGACTAACGCATAGACTTTGTGTTCTGTACTTTATCGTTTACTAATAATTTAATACGAAATTAAATAAATAAATAAATAATATTGATTATGAAAGTGATGGTGGCTTTGTGTTCACTATAATTTTATTCTGTAATAAGAAAGATTGAGCAAGAGAGGTTCAAATGAACTATTTAAAATGAAGTAAAGGCGAAATAAGTTATTTGTGATGTAATTTTTAAATTTCCAAATATAAAAATCTCGTTCTAAAAATATTTGGAATATTTTAAAATATATATAATAATATAACAATTGATTGTTATTAAGATCTGAGATTCATTTTCTTAAGTTCACTCTTATTAGCCAGTAATAAATGAAAATCCTAAAACCTTGGGGTGACTCGATAAAATGTTAAAAAAGAAAAACAGGTTCGTGCGACAACGATAACAAATTCTGAAAAAAAGAAAGAAAGAGCCAACTGGGGCAAACTGACTCTTAAATGTTCGAATCGGCCAGGTTCATATGGAAAATGGCTATAATTAAAACAGCAGTTTGGCTTGGATACGAACGACAAAGTAGCCACCACGGTCTTGAACACATACTCTTTTGCTGTGTTTGTTGACGTTGCCTCTTTTTCGATAAAGAATCTAGTGATCGGTCTTAATAAGATTCTTGGTAGATCAAACTAGAAATAGGTCACCTTGAACTTCAACTAAGGAAAAGTTTTATCATGGAATGGGACTAAGTATCATTGTTTTCATAAGAGGCATAGTTTATATATTATGCAAAGGAAAAACGTAATGCAGCTTTAAAGCCACCAAGCAACTTATTTAATAAATAGCAGTCTATTTGTTTAACAGATGACAAAGCACTACATACTGTGTGAATTAAACTACATGCCGGATTTAAAAAGAAAATTTAAAAATTCTAATACTACCGAAATGTCGGCTTTAAACACAGTTAATTTGTTAATATACACCTTATATTGTTTCAATGTCTCTCTCTCTCTCTCTCTCTCTCTCTCTCTCTCTCTCTCTCTCTCTCTCTCTCTCTCTCTCTCCTGGAGCTCATGATAATTTATTGCGTCCCCGGAAATTCCTCGTTTTTTATTGCATCCATTTCAGAAGCATCTGGATTGGTTTTCCATGAGTCTTAAGGCTTCAACGGAAAATTAAGCCTTGGTACAAATTAGGTAAATATTCGGAACCCCGACTGGCTTCTAACTAATGCAAATTATCGCAATTGAGCATCAATTCAGTTTTCGTTCTAATTTTGTTTTATTCTTGTGATTAGCTGTAGCATTAAATATTTCGGCTTAGTGGGCACCAGTAAAGATTAACACAATGTCTTCTAAACGCGTTAATACAAAACAGATTTAGTATCATGAATTAGAAAACTCAAAGACGAAAGCAGTTCAGCAGTAGCCTTTACATTATTATGACATTATTCATAAGTACAGTGCAACTTCCGAATACCGGCCCTCCTAAAAGCCGATCACCTCCACAAACAGAACACGTAAGACCGGTCCCGAATTTATACTTCTTTGTTTATATTAAAATAAACTTTTATAAACCGGTCCCTCTGAATTCCAAACACCGGCCTTTTTTAAGTGCCGAAATCACGTTACATCTTAATAATTCACTTCCAAAATCCGGCCGTATAGAGTCGCATCACTAACTGTAACGGTCGAGCGATTTTCTTTGCTAATATGCTAACGTGACGGAATGTTCACATTATTGTACTGGTAGACCGGACTACCTGTACAGGTGTAATTGAATAATTAATTAATTCTATCTTAATTGTTTCCTTTATTGATTATAAAAGGATTGCAGTTATTATCTTTCTGATGGTCTTTTTTTTTACTTCAAGGTTTTTTACCCACGAAGTACCCCTCACTTGAATAAAGTATTATAATGGTGACCAGAACCTTTTATAAACAATTATGTTTATTTCACTCACGCAATGCAAATATATTAAGAAATATTTTTTCTTTAAAAATAGCATAAAAATAATATTTTTAAATAAAATATTTTACACTTTAGAAAATTATAGCTATTTAATATCAAAACGTTCCTGTCACCATGACCCGGTAACCAGTGCCGCAAGAAAAACCGGTTCCGCTTGTAATTAACGAATCGGCCCTTGTTTCAAGTGAATTGGATAATGTTTTTGCTCCATTTTATGGATATAATGTATAATCCATAAAAAATTAGTTTTGATAAATGCATTGTTTCCTTTTTATCCGGAATCTGTACCTTGTGCGCCTTATTAACACGAGCAAGATAATAAACTGATACATAACCTTTACTACGTAAAGTGAAAAAAAACAGGTTTCATTAGTTTAGTTAAATATCGTAGTGCAGGCCTCAAACCGTCTGGTGAAGGCTGTATACTGTCACTTTTCGCTCCTCCATATAAACGTAAGATATTTTCTATATCCAGGGTCTACATTAATTGTTTGGTAGTCATTTTTAAGGTCTACTGACTCCATGTAAGAACTTTCGTGTTATAAGCCTCACATATTTTAAAATGTTTGTACTCAATTATATAGTTCAGTGGTTTTAGATTTAAAATTATTCAGAATGAATCCTTTTGGTTGCAAGAAAACTGTTGAAATTAATTTTTGATCATTTGAATTTTGAACCTTTTTCAATCACCCTTATCTGTAAGATTTTTAATAAAGGAGTCCATTTGTCACCTTCGTTTGAATTTAATTTAGATTCCCTGCATGTAATTTGGATAGACCATTCCGAAAATTCAATCTGGTAGCCCCTTACTACTTGTAAAATAAATTTAACTAGTCAGAGCTTCCCAAATCGCAACCTACCAGTAACCTTGTTTGTTTTATTTGTATTACAGATGTTAGATATAGTGTCACTCAGCTTTACCTTTTACTTATTTTCTTTCTGTAATAACGGTTTTTGCCCAATTTTCCTTGAAAATAACCCCATTCTCGTTTCGTTTTTCTGCTGCCCCTCAAGGCATCTGGTGGCTGTCCTTTTTCAAAGCGCTTTCCTAAAAATGCCTGAAACCTCTCTTTTTAATTGTTTTGTCTTTAGCATACCTCTTTTCTTTACCTGCGATAATTTTTTATTTAACTTTCTTTGTTTTTTCTGATTTCATCAATTTATTCTGATGCCTTAACTTATGATGAGAGAAGGCCTTTGTAATCAAGGTTCTGAAAACGACAATCCCTGAAAAGTTTTCGACACTCTAAGCTTAGATCGTTACTAAGCCCAAAAGTTAATGCTATACCGAATCAATAATCAATGTAACAAGTTCCAATTTGTCTGTATCATTGGCAGTTGAGCTGACTATTTAATCAATGGCCGTTACTAATGGGACAGCTGCCCTCAAAAACTAACTTTGCAGAGTTTGCAGTCATATATCTTGCAATCTGTTTTGTTGATCAATGGCGCCCCTTAATATATTATTTTCTTCTGGAGCTTTGAAAACGTTGTCTCCGTTTTCTGCATATTCTGCTGCGACACAGCAATTAACTCATCGAATAACGATTGTTCACCTCCGCAGAAAAGTTACTACTGGCTTCTTTCGCCATAACCGAAAAGATATTATCTCTGGCAGGTGATTTCTCAGCGGCAGCTGAAGATTGCGGAGTTTTCGTGACATATTTCCCCGGCGCACACCTTTACTGTATAAAAATGCACAATAAAAGTTGCAATAAATGTTTCCAAAAATTAATCAAATAAAACCCAAACATACCAGTTATTGTCCAAATCACAATCCCATTAAAAAGTAAAACTTTGAAAACTGGCGGGCCCATTTAGTTATACACGTTAACTTTCATCATGAAATTGAGACCGAGTGCTCCGGAAGGGTAAACACTTCTGTCTACCCTCTTCACATGTCACGTGCAAAGTCAAATATGAGATTGAAAAGGAACAAGAACTATGGTACGTCAAATATATCCAGTATAAGTTTGGATACAGTGACTTCATAGTTATCAACTAATATTGTGATGGCGCCATAGAACTATTTAAGGGCTTGATTGGCCTAGGCTTGCAATATCTTTTGGTCAACAATTTAATTGTAAGCAATGTGCTTCGTTTAAGAAGTCCCTGTAGTGGAAACAAGCTCTACTATAAAGTATTAACTGTGAAACATATGCACCATATGCAAGAGAAGCAGTGATATTCAAGAAACGGAGTTGACGATAGAAATTAAATAAATTGAATTTAATTTATTGTTTATTTAAGTTATATTGACAATCAGAAGGAAGTTCCAAGTAGTATGTTTATTGTCATATATGTTTTTATTTAAAAAAAACTTGAGAAGTCATACAGTTTTATTGTTTCTTTTATAATTTTGTAGATAAGTTGCAGGTTAAAAGTTTCACAATATCTGAAGTATAAATACTTAATCTTACAGTTCTCTTCTTACCCGACATTGAGACATTTAGTTTTGGAATGGTGTAGGAAACCAAAGACCTCCAGAAAGGATGCAGAAAAACAATTTAACGGTTGCACCTGAATGTAAAAACTTTTGACTCTCTAGCCCAGCCAATCTTAACGTGGTCAACACTGAACGTGATTGCTATGCAGTTCAAATGTTTGTCTGTAGTCACACACACACACACACACACACACACACACACACACACACACACATATATATATATATATATATATATATATATATATATATATAAGAATGACAAACACTAGTTGAATATGGAACGAAAAATAAAAAAATATTCTTATCCGAAGAATAATCTCTTCATTAGCGACTATGTCCTCCTTAAGCTTAGACTTATATAACAGCATCACATGGTCTTGGGAAGGATCGGATCAAGCGAAGAATCTAGGCCATTTCGTCAAGTTACGCAATTATGTTAGCTCTAGTCTATTAGCCAAATGTTGCGGGCGTTTTGAAATGCATTGTTGCAGGATGTCTCAAATGTGCTTTATTGGGTTCAAATCAGGAGATCGACCCGGCCAATTTATGCATTGAATAGTTTCCTTTAGCAAAATACTGATCAACAACCCTTGCTCTGTGAAGTCGGGCATTATGGTCCATCAAAGTGAAGGGCATGGAAGCAGCAGGGAAAGGTCTAACAATAGGATGAAGAATTTAATCTCAATACCACAAACCTGTAAATGACCCACAATGAAACATGTTTAGTTCGATACGTCCATCAACACCTTTCCCAATCCCATAACATCACGGAGTCGCCGCCATAAGGTTCATGCTGAACAATGCAACAAGCTGCAAAGCGTTCATTTACCATTCGCCATACATGCCTTCTGCCTCAGAGAAGAAAGTCAACTCAAAATTTAGATTCATTCGTGAAAAGAACAGAATTCCACTATTAAGGTGAAGTTATTTGACCATAATCGTCTAGATTGACGATGGCGCGGTGTCAAAACAGAAAGAACAGCTGGACTATAAGCACTTAGATTAAACCATAAAATCTGTTTCTCACTCTTTGACAAGGTAACAGTCCTCCTATGCTGTACTAACTCTTGGTCGACCTGAACGAGACCTTTATTTGAAACTGCCAGTGTGCTAGATTCGATTCCACAGTAGTGACACATCTCTTTGTGACAATTGAAATGTTGTGGAACTGCCTTTTGACTTTGTTCAGATTGCAACATTCAAACTGCCTGGGTATTGTCAATTGCAGTCAGATGACGCCGCAAAATGCACATTATGGTAAAATGAATGAAAAAGTTCACAGATGCCAACGGATTAATAAAATGTGGAGTTTCTTGCCATACACTTTCGACCTTCCAAAACCACTTATTTGAACATCGAGCTAATCTATTCGTTTGTGATTAGGAAGAGCACTTGCTAACAACAACTGTGAAAAAAACAAAGGAAAAACTTTGAAAGCTGGCAAAATTAGTTATACACGTGAACTTCCATCTAGGAAGTAAGGCCGGGTGCTCCGGAAGGGTAAGCACCTCCTGTCCAGCTAGCTACACCCGTCACATGCAAGTCAATTTTGAAAATGAAAGGAACAAAGAACTATGGTACGTCAAATATATCCAGTATAAGTTTGGATACAGTGACTAAATACTTATCAACAATATTGTGATGGACGGCCATAAAACTTTTTAAGGGTCTTGATTAGCCTAGGCTTACAATATTCTTGCGTCAACAATTCAATGTGAGCAGTTTGCTTCGTTGTAGAAAGTCCCCATAGTGAGTACAAGTTCTACAATAACGTATTTACTGTGAAACTTATACTCCATACGCAGGAGAAGCAGGGATATTACTGCAAAGAAACGAAAAGTTGACAATAGAAAAATTGAAGTCATCGCGTTTGTCGTATAGCTTCAGATGTAACCTTTCGTAAGTGTCATAATTGAGGTATAAGTCCAAATATGAAGCAGAACATGGAGAATCTGTCGTGTCTTTTATTTCAAGCTCACTTGGATAGATGGCATTCACATATTCTCCAAATTTAGGATTATTCAGAGATAGAATGTCATCTATATATCTGTGTGTGTAGTTGAATGATTTAGCGACAGCCTTTTCATCAGATTTGACAAGGTTCTGTAAAAATTCTGATTCATATGAATAAAGAAACAAATCAGCAAGCAAAGGTGCACAGTTAGTCTCCATTGATATATCGAATGTTTGTTGAAAAATTATATTGCCAAACACAACAAATATGTTGTCTATCAAAAACTCTAACATTTTATTGATGATATTTTCAGTATATTTTTGTTTACAGTCTGTATGGTGTTTTAAAACACCAATATTAAAGCAATAGATCCAAGTATGATATGGAGACATTGATATGCCATTGTCATTTAATATACATTATATATATCAACAGAAAGGATAAAAACAAAAACAAAATAGCCGATAGAGGTCTCCATTTGATTTTAAAAGGGTAAAATAATATACTTAAGTGATAGAAATCTTTAATATTTATTGACTTTCATTAGTAATTAAACATGGTAATTGATAACACAAAACATAATGTCATACAGAAGCAGAAAGATGAACAGAAGGAAGTCTGCTACATACTAGTATGTGTTACTTGACTTTATCTTTTCATACTCCTTAGCCAGTCCTCAATTACATTGACATTGGTACATTAGTGAACAGTTAGGTGTGTTTATAACACATTGTCCATCACTTTTCCAATGTTCAATACACCTTTTTTTGCAACTTATCAATAGACCCGTACCATCTGAGTTCATTTCACACCTGCTCCATGTTTCATAGCACCCATCTATGAAATAGGACATCCTTACTGATTGCATCGCAAATACGCATAAACACACAAAGAAAATCATAATTGTTGTTTGTTCCATATCTATAATGTAATAAGAATGAAATACAAAATTAATAACATTATACAAAATCAAGAAAAGGGGGTCACACCACAACAAAAATCTGTAACATAAAATTGTAGTGGTATTTAACAAAATTTAAAAGTCATCCCGTGTCAAACAAAACTATTTAAACAGCTCTTAACGCCTACAACAGATATAACTGAACATATTAAAATAAAGTATATTGTTGTGCTGCACTTGAATTTAAAATCCAACGATGTAAATTATAAGAAAACAATCGTCGTTTTAACTCGTGTTTTTGACAACTCAAAAGGTAACCTATTTTAAAATTTTGTTTAAAAACTCAACATACAGAAGCATTCACGCAAAAAAAATGCATTACATAACGTAAACTCGTGAATACTTCTAAGGCGATGCTGTGGCATGGCAGCATATTGGTTCTGATGCTTATAAGCTTACGGATGAGTCTGATTTAAAGCATCATTTTTTAAAATTCTGTTTCAACGAATTCAACGAGATTTTAAATAAAATACTAGATAATTGGTACTTACCTTTTAATCGTTAAATATCGCTAAAATGCGTGTAAGGCTTGGTTGCTACCGATTCGGATTTGTGGAGGAAACCAATCGTTTTTTTAAAAATGAATATTATTTTAAGTTTTAATGCACATAAAGCTAACCAATGTACATTCATAAAAAAGGATTTCATTGCTCGCTAATAACCCTCAAAAGATAAACCAGCTGTCGGTGTTTATAGATCAGTTTCTAGCTACCTGAAGGGAAACTTAATTTAAAATTTAAAGCAAAGGTATATTTACAATATAAAGAAATAAAAGATGATATATCTGTTACCTACGATGGCTGGTTTAGGATATAAAGAATTAACACAAGATCCAAAGTCGTTATAACGAGATACTTTCGCGTTATAACGCGATCCTTAGTTGTTATAACGAGATCCTTGGTTTGTAGGATCTCGTTATAACGAGAATGTAACATTGTTATAACGAGAAAAAGATCTCGTTATAACGACTTAGTTTCTAGGAATAATAACTTAGTATCTCATTATAATGACTAAGGATCTCGTTATAACAAGATAAATTTATTTTTCTTTATGTCATAAATCAGCCACCGTAGTTGACTTATCTGTCACGTTTTCAAGTGTATATTTATAAATTGCAAATGCATACCAGGTGAATATGTAATCCTCGCCTGATGTTAACTGATATTTAAATCGATTTTATTTCACAAAAAAATTGCAATGATATTATTAAACTTCATTACTTAAAAACTTCTTTTTGAGAATAAGACGTGCGATTTATTTATAAGGCTTAAAATTTGGGATCCTGTTTGACTTTTCAGAAATGTCTTAACTACAACAGGTGATGATTCTTTGTTTCCCAATTATAAATTTTTGCTAATTCGTAATGTTTTTATCGTAAAATTCTCCAAACCTTCGAGAAAAATCTGTAAACAAGTGCGTTTGTAGCTTGTTATTGCATTACGACAAGGCAGTATATTGTGCTTATGTCAGGTATCCACAACATTTTCTTCCAATCAGCGATGTGATAAATGTAGTTGAAGTAAATAATTGTGACGTAAAAGCTTAGTAAAGTGATCCCGATCTACATTAGGATACAGAAAATATCATTATTGACTTTAAAAAAAATATTATTCAAAACTTATTGATAGAAAGCGTTTGGATTAAAGGACATTTTATTAAATTAAACTCGCATTTCATCAAACTACAGGTGTTTTAATTATACAGCCACTTTCATCCTTCATAGTAAACAAGAGGGATATGTTGACATCAAAACTGAAGACCCCATGTCATTATCTTTGCAAATAATCGAGATATAGCATGTTTAAGATAATTTTTAAATTCAGAAAATTTCAACGAAAAAAGCGTTACCCATGTTTTTAAACCAAATTTCACAAAATAAACAATTACAGGCTATTCAACTAATTTAGATTTAAATGATTAAGTTTGCTTTGTTCCTTTCTATAATGATTTGTTTTATCGTAGTACACTGATTACTTTAAATATTATTTAGATAGCATGCTAAATAAAGAAGAGAATACCGTTTGTCCTACAATAAATATTTCAGCATAATAAACAAAAGGAATGATGATATATTTGTTGATCTTTTAGATCAAAGTTTGTAAACTTTTACTGAATAAATAAAAGGTACAATATTTATTGATTTATGGCAACAAATCTTATTTTGATCTACTGCGAATATTTGTTGTTTCTTGAGCTTCTGCGTTAATTGGTGGTCAATACGCTTCACAGAAAGAAGATCAGATCAACCGTATAACATCTCTGTATTAAAGGTAAAGTTTTTTTATGTTGTTTGAAAAATTGAAACTTAAAAAGTAGACTTCAACAATTCTGTAACAATATCAGGTATAATAATAGGGGGATTTTGTGGAAGGTTTCAAATGCTTATTTCTTATCTGCCAACTGTAAGAAGTTACGTGATCTTCTACTAGAGTTGAGTTGAGTTGAGTAATGGTGTTTAACGTCCCAGTCAAGAATATTTCACTTATATCGAGACGTCGCCAGCCATAGGCGAAGGTGCAGAAATTTTGTCTGTGTGTACGTTGATGGCATTATACATCAGAGTTCTTTATCGTGCCACGCCTACCGTGACATACGGTGCCTCGGTGACCGAGTGGTCTGAAGCGCGCACTTACGGATCACAGAGCCTCTCACCGCCTAGGTTCGAATCTCATTCGGGACAGATCCTAGTGAGAGAAAGTTTGTCAGTTTGCTTGCCGAAGGTCGGTGATTTTCCTCGGGTACTCCGATTTTCCTCCACCATTTTAGAACTGACCGCCTCGAAATTAGTGAAAAAATCTTGACTGGGCGTAAAACATCATTACTCCACTCCACACCTACCGTGACAAGGGACCTCGTTTATTTTAAGTTCCCATCCGAAAGAACCGTGACTTTCATTTCGTAATGCCAAGTGTTTGGCGAAAGATGAAATGATCATATGCTTCTCAAAAACAAAAAATAAAAAATAAAACTTTTTATTAAAAATTAAAATGTACACAAATAAAAGCCAGAGAACTTGAGAAGACACACGTGTCTTGTAATTGTTAAGTACAACCTGCCTCACATGTGACACAACACACGTAACAGCCAGAAAATTTTATAAGACACACGCGTCTTGTATTTATTAAGTACAACCTGCCTCACATGTGATACAATTATAACATAACTCGGCTATGACTCCGAAACATGAATCAATTATCAAAAGAAAAGTACAGGTAATTATTGAATGTTTCTACGATCAAAGAAACCACATACTGAGTATTTCCTGCTTTAATTTACTAGAAATGATTTGTATCTATTCTGAAAGATCTCACAAGCTTAATTACATATATAAAAGTACCACATCTTCATTTTAAATATTTGAGATTCGATTTATCATTGTCTAACAGCTTTACGCGTTTTGAGATATTTTGATCAACAATACAAATTAATCTTTGATGTTTACGTACAAAGTGTATATACATGCAATGCGTTTAAGTATAACAGAAGAACAGTAATAGTTTGCTAAAGTTTTACTGTTCTATATGATACATAAAATCTCAATAAAACTGTTTGTATAATAAAACTACAACATAATACAAACTAGAATTGTCGGATGGGAAAATAATACCCCTCCCGTATTTATGTAATCATCTGTGTCTTTGAACATGAATACTTTATATGACCTTGGTTCAAGGTCATTGATATGACAATGGTTCAAGGTCATTGGTATGATATTGGTTCAAATCATGACATATGGTTCAAAATCATGACATATTTTTGGTGTTTCAAATCCCCCTGAAAAAAGAAAAAAAAGAAATGAAATATGACAAGGACATAACAGATGCATGAATAAATAGACGACAATGAACTTTTTACAATATAAAAGTTGATGTTTTCACAGCTATAAGAAGCAAAGGAGCTGTGAAGTAAAAGGGGGGGATGATGACGAAGATTTTGTTTATTAGAAGACTACTAAATAATCATATCGGTGTGTCAAAAATAATGAAACAACTCGGTAGATTTCCATCCTAATAGCCAAGTTAACAGCTGCATACAAAAGACAGTAAATAATGGTTATGAATGGATAAAAAGATAGAATTAATAATGAAAATATCTTTTTATCTTTGTTCATTTTTAAAAAGAAATTAGACTTCCGCAGTTTGTGTTAGAAGAATAATCTTGATATCTCTGAAGAAATTATACTTCCGTAGCTTGTATGCTGGATAATAATTGAAAACAAGATAATAGAACAATGTCCGGAAAGTGGCTGAACATTAATCTTATCTAAATTGAAGGACAATCCAAAATTAGATACTTAATGAAAGAAAACATCAATTTTTAATGAACAAACACCACTATCATAAATGTTCATATATTTATCGCACGATAAAGATATAGTTTGTTAAAAACAAAATTTTACATAAAACAAACTGAATTGATATTATAATTTGCTACTAAATAACGTAAGTTATCAATATCAGGTATTCGACTTTCTTTTATAAAATTTAATTTCTGAAGAATTTAAATTTTTACACCGAGTATACGTATACATATGTAAAAAAAACAACACAAGAAGGTTTTGATGAAAAATTGGACAAGAAGCACAACTAATATTGTAAACTAAAACGCTTACCATCTATGGCTTCATTGGAGATGTATATTTAGTCTGCCACTATGTAATCTTTGATACACCTTGAACCATTTCATAATAAATAACTAGATGTCGCTTAACTTTGCAAATGAAGCAGTGTAAATGTTGTAACGCTTTTTTGAAGACTTCGTACAAAAAAATTACAGACAGGACAGAAACTCATTAAGAAGTAGTAAAACTCTTAACACCGGTTGTTTAGGACAAAGTGACATATACATTCTGTTTGAGCATTGGTTGTTTACAAGCATTTGTCCAATGATTCTAGACCTACCCAATCAAACCAGTCCGATACATTGAATTTTATTATTTTTTCACATCCAGTTTTGTCTATATCAATCACCCAGAATTTTCATTTTAAATGTCATAGTGACATTATAGTTTTAAAATCACTTTTATCGTATGTCTTTAAATTCTTACATAATTACATGTACTTTTATTAAGTTCTAAATATGATCATGTTGTAAGGACAATGTCAAAGATCAAACAAAGCAAAATATATATATGTAGCCACAAACTGCGAATAATTATCACTTTATTACTTAGATTTACCAAATTATCATAATCAGTATCCTAAACAAACTTAATAATAATCAATTAAAATTTTATAACGTTTTCATATACTTGCATTTTTGCGTCAAAGAATGGATTCGTTGACAATATATAGCATTGTAAAATACAGTACCAATATTTGTTTATTGATATCTTAGTGGAGTGAATCTGTTCCTAACCAACATTTGGCAACAAAGGTATTGTCATTCGCCTATTTGTGTTGCTTTTTGGAGATGTCCCACCTGATCTGAACTCCCCGAGTTAATGTTATTGTCCTTTTAATTGGGCATTTTGCTATCTTGCCTTTTATCTATGTAGTGTACAATAATCATTTCTATTCTTTATTTATTTGATCACCTTCTTTATTACAGTCAATGTCATTTATTACTACAGATTCCTACAATGCTAAATTCTTTTGTTGCCAACTTTTTTTCAAAGTGTTTTTTAAGCACAGAGATTTTTAAAAAAAATATTGACATTTATAGTTTCAAACATCTTTCTCATGCTCTCCATTCACTCAGACTGTATCTTTGTGTCATATACCATTTTTGAATTAAATCATAAAATACATTCAAAAACGGTATATTGTCATATACATGTACCATTTTTGAATGTATTTTATGATTTAATTCAAAAATGGTATTTGCATATTCCCGAATGGTTTTACAATTCTATTTATGCCTCACACTATAAATCTCTCGATTTCATTTTTCTACAGGACACCAGTGTTTCCTTTTTAGTTAAAAAAGGCAATAATTTTTCAAGAAAAAACTTCTTAGGATATCATAACAGCATGGTACCATGGTAACGTTTTACTTGTTAATGCTCGCAAAATTAAAATAAGCTTTCAATTGCCATTGATGATACATGACTGTATGCTAGATATACTAGTAATTGCTTTCTCGTTAAAAAAAACTACCTCGACTGCGTGAAAAAAGACTAATTATTTAGTTACATCGCAAAGAGAAATGTCTGTTTTAGGCTTTTATCCTGATGTCATGTGCTACTTTTGAATTGTATTATTTCATAAAAATTCAAAACTTTTGATTTGACATTTTTAATTAAATAAGGAATATTTTGATTTTATTATTACTTTAAGTAACTTTAGTTTAAAACTTATTTTCTACAATTAATCTTTTTTTTTATTAATTGCATTATTTGTATAAAGATTTATTCAATAAGAGTTTTATGTAACAAGTCGGCTTTAGATTGAGTGACATCTCGAGATTACTCATTCTATATTTTTCGGCATTTTCTTAATTTTTAATTGTTAAAACAACTAATGGATAATCTCGGTCTCTAAAAAGGACGTAATAAACACTTATGTCGACCAGCTTAACTTAATAATTATTATTTTTTCATGACAATTGTCATGTGCTACTTTTGAATTGTATTATTTCATAAAAATTCAAAAGTAGCACATGACACTGAAAATAGATTTTAAGATCTATTTATCTTCGTTCTCTATGAAAAGTGCAGAAAACGAACATCTAAAAAAAAACATGTTTTTTTTTAAAACCTAATATCGCTTATACTAGAAAGTTTATATCTATGAGCTGAATATTTAGTGATTAGTCTCCGACTAGAAAATATCAATATATCAATATAATTTTAAAGTTCAAATAACTTGATCTTCATCTATATATATAGTTTTAAACATGTAACAAAAGATTTATTTGTTCGGTTCAGCGTCAGTTTATCAAGATATAGTAACATACTCATTATTGCTTTAAACAATTGAAATGAAATAAAATTCAAATCAGTGAACGTTTATAGAGTTTGTTTGTTAAAATCAAGGTACACAATTATTATAGTACGTCCGTGGTTAGTTATAGTACAACTAAATAAACAGTTCAGGTAAATAATGTTTTCTCTCTCTCCCACTTAAAGTTAAATCAATTCTACTTTCTATTTACAAGCTTCTCATGATTTTATGATGATAGATAGGGTCCTTTAAATCCTTATAGACGCATTATTAAATATTACAGTGTCATATATTGTTGTAACAAAGTTCAAATTTGGACGTTTTTAACCATATCAGTTTTTTTTCACAAACTGATTTGAAATGAGCAATTAAGAAAATTATTACTGGAAAAGTTTTACACAGTTTATCACAAAGTGCCTGAGGATATTTAATTTTTGTGTTAAATATTGATGTGTATTCGAGATAAACAAGCAGTTGACATGGTCAGACAATGGAAATATGATTGAAGACACAGGCAAAGATTGAGATATATGGTAAGCATATTACAACTTTATATGTTACTTTTGTATATTGCACCTCTAAATTTTCTACATTTTTACAATGATCGCTTTATTTTTGCATTGTTTGTTGCTTTGCTAATTTCTGCCGTTTACGATTTTTTTTTAGATAAAAGCCATTTTAACAATATCATTTCTATATTTCATAAATAAATTATTCAAGAACTAGCACATACTAATGAGAATGCGTTTATTTACAAGGAGATAAGGAAACGTCGAATTCAAACTTAGATTTTTCTCAACAGCATCGTGTATAATTATGTGGTTTTGGCATTGTGGTAGTTGTAACACAATGACGGTAACAACCCTTATATTTAATAAAGAACTGATTTTCAAAAGAAAGAAAGAATGAATGAAAAGTCGAAGATGGTTTCTTCTTTTGTTGAAGTGATGTGCTGTTGAGGAAGAGTTAAGTCTCCTCACTTCTCAAGTGTCTTCTTAACACTGTCGAAAAATATTCGTCTTCTATGATTACATATTTCTTATTCCATGTGTATGTGGTTTCCGTAGGCCTATTAGAAGATGGTATTTGCTATTACAAAGCACGTGCAAATGTTATTCATCTACAAACTTCTAGAAAGACCCCCATAATGTTAATTTTTCAATTAATGACATTTATTTTGATTTTAATATACATTGCATTTCTAATTCCATTTAAAGAAAGCGAGTTGTACGTGCTTTTTAACCATCGTTGTGACAAATTCAATCCTTTGAAAAGAAAGAAATCTACTAAAGCCATAAATGTAATTACTTTGTTCTCTTTACAATCAAAACAAATCAATAGCACATAGCAAAAAAATTCTGTTTTCAAATGTGAAATAATTAAACTACAAAAAATGACCGATCGACCGCACACTGAACGAGTTAGATTATTACAAATATAATATGTGAACTGAAAAATGCTTTAAAGAACAAAAGAGGTTTTGTGTTTCAATTTTTATTACCGTAATCTTAAGATTTTTAAAAATGTTTTATTATTTTGTACATTGCGATAAAAATAAAAAGAATAAATAAATAAATAAATAACCCAATTTATCAAGAATGTAAAAATCTAGACGATTTTTAACAGCTTAAAAATGAACATATAGAGACAGGGAGAAAAGACGATAATACAAATATATTGAATACGCTTAAAGGTTCAGTCTTTTTTAGTTTTATGTTTGAATGGGTAAAAACGTATTTGTTATTTCAATTTAAAATACGGCAACACCCAATCTGATTTTTTTACTACAAAACAATTTTTAGTATTTTAAATTTCTGACATATCATCTTCCTTTTGTCAAGTGCAGAATTGAGTTTTTCAAAAAGAAATGTTAGAAATTGTCATGTGCAGAATTTGAGTTTTTACAAAAAGAAATATTAGAAATTGACATGTGCAGAATTTGGAGTTTTTACTAAGAAATTGTCATGTGCAGAATTTTGAATATTTCTTTTTGTTATGATTTAAAATTCATGCATAGATATAATTCACAAAGTAGTTACAAAATGTCAAAATTAGCTCTTTATTTAATAAATACAAACAGACTAACTTTTCTTAATAAAAAGTATTAATTCTAAATAATTATCACTGTAACAACTCAATATTTGTTGAGTATTTACCGTAAATATATATATATATATATATATATATATATATATATATATATATATATATATATATATATATATATATATATATATATTATTCTGAAAATTGACTTCTGTTTTAAGAACAAATGTTTAAGTGGCCGGAAAACTAAATATGTGCAGAAATGGACAGTTTATTAATAACAGAAGTTCAGAAAAATCAAGTGCCTTTAGTGGGTGTTGATTTCGGTGACCACGTCTTCAAGAGTAGAACAAACATTTGAAATTTGTTAAATATAAAATCTGTTTGATTATTCCAAATTCCGATTCATATAGAGAACACTGAAGTTCCTTAAAACATACTGGATATTTAAACCATTGCTTAAATAATACTTTTTGTTTTGCACTTAAACAGCAGTGGGTAATAGCAATTGGCATATTGCTGATGTAACTTTAAAAACAAATTGTAACATGCGAAAGAAGTTTCAACAACAGGTGTTACCTATCTGAAGATATCGAAAAGCGAGTTCGTTTTGGGTTTTAAATATTTAAATAAAAGAAGAAGAAAAAAGGCAAATAAATTTCTAATGTTTCACTGTAGAATGGTTGTCCAGTGTGTGTGTGTGTGTGTGTGTGTGTGTGTGTGTGTGTGTCATTCAGATGTCTATACTTTTGATAAGTATATTTGAAATACAATGCGACTTTCGTAACTTTCTTTTATCAAATAAGTTAATTTCTCACAACTTTAAATACTTTTTTTCCTTTCTGACTGGTTCTTATAAAAACACGGAAAAACGGATAACCGGCATGTCGTACAATAATAAAGATGATTTTACAATCAGAATTTTATTAACAATAATCTTTATGTTTTTAAAAAAGATTTTTTTTTAGTTCATATAAAACAATGAATAAATTAACCAAGTTTTTAAAATAAAAATGTAATCTTTGAAAAATAAATAAACTTCACAGTAGAGTTAAATTAGTCATTTTCATACCCGGTTTCTCATGAAATGTTTATATGCAGGGGCGAAACCTGAAACAGGTTGTGTGTATCCACGTGGAAGAAAGAAAACAAACACCCAAGTGAATGTTAGTCAAACGTAGCTAAAAATAAGTATTAAATTACTCTGGTTCCACAGTATTGTTTTTTCGGAGGCATGTAAAATGTGGTGCGTGTCCTTCAAAAGAGTGTACTTGAACCACAAAAATCTCCCCACAAGTTCTACGTCGGGGGTTATATATAATCCGTGGTTTCCAATAAAATATTTTTGTTTGTATTTTTTTTATTCCATGGTTACTATAGTCAACTACACGTTATTTAGCTGAAAATGCATATATAATTATTTTTTCTCTCAATATTTTATATACTCGACTTGATAAGTGATAGTTATCGTCGTGCAGTGTTATAAATTATGAATTTTTGACATCATTATATTTGAATATATATCTATACTAAACGACGTCTATCAAATACTAGTGCGTCCTAAGTAAAAGTCCATAAAATAACCAACTTGTATGATTTATTGTCTGAAAAACAACTGAATTAATAGTCTATACCTGTAATATTAGGCAAATTTAACTGTTTTTCACATGGTGAGTCTTGTTGGTAAAGATTTAATTACCCGTCTCTGGTGAATTCATTTAATAATTGTTCATTGAACAATTCGAACACAATGGAAATAGTGAACATGGTATGTATATTACTGTTTTCTATATAATTTGATGAAAATTTCAGCAATTTCCTCATGTATGCCTTTATTTTTTTTTTTTTTTTAACATATTTTCTTGTATTAATAACCCGTAGTCTTGTATGGATGTTGAGTAGTCTTTAGCTATTTATTTTAAACCACTATGTAAATGGTTGGTTGTTATGTTGTTAAACGACACACCAGAAATTTTTCATCTATTCGCAACGAGGGCTAGTTTATAACTCTTCGAAGTAAGAACGTTAGAGTACGCGTAAAATACAACTTTCTTTGTTCAAGTGTGCATCCAGGGTGTTTTTAAAGATTCTAGCTTACCAAGTCTTATGTATGACCCGGTGTGGGTTAGAACCCACAATCTCTTTCTATAAAAGCGGACGGTTGATCAAATGAGGCAGTCCACTTTGTCATTAAATAAATAATTTTTTATTTTACATTCACTCATGCATCAAGTTGTCCCTATACTAAATGCCAATACAAATGATTAAGAATATATAATTAACCACAACCATACATAACAATGTAGACCAAATAGCTAACCATCTCCAATTTGATTGGAAATGTTTATTTAGTCTGTTCGTTAAATTATTCAACATACTTATTTGCATATAACAAACAACTAGACGTCCCCTAGCAAGTTGAACATTGTAGTAAGATTAAACACCGTATATACAAACAGGTTATGAGACAAAGAATAAACGTATCCTGTCTTGACAGCAAAACGACAATTTTGTATAAAAATAAAATAGTCCTTTATTATTAAGTATTTGAGACATTTATAAAGCTCTTCTTTGGCAAATACTTTTTTTTAATTAAAACTTAATCTTTTTTAGCTTTGTAAAGTAAAACATAGCTATAAATAGCTTAGCAAACAAACCATTGCTTTAAATAGCTCGACGAAGCACACCATTGCTAGAAAAAGCATAGCAAAGCAAACCATTGCTAGAAATAGCTTAGTAAAACACATAATTGCTTGAAATAACTTAACAAAGCACATCATTGCTTGACATAGGTCAGCTAAGCACACCATTGCTAGAAATAGCTAAGCAAACACACCATTGCTAGAAAAAGAATACTAGGTATTAAAATCTCTACCAAATTTTGAGTCGGTCATATAATTAAGCAAAGACACCCTTATACCATGGAATTAATTAACACCAACATCATACAAAACAAGTACAAATGTATTTCAATCAGAAAAATCCACAAACTTATTTTTATCTGAATTTAATTACATTTTATTAGTTTTCTTGTCCTTTATCCCTTCATCATAAAGTTACAATCATCAAAATACGTTGTATTGTTATCAACAGAAAACACAACTGTTTTACATTGATTTTCAGTACATAAACCGTTTGTTATCGCCACGGATCTTTCAAATATTGCATGTTTATTCGAGTATTGGAACAATTATCACACGTGTAATAAATACTGTCATCTGAGTAATGGGTATTCTTTGAAGTGTAATCATGATCATTCCGATGTTTGTAATTGGTTTTTGATACACCCTGTGCTTTGGATACGAAAAATCGATGTGTAATTAGAAATATTGCACGAACGAAAGTATTTTGTAATAAAAGCATAAAAAATGGTTGTAATGTCATAAAATGAAATATGCTTTGTTGTGTTGGGAAAATCTTGTCATAATTTTCTGTTTGAAAATAAAATCATTATTTGTTGAAGTTAAACGTGTCTAAGTTTAAATGTTTTCTCAAATTTAACGAGTTATTTTTTTCGAATATGTGCGACAAAGCATCCTTTTACATCTTTTTTGTTATACTTTTGTTATACTTTTGTTATACTTTTTGTTATCTGTTTACAGCCCACGTAATTCCAAGGAACATAGAAAATACACAGCAACAGTTCCTTGATATACGTTTATCAACACGTTAAAAGAGCAATAATTAACTGTCATCCGATCCCTGAATTTATTGGAACTATTCATCGTCAATATTTCTAATCTAAAAAGCCTTATCAATTAAGCTCTTTTATGACTGCAGTTTTAGAATAAACACTTTACCAAACCATTAATGAATAACATTGAGCTTGTAAGCTATTTCGACTAAAATGCAATATGTACCATTAACCAGTCATACGGGCACATTTTCAGTCTTCAACATGGATATGTGTAAATTCAGCCATATAAAAAACTGAAAACTGAAAAGCATGTTACGATGGTGTACTTGGTAAATGTAACAAAATAGACATGGAAACTCACGAACGGATTAAGAACAATATATATATAAAATGATTTACAAGTTCTAAAAGAATTTCACTTATACGAGTATACATGTAACAAGTTTTAGACTATTAAAAAGCGTCATGATAAAATTATAACATCCCCTGCTTTAGACAAATACAAGGTATGATGACAAAAAAAAAAATAAAAAAAAAATAAATAAATAAATAAAAACTAAAAAAAATCCCCTGCTTTTGGACTGGCGCTTGATATAATGACAAAATTGCATCTAGTGAAATGATCCACGTCCTTTTGTATACCATTAAAATTCCACTTATTTTACAACAAGTTGTTCTTATTAAGTCTATGCCTATTGAAAATAAATTTTAATTACTTTGGCAAAATGTGGTCCAACTTTACAAATAAAAAGTTTGAGACAGATGTTGTATGGAAACAAACGCGTACAGATGAACTATCAGCTTTTTGAATTTTTAGTCAGAAACCCTACATATATAATAAGTCACCTATGCTTTTATTAATGTACCATCGAACTAATTAAAAAAATTTCAACCGAATTAAAATGTATATAAATAAATAATAATAATAATAAATGGCATAAATACTTTCTTATTTCAAATTTAAATTACATACCTACATGGTTTTTATACAAATTTGAGATTTATCGGTACCTGTATGATTAAAGGCGGACTTGTAAATCAATTAGTGAACATAATGAAAATTTTCTGAAATTACTTGTCAACTCTAAAAATAAAAACTCCCTCCCCTTTGTAAACAAATCGTGAAAGTAGGAATCAGATCATAAAACCATGGATCGATATATTGATGTTACGTCGATGCTTCATTTCACTGACCATAAGATTGCTATATAAGCCTCATTAAGGCACAAACTATCTTGTGTATTACATGTACATTGTATGTATCCTACACTTATTCTATCTCTAACTTTTTCTGTGTGATGTTATAAACTTCCTTTTTATAAATATATGGATCTATGTAAGCATATTTTAAATTTTACGATTTTAATAAAATAACATTAATCCGATTTTTTTTTTTTTCAGAATTCTGGGTCAATATTTAAGAGGATTTGGCAACAAGCCTTATGAGAAGACAAAATAGTGCACCTTTAAAGGTGGAAGTTCACCTGACTAATATCAGCTTAGAAAATATGGCAGTGGAATTTATAAAATCTTCACAATCAGATTCTTCCCGATTTAATATGGGGTAAGTATGACTATTTTTGCCTGTATTATTTTTAATCTTTTTTATTGTTAAGATGTTAAAGGACTGTCTGAGACTTACTGTCCAGACAAACTATTTATAATTTGTACTAGTAATCGATATATTCATTTTATTGCAACCCTAGTTGCTTGTTTAGTTACACATAACGGTTCTCCGTTAGTATGAGATTGTGTGCTCGAACTTAAACGGGGCATTAAACATATAATGCCTTTTATCTGTAAGTCTTTAAGGTTTTTTCTTGTCGCCTGGTTTTTTAGTTAGCATTGTGGTCGCTCTTTCATTTGGAGCTTAAGGGTTCGTTTGGATGATGTGTGTGGTATTGGTGTGGGTAGTGGCACTTCTTAATTTAATCTTATTTTAAGACGGCTGTTTATCTTTTGACGTGTTTATTTCGCTAGTTGGTTGTCATTTTATTGATTCAGAAAACAAAATTTTACACTGAAGACAACATGAGGTAGAAATTATTCATACACGAATATTTTAAAGAAAGAAAAGCCACTTGTTGAAATGAAATGAAAAGGGTTGTCTTGTAATTTAAATAAAAGTTTCGATAAAAAATAAGCAAAAATAATTGGTCATAAAAATATTTGTATGATTGAATTTAAACATCTATACAAGATATTTACGAATTTCCATTGATTAATTATCATTATTATTATTATTATTTCCATTGATTAATTATCATTATTATTATTATTATTTCCATTGATTAATTATCATTATTATTATTATTATTTCCATTGATTAATTATCATTATTATTATTATTATTTCCATTGATTAATTATCATTAATATTTTTATTATTTCCATTGATTAATCATCATTATTATTATTATTATTTCCATTGATTAATTATCATTATTATTATTATTATTATTTCCATTGATTAATTATTATTATTATTATTATTATTATTATTTCCATTGATTAATTATTATTATTATTGTTATTATTTCCATTGATTAATTATCATTATTATTATTATTTCCATTGATTAATTATTATTATTATTATTATTATTATTATTATTATTTCCATTGATTAATTATTATTATTATTATTATTATTATTATTTCCATTGATTAATTATTATTATTATTATTATTATTATTATTATTATTATTATTATTATTATTATTATTATTATTATTTCCATTGATTAATTATCACGCGCTTCTCATTTGCAATTGAGATTAATGAAAATACGAAATTTAAATGGTAACATAAGTCTGAAATGCGTACACAATTTTTATTTTTGAGACCAAAGTGTGTACCGAGGTAGAAATAAAAATGTTACAAGGAACGTACGACACCCGTTCTCTCTTTGTAATACCCATACAGCTATTTGCTGTTCGTTATTACACAATCCAATGACTTGCACTCTCCCATACAAGAAAAACACTGGAACAGTACGTTGACTTTAAATTCAAAGTCATAAAACAAGAACCCTTAAATAAACCAATATGACTATGTTGGTTTGATTTGATTGTGTTGTGCCCAATGCCGTCACAAAGAAAGTTTCCATTTATTCTTCAAGGTAAAATGCTTTGCTATGATATCAGATTCCAACGTGTGTTCATGATTAGCGTTTGGTTTCCTTGAATTCCTTGACGTTTTCTTTGGAAGTATATGCTTAAACTAAAATTCATTTAGTCGAAATACCAAACATAAGGAAAAGTTGTATCCATACTTGATTGTGAGACTAGGTGCACTGAGAAACTCGTATCATATGCAACTTTTGAGGTCTTAATCAAGGGACGCAACTCTTAATTGGTTCGCTATATGGGATAATGTCATATTATCTAATTAATCCGTCTTAAGTACTGAACACAAGTACAGTGGCAGGGCATTTGAATTTAAGAAAGTCTAGGCAAATTATTGCACGAAGGGGAATTAACAAAGAGAGAGAGAGAGAGAGAGAGAGAGAGAGAGAGAGAGAGAGAGAGAGAGAGTAAATTTTAACATTTATTACCTGTGTGAGTGAGAGATAGAGTGGGAGGGACCTTTTATTTATCTGTATTTATGCAGAGACATATATATGTAATATAACTCTATATGAGATCATACGAATATATGCGTTATTTAAGGGTATTTTTCAAAGTAATTTTGAAGAGATTTGCCGTTGTCGTAAAATTATGGAAAAAATATCATGAGATGCAGAAAAATTCGTAGAATATGAAATGATGTGAAACCGTTTAGGAATATTTATATTAAATTCACAATAAAATAAAAACTATACCAGGTACATGTCCTCCCTATATAAACGCTTATAAGTCACCTATATATATACGTATACCGAGCTCTATAGCTGTATACAGGTGACGGATGTAAGGTGACCGTTATAGTTGGATATGGTTCTAGCTTTCCCATAAATTGATTGGATTTACGGTGTTTAACGGCCAAATCAATAATCTTTAAGTTTTATCAAAGTGGTCAGTTCAGTGATGGTGGAGAAAACCGGATTGTCTGGGGAAAACACTGACCTTCGACAAACTTTCTAAAACAAGGAACTATCCAATTGAGATTCGAACCTAAGCGGTAGGAGGCGCTGTGATCCGTAAGCACGCGCTTAAGATTTTTAAGTTTTTTCTTTAGATACTCATTTGAAAATATTTAATTTTGATGAATATCACGATGTGTTTCATATTGCGTTAAAAGTGTAAATCACGATTGGACATTCGTTTGTATTTGTAGTAAATAGCAATGATGTCACATGATGCTTCAATTATATGTGTACTACTTATTGTTGGTGGACCGCAAAATGGAGTTTAAATTTTTTTTTCAAAACTTAGTTGTAATTATAGTAATTGGTTGTCATGTTTTTAAAATCAGCAATATTCTAGCTATAAGCGACGATGGTAAGTTTTATCTCTAAGGAATAATTCAAGAACTTTTTATAAAAAAATATCGAAGGATGTACTATAAATGTCACAAACAACTTTGTTAAAATTACCATAGGCTGTCGTTTTACGAACGGTACGATGTCACGAAGCCATTTCATGCATCTACTGCTTACAAACGTTTTCATGCTATAATATCATAGCTGGCGACTTTAACGCGAGCTGCAGGCAGTGTGATATGGGTAAAACTAACTTCTATAAATCTAAAGAACTACAGAGTTTTATCCAGTCGCATAGTCTTATAGGTGTTAACAATACAGCATTATGTAAAGGTGAAACATTTACATACACTACTAATCAAACTATGCTAGATTACATATTCTGTGATCAAAATCTTGCAACTGGAGTCCACTCTCGTATCCCTCTAGAAGGAACTGTCAGCATAACTTCGGATCATATGCCAGTTATAGCCACATTCCGTTTCATAGGAGGTTTTAACAAACTTCTAAATTCAACTAAAAGGCTTCCAGCATGGCACAAAGCATCTGAATTTGCAATTGAACAATATCGTTCTGAACTTAAGTTATGCTTAACAGACATTAAATCCAATCCTCCTGTTGATAATATTAATACTTTAAATGAAGAGATCGCTAACGCCCTAACACAAGTTGCATGTAAGACCATTCCTTCAAGTGGATTTAATCCACATACCAAACCGTACTGGACGGCAGAAGTTAAACAAGCCCATGCCATGGAACGTAACAGTCGTCGTATATGGATTCATGATGGGCGACCTAGAGGTATGCAATTTAAATCATATGCTGACTACAAGAGAGCAAAGAGACATTTCCGCAACCTTCTCAATTCTGCAGCGGAGCAGTATCACCGAGAGTGTTACCAACAACTAAATGAAGCATCTGAATGTGACATCAGATTGTTTTGGCATTTGTTAAAACGACTAAAACCCAGACAGTCCAAGATATATCCTGAAATCATTTACAACAATCACACATATCGTGATCCTAAGGGTGTCGCACAGGCCTTTGCGAGTTATTACACGGACATTTATACGCCGAAATCAATCGATGAGTTTGATGAAGACTTCAAACAGAACATCACCACTACATACTCCGATATATTCAACAAAGTTTGTGACTCTGAAGGTTTACTGCCGGGTGGTATTATTCACGGAGACGAAGTCCTCGAATTAATTAAAAGTATGAAATTACGAAAAGCTCCTGGGTATGACGGTATTCAAGCTGAGCATTTGCGCTACGCTTCAGACATCTTATCTAAATTGCTAGCGGAGTTATTTAATATGATTGTATATGTGGGGCAAGTTCCTTTAAGTTGGAAAAAGGGACTTATTGTACCTATTTTCAAAGGGGGTGATAAAAACAAACACATTCCAGATAATTACAGACCGGTAGCATTGTTACCTACACTTGAAAAACTATTTGAAAAGTTACTTATGTTGCGCTTGTCAAATTGCGAAATTAATGGTAACTTCCCTTCAATGCAACAACAGGGATTCCAGAGTGGACTTAGTTGCTTAACTGCTTCGTTTAATATGCAAGAAACAATCAATTATAACTTGGAGTTAGGCAGTAAGGTGTACGTTGCTTTCCTCGATACTGCAAAAGCATTTGACACTGTCTGGAGGAAAGGTCTGATGGTGAAATTATACAATCTGGGAATTCGGGGTAAGCTTCTGCACCTTATTGACGACTTACATATAAATACCAGTAGCGCTGTTATTGTAAACACCGTACAATCGGATTGGTTTCCTGTACAACAGGGAGTCAAACAGGGAGGTATTCTGTCAACCTTCCTTTATCTAGTATTTATTGACGACCTTATGCATCAGTTGGCCTCATCAAACGTAGGGGCTAGAACTGGAACGGTTGACAGTGGCAACCCTGGTTTTGCAGATGATTTGTCTTGTTTAAGTTTATCACCTCTTGGTTTGCAATATATGTTGGACATTGCCTATAAGTATGCAAATAAGTGGCGTTATGTATATAATGTAAACAAATCTGAGATTCTAATTTATGGTTTTAGTTCAAGGTCTATCAGTGCCCTAAATTTCAACTGGTATTTGGGCAACAATACAGTACCTGTTGTCACAAACCACACTCATTTAGGTATTCAGCAAAACATGTACAACTGTTACAATGAAAGGTCCCGCAAATGCTGTGATAAGGGCAGGAAAGCATACTTTGCTTTTGCTAATATTGGTACCAACAGTGTTAACCCTCTAACACTTACTAAGTTATACAAATCAGTTGTATTGCCATCAGTGCTGTATGGTTGTGAATTGTGGAACAGTTTAAACCAAACTGACTTCAGAATTCTACAATCATTTCAGCACTTCATAGTTAAACACATCCAGGGTTTCAGACGCCTTACACGCTCTGACATGTGTGAGAGCATGCTAGGTGTATATAAAATAGACGCAGAAATTAACCGTAGGAAATTGATGTTTTTACAAAAATTGTGCAACCTAGGATACCAGTCATTGACCAAACACATATTTCTGCTCAGACTGTATACCTACTTTGCTGATCCTTCCAACAACCAGAAAGGTTTTATACCGGACACTGTACGTATTCTTCGATATTACGGATTATTACCATACCTGATAGATTTTACAGTGGACTTTACGTTTCCAGATAAAGTGTTATGGAAGCGCATTGTCAACAGTGCTATTGAAACAAAAGAGAGTCTACTTTGGCAATTAAGAATTTCAGCCAGCAATGACTTTAAAAGGTTCTCTGCTCTTCATGACAGTATTACGGAAGCATCAGTGTGGCGTTATCCTGCCAGCAATTCTGAGTTGAAACGTGCGCGATTCATTGCAAAATTGTGGACTACTATTCCGAACAGCTTATATAAAACATGTGAACTATGTAACATTTTTATAGTTGACATTTATGTGCATATCTGCTGTGTTTGTCCTGCTCTATCAGCCATCAGGGATCATTTCTGGGACTTTCTTACAAATATCTTTGGAGTTATTGTCAACGCACAATTAACACGACTTAATGACGACGAACTTTTCGAGGTATTTCTTGGTCAAACAGCTAAGCTAGCCTTACAGGAGCAAGAAAGCTATAGGTTTACAGATACGTGTTATCGGTTTGTGCAGGGCATATGCGCTGCATATTATAGGATGTTGAATCAGTCAGCAAATTAGGTATACAGCTACTTGCTCTACAATTTTCCTATATAGACTTATGTGTATATACGTTTAATTTATATTATGTTTAATTGGTTATTGTTCTGTTTCTTGTATTTGATGTAATTTCATGTTGTACTATTTATTCATAATCTCTTTAAAGAGGAAATAAAGAATGAATGAAAAACCATAGGCTGTCGTTTTACGAACGGTACGATGTCACGAAGCCATTTCATGCATCTACTGCTTACAAACGTTTTCATGCTATAATATCATCGCTGTAACAGCTTTGCTAAATTTAAATTCAGTCAAACATACAAATCATAATGCTTTATTCATGTTGCATTACAAACGTACATCATATGAATTTGCAATCCATATAACTGAACTGATATTTATGTAGCACGGTATTAGAAAAACACGTGAAACAATTTTCACTAATGGACCGCGAAATGTTTTTCATTATCAAACGAGGGTGGGGGGGGGCATCATTGACTGTCACGTTATGCGCGCTATTGGTGCACGTAGACAGAGCATGTGTCAGAGAAGACGACATATCCACTTTTGTGGGAAAAAAATTTAACTACTGGCATTTGTTTTATTTCTATTTCATATACCTGTATACAAAAATGTATTTTTATTATGTATAAAACGAAGACCTTACTCAATAATATATCTTATTTAAAAGTTTCCACTCCCTTACTGTACCTTTAGCATTTTAACAATGTTTAAAAACGAAAAAAAAATTAAGTTAATACATTATGCAGAGAATTTTGAAATATCAAATCTATTGATTCTGAGATAATGGTTAAATGAAAACCTCATAAATGTCAAATTAATGACAATTTACACTTAAAGTACCGATTCTATAGGGCAAAAATGGTAAATAATTAAAGCCAATTCCCGGAGACTACCGGAAATAGTCATAATTTGATCGTCTGCGACATAAACAAATACGGTCATTATAAAACACTTAGGGGAAAGAAAGAACTGACTATTGGTTAGGAAACAAAGCTGATAGGAGTTTATTGAAATCGATAAAATGAAAACAAGCAAAAACAAATAAAAATAGTTTAATGTTAAATATTTACTTTGCACTTCATTATTTATATAAAGGGAAAAACAACATTCCTGATTTCAAAATCGCAGTTATTAATATTATGAAAAATAATGACCTCCGACAATGAAATATAATAATTAAATCGGTAAAACTGTACCACTCACCACGGCAGTATTATTCTTCTTAAATGTATTTAATATCGAGAAAGTAATTAAAATTGTTCGTGTACCATTTCAATTAATTCATATTTTGGAGAAAATATTGAATCCGCTTTTAGATTTTGATTGTATATTTGTTAATTTTTTTCTTCTTTCTAAGAGATTAATAAATTGTATATTGAGGTCATTTGGGGTTATAAGTTTTTTTTTAATTTCTAGTATGATCATGATTAATAAATACCTCATTATCGTTTCACTGTTACATTTATTTTTTTTCGAAATTTTTTAATGCAAGTATAATTATACTAGATGTACCGGTTCATTAGGTAAAATAAGGTTTACACGTATTATTAAGTATGCATATTTAAGATATGCTATAAAACCAGTGAGATGAATGTGATCGTAATTGTACTTGAACAACGTTTGTGGATACCGATTCAGTAATTTTATGCTAGTCTAAACATGTAACGTGTGTTAATCTTATGTTTCTTATTTCGTTTTGTTTTGTTATACCGTATTCCTGATTTCTGCTGTAGTTTTTGCTATATAAATGTTACACAGCTGTCATGTGCAATTTTTGAATTTATATGTAATAAAACATTAAAACTTTCCCGTATGACAATTAGTTGTTTTTAAAAATTCCCTAAAAGTTTACTAAATGTCACAACTTATAATTAGCTAGAATAGTATTATGTCGCTATATTTCATTTTCCTAATGTCAATATCAATTTTAAGAGTAACCAGTAGATATTTCGCGGGAGATATGGTACTTAAGAAATATGTTTATCTTGTGTCTTACTTTTTTAATTTCGTTCATGCTTTGTTGAAGTGTTTTCTTGTTATCTTAATCAGTATAATGTTGTTAAATGAGTTTTGTAAAATGCTAATCCACAGTTTTACCTCATGTCCCTTAGCTACATGTAGCTGTAAACGAGAAACATCAATCATGCAGAAGAAAATTAATAATTAAGATAATTAAATCCCTTTCAATGAATCTTTAGGGAGCTTTTAACAGTGCTCAATTGTACCTTAATTGGCCTTTTGATTGATGAATATCCTATAGAAGTAAGTAACACATTACATTTATCTCTCTTGATATATATTTTTATTGTTTTTTATTCCCTGGGAATGGCTTGATATGAAGTTTGAGCATTAAACATGGGCAATTAAGCAAGCGATCATTTAACGCATACAAGAAACGCAATCTTTGTTTAATTAAAACTGAATTAACTATCGTTCAAAAATGATATGTCAAAATAAATCAAATATCTCATTTATTATATAAAATATTGTATCTAAATATCGATTATACCTCTGTCATCATCTAAACAGTTTGTTGGTATGTTTGTTTTGTAAAACATTTTGTTCGGAGTTCGATCGTGTTTGTGTATTCGGGTGTGTAATTTATCATTTCCATTTCATCCGAAACTAGGTTATTAGACAGTATCACAATATAGGTGCAAAATTACTGAATTCTGTAAGAGCAATGTAAACTTCCGGTTACACGGAAACCAGATCGTAAATCTATATTTCCGCTTAAAAATGCAGTGGATCGATTGCAACATTTTTTAAGGATGGTTATTTGTTCACTTTTAATACTGATTTTTTTCAGATCCTATTCAGAGAGAAACATTTCCTCTCTACTAATCAAATAACAAAATTTCATTTCAGCATTTACAGTACATCACACATCGGTTTTTGTCATGAACACATTTTCTATATAAAAGAATGATTTTGTTCTAATTATTCTATATTTACTTTGGTATTATCTTACCATGCCTTGAAATAAACAATAATAATCAGGATAAAAAAATAGCTAGATTATATTTGGTGTTATATATAGCATCGTATTGTTGGTTTAGAACAAAGCTTTGTTTGTCGTCTGTATTGCATTTTGATGCGGCTCATCTGCGTACCACGTATTACCCAAAGGAAATACTTGTTTATTTTTTCCTTTGATTTATTTAACCTCCCATACAAATATGTGGTATTATTATTGTGATACACTGTATGGTGTCGTGTAGAGCTTCCGTCGAATATAAACTTTATATTCGACGGAAGCTCTACACGACACCATATGTCTTTGCAGTCTGTTTGAACATCTATTACGGTCGTGTTTTAAGAAAAGAGCTTACCAAAAGCACTATTCGTTATGTATCCAACAGGGCTTTTGAAAAGTTTATTCATCAACGGAAGGTACCGTATTAGTAGTAAATTAAAAGTGGTAAATATAGTCCTAACGCCTATTTATTAATCGGCAATGAAGAGATTAATTCGTCAAAATGAGGCATTTTGTAGTAGTGTTCTTCTTCTCTGAAAGCTCTATAATAAAGAACTGTATTTGATTGTAGGTTTATACAATGTCACAATGGCTAGAAAAGACTATTAATGTTCAAGAACCATTGCTATTTATCTACCGATATATGGTATAGACAGGCGACCAGAATGTTTGATCAAAATGGGTACGACATTAAATTGTAAAAACTGTTATTTCTTTTTCTTAATTTTAAAAGCTACCTAAAAACCACGGAACCTGCAATGCAACTGTTAATTAATAGCAACATTGCAAGGATCTCAATCAGCTTTCATCAAATGGGTAAACAATTATTAAGTAAACAGATCGAATTATGTTTTGGAAAAAAACAATTTGTAACTGATAAAAAATTTAAATAATCAAATATTTTAATCAGGAAAAATTAATATATAAAGCAAACGGACAAAAGATACATATTTACCACTGATATAAAAAAAAATTCAGTGGTTATTAAATTAATGGCTTACATCGAAGAAGTTAGTGTTCAGCGACTTTTCTTATTTACCAATTTATCAACATCCTTATAGTTTTCTTCAAACGGAATTTATGATCCAGTATTCCTGTTTTCCGTTATCTACACAAACGTAATATATACAACATAAGAATTGTATCGTGTTAAAAATCGGTACTAATTCTCTCTTATGTCAATATAAGTAACACTTTAAACAGTCTATATCTGTTACTTATTGAAGTAGGCCCTAGTAGTTAAGTTTCTTACACCTGTCATAAATTTGAGTTTAAATGCCTTTTTATGGATTCCACAGCTATTTGAAAACGTTTTGCCCGTCCGTTGTGCACTCCGCACTCTTTAAGGTCATCTTAAACTTGGCAGTGAGATATAATAATGTTTTAAAGTAGAAGTGTTTCTTTTCATTTGTTTATTTTGGAAATCAGTAATACCAAAATTTGTTATTTATAACATGTAATTTTTTAATCAAAAAGATGGAAAATTTTCACAACAAAATAAATATCCTATATTTAGGATCCAAATATTTATTTAGAAAAATGTACATCAGTCACTCAAACGTATAACTCAAGTTGTTAACTAAAACGTTACTTCCTAAATAAATGTGTTTGTTCACTGGGGTCATATTTCAAGGAACAATTTCATTTCCGAAATCAAAATGAAAGAATTAAGACGAGATTCAAAGATCTTATGTAAGACAATAAACTGTTGAGATCATGATAAAATCAAGTTTAAAAGACGAAATAAAGTGGTTTCAGTATGTTAATCCTGTTTTGGTACATATATACACATAAAGACTTTTGTCATATTATAAATTTTTTTAATTTTTCATTCAGAAAATTCAAAAACTTATAATATGACACTTTTCCATATTTTCTTTACAAGCCCTTGCCATTTATACATTCAAAATCCCCTCGTACTCGACATCCACATATAGATCCAAGTTTGAGAAAGTAAATTTAAGTAACCTTATTTACATCTAATACCTCTTTTGACATTGGCTCATTTAAAAAGGATACTCTACGCTGGCAAATAGTTTAATTAAATACACTCCAGGTGCTGCTTACTTAGGCTTAAACATATCGAAAATGACAAACATTTTGAATTATAAACATGGCATTTAAACTTATGCAATGCTTATCATAATATTTTTGATAACGTTCATACTTGTCTTTCAATTGTCCAAAGATAATTTGCTATTAACATGTACAATGTACTTCAAAATAGTTGTTTCAAATAAAAGACTCCGGAAAGTAACAACAGTTATTTTAATAAAGTAATCTAAAATCACTTTTAAATTAAAATATTTAGACTTAACATGCTCATTTAACTAGAAAACATTTCGTTAGTCTTGTTACAGCTAGCGCTATTTTGACGCACCATTACAATAGATAGAAGGCAAGTCTGACTATGTACCAAATACATAATGTACATGTTTATCAAATGCTAATTTGTTGCTTGCTGTACAAAAATACAACATGTTTTTATTGTCTAGTGTCGTGACTTTTACACGTGTGTTACTACTGAATCAAGTTTATCTCTATTATTTATCTTAGCATATTTTGAGAATAATAATATCCCTGGCAAATATACTTTGGTTTTAATAATAATAATAATGATAATTATTATTATTATGCCCGGCTTTTACATTATTTTGTTTGTGAGTTTTCTACAAATGTACCAGTCCTCGTTCAAAATAAATACCACACCACTACTCATATCATTATGTCCACTATTCGCGCGCGCGCGCGCGCGCGTGTGTGTGTGTGTGTGTGTGTGTGTGTGTGTGTGTGTGTGATTATAAATGATTACACCTAGTGGTGTTATGTCTAGTGTACGTACAATTTCAAGAACCATACCGCTGGATATCATTGTGTCATGAGTCTAAAGTTCTTTAATAATAGTTAGTCTCTCAGTATGTGTTTATTTTGTTTCGGACTTTGTATACTGTATTTGGTTGTCATGACTATTGCTTAATAAAACACCTATTTTAAAGACGATTTTAAAAAATGTTTTCTGCACAAGTCTGGACTTTTAGAATTATAACTTGTTAAAATTAATCGGCGTTATGTCATCAATATTCAAATAAGCATTCAAGTAACCAAAAAATATTACACTGTATTCCTTATGTATCCATATTTGACATTTAACTATCCATCGCTTGAACGATTTTATTCATTAATAAAAATTAATTTTCCATAACCGACATGTATTTATTTATTTATTTATGACAAGTAAACAACTCATAAATCGAAAACTTGTGTTTAAATCATATACTGCTCAGATAAAATTACTCCCGTGGGAGGTTACCGACCTTTGTTTTGAGTAAAAAATAATATTGGTAACAGTTACAAAAAATGTCAAGCTTTTTGTTTCATTGTTACACAGTCTTGCCAAAAATTGTGCTTTTCATAAATAATAACAAAGTGTTAAAGAACCCAGACTTATGATTAGCTTACATAATTAATAATTGATACTCGCTTTATCTGGAGTCGATTTCCTTCAATAATTTTCATTGATATGAAGCAAGTTGATATCGGTACAATCATCCCACAGGGAATTAAACATGTCGATTCATTGCTCTTGTGAAACAAAATACATTTTCTTTTTCAAAACTAAAACGTTAATATTTTAAATTATTTTATGTTTTTTAACAATATAAGTAGTATTTTATTCAGCAAGTTGTAATTATTTTCCGATAGCTGTTGGCAAGGTAAGTAAGGATTTTTCTTTAATGCAGATAAACTTGGTTGAATATATTTTAGTTGGTTCAGTAAAAACGCTGTAATGATCTACAGTTGATAATAGCTAGTGTTTTGAAAACTATATAATAAAGATAATAATAATAATTAAAATAATAATAATAATACGAATTAAGCCAATGGGTACAAAACTCATCTCTGGATGGGTACTTGATCTAACCGGACAAATAATGTGATGTAACTTCTTTTGGCCTGGAGAACCCCAAATATCTGTCTAATTTCACAACCATGCATTGATCTCGCATGTTCGGCGTAAAAGTTGTTTGTTACTGTCTTGGTGTTTGATGGTTCGTTACTGAATTGTCAGAAGTTCCTGAATTGTTCTGACTCGCCTCTGACTTAACATGGAAGTTTTATATACTGTTTTGTCTGGATGACTGTTTTATATGTGTTTGGAGTTTTTCTTATTATCACTTTCATTGTTTTGTTGTGGAATGTTCTAGAAAGCTTTCTTTTCTTAGCTGCAGATGTCTTTTATATCACTGTGGGTATTTTTGTGACCGGTAAAATGCGAGATCTGAGAGAATGGAGTAATTCCGTTTTACACCCCTCAAGCTATCTAACAAATGGGCTACCCGAGTGATATTCTAATAAAGGCAATGTCAGGCGTAAGTCGGCCACCTAGGCTATTTTAGTTTTAAGAGCACAGTATCAATTATAGAGATTGTATACAAAATATAGACAGAATACAGTTATAAGTATCGGTTTTGTATCATTTAAACTCACGTATATTACTTTCTTTCGTGACTGTAATCCCTCGTGTGTTTTTCGTTCCGAGTTGCGTTTAAGTGTATAGCGATACTTAGACACTTTAACATTTATGCCATGTTTTAATCGTCAAACATTTTGTTTTAAGTCTCTGTTCATCAGTGGATTCGAGAGAATTGTATATGTATTTGAAATTTCTCATAGGTATGGAAAATTTATCCAATTTGGCCATGATAAGACCTGACACAAGATTCGGCGTCATTAGTTACCAAGACCATATCAGTAAAAATCCTCGGTATTATTTTTTTCTATTCACATTATCTTCAACATATTACACTATCTATCCACAAATCATTAACTACAATCAATATCCTTGTATGTTACATAACTCTAAAACATGACAAATAGTTCTTGTAACTTCCGGTTTTGGATAATGATAATAGAACTTCCGCAACAGATAATGGCGGCTTAGAAATACTCTTTACAACGATGATAGAACTAAACATAAAGTGATTACAATAAAGTTTTTTTTCATACATTGTCAGATACAAGTTCATTAAGAACCATTATTGCATTAAACATAGTAATATGATCAAATAGATTATAGAAACTGTACTCATGTTTTCTTTTGACTAGTAGGATGTGTATTGCAGGTATGTTTTTATCGTGTGTTCTGTTTTATTTTTAAAAAAGTATTAATTACTTTGCGGTGTATTCGTTTACAGTTTGGCTATGTACATGTTAAACGGGGAGGAAAGGGAGGTAAATCGAATAACATTTTTTTCATAATAAGGTGTGTATATATACAACTCACGATTCGTATACCTGTATAGGAAAATTGCAGGCAAGTGTTTAAAGTAAAATACATGGTCAGTTTTTTTTTAACAATTTGAAGTTAGCAGAGATACTTGTTTGGTTCAAAATCAAACTTTATCATTATATATCTAAAGAGTAAATAGTTCAAATTTAAGTACAGGAATTTTTTAAGCAGTGATAGATTAGTTAACGATGTGGGACAAATTTTGCACGGAGACCAATCAATCAACATACTGAATTATAATTTTTTCTTCCTAATAATTAATGATGCTGTTGCTTCTTTATAAATTAACCGTTCAATAAATTTCATTTATTTATTTATTTATTTATTTATTTGTTTGTTAGTTTATTATTATTATTATTTATTAATTAATTGATTTATTTATTAATATTTTTGGTCTATTTTATATATTCCTGACTGAAGTTTTTAGCCTAGACCGGTTAGAATAAAAATTTCTTTTGACATCACGTTTATGTGGTAAGAAGAAATTTAATACCTTAGTATGATTTTTCACAAAATTTAAGTTTCAAGTTTAATTGATAAATTGAATTTGACATCGACGCTGCATAGCTCGATTATGGTCTTTCGGACAAGATCTTAATCGGTGTCCTTTATAGTACATGGACTGATCATAAGATGGAAAAGAACGAATTTAGCTGTTGGTGTCTCGGTTTAAGTAAAATCATCTGGATTGGGAAATTAAAGTAATTCTTGCTTATAAAAATATCTACGAAACCTACCATATATAGTAACACTCAACCCGCATTTTAAGAATAATAAATTACACCAATATGTATTTCTTACTCTATTCTAGATTACATAATCTCCGTAAAATTACTGATTGCGAACATAATGTAAAATTTAAAATCTTAATCTCCGTAAGTGTTCATAATCAATGAAGAATTTATTCCAAAAGAACGGCAGGCTGTTCATTGTCTGAAGACCCGTGTGGTATAAGCACATGACTTTCGGTTTTAAATTTCACAGCGTAATTTAATTCAATTTTTCTTATTCTTTATATCCACTCCATATTTGGTGTTAATGGTACTCTATGCTGAATTATTTATTTAGGATAAATTCTACATTTTTTATGTATTGTTTTGGTATTCAGATATTCAAACTGAATTCATTTTAATTCATTCTGTTAAGTGTATGGGACATTATCTTCGACAAACTCAGTGGAAATTTACATCTTTTACTTCAGTTGTAAATTACATATTTTAATTGATCATGGTTTAGAATCAGATATTATTGATTGATATCCTTGGAGAATACTTTTCATAAACAAAACACGCAAGCTTGTAATATATCCTGCCAAGTTAGATTATCATAATCTGACATTCTTCTCTGACTTGAACAAAAATTGAAAATAGGATTAAACATTCTCACTTTAATGATCTCATTATAAAATGACCGAAGCATTGTGGGAAATCATTTATCGGATTACAACAGTAGTTCAAAAGTGTATATTTAATATTTTTGTCCTCGAACGTATAACTTTATATAATTGTGTTCGGTGTTATTGTTTTTGGGCCTCTTATATCGTGTAAAATTTTGAATAGAGTTTAGATGATAAGAAGCAAGGTGTGCGCTTACCTTACAATAATAATAGGTATACAATTTTAGTATAGATAGATCTGCTAAATATACCATTAGGCCTACAGTTGTATTAAACTTAAGATAGATATGAACGGAATATTATCTGGATAGAAAATATGTCTTTTAAAACAAAATAATGATTTTAAATGGATTTAAATAATATTTCGGATGATATTGACTATGGACTATTTATGTAATATAGGTAAGTAAATGTGTTTTTATTTTTATAGTCGCTTTCTCTTCAAAATAAACAAAAGACAAAACATGCTACAATGTATTTTAATGGATTGATTGAGGAAAAATTAAAATTGTTGATGTTGCTTTTTTCCGTTCTGAAAATTTGTTCTCTCTCTCTCTCTCTCTCTCTCTCTCTCTCTCTCTCTCTCTCAAATAGTTACCATACAACAGAATTATTTCCTTTAGTATATCAGAGCTGTTGTTAAATTAAACAAATTACCAAAGAAACAATTTACACCTTTGTATCTTTTGCATACTATGCTGGAAAATGCGTTCCTTTTTTATGTTGATACGAGTACGTGTTTTATTTGCATGTATGTACAGATTTCAGATTTTGAATGATGTTTAAATAATTGGTTACGTTATTCTTCAATGCATTTTACTACTGAATTATTACAATATATCATTATTTTATTTTCAACTTTAACTTTTTAATTTGTAAAAATTTACAGTATCCCTTAATCATCATCACTGAACATTTTCTATACTTTTATTTACTTTATGTTATTTCGAATTAATTTTATTATATATGCATTAATAATTGTTTTTCATGATTGCGTGACACTTTAAGAAAATAATTTCTTTTTCTAAATATTTTATGAAAATTTCTGCGCATTCAGAACTTACCATCTAAGTATAATTAAAAGAATGTTTTTGTGTGATACATGTACTCAAAAAAAAAAAAAAAAAAAAAAAAAAAAAAAAAACAACATTATATCATAATAATCTCTTGCACTACGTTTTCTCCAATTTCCCACAACTAATCGTCTTGGTATAAATGATAGAATCTTAACAGGGGCACAAAGAACAATTACTCCATTCCTACTGTCATATACCATTTTTGAAAGTATTTTATGGTTAAATTTGAAAATGGTATATGACGGCAGTTATATATGTCTCTGATGACGGCACCAATAAAACTTCCAGGCATTAATTACGATACCTGTAGTAGTGAACTTCTAAATATCCGAAAAAAAAACAACCTTATTACAGTTATAGCACCTGGGCAGTTTGTGTTGTACAACCCTATTTTTTTTTCAATTAAGTAGAAAATGAACCGAGTCCAGCTGTTTAACTTCGTTTACACGAGGATCTATGAACAGCATCAGAACGCCGAAAAAATAAATCTCTATTTTTTATTGGATACTTTTATTAATCCGTTACAAAAAGCTATTTGGTGTAAGGTAATATGGTAAAAAGGTATTGAGTATTTGATAGGCTTATTAACTTTTACCTCAAACAATATCTTTGTGTTATAAACCTTGTTATTACTATAATTGATAGACTGTATTATATTTACTGTTGACTGTATGAAAAGGGCTCTTTTGGATTAGTAGTGTTTAGAATTTGATGTGCATTGTGAAACCAAGTGCATGCGTTTTTCAGAATTTACATGTAAAAAACGTTAGCTAGTATAGATATTTTGTTTAACCGTCTTGTGTCATATACCACTTTTTGAATTTAATCATAAAAATACATTCAAAAAGGTGGAATATGACAATATATATACCACTTTTTGAATGTATTTTTATGATTAAATTCAAAAGTGGTATATGACACTTGCATCAAAATTGGACATTGATTACAAATTTCTGCTGTAAACAATTAAAGTTAATAGGTAACACTCTTAAGGTGTAAAAAAACAACCTAGTTCACACGATTTGCCATTAAACCAACGAGTTGGTTTAAAACACCAGTAAATGTATTTAAAGATTAAAGGGATAAAACAAGAACAAGCAGTTTTTAAAAAAATCGTGCCACGTAGTAATTTAACACAAAAATTTAACTCTTTTGATTTGTGTTTTCAGATATCTGTTAATCGTATGAACTATATATTTTATTCTTTTGTTCTTGAGGAATCCATCCGCGAAATAAATAATGACATGCCATTTGTTCTGACCTTAGATGTAAGGTAGGTATATAGGTAACTGACAATAATGTACACAATTAAAAAAAACTTCGTGTAATGTAATCCGCATTATCAGATTTCACGCGTGATTCTGGGCTATATTACTTTTTATTGATTATATAACACTAATTAAAGTTGTTTTAATTGAATGAACATTAAATATTATGTAATTTCACAAAAGATTCATTTTAAATATACATGTTCCTACAATTAACACGCACCACCGAAACCTATTTGAAAAGTATTGTTGGCTAGCTGATTTGATTCTTCAATATCAAACCTTCGGGTGGTCTTCTTTCATATCATTCCTTCGGTTGCCCTCTTTCATATGAAATCTTCTGGTGGCCCAATTATCCATCCAGACACCATGTGGAGTTATAATTAATTATTTTTTTCCACAAAGACACTACATAGGGAAAACCTCCTTCTGCAGTTTGACGCCATTCCTATAAATCATTCATAAAATACAGATTCCCGTTGATTGTGTATTCATAAGGTTGGGCTCTTGGTAGATCTATGCGTCGACGTCAAAAGTGATGTATCGAGTTGAGGAAAAGATCTTCCATATAATTATTTCATTGTATGACCTGGAAGTTGTCAAAGTCATAATTATAGTATTCGGTTTGTATTTACCCATCATTTCGATTTTGCTACAAACGTAAAACTATGTAACAAAATTATCAAATTAAAAAACCTGCATTTTTCCTTTCTGACCTAAATTGTGACTAAATTCATCTCATAGATTGGTCATTTCAGACACTTGCTGACTACTAAATGACACCATGTATTGTCTTCGAATGTTTTGACCTAATATGCTCTTTCGGATACTTGGCCACTTTTTTTCATTCGGAACACCGCTTGGCGATGTCTACCATTAGGATAACTCCTCTTTTTAGAACTTTTGAAATCATTAACACATAGCACTGCCAAGAAAACTTTCACGCAACAAGCCCTTGATGCTGCTACATTGCGCCCCCTTGGACAAATAATTGTAGAACGAGCTCTTAATGCTGTTACATTGCGCCCCCTCGGAAAATAATTGTAGAACGAGCCCTAGCTATAGATGTTGCTACATTGCGCTCCCTGGGACAAATAATTCTAGAACGAGCTCTAGATGTTGCTACATAGCGCCCCCTCAGACAAATAATTGTAAAAATGCTATCATAAAAATAACTGTACATATAAATTCAAAATGTTATATGAAAATGCATATAAAATGATCTTTGGATGTGAAAGATGTTTAATAAAAACTAATAAAATGGAATGGTAACTTAATGTATGTACATGTACTATGAAAATGACAGAAAAAACATCACATTTTCCCCGTCATATTGAAATTTATTTTATTATTTCAATTTTATTTTAAATTATTATAAAGTTATGGAAAATAAACATCATAATAGACATTTTAAGTCCTCTTGTCACCTGCATACTTATCTAATACTCGTTTTCCTAAATATTTATTTAAGGAATAAACTAACACTTATTCTTGTTATAGTTAAGTCTGACATTGGATTAAGGATAATCCTATTTTAATTTTCTGTTCTAAAGTCTGATTAAAATACGGATTAACTACCGTGTGAAGAATGCAATAGATAGAGTATCGGCCATAGCATCTTTATTGTTGGAATATTGTCAGTAAAATCGCTTGTATATTTTGTAACAATTACCTATAATATTGCTGGGTTTTACTGCCTTTTGTATACATTTTCTAAGTATTAAATTCAGGATTAGTTCAAGGTTATGTCACATGCTGACACAACAGTAATAAAAGCTTTTGTTTGTTAAAATATAAAGCGAAATAAAACCCATTAATGCTTTGTTTAAAACGCTCTGTTACACATACTGTTACATTCCACATTGTTTCAGGAAACAAATATTTCCTAAGCAAACCTAGAAAAATTGTACTTGTTGATACGGATCCACTTTTTGTGTCATTTTAGCAGGTATAGGATACAATTTTATCGAGGTATAATTTTGTACGACCCTGGTAGCTAAGGGGTCTAAGGCGCGCGAGTGCCTCTTTATCGCCTAGGTTCGAATCTTGCTCGGACAGATTCTTGTGTGAGAAAGTTTGTCAATTTGTTTGCCGAAAATGGTTTTCCCGGGTACCCCGGTTTCCTTCGTCATCCAAGAACAGACCGCCTCGATATAAATAAAAGAATCTTGACAGAGCCGTAAACAACATTACTTCACTCCACCCAAACCTTACTTTTTACAACTAGATGAACCATTAGTTTTACAACCACGTTTTACAATATTGATAGGTATTGCAAACTTAATACCAACTCAGTCTTCATTTAAGCATTTCAATCTTTTGGACTTGCAGTTCCTTTATAATTTTATCCAGAAATTTCATGTGCTGATTTTGAATTTCTATTAAGATAATAAATTCAAAACCAGCACATGGTAACTGTTGTCATGTGCTGATTTTGAATGCATTATTTTAATAGAAGTTCAAAATCAGCACGTGGCAGAAATAATACAAAAAATTGAATTTATATTATAACTTAAAAAATTCAAATAAAATTAATATTTCTGTTTGCCTACGTAAATGAAAATTGACTCCTTAAATACGCAGTTTACATATTGAACTACTTTGACAATTTGATCCGAGTTGATATCAGTCTAGACAATTTTTTTATATTTTAGCACGACATATCTTTTAATGAAATTACTCAGATAGATATTTTCATAATTAAATTGTACATCTAATGACAATTACATTATCTAAGCTCTTTTGTTCCGATATCCTATCTTTTACATAGGTCCAATAAATCGATACGTGATCGATAACCTTCTTGATAATTCCTATATGACAATAATGAACTGTATATAATGATTTTATTAATTGTAATTCAACACTTAATTGTCAACTATGAACAAAAAGGTTTGGATATCATATTGATATGCAATATGAAATTTGGCCTTGTTTTATTGAAAACAAAATAACAAGGACGCGTTCTTCTTCAGCCTTAGTTTCGTATTGTTATTGTTACTAGTATATAATCGAAAATTGAAAATGCATGTTGTTTTTAGATCCATAGAAATCCTATTTTATTGTACTTGTTTTTGTTATGTATTCTTAAGTGTTAATGTAACTACTAAATCAAAGTAAAACCTCTGTAGAAAGACCAATAGAGAATTTGAAAAACATGGACATTATACACAATAGCTGATTATTTAGAACTCCATATTGGTTGAAATATCAAGTGAAACAATTGTTCAGCTCAGGCCTAGTTAATGATGGGTCTTTATATAGAGATGGTTGTTAAAGCGGGTTTAACTTTATATATTATATAACTATATTGGCTGTTTTCCATTCTATGGTAGTTTTTTCTACTACATTTTCTATTTGTAACTTAGTAACCGGGTAGATACTTTGTCAAGACTTCAATAAGTAGATCACCTTAAACGAACAAGAAAAAGTCTTTTGTTTGTAATGACAATTTTATAAAATTCTGATAATTCTCGCTCAAAATTTTGGACATATGGTTTACAGCATTTTAAAATAAATCTTATTTAATTCTCAGACTCCATACAAGATACGTCGGAAGTGAAACATAAGTGTTCGGTTTTTATCTTCTTATTTAGTTCGTTTCATTGTGAAATGGAGTAATACTTTCAGCCCCATCAAAAGTCTTTCATAAATATCGGTACGGTCACTTCACGGATGATGAAGAAAACAGGAGTGCCTAGAAAACAGCGAACTTGGCCAAGTAAACTGACAAACATTCTTAGAATTTGCCAAAGTGAAATTAGAGACCGTATGATCCATAAGCCCAGGAATTAGTCTTTTTCGGTCACCGAGAACCCTTTTCCGTGTCGACGGGTTCTTGGTAACTCATTACAGGTGATAGTCAGAAATAGCTGTGTACATTTACAGCTTATTTACAGGTGTAGTAGTATGTCCTATATGTAAAGGCTCATCGAATAGAATTTTTTTCTATCTTGGTTTCTTGGACTTGAATCGCGTACAGAACGCAATGTGGACACTCGCTCATCAGTACTCTCATTTTCGCAGCTATAAGTAACGTAAAATTAAAACATATACGGCTTGCTCAATAACGTTTAATGCTCGAATCCCGACCTTTGAATCACAAATCCGTAACGTGAACCCCTCGGCCACTTTCTACTCTCACCATTATATTTGTGGCTTAAATGTTAAATACCTCTTTATTTAGTAAGTGTTATTTTGAATTACTTGACCACCTCGATGCCAACGGGGATTGAACTGGCTTTTTGATGTCTGGAATAGCCTTTTCTATATTAGTACGTGATTTAATAAATACTGTTTTAACTTTTAATACCAGTACCATGTGGTTTTAGCCAATATACATCTACAATAAAGTCAATATATTGATAGTTTTCGTCGTTATCATGTTAAGGATCAAGCAATACATACTGAATATTGAGCCAAAGATTTAAAATGGTCGTCTTTCCATGTAAGATATCCTGGATTTATCCATATGTAAATATTAATACTCCGATTGTAATGATAAATCTAATAAGAGACTCCATTGGATTTTATCTCCTAAGACATAAGACACACACCTGGATTTTACAACACGGCTAGAAAATAAATATTTAAATTGCTTTGCTGACATTTAAGAGATTTCTATTTTATGTTTCTTTTTAATGCCTTCTCGTGATTTTCTTATCTTTCTGTTTTTCACATATAATTATCACTTAATTTCGTTTTCACATAGTTTTATTCAATACACACTGCGCTCAGCACTGGCGCTTTTAAAACTAACTTTTTGACAGTCAAAAACAATATAAGTAAGTAACACAACCATGGATTGAAAGTCCTGATCAGTTTTAACTAAAGGGTCACAATTTGGGTTCATCATCATTTTTATTATTATTATTATTATTATTTTGGTGGCTTATATTCCTACAAATGCACGTCAGACTGTTGGTAAACTGTTAGTTAAGCCTTTGGTTATAGACTAGTAAAGCAGGACGTTTTAGATGACAAAATTGAATCATATACAAAACAAAACTATACAATTATTAAGCCGACTTTGTTAGCCTTACTTAACCACACCACTTTTTCATTATCCTCGATTGTGTTTAATAATCAATACTGAGGCAATTTAATCAGGATCTTCAATTGTTTGTGCGCAAATTTAAACGACTCTTTTTGTCTTTTTTCTACATATTTTTTGGGATTCGTTCTTGATGGTTTTGGTTTTTCTCATGATGTTTCTAAATCATTGGATTATAACATAACTTTGTTGAGTCAAATAACCAAAGCAAAACTTGTGAATAAAACTATCATACTTAATTGGTTTTTTAAATACTTCTATATAACACAAGTCATTTGTGTGTATCAAATTCAAGAAGACTCGTATTTACTATGTTTACTAATTATTGCATGGTATTTACTAGTTTTTGCATATTAAGCAACTACTGGATTTGAAATAAGAGGCGGATGATGGTTTTGTCTCAAAAAATGTCTAAACTACACTCATTTGCAATAACACCCCATCAAATTCGCGAAGTGTACATCCGTTTTGGTATGTGTTGATATTGTCTATTTATTTATTTGGTATCACACCTTGTTGTTGGCCTCTTCAACGTTGCTATGCTATTTCATTTTGTTTTTGATACAATTCTGGGTTATTCTATGTAAATGTAACGTTTCAGAAACGACATGCATTGTAATTTGTTGTTCATTGTTATACGTGAACACTGCAGCTATTATTTATCATCACTTTTATTTGATAACGTTTTAAAATGCATCAATAATTTATATAGTAATTTCCCTACTAAATGAAATTTATTGTAACTGATTAAACCAGCAGGTGCTGAATTATTTATTTATGTCTTAAAACAGAAAGAAGAACTGATACAATATACAATAAACATGAAAGTGTTAAACACATTTTATAAATGAAAAGTACTAAGCTACGTCTTTTATGATGTTTGCTTTGGGTCGAGTTTGACCAAGCCGTTGGGAGTTTCGGTGTTTTGTAAGAATAATTGTGATATGGTTTTTGTGTCGCCGAGCTTCATTGGTCAAAAGTTGTATATTTTTACATTTTTCTTTCTGTCAGAATCGAAATTTTATATATTTGTCAAGTTTATAACTAAAGTTTGTATTGAAAGGCAATTATTTAAAATTGGAATACTAGTATCTACTAACTGTTCTGATTATTTGCTTACGTTAATGTTGTTAATGATATTGAAAAAAAAGTTTTGTTTTTAAATTTCAGATTCAATACTTTATTACGTCGACCACAGACATCATATTCGGAACACCAGTTTTCACCGTCACCACGGATAAAATCGGCACGCTACAAGTCGGAGCCAGTAACCATGCCGAGATCTCACGTTAGTATCGCGAGATTTTATGATTGGTCTGAGGATTTAGGGGAGTGTGTTTCAATTTCTAAATTTTACAGAGACCTTTCAATTCCTCATAACAATGACAAAATAAAAGGTAGAGGGAAGCAATGGTGTAATGGAATACATATCAATCCCGGACGAATGTTCCTCAGAGATAAAAACGGATTAACAAAAGGTGAAAGGGAAATAATTGAAGGGATATATAAAAACCGAGGCGACATGCCAAGGGATGAAGCATCGCCATATGTTATGAAAGATGATCTAAATGTTGTTAAAAGTCATAAAGAAGCTTGGTTAGTTGGAAAACAAATTCCTAAAAATGGACTTAAAATTGATTCGCCTTTTGATTTGAAACTGCCTGATTATTTATTTAGCAAATCAACTGAGCCTCCAGATCCTATATCGAGAATGTCGTCCCATAATTCCAACGAGTCTAAAGACTCACCGTCTTCTTCTAGAAACGAAAAAATGGAAATTTTACCAATTAAGGAACGAGAAGTTCCAAAGGCACCTCCAAGTTCTCCGAAGGAAACACATAGAAACTATTCAGATAATTTAAAAATTCATCCAAAAATACCCCCAATAAATTCCGGACATGGGACTGTTTTAATTGAACGTGTTCATCAACAACCGGACGTGGTTAAAGAGAAAAAAGAAATGCATCCAAATAAGAAGAGACTTTTTATGAACGTGTTCCTTCCAAAATCAACAGCGGACATATCACGTGAGAACAGCTTCTTGGTTTTAAACAATGAAAAAAATAATCCATTATTTACTGATGATGAACAGGAACTATATCAAGCAAGAATTGATAATATGAAGTTTTCCCGCCACAGGAGAGATCTTGTTGCATCATCATTTGATGTGCACAAGTCTGTGCCTCACAAAACTCTCTCAAAAGGCGACAGTTTAAGCTAATGTTTCAGTAAGATATGTTGTTGTAATTTATTATCATTATTTGGTGCTATGTGTTTCATTTAAACATCCTATTTTTCATATATATAAAGATTTTAATTGCAAAATCAATTCTAGAACCAGGATTATTAGGCCCAAGGTTTTCAACGATTTATTAATATACACAAATTAAAACTATCAATAAAACTAATGTTACGTTATGAATCTAATACCACGTTTTTAGTTTGATTAAAATCTATTCAGTTGATATCTTTTTAAAGATTGAGAGCTTGCAAGAAACAATTCTGAACTGATCAATTGATTCAACAAATCAAGCTTTGAACAACTGGACTAAGGTTGACAGCGATTTCGATATAACTGCGGAATTATATCAGTTGAGTTAACATCATTGCGTAAAGTTTAGGTGAAGTTTATGTTCTTTAAGCAGTAGAAATTTCTGTACGTTTCTGATGCGGCGTAAAACAACATTACAACAACAATCTTTGTGCAAACGTACAAGAGTGTCATAAAGAACCATTGTGCAACTTACCTTCGAATTGGAAAAGATTATAGATAATAATTGGATCGAAACAAATAATCGTTTAATTGGAACAATCGTGTCCTTACACATTCCACTGACATCAGTGCATACCGAAATGACCAGCGGGGAACATTTACATTTTTGTTGAAATCGTATTTATTAAAACTGTGAGGAAATCGCTTCATATAACAACGGGGAAAAGCACGGCCATAAATGCGCCGAGGAGCATCATGTAATTGCGCAATACTAGCAATACCAATGTCCGTACTCAAAGTTTAATTAATGTTGTTATTTGTCTACCGCTTAGTAGCAACTATCATTTCAAGAGTTGATAACTTCATAGACGCTTACGCTTTAGAATTGTATAATTTAAAAAATTCTTACAGTTATCGAGAAAACATTCTAAGGGATATAGTAAGAAAGCTTTTATTGTTTTTATACTTCTTAAACAATTTCATTTTTCAACATTAACATGTTTTAAACGTGTTTTAGCACCAAAGGTCACCAGTTTAATTTTTTAAAAATAAGGAATTAGTTGTTTATTGTTCATGTGATTTCAAAGCTTCGAAGATTTTAGCTGTAAAACATCTTGCCATCATAACAAACATAATTTCCAAAAAAGCAATTTGCATAAACCTGTTCTGGAGCAAATTGTGCATATTATTAACTTTAAATAATGCAGTAAATCTTAATTTTCTTTGGTTTTTTTGACAGTAGTCAATCGCTTTGATTTTGTTTTCAATTTTTCGAAAATTATCCATATTCAAAATGTTCTTTTCATCTCTCATACAAACGATATTTGTAAAACAAGTGCAATTTGTTTTAACTAATACATGTACATGTATTGCTATTAACTGCTGTTTTCTTATTATAGTCTAGTCAATCTATGAAAAAAATAGGGTCAAACCTCAAAGTAACTGCAACAGAAAATATTTTTATGTGATTGTGTTTAGGAATTCTTTTTTTATTCATCATAAAAATTTACCAATTTCAATCCATCGGAATTTGGGTTTTTTTGCCAATTGAAGTTACCAATAGCATTTTCTATAGAAAAGTGAGATAAGCTCTGGATTGTGATCCTAAATTTTACACAAAAATTTTCAAAAACTTAGTTTTCTCTGATTCTATATGAAGAACAGCCTAGAAATTAGATGGAAAGTTTATACTAAAAATAGATAATTTAAGACAATTTAGAATGTAATATGTAAATAGAATGTAAAAAAAATATTTTGTTGAAAGAATTTATGCAAAACTCTGATAAAGGGCATGTTGATGAGATGGAAAAAAAGATTTATTCACCTCAAATATATTTTGTTATACACAAAAATGATAAAATAAGTATATCTCAGGTTAAAAACATAACTTTTCTATACTTCTACTTCGTTACTTTGAGTATTTTGTCATTAATCCCTCATTACTATAGACACATTAGATTGTGAAAGACTAAAAATAAAATGCAACTGAATAAAATGGGCCTATGATTTCACTTTAAATGAAATCAAAAATGTGGAATATACATATGGAATCAATTATGATTGATTAATTCCAGGGTCTTTACTTTACTTTTTGTTAAAATATAATTGGACTAAAACTCCACCTGTTTTACAGGAGTTATCTCCTTTGTCTATAGAAATTCCCATAAGAAATTAAATCTTCTCAAAAACTTGTTTCCTCTTATCAGATTTTGGAAGAATTTTTACTGTAAACATTTCATGTATTTGAGAGCAAATTAGTAACAAAATTTGTTCTGTTGCAATTAGTTTGAGGTCAAACTGTAGATTGACTAGACTATTAAAACATCACATACAGAAAATTATCATATTTTCCTCCAGTTTATTGAATTTAGAAACAAACTAACTAACAAAAAAAATAATAAATAAATAAGCAACCCTCAGTCAGATGTTTATTGACGATTCGTTATTATTTAAATTCAACTATACCGTTAATGTCAATTTTGTAAGTTCCATTATATATATACATGTATATATTAAGAAGATGAAAATTTCTTATAAAACTGACGTATGGTAAACTATTTTAAGGTTTTTTTCATACTTCTTTCTTTTTTAGGAACACGTCACATACTTTTGCGTATGTATTTACTTCATTCATGTTTTTGACACAGAACAACGATTTACTTAGCCGCTTTTTATGTAAATGTAATATTACACATTTTTCTTTGTACAATTTACGCAATACTGGTTTGTTTTTCATTCTAAATTAAATTAACGACACAATTGTTAATTTAACTGCAATAAATGAAAACAAAGAATTCAAGTCTTTTTTGTACATTATTGTTTTAACAAGATGGCTTGTTCACAGTTTGTTAACTTCAGTAATATTACGATCTGATTATTCGTTAACGCTTTGGTGAAATTTATATGTTGATAGGGTTGTTGGTTCAGTTTCTAAACTTTTAAGAATTGTTTATAATAATTGGTAAAATTAATTCGACGACCAGAGAGCTTGTTCATAAATTGGCATATGTCATTAATAACGAATTTTTGTCTTACAACTAGGGTTGATTTTTTTCATAGACGACAATAGATTGTTGGCTCACAATTTTGGCAAACCTTTGTATTCCGACTAGATTGTTGTTCTACAATTTTGGTGACTATTTTATGACATGAGGAATAATGGTTTACAATATGAAAATTTTTTGCAACAACAGTTTTGTTGGTTTACAAATTTGCTGAATTTATACGACTATACCGATATTTATTTTAAATTTGATTTGATGAACTTAGAGGGTTAGTTCATAAAGTAGTAATGTTTAGTTTTATAAATGGTAATATTTGGCGTTAACTAGAACTACAGCGGCTAACTACAACTTGTAATCACTTCTGACTCCCGTCAAGACGTCTAACATAGTCGTCTCGGTCTTATGCCTTACACGTGCTTGCAATTTTGTAATTCAAAGACGTTTTAGGCATCTCTGGTGTATCAATTACAAAGTAAAGAATAAAACTGTGGAATTTTATTTAATAGTTTAGTTCGTCAGAATAACTTTGATAGTCCATTCATTGCAATAAATTGAGACTAAATTTTAAATAACATGTATATTGTAAATATCTAGAACACTAAAACAGCTCCAATCAAATACGAAATCACTTTTGTAAAGCTTAAATGCGTTTTCAGTGAATATTATCAACACATTCGTGTATAATCTAGAAGAAGGTCTAGATAACTGACGTGTTAAAATAAGCTTTTATAGGCACACAAACTGCTTGCACATTGAGGAAGGGGCTAGGTATAGATATACACATTTACCCTACCTCACAAGAGCTTTGACGAATAAGATGACAAGGTATAAAGTTGCAAGCGCAAAACCAATGATATTACGGATGCGTAGAGTTGCGTCCCCTGACGCCAAAAGGAGGAAAAAAGAAGAAAAATAACAACGGTACGTAACTCTTGCGGAAAAAATGCTGAAGAAATCGATATAAAACAACGGATGAGACTTTAGAACAAAGATTAGGCTGCTGAAATCCTAAGACATATTTTAAAGCATCGAGAATGCTCGTTGAAATGTGGTTTTGCAACATAATCAACAATATTTACTTCTTTTTTTTTAATCAAGTACCTGGTAATCGGGAAAAACAAACTATGCTGCATGGTTTATAAGTATTCGATACCGAATAATACAGGGTGATTGGAAAGTAGAATACTTACCTACCATAGAACTTATACAATTCTTTTTTAACATTCAATACAAATAGTTAGGACAACTATTTCTATATTTCATGATTAAATATATCATAACCAACGTTATTCAATTCTGTGCCCCTTTTAAACAAATATCCCTTCATATTAGCATTTATACACATACACGTTTACAAAAATTGGAGGGGGATAGGTATTAGTTTTTAACTTTTTCACATAGAACAAAAGCTAGGTCAAGACCAGTATCAGATACAGATAAATTATAAGATAATCATTTTAAGTGATATGAAAAGCATGTAAATATATTTTTTCGTGCTAAAACTAATAACATACCCATGTTAATCTACTTAATTTCTTATGCATAATATGTTTTGCCACTATAACTCTACCACGCGACATTCATTTAGCTTCTGTGAAAGAAAACAGCAACAAAAAACAAACAAAACTATAATGAAGACTAGTATTTTTGTAAAACAGTTACAAATTGAGAAAAAAGAGAAAAGTTATAGCAATAATAACAAATTAAAAGAAGTTAAAAATATCATTATGTATTAATTACAAATCTTCGGATCTTTTTCTTTTATAAGGTTAGTTTTTTTGTAAAACAATCATTTTAAAGGGAGGTATTTGATACAATACCTCACCTTGGTAAGATACGTGGTTTCAAATTGAATTGCACCCTATTCTTCTGATCTACACTAAATAAAATGTTATGCATCCACAACAGAACCGGATATTTTAAGCTTATTGGTTAATAAAATCTTGTGTATTGTTCTTGTGGGAACATTTTAGAACTACTTTCATTTTACACTGGTTTATAATTATAAGCTAAATTAAGACACAGTGACAGTTTTTTTTAAAGTTTAACATGATATGTGCGGTTAGTGTCAGTCTATTAGCGGTTTGAAATATTGCTTATAAATGTATCAATGATGGTAAAAGCACACACACCTTAACAAAGAAAGGTAACTCATGAACACATAATCTAGTTCTTAATCATTTCTTTTCATCACGCCGTTTAGACAACTTCCTCAATCCTGGTCTAGATCCAGTTGGAAGTGACGTTAGGCGTTTCCCGCCAAAAGGAACATATGTAGATTTCTTGTTAATGTCTATATTCAGTCTTCTTGCTAGTTTTTGTATTAAGCTGATACAACCAGACTTCTGCTCAGCAGAACTGTGAAAAAAATTGAGATTAACATAGGTAAGAATATATTACACTGTTACTATTTTGTTCATATAGAGAGCCAAACAAATTTCATTTTTTCAAATCAAATAAACAAAGATACTGAATACTAATCTTTATATAAAGGTACGAAATTTTGTATCATAAATGATGAATATGAATCCTAGTAACATATTTGAGACATGTTTTTAATTAAGTCTAATTAAGCGTACAAGCCATTAAATTCCTTACTTATAGACTAATATGAATAAACTAATATATTTTTGTAGTTGAATTGCGTACGTTCCAAAAATATTCAAACTTTTATTTCTAAGATACAAGGCCGTTATTTAGGTATCCAATCTGATGCTTGTTTCATATTTGGAACTTACAAATTTCTTAAAACCCTATTACAATTACGCAACCTTGGGCATTCCTAAAATGAACCTGTCTTTAATGCTAAATCGGCGATTTAATTAATAAATATATTTAAAAGTGTATGTTGCAATTTTCATATACTAAAGAAACTATTTCTTTAAAATGCATTTATTGATTTTTTTTCAATCTGTCCACATGGGCTTGAAAAATTTAACATTGAAAAAAGTAGCAATAAGTTGATTCGAAGATTTATAGAGCTGTCTTTTCGGGGAAAAATATAGATCTGATGATATGCAACTTATTGAACTTACCTGCAACACAATTTGAAAATGCTGAATGGTGATCCATCTTTACTATTTTTATTAACATGTATCAAGTCCCACCAATGAAGCTGGCCGCTATCCTCAAACTCCCCGTCTTCGATCTTCACTTCTTGTATTGGTATAACTTTTTGAAACACGTCAACCATTGGATGTTCGTTCGGTGTGTGGGTTGTTCGATGGTTCGGCGTCTGATGTGTTTGGTGACCTGGCGGTCCTTGTAATACATCATTCATTACTTGCTGACTAGATTGACTAGATTTCCGCTTTTCCTGTAAGAAATGGTGTTGTAAGATTTTTTAAAAACTTATTTATACTCTACAAATATAAAATTATAAAATGACGACATTGATGATTATATAAATTTGTTTTAGCCGAGGTAAATATTTAAAAACTATAATGGCGTTTCAATATCGATTTAATTTATAATCTGGAGATGGAAATATAATAATAATAATAATAAATCTATTTAGATGCATTAAATCTAGTGCAAAAAATAACACAAGCTTTGCTTTAATTAATTATCTTAGTATACACGAATTCAAGATACACGCGGAAAAATTGTTCATTATCTTATATGGAAAAATTCAGTTTTCAAGGTTTTAGAAGTAAATGTTTCGTAACAAATTCGCGAATTCAAATGCCGCGAATATAGCTGGATTAATGGTATTCCTGTTTGCTTATGATACCAGACCAAAAATTACAATCAGGGCCGGTATTACGAGAAAATCAAAAAAGGTTCCTTTGACAAAGAGTACATTACAATATCTTGTACAAGTATGATAAAAATTACAAGCTTACCGATGACCGATGACTTGCTTTTGAACGCCCCCTACAGGAAAACACGACGGCGGTTCTAAATATGAAGATATGTGTATGTAGAATTAAGTCTTTGTGAATTAGTCCAATCGTTCCTACATTACACCATTCTACTTTACCATGTTCCTGCAACTCTCCTATGCTTAGATCAACGACCTGTATAATGTAAATAAATAAATAATAAATTACAGTTAAAAATATTTTGTTATCATTAAACTGCAATTGACAATCAATTACAAATTAACAATTATCTTGGTGGGTGTTATCGTTATTTTCTTTAGCAACTATTTGAACGGTTTGAACAACGAGAAGTTAATTTTTTAAAACACGTTTAATTTTAATTATTTTAATTAATATTAATTTTTCGGACTGAATTTGAAAGATTTATAATCAATACTGAAAATCGGACGAGTTATGGATAATTTATGGTTTCGCTTGCTCTCAGGTTTTAGTTACCGATTACAGGAACTTTAAACAGGGGCGTTAAAGAGAATCGAAAGAGAAACAAGTTTGCGAAATTGGGAAAGTGGCATTGTAAAGTCCATGGTAAAAAATAATAAATTAAGAACCATTGTTGCCTACCTATATTCAAATTTTTAAATTAGGTCATTACTACTTACATGTGTGTGAGATTTGTTCTTCTTGTACTGCTTTGATAGATCATCAAACATTGTTCCATATTCTTCGTATATTTCCTGCATTTTATTTATATGTCTATTTATTCTTTCTACCTCGTTCAGGGTCTCTGAAAGTAAATATTTATAAATGTAACCACATTCACTGAAGAAATGGAGGTAAGAAAGATTCTTGGTAAATTTCAACAAAATCTCTTAAAACATCGAATACATCTGGTAAAATACAACTTGGACAACTTGGAATAAATGTAAGCATTTCTAATTTTCTAGTAGTGTTTAATATTCTTATGATTGCAATCCAATTCTTAACCCATCCCAACAGGAAAGATTGTCTACTTAGAATATGTATTGAGATGGACTTTCGTGCTGTATGATTATATTTTCGACCATCACGATACAACATGTACTTGCATGTTAAATAATAATGTTTACCAGCTTAGTGATACTGACGTGTTAAAAATGTGTATAAACATCGTGAAACTTGTGTGTTAAATAATAACGTCATTATCATCGTGATACTTACGGGTAAATGATAATGTTCATTGTCATTGTGATACTTACATGTACGTGGTAAATGATAATGTTCATTATCATCGTTAAACTTACGTGTTAAATGATAATGAACAATATCATTGTGATACTTACGTGTAAATGATAATGTCCATTATCATCGTAATACTTACGTATTAGATATTATTGTTCATTATCAACGTGATACTGGCTTGTTTAATAATAATGTCCATTATCATTGTGATACTTACGTGTTAAATGATAATGTCCATTATCATCGTAATACTTACGTATTAGAGATTATTGTTCATTATCAACGTGATACTGGCTTGTTTAATAATAATGTCCATTATCATTGTGATACTTACGTGTTAAATGATAATGTCCATTATCATCGTAATACTTACGTATTAGATATTATTGTTCATTATCAACGTGATACTGGCTTGTTTAATAATAATGTCCATTATCATCGTGATACTTACGTGTTAAATGATAATGTCCATTATCATCGTAATACTTACGTATTAGATATTATTGTTCATTATCAACGTGATACTGTCTTGTTTAATAATAATGTCCATTATCATTGTGATACTTACGTGTTAAATGATAATGTCCATTATCATCGTAATACTTACGTATTAGATATTATTGTTCATTATCAACGTGATACTGACTTATTGAATAATAATGTCCATTATCATCGTGATACTTACGTGTTAAATGATAATGTTCATCAGAATCCGGATTGATAGCATGACATAAATCTCGTAAAAACAGAGGATATTTCATGATTCGTTGTATAGGTTTTATCATGTAAGAATCTAGAGATGTAGACAGACTGCGGCTTCTCTGGTGTTCCTGGAGAATTTCCTTTAATGCTGGATTTTGATCTAAAATTAAGAAAAATAACTGATGTTTGCTGATAAGATTTAAAACACTTGTTATAAATCCACACATTCAAGTTTGCATAAAATTATATATTATTATTATATTTAATTTATTATTATATATTAATATATATAATGTATTATATAAAACGAAAATAAAAATGAGAAAATATTTTAAGCTTACAAAAAATTCACAGACATGAGATACTTTTAACAAACCAATCATGATTCATACTCTCTATTTTTACTTTGTAATACATGGCTATTGCATGATAATTTTTTCCTTTAAATTAGACCAAAGAAGAGAAATAATGTTTGTTTTTCATTCATATAAGCTTGATATTAGAACAGTGATTAGGATTAGGATTGACAAGAAAGATGCTAAGGGTCTTCCATAAGAATTTGAATCACATTACACCTCACCGCACCACCAAATATCATATCGTAGTTATATCTTATATCTGTCCAAAGTTGAGACTTAACCAGTATTAGTGGTGTGGTCTATGTGCTTTTAAATTTGTTTTTTGTTCTGTTATCACATGCCTTTGTTTGACCCCAGTAAGTGTGTTTTGGCCCTAATTGCAGCCTTACATTTGACAAGGATAGCAATTTCTTTAAAAATCGAGTTTTTTGTCTGTACCTTACCAAGTTGTAAAATGAACATCTATGCATGCACCTTTGTGCAAATAATATGCGTTTACAAGAGTTTGTAAAATGTGGATTAGACTGTTTGGACCCTCAGTAAGGTAGTAAAAAATCCACTAGGTATACTTTTGTCAATCAATCAATTGCCCGATCCTAGTAGGGAAATTTTATAAAGAATAGCCTAATGCATGTCTTGTTTGTTTTTCATTCGTTTTGTTTCGTGTTCATGGTTTAGTACACAATTTTCGGCTTTCACATTGCTTACTTCTAATTCTCTATTTCATTCAGCATGGTTAATTGTTTTTATTAATTTGAAATATTTTACATATATACATGTACTATGTAAATTACATGGCACTTACTGGTAGTAAATATTCTGTAAGATCTAATGTGTGTTGCAGTAAAGGAACTATATACTTTAAAATTCTCAGCAAAATACAGAAAGGCACTTCCAATTGAAAACAGTACTCTCTGAAATAAATACAACAAAAACCATATATAAACAAACAAAACAAGCGAAAAAAATATATAAAAAACGACACGATAAAGGTCGATAAAACAGTACTCTCTGAAATAAATACAACAAAAACCATATATAAACAAACAAAACAAGCGAAAAAAAAATATATAAAAAACGACACGATAAAGGTCGATAAAACAGTACTCTCTGAAATAAATACAACAAAAACCATATATAAACAAACAAAACAAGCGAAAAAAAATATATAAAAAACGACACGATAAAGGTCGATAAAACAGTACTCTCTGATATAAATACAACAAAAACCATATATAAACAAACAAAACAAGCGAAAAAATATATATAAAAAACGTCACGATAAAGGTCGATAAAACAGTACTCTCTGATATAAATACAACAAAAACCATATATAAACAAACAAAACAAGCGAAAAAAATATATAAAAAACGACACGATAAAGGTCGATAAAACAGTACTCTCTGATATAAATACAACAAAAACCATATATAAACAAACAAAACAAGCGAAAAAAATATATAAAAAACGTCACGATAAAGGTCGATAAAACAGTACTCTCTGATATAAATACAACAAAAACCATATATAAACAAACAAAACAAGCGAAAAAATATATATAAAAAACGACACGATAAAGGTCGATAAAACAGTACTCTCTGATATAAATACAACAAAAACCATATATAAACAAACAAAACAAGCGAAAAAAATATATAAAAAACGACACGATAAAGGTCGATTAAACAGTACTCTCTGATATAAATACAACAAAAACCATATATAAACAAACAAAACAAGCGAAAAAAATATATAAAAACGTCTCGATAAAGGTCGATAAAACAGTACTCTCTGATATAAATACAACAAAAACCATATATAAACAAACAAAACAAGCGAAAAAATATATATAAAAAACGTCACGATAAAGGTCGATAAAACAGTACTCTCTGATATAAATACAACAAAAACCATATATAAACAAACAAAACAAGCGAAAAAAATATATAAAAAACGACACGATAAAGGTCGATAAAACAGTACTCTCTGATATAAATACAACAAAAACCATATATAAACAAACAAAACAAGCGAAAAAATATATATAAAAATTGTCTCGATAAAGGTCGATAAAACAGTACTCTCTGATATAAATACAACAAAAACCATATATAAACAAACAAAACAAGCGAAAAAATATATAAAAAACGTCTCGATAAAGGTCGATAAAACAGTACTCTCTGAAATAAATACAACAAAAACCATATATAAACAAACAAAACAAGCGAAAAAATATATAAAAAACGACACGATAAAGGTCGATAAAACAGTACTCTCTGATATAAATACAACAAAAACCATATATAAACAAACAAAACAAGCGAAAAAATATATATAAAAAACGTCACGATAAAAGTCGATAAAACAGTACTCTCTGATATAAATACAACAAAAACCATATATAAACAAACAAAACAAGCGAAAAAATATATATAAAAAACGTCACGATAAAGGTCGATAAAACAGTACTCTCTGATATAAATACAACAAAAACCATATATAAACAAACAAAACAAGCGAAAAAAATATATAAAAAACGACACGATAAAGGTCGATAAAACAGTACTCTCTGATATAAATACAACAAAAACCATATATAAACAAACAAAACAAGCGAAAAAAATATATAAAAAACGTCACGATAAAGGTCGATAAAACAGTACTCTCTGATATAAATACAACAAAAACCATATATAAACAAACAAAACAAGCGAAAAAATATATATAAAAAACGACACGATAAAGGTCGATAAAACAGTACTCTCTGATATAAATACAACAAAAACCATATATAAACAAACAAAACAAGCGAAAAAAATATATAAAAAACGACACGATAAAGGTCGATTAAACAGTACTCTCTGATATAAATACAACAAAAACCATATATAAACAAACAAAACAAGCGAAAAAATATATATAAAAAACGTTCACGATAAAGGTCGATAAAACAGTACTCTCTGATATAAATACAACAAAAACCATATATAAACAAACAAAACAAGCGAAAAAAATATATAAAAACGTCTCGATAAAGGTCGATAAAACAGTACTCTCTGATATAAATACAACAAAAACCATATATAAACAAACAAAACAAGCGAAAAAATATATATAAAAAACGTCACGATAAAGGTCGATAAAACAGTACTCTCTGATATAAATACAACAAAAACCATATATAAACAAACAAAACAAGCGAAAAAAATATATAAAAAACGACACGATAAAGGTCGATAAAACAGTACTCTCTGATATAAATACAACAAAAACCATATATAAACAAACAAAACAAGCGAAAAAATATATATAAAAATTGTCTCGATAAAGGTCGATAAAACAGTACTCTCTGATATAAATACAACAAAAACCATATATAAACAAACAAAACAAGCGAAAAAATATATAAAAAACGTCTCGATAAAGGTCGATAAAACAGTACTCTCTGAAATAAATACAACAAAAACCATATATAAACAAACAAAACAAGCGAAAAAAATATATAAAAAACGTCTCGATAAAAGTCGATAAAACAGTACTCTCTGATATAAATACAACAAAAACCATATATAAACAAACAAAACAAGCGAAAAAAATATATAAAAAACGACACGATAAAGGTCAATAAAACAGTCAAACAAGACAGGGAGAAACAAATACTAAATACTTTAACCAAATATGATAAATGACTTCGGATGGGTACTGAAACAACTGTCGATTTATTGTGTTTAACGTGCTATTGGATGACCTCAAAAACTCTGAAAACTTTATAAATAGAAGTACAGAATAAAACCTTTGGATGTTTAAGTATTATAAGTATATTTATAAATAGTATCCTTTTAAAAGATTGAATAGAAACTGTCCAAACTGTCAAAATTATAGTATAGTTAATTATTTAAAAAAAGCTATATTGCATTGCTTACTTTGAATATTTTTTCCTCATTTGATGGTGAAACATCTTTCAACAATTTCATGGGCTCCTGTAAAGCTTTAGAGAATTCATCTTGAAATGCCACAATATCTTCAATGTTTCCAAATATTTCGTTAACATCATCAGATTGAAGTTTATTGTTTTTCTGTATTGGGAGCAGGTATTGATCGACAAGAGCATGTAAATCCTATACAATAGAAATAAATATTTTAACAAAAATTAACTGTTGTCAAAATTTGTGGCATCTTGAAAAGAACTTCGAAAGCTACACATATTCTTTAACTGTGGTTTGTCTAGTTACATTATGACATAGTGTATCCAGTATCTCTAGTATATCATGATCGTTCATTCTGAAGTAAGGGCAGACCGTCAAAAGTATTTTCAAGACGAATTTGAGGTGTTATTTTTTACAGATCAAGTGTTCTACCCTGTATGTTGACCAAGGTGTTCAAAACCATTATCAGACAGGATTGTCATGTGCTTCTTTTGAATTTCTATGAAATAATACATTCAAAAGTAGCACATTGTCAATGTGCATTTGAATAATGCCCGAGCAATGGGAAAGAAAAAAAGGTGTTATTCCATCTTAAAGTTTAAATTTACTCTATAATCGAATTTTGAAATAATTTTGTAAATAATTGAAATTCCGGATTCATAACACATTTGACTTGCAAAATTTGTTATTTTTCAGTCATGCATATTGCGCTTTGATATGGAAATTTCGCAATTACAATCACATTTACTTTGGAATTAGCTCTTCCGTCGTTTTATCTGACAGAACAATCGCGATAATAAATCAAACTAAATTGTGTAATATATACGCTGGACTTTTTATTCTACAAAAAATTAACCGCGGCATTTAATTTGTTACGCTCGCCTCGCTGTTACTTTAATTATAACAGGTGTGTACTTTATCTGTTTATTTATCATCAGTTCCTCTAAATTTAACGATTAATCTAAAGCCAGCTTACATGTTTTTATGGTCTTATAAGGGTCATGGTTATTTCAGAAATTCTGCAAAAACTATCATCTAAAATTGAACATATGAATTTTAAAGGTCTAAAATGAAATATAATTGCCTTCATTATAAACGTTAACAATCTCAGACGTTTCCGATTCCTATTATCAGTTGGAAAAATAACATTTTATCATTTCCCACAACAGAAATTTATTAATAAATTTTTATACCTTTCTTCTCAATGTTTATCATTCAACAATTTTGATGATAATTATCTAAAGTTTTTAAACATATTATCACTTCTCTGTTATATAATTTTTCATATTTAGCTCTTAGAGTCAACATTCAAAATCATAAAAGATTTCTGTCTTGATGTACCTTTTATTGGTTGCGAAGGAAGTATTGCCTTACCCTAAGTATTTTGTATGTTTCTAGACTCGGGAAAATTCCGCTTTTAATTTCCAGCTCACGGTTCTTAAAGTTCAAGGTTAACACTTACAATTTATGAGCTCACTGAATATCTAGATATATTTGAAGATGGTAAACTTCTTTGAATTAAGAACACGATTCACTTATTCATAAATCTTTGTTAAATCCTTTTTTTCTGATTATGGGTATTTTCAAATCGTTTATGAAATGTACGCGAAAAAGCAATTAAATGCTGTTTTATGACTAATAGTTGGGTGATACCTAAATTCACCGGGTAAACATTTATCATAAACGTCAGTTTACTATGTCACTCTATTTGAATAAGTTCGTTTTAAATATATTGTTATGATTTTTATTATACAACAATCTTACCTTTACGTATGTTTTCTCTGTTGAAATAAGTTCATCAATAATCTTACGAAGAGTCTTATAATCTGATTTACTTTCCTCTGTTACGTCATCTTTGACGACATTTGACACGTCATTTCCATTGGTTTCTTCGACTTCTTTTACGTTATCAAGTTTTTCAACACCTGCCATTTGCTCTTAAAAAAGCCTGCAAGAAAATGGAAAAATTGTTTTATTTAACGTTAAAGCTGCATTAAGTTTTCCAAAGAAAAAATTAAAACGGTGCTAATCTAATTAATGATGTTCCTAATGGACAACGTTACATTTGATTCAACGATAAAATCTCGAATAAATACAGAAATTACAGTATTTACCCAGCGAGATGCAACATTTGGGATCTAATATTAGAACATGGTTACGTCATCAAAACCCGGGTCATTTAAACACAACTTTCAAAACGGTGAAATACGATAAATTGAACACAGAACTTCGTTGAATTTGCCATTTGTGACTTAGTAAGGGATACATAACACCATTTCAAATACATCTGTATATTAATGAAGGACAATTAATGCAATCTGTCATGTTTCACCTTCGATTCTAGGGTTTTTCCGTACATCCGTGCGCATGCTCCAAGCTCATGATTACCATCGTAAAACACTGGCCAACCGGTCAGAGGATTCCGTTTATTTACAGCTAAAAGAAATGAAATTTTAAAAAATGAATGTCACGGATCGTGGTTAGAAGATTTCTATTTTTAAAAAATATATTTTTAGAAAATTAAAAAAAAATTCAGAAAATTGAAAAACTTAATGCAGCTTTAAAATTATGTCTAAAATCTTTCACCAATATGGTGTCGCATTGATCATTTTACCATGCCCAGTTTATCAAATTGTCTTAGAAATCGATAGCTAGACACTTGTTACATTTTAGTTTGCTGGAATTATTATTGAACACCGGTTTTTTTTAAAATACATGTAATACCGCAAATTAAAAGGGTTCATGTGCACGACCCAATACGAGTTACATACCAATAAATCGATTACAATCAGAGTGCATTGCTTATGATAATGTATAACTAAATTTGCCAGCTTTCAAAGTTTTACTTTGTTTTTTTTTTTTTTTTTTTTTTTTGTTTTTTTTTTTTTTTTTTTTTTGATTGTGGTTTGGACAAGGACTGGTATGTTTGTTTTATTTATACAATTCAGTAACTGACATAATTTTATCTAACTTTTTGATTTAAATTATAAGTTCATTTTGGGCAATTATTAGCAAAACTTGCATATTTTTACCGTTATAATGTTGAGCTTTTTATTTTTTTTTTATTTTTTTTTTTTTTTTTTTTTTTTTTAAAATAATTAAAATGCTAATTTGAACAATCGACTTATCAAACAATACACATATCTCTAGGTAGACAAATTTTTTATCGTAAGTTTATTTCGATCGTAGATATTTCATTGTTTATGGTTGGAGTCAACATCTTATATGTTTAATTACAACTCATCGATTTTGTCTCCTGATTTAATCTTAAAGTCAAAATTTTAAACAAATAAATCGTCAATAACAAACTGTCTATGATATTTATATCAGACAAAATCGTTGAAGACAGTCGAGTATTTTACAAGCCCCCGCACCAGGTGGCGCCATCAATCGATGTTTAGTTAAATATTGTATGTAAAATTATTCCATAATCAAACATTTGAACACATTAACGAAGAGAAAATGTAACAATTTTCATTTTCAATAAATAACAGACATTGATGGCCTTATGCACCGAATTTTTAGGAATAAAAAAGTCTCCTATTTAACTGAAAAACCAAATTTTGTGACTCTAAGGACAATCCCACTTACCACAAAACTCTGATTTATCTAATATTCTTTTATAATAAACTGGAGATTTTTTTTGATTTTTTTTCTTTTGATATTTCTTGATATGTGTTAAATTTTCCTCACATTTAACCCTGATATATTCAAATCCCTTCTTGTCCTGATAATTTTTTTCTTTATGTAGTAGTGAGGTTATACTGAACTCTGATGTTTATATAAATATTATATATGCCTTTTCTTATACAAATTCTCTCTCTGTACAGGGTAAACATGCTATGTAAGCAAAGAACCTTGTCCAACATCATATGCTTATCTGTAAAGCACAATATACGCTAAGCGTTTTGATTAAAAAGTAAGTACAACTGCACTTAGCAGGCTCCAGTTTCATAATCATTCACTCAACTTAGTTTACACTCAACTCATATCCCTATTTTTCTCTCATCAATGATTTAAAACCTTTTAAGTTTATGAGACAATGTTTTGTTTTGTCCAACAAACCTACCTTAAACAATTTAAATACAACATTAGATTATTAATTTTAACTGTGTCATATCTTAAAACTTGACATTGAAATATTCTCTAATTTGAGTTACATGTAAGTGTACACTAAGTTGAGTGAATGTTATGAAACTGGGGCCAGAACAATTTGTTGATTGAGATCACTAAAACTTTCCACACCACCCAAGACCTGTTGTTTTTTATATAAGTAAATTGAACACATATTGAGCTTAAAGCACTATAAAGCAATACAGAATTAGATTTTGTTCCCTTTTGTTAGTATTACAAAGTGTATTTTCCTGTTATTTACTATTTGGTTTGCAATAAAATTGGTTATTGTTGTTGTTTAAACTTATCTGGTTTTAATCTAAATACAGTCACATGCATGTGTAGGAAACTTTAACCTACGATAAAGACATAAATACATAAGATACAAATTATGATTTCACATATTTTACTTGCTGAAAACTTAATGTTTTGCTGAAGTAGCTAAATAAAGCTATTCAATTTTATTTCATTACCAGAAAATAATACCTATGTATTGACATAAAGCACCTGTTCTACCCAAACCGTTTGTTGGTTTGTGTGATAAATTTAAACTGTAATTTTATTTGTAAGCATTGCAATTTTTAACTCAATTCACATTCAGACTATGGGACATCGACTTGCACATACTTTTACTCAAGATGTTATGTGACCGATAAATGAACCGGAAGCTTTAATTATTTTGGTTGGACACACACACCCACCCACTTATAGACAGATGAATATTTTAGATATTTTACTGTTCTTTAAAATTGTTTTTATGTCATAAATGATATAAACAATGGGGAGGGGGAAGACTAATAATTAGATTCAATGTTTATAGTTCAATTATAGAAAATAACTTCGAGGCATAATTTAACCACTTAAACATAAAACACTAACTATAAGACTCTACGTCTGAAACATACTGATAAGCGTTAACGTCACCGACATGACGTCACCGCGGTCATCTTATAATTAAATTATCGATAATATCTGAGTTTTTTAAACATGCAAAGCCTTAAATTTTGCAAGAAAACACACACACACACACACACACATTTTTATGTGCATATATATGTATATGTGATATACATGATGAAAATCACTATGTCATGTGCTACTTTTGAATTTTTATAAAATAATACAATTCGTAAGTAGCAATTGTCATGTGTTACTTTTGAACTGTATTATTTTATAAAAATTCAAAAGTAGCACATGACAACTGTAATAACAGAGCTCCTGTGACGAAAAGTATCATGCCGAAACGCTCGTGTATATTTTTTAAATATAAGTAAGTTTTAAAATTTATGTACACATACATGTATAGTATACATATGTTATATAAAGGTTCTTAATCATCAACGACCTTACAACACGAACATGCACCAAAAATCTGTTCGGCACATGTAGATAATTTATATCTAGATCAAGTTTAAGTCGTGCACTCATATCATTCTACATGAAAAGGCAATGTGATGACAGATATTTAGATTTCAGCAAGTACAGACTCTGTAACAAACATTTAATTGTGAATAAAAAAGATAAGTATCAGTATAATAAACATATAGTATTTACTTAAAACATCTCAAAAAATACTTACATTGTACCGTGATGTACATGCACGTGTTAAAACCTCTTATTGGCAACTTTTTGACAATTTAGAAAAACACATGATATGTATGATTCGAACAACTTTACATATCCCTTAATTTTAACCGTTAACAACTTCTATATCCCGTTATTATGTGAAATACCAAAGGTTATCCAATGAAATTTTCCGAGCGCGTTTCCGGTGTGGGAACAACAAAAGTATAGATTTATTTACATTTAATATATATGCAATACTTAACAGGATACCTTCAAATAAGACAAATTTCAATAAAAATCTCTAATGGTTAATTAACATAATACATTGACGGAGAGAAATTGTACCGTACGAGGTATAAACAAAATGTACCAGGTGTGTGATAGTCAAGAGACTGGACGATTTATAAATCGTTTTATGAAGCAGGAAAGAGTTTTAACAATAAGTTTAACATCTTGAATAGTAAGGTTGTATAGTTTAACGAAAATTATATATGTCAATAAAAATAACTGTACATGGGTTATTTATAGCTATATTGATTGAAATGTTTTCTTTGAAAACTTTATAATACATGGGACTGAATAATGATTGAATTGAGAAGTGTTAAAGATTTTTTTTTTTTTTTTTTTTTTTTTTTTTTTTTTTTTTTTTTTTTTTTAAACAAGCACGTACAAATCCTTTGCAACTAATCTTATAACACTTAAAACGTAACACAAATCTAAATAAAAATGTTTTATATAAAAAATTTGTATAATATTTATATAATATTCCGCCAGTGTTTTGTTTAAATCCTTATCAGCGTTATGACAGCCACGTGTATTATCAGGGCCTATGTTTTCAGATCCAGAGGCAGTGTTAACAATGTATCTTGAGATAAATGAAAAAAAAACTAAAATAATAATAATAATAAAGAAAGAAAGAAAGAAAAGAAAAAGGAAAGAAGTGGAGTATTGGTATGAAACGCCCCCATCAAGAGTGTTTAATTAAAATCGAGGTATAGTATTTATTTTACGGATAGTGAGGAAACCATACTAACACCCCCCCCCCCCCCAAAAAAAAAAAAAAAAAAAAAAAAATAACACTAATAAATAAATAATGAAACAAGAGGCCCATGGGCCTTAACGCTCACCTGAGTATATGTTCAAAATTGTTTGCAAAGCGCAAAGATAATATATTAGGTACAGAAACTTTACAAGTTTTCTCAAGTTAATAACTGCCACAAAACTTAATCAGACATACATCCAGTCACATTTCAGTTTATAATTAGCTTATATAATATGCATGGAGTAACTTTAGTACAATGAATAATTTCCAAATCATTAACAAATTTTAGTATACTTATTCAGCTATGTCCTTGATATTTGAACATATATGAACTTGAACCATATACGATCGTCATGTCAATACCTTCAATATTCTTATATACATGCCTATACAAAAAGTTAAAGTTTTCAAGATAATAAGCAACTTATGTCTTCTTTTGCAGCTGTAACCTTGACCTTTGAACACTTGACCTTGAAGCATATATCAAAATGACCGTTGCCGCAATACCTACAATATTCTAATATATATGCCTATACAAAAAGTTAATAGTTTTCAAAATAATTAGCAATTTATATCTTCTTTTGCAGATGTGACCTTGACCTTTGAACATACGACCTTGAACCATATAACAAAATGATCACCATATCAATTCCTACAATATTCTAATGTACATGCCTATACAAAAAGATAATAGTTTTCAAGATAATTAGCAATTTAAGTTTTCTTTTGCAACTATGACCTTGACCTTTGAACACATAACCTTGAACCATATATCAAAACGATCGTTGTCACAATACCTACAATATTCTAATATACATGCCTATACAAAAAGTAAACAGTTTTCAAGATAATTAGCAATTTATGTCTTCTTTTGCAGCTGTGACCTTGACCTTTGAACATATGGCCTTGAAACATATATCAAAATGATCGTCATATTAATACCTACAATATTCTAGAATACATGCCTAAACAAAAAGTTAATAGTTTTTAAGATAATTAGCAATTTAAGTCGTCTTTTGCAGCTGTGACCTTGACCTTTGAACATATGACCTTGAACCATATATCAAAATGATCACGGTCACAATACCTACAATATTCTAATATACATGCCTATAGTTTTGGTAGCCATGGCAACGCCATGAACAAAGTCTGAGTTGCACCGGCCCATATATGCTTCTGACCAAATATCATTGAAATCTGTCCAGCAGTTTTGGAGGAGAAGTCGAAAATAGGTGTTAACGACGCACACACGCACACACGCACGCACACACGCACACACGCACGCACATACACACGCCACGCCATGCCATAAGCTCACATGACCTATCGGTAAGGTGAGCTAAAACCCCAAGTAAGCCGACTATTATACGCAAGAATCGCACTGGGATTCAAAACAAAGCTGTGAGGGGCGCTGCGACCAATAGGCGCGCGTATCGGTCCACTCAGCCACCAATCCCAGTTGAAAAAAAGAGAGTGTATTGTTCCGTTTGTGGTTTGAACTTAAAATGGTAGGTATTTTCACTTAAATGTCTATTCGGTGTTAAAATATATAAAGCGCTATTATTTTTGACATAGATGTATGAGAATTATAAAGACACCTTGTCATGTTTAATTTTTAAAATATAACTTACACTTACAAATGTTATAGCTGTTATGGCTGTAGCTCCACGACTTATTTGAGTATTTTCCCCCTGTTTTTTACATATCCTATAATAATAGTGTATAATAACGCAGTCTACATAATCTAGTTAAATATGATGTTAAACGCATGACAACATCGAGTTTTTATAAAGAGATAGCTTTGTTAGTTTTTTTGTCATAATTAAAGTTTATATTTACTTAACACTTAGTCCATTAATTACATGTATGCTTATTTTCCTTTCAAAATAAATGTCTGGAACAAGGTAAATTAAAGAACATTAATTAACCTCAGTTTTCAAACCAGAGACTAGTGAGCTAGCACCTTAAAAAGTCGCCCCGAGAGCGCGCTAGCACAGAGAAGGCCGTACTACACACTTGCACATACACGTAAAAATGAACTTATTTTTAAATTAATCCATAGAAATAAATAACCTGCTCTAGCTGAAAAGTGTCTGATGCGACGTCAAACAACAATTACCTGAGACTTTCTGTACTTAAATTTCAGGTCAAAGGGTGCCTACGCAATTATGGTGAAGGGTACTTTAAGCAATATTTAAGACCTAATTATTGACTATTTTGATGAATAATTCCAATTTACCTAGAAACGATACCATTTTTTTGGATCGTTTTTAATATGCTCCTAATCTTGTCTATTTCATTCATTAACTGTTTAATTGTCTCAGTCACCTAAATCATTTTTGAACAATCTTTAGATCATACATCACTAAGTGCTGAGTATTTTCGTTCCATTATCCGCAACAGACACTGTATTTGTCAAGATCCATTCTAATTGCGCAATTAGCATTTAATAATTTCAAACTTGCTACTTTTGAACGAATTCAAAAGTAGCAAATGAATTTAGAGTTTTAGAGGTACATATCTTGATCCGACTATTTAACTCCAACGTCAAATCAGTGCTGTTGTATGGAACGGGGACCCGGAGATCCACAAAAACAACGATCAGTAAGATTCAGACCTTCGTCAACCGGTGTCTGCGTCGTATCCTCTCAATACACTGGCCAGAGACCATACGGAACATCAACCTCTGGCAACAGACGAATCAGCGCCCAATGGAGGAGGAAATTCTCAGAAGGAGATGGGGTTGGCTGGGCCATACTCTTAAAAACCAGCAACGAACACAACCAGGCTGGCACTTACTAGGAACCCTCAGGGAAAAAGAAAGAGAGGAAGATCCCGCAATACATGGCGCCGAGACCTTGATGCAGACGTCAAGCTAACTGGAAAGACTTGGAGACAGCTGCAGCAGATGTCACAAAACAGGCAGAGATGGAGGGCAGTCGTTGATGGCCTATGCTCCAGGAGGAGCGAAGGGCCTAAATCTAAATAAGTAGTAAGTATCTTGATGCGACTTTTAATACTTATTCGATCATTCATTAACGGCTGAATGTTTCTTTTCCCTATGACCTACAGCATAGATTTAATATTTCTTTATTTGATGTTAAAAAGTTATGATGAATGTACAATGTGTGGGTTTGTGCAAACCATTTTTTCTGATCTGCTTAGTGATATGCCGTAATAAAGGCGACCATAGCTACCATGATTAATATACACCAACAACATCACACAGTACTCTGTCCATTTTAATGGTACCGGACCAATCAGCAAAGATCTTCGATGGACACTTGTCCACTGGGGTTAAGTATGTTATACATACAAAAGATGTAGACATGCAAGGACTTAAATGTATAAATCTATCATACAGTATACATATTATACATATACGGTCAGCAAAATAATGATGATCAATTGTGCTGAGAGAGAGAGAGAGAGAGAGAGAGAGAGAGAGAGAGAGAGTGAGAGAAAATTCTTGCTGCTATAACGGCACACATCGTAATAAATCTTTTTTATATAAACATATGTATATGGTATCTTATAAAATTACCTTATTATTTATAGAATCTGTTTAAGCATGTGTCCTTCTCTTCAGAAAATGGATTCCATAACAAACTTGATTCAACAAACTCCAACTAAACAGGTTATACGCAATATTTAATTTTGATCGGAGAAGTGCATGTACATACTAAAAATAGAGTAAAACGTCCTTCTCCGTCAGGGATGAATAAAGATTAAAGAGGACTGTGTCTGTTATATACGTTATAAGTAATGTTACATAAAAATGTTTTATCGGGCCAGGCAGAAAAATAACTCGTTTAAATGAACCTCATTGTGTTAAAGTGAAAGCAACCAGTCATATACAAAGGGGACGGAAAAAGACACTTAAACTTTCTTTAAATTCGTGAATAAACTGAAATATATAAATAGCCCCCAGCTTCCTTTATATACATCGACATTACGGAAGCAGGGTGATATTTTATAATGTTATGACAGCCACTATTAAATGTATCATTACTCAAGTATATCTTAACGAGCACCTGTTGTTGTTTGTTATGTTTTGTATTTTTCTGTCGTATTTCTGCCGCTATCTTGGTATCTTAATTGGTATCTGTCTGTGATATATATATATATATATATATATATATATATATATATATATATATATATTCTATACTAAAAAATAGAGATAACAAAAGACAACCAGTTGATTAAAACAAACAGTCTTGATGTATGTTATATAGTTAAAATAATCTTTTTTCGATAGAACATTGCGGTTAAAATAAAACTGAGGTAATAAATGAAAGAACCAATTATAAGACCAACATTAAATATAAAAATTAGAACAATTTGCACTGCCTTTGATTTATGTATCCGATTAGGATTTAATTGACCAAATGAGATAAAAAATTATCAAGTTGAAATTAAATGAATCATAGATAATCAGAAATAAACCACGCCTTGGTAAAATCAGCTGACAGAAATATAGAAATATAGACACAGATAAGAATTCTGAGTTATGATTTTTCTTAGCAAATTTTACAACGAATTAACATTTTAAAACAAAAAGTAAGAAATATGTTAGGAGCTTGATCAACCTTAACGTGGCGATTTAACTAATCTTTGACGTTTCATCCTATTACATGTATATCTAATTCGCTATTTGTTTTAACATAAGCGAATGAAGACCAACTCGACTTTCTGAAACAAAAGGAATGTCATGTTGTTTTATGGTTCTTAATTTATAATTAACAAAACCGCCATTCCCTAAAATTGTATCATGGTTCAGTGACTCGGTCAGCGTAACAAATTACAAAACCGTTAACAGTTAACACATAATGAACACAGAGCGTCTTGAAAAATAAATTTTAGTTTTATAACAAAGTAAAATTGCAAGTAACCTAAAACTTGTTCATCATACACCTTTCTAGCTTGTCTGATGTATATGTTCCGCAAATAGTATAGTAGCATATATATACGGAATACAAGGGCCACCGAATTTGAAAACGTATAATAGGATGAAACGTCAAAGATTAGTTAAATCGCCACGTTAAGGTTGATCAAGCTCCTAACAAATTTCTTACTTTTTGTTTTAAAATGTATTTAATCACAAACAATTTTTGAAGGTTACATATTGACGACTACATCAAACTAGAAATTGTTTATGCTTTAATGGTTCTGGTCCATTAAACACTTTCAGTCAGATTAATAGGGTTTAACGTCCCGGTCAAAATATTTCACTTATACATGTATTTATAAAATATGTTTACACTACACTGTAGAATTTTCTAAAAAAGAATCTTTATAAAGCTCCTGACCGCGGCTGACGTTGTTAAAAGTTTTACTGGAATGTAGTATTTGTATTAGTCATTGTTTCCGTCCGCATGTTCGCAACAGTTTCTACTCCTATATCATCCTAACATCTATCTGGAATTTTGAATATTGATAGTTTGTATCCATATCTCATCGAAGCCACGGAATGGATTATGATAAAACTTGGTAGCTAAATAAGCTTTTGGCATGGAGGTGCATGCCACCTTGTATGCTTGACAGATTTTTAATTCAATTGCAATCTAAGATTTAGAACCATTGATTTTTCCATTTCATCGTAAACTTAATAATCTACAGTGTATTGTAAAACTAATGTTCTTAAAGCCAAGTTTTTATGAAAGCATCATTACTTATAGTATTTGTGTTAATTTCCTACTAATTATGCTAATGTTAAAAGTTTTTGTCTTTTTATTTCTACTACATTGATAATTTCAATTTACAGAGTTATCATCAGTCATTAGTATATGGCAAGAATCCGGTATATGTTTTTTTCCACGCGGCTGGTCAACTATGGCAAGTTGTCATTACAGCCGGTGCCCGCCCAAATTCGAGATGTTTAACGAAACGTGTCAATAAATGTGTCATGTGCTAAGTTTTGACGTTTTTTAAAAAATATATTTAAAAATTTAATAAAAAATAGTTTTTTCTGATACATTATTTTAAAAAAAATCAAAAATTAGAACAAGACACACAATGTATGTATCAATTCATTGTGTGTCACATAGGTTTCTAAACGTAAATGCCTTATTGTGTTTGCGAAGTACACCAAGTATGTACAAAAAATTCTAGATACATTTGCACGATATAAAAAAGAGAACAAAAAATATTTATAATCATAATGCTAAAACTGAAACATACAAATAATGATAATAATTTATTGATTTTTGAGGATTGCAAAATGTGTGACAAGGGAAGCAAATCTTTATGCTATTTTTATTAAACAATTATGTTAAATTTAACATTTTCTAACAGAAACGTAATTTTTCTTTTTTTCTTTCTTTCTTTCTTTTTTTTTTTTTTTTTTTTTTTTTTTTTTTTTTTTTTTTTGAATAAGGAATTAAGCGTTTAAGGAGTTTAAGACTTTTTATTTTTTTTTTCTTTTCTATATTTATTCCGAACCGAGAGAATGCTTATAGGTTTACCGGTATGTTTGTTTATAATTTTACTTTTATCAACAAAACAATGATTACTGATATAAATTGTGACTTTGTGACTGAAAGATGTTACATTTTAAGCAGGAATCATACAAAATAGAGATTTACGAACACAAAGATTATGTATTTTCTGGGTTTTTTTTATATTTAAACACTCAATTTATTTTTTTGTTTCCTTAGTTAAGAACCTTTTATGTTTTACACACGAGTATAATTTTAGCATGTTTTTTCATTCCTATTCAAATCTTTTGAATGTTTGATATTTCCTACCTTAATGTTGATATAACTTTAAATATCAACGTGAAATCTGTTGTCTGGGCTTGTTTTCTAAACTTGTTTCTTATATTGAAATGTGTTTTATATTACTGTTGCTTTTACTTTTATAAACATAATTTTAAACTTTAAAAGTGTCAGTAGTAAAATACGTGCTGCAGTCATCACCATTATCCAATTATTTATTTACTTATAAAATATCGGGAATATAAAGTTTTTGTTGCGATTTCTCAACATAACAAATCTTTAATTTGCATCATTTGTTACGTCATTAAACATCATTTACGGCCGTCGTCACAATATTGTTGATAAGTATGTAGTCACTGTATTCTAACTTATACTGGATATATTTGACTTACCATACTTCCTTTCCTTTCTTTCCCAAAATTGACTTGCACGTGACGGGTGCAGCTAGCTAGACAGGATGTTCTTACCCTTCCGGAGCACCCGGCCTCACTTCCTTGATGGAAGTTCACGTGTATAACTAATTTTGCCAGCTTTCAAAGTTTTTATTTTGTTTTTGGGATTGCGATTTTGACAAGGACTAGTATGTTTGTTTTATTTTTATTACAAAGAAAACAACGAAAAAATATGCTGTTTTAAATTAAGAATGAAAGGCTTTGAATGAAAGAATATACAGACGTTGGACAAAAGTATTTGCACGATAATGTGAAAAGACGTCATTTCAGCGACCTTGCAATTTTCATCAACACCGGTTCAAATAATTTAGGTCAATTGTTATCGGAAGGCATAACATCGTGGCACACGGTTTTTGTTAAAAAAAACCTAAATCAACAAAACTGAGAAAAGTATAAATGTATGGCATACACTTACCTTAATATTTGGTGATGTACCCACGGGCTCTGCGTACCCTTGCTAAACGTTCCGGCAAGGTGTGATATAAATTTTGAATATATTCAGCTGTGAATGATGTCCATATATTGAAAATGTGATTATAAAGGTCATCATTGGAATGAATAAGATGAGACGCAAGTCTGATATTGTTCTTAATTTTCAACCAAACGTTTTCAATTGGATAAATATCTGGTGATTGTGCCGGCCATTTAAAGGACTGTATATTATTTTCTTCTTTGTATGCATTTGTTATACGAGAACGATGGACGGGGGCATTGTCATCCATAAACGAAAAATCTGTATTTGGAAAGTGTCTAGCAATAACAGGCCATAAATTTTCTTCTAAAATGTCTATATATTTTGTGGAATTAATAGTACCGTTGACTCTTGAAAGCGTACCGACGCCATTATAAGTTATGCACCCCCATATAACGCTATATTTTTTCTGAACACCTGAAGGTAACCATGCCTCGTCACTTTTTCGCCATAAATAAACCTTATTATTACCTCCCAACACAATCTGAGACTCATCTGAAAATATGACATTTTTCCATTGATTTTCAACTGTCCACAGCCTTCTTTCAAATCACGCTTCACACGGTTACACACATAGATTCTTATTTTCTTTTTACATACACATCGTCTGTACTTATTTTTTTCTCAAACACCCCCAAACTGTTTTTTCTGATATATTTAATTTCCGAAATGTGCACATCTGGCACATCAAAATTAAACTGGTATTTGTATTATATATTTAAGTTATTTTTTGCATTAAATTCATTTGTGACATCGGACAAAATGGAATTTCTATTCATTCTTACTTGCCGTATGAATGACCTGGACGCTCTAACACTGATCAATTTTTTTTTTCTGCCACTTCGTTTGCGATTTTCTTGTGATCCAGTTAATAAAAATTTTTCCAAAAACTGTAAATGGTAGATTTAGGTATCCCTAAAATTTCTGCAACTTTTCCATAACTTTTTCCCTCCCGAGTTAATTTAATAATGATATTTTTACACCCTATACTAATATTACCCGATTTTCGCCCCATGTTGGATTTTCTGTAATTGTTGATGATCTAAAAATAGCACACGACAACAAAAATGACCTAATATATACTTTGACCTTGTATATTAATATATTCATACGGTGTAGAGGGAAACCTTATGTATCAATATTTATACCACATTGAAATACAGCATAGCGCATATCGGAGAGTTAAAATCGCGTCACCGTGCATATACTTTTGTCCAACGTCTGTATGTATGTATATATATATATATATATATATATATATATATATATATATATATATATATATATATATATAAAATTTTATCATGCTACTATCCTACTTCTAAAATTCTTACTACTACTACTACAGTAATTATAATATAATATTGTAAGGATATCGCTGTACAATTTTAAGCACGTCTTTTGTTTCCTTTCAAAATCTTTTAAACGTTTGATTACTCTTACTCTTATGTTGACATAACCCTTTCTTCAATTTCGAATATTAATGTGAAATCTGTTGTCTGGGCTTGTTTTGCAAACTGGTTTTTTTTTTTTTTAAATTGCGATGTGTTTAATATTACTGTTGCTTTCACATTAAAGCAACATTTACCGGTAAAAACGACAAAAAACATGTTTAAAGCATCTTTTAATGAAAAATAATCTTTAGATAAAATTCGTCATTGTTTGACCACTGGTTTCATGACAAAAATTTTAATTTTCTTCAAAAACAAGTTAATTAAACATTGTCTTTAATTTTTGTTTTGTCTATTGAGATATAACCTAAATGAGGACTCTGCACTTTGAACAAATCCCGCGTAGCGGGGTTATGCAAAAAATGCATGGTCCTCTTTCAAGTTATTTCTCAATGACCGAATAAAATCGAAGGCATTGCGTAAATTAAATTACATAAACAAGAGGGCCATGAAGGCCCTGGACGCTCACCTGAAAATGATGTACACTCAGCTTGATTTTGGCAAACTGGAGCTTCTATTCTTAAAAAAGATTTTTTCCTATATTTCGAGCTAGTGACCTACTTATTGACACAAAATGACCCATATAAAAACTTGAGCTAGCTTTTGTCAAGAGCATCATTCTGAGACAGTTTGATAAGATTGGTCTAAAATGGATCCCCTCATATGTGTTAACAAGGTTTTTATATAATTCGACCTAGTGACCTACTTATTGACCCAACATAGCCAATATACAAACTCGAGCTAGCTTTTGTCAAGAGCATTATTCTGACTAAGTTTGATGAAGATTGGACTAAAATCGGGTCCTCAGCAGTGTTAACAAGGTTTTCTTACAAGTTGACCTAGTGACCTACTTATTGACCCAACATGGCCCATATACGACCTTGAGCTAGCTTTTGTCAAGAGCGACATTCTGACTGTGTTTGATGAAGATTGGACTAAAATTGGGTCCTCAGGAGTGTTAACAAGGTTTTTCTACAATTTGACCTAGTGACCTACTTATTGACCCAACATGGCCAATATACAATCTTGAGCTAGCTTTTGTCAAGAAGTTTATTCTGACTAAGTTTGATGAAGATTTGACTAAAATTGGGTCCTCAGGAGTGTTAACAAGGTTTTTCTACAATTTGACCTAGTGACCTACTTATTGAACCAACATTGCCCATATACGAACTTGAGCTAGCTTTTGTCAAGAGCATCATTCTGACTAAGTTTGATGAAGATTGGACTAAAATTGGATCCTCAGGAGTGTTAACAAGGTTTTATTACAATTTGACCTAGTGACCTAGTTATTGACCCAACATGGCCCATATAAGAACTTGAACTAGATTTTTTAAGGATGATCATTCTGACTAAGTTTGATGAAGTTTGGACTAAAATTGGGTCCTCAGGAGTGTTAACAAGGTTTTTCTACAATTTGACCTAGTGACCTACTTATTGACCCAACATGGCCCATATACGAACTTGAACTAGCTTTTGTCAAGATGATCATTCTGACTAAGTTTGATGAAGATTGGACTGAAATTGGGTTCTCAGGAGTGTTAACAAGGTTTTTCTACAATTTGACCTAGTGACCTACTTATTGACCCAACATTGCCCATATACGAACTTGAACTAGCTTTTGTCAAGATGATCATTCTGACTAAGTTTGATGAAGATTGGACTGAAATTGGGTCCTCAGGAGTGTTAACAAGGTTTTTCTACAATTTGACCTAGTGACCTGCTTATTGACCCAACATTGCCCATATACGAACTTGAACTAGCTTTTGTCAAGATGATCATTCTAACTAAGTTTGATGAAGATTGGACTGAAATTGGGTCCTCAGGAGTGTTAACAAGGTTTTTCTACAATTTGACCTAGTGTCCTACTTATTGACCCAACATTGCCCATATACGAACTTGAGCTAGCTTTTGTCAAGAGGATCATTCTGCGAAAGTTTGATTAAGATTGCACTTAAATTGTGGCCTCAGGAGTGTTAACAATCAAAAGTATACGCACGACGCACGATGCACGACGCACGTCGCACGACGCACGACGCACGACGCACGCCGGACAATGACCCACCACAATAGCTCACTTGAGCACTTTGTGCTCAGGTGAGCTAATAAAGAGACCACCACCCCCAAATTAAATGTTTTTTCTATCAAATTAATTCGCATTAATTTTGTATTTTCGGGTAGCATGTTGTCCTTGGTAACTGTCGACACTTGCTGATTTTAGTATCCATATTGACAGTGTCAGTTTTGATATGCAGTCAGTATTTTCTAATGACTATGTGGCTGGTTTTGTGCATTTTGAATTTTTAAATACTGACTGGAATTTATTCGGACACTAGAGCCAACACATGATTTGAATTCAGAACGGCAGCTGCAAATTCTGTTAAAGTTGAAACCCCTTCACTAAAACACCATCGGTTTCATAGTCTTTATTTAAAAAAACCCCAAATTTTCCCATTTTGACGTATCTAAGTCATCTAGTGGTCATGTTTTAGATTATGTATAAAATTATCGTCCGCACTCCCAAGAAATTCTGTAACGCGTCTTTGTAACTCGTCTTTGCTTTTGCTTGCAAAAGCACAAGGGAGAAAAAGTAATTTTTTTTTTATTTTTACTTTTATTTTAATAGTAATTGGACGAACGATGCTAGTTTTATTGTGATCTTTACTGCAACATTATTACTGAATAAAAATGTACTATTTTCTACTTTTGTTGTTGTATACATTGTTTACATTCCGCCATCATTTACAAAAAAAGTAGTTCCGTCAATGGTCGGGTCTTGGTAAAACAGTCTATGAGGAAATGACTCTAACTTTTAAGCCAATCAAAATGCATGAAAATGGTATAATTTAATTATAACTGAAGGCCTTTTGATTTTTAAAGCCATAAAAACTGGATAAAAATATTGCAATTTTTTATGTTTGCTGACAAAGACAGAACAGTGCACCATGTTTATGTTGTCACAAATGTGATTTGTAGATACTTTTCTGAAAAAGACACAGGTAATGATATTTTTTAGGAATCAAGATTAATAGTGAAAAATTTGCTAGGGTCCCGGCTATACCAACTTCTTTCTAAAATAATATAAAATATAATATTATAATATATAGAAACACCTTATTTTTCTTACTTTTTGGCTATGAAAAAATACTTGCCAATAAAAATTTTTTTTGTTTATGCATTTGCTATTTTGTCTGTTTTTAAATTATAGTTATTTAATTAGTTCTTCAGCTTCTTTATTAATTCAAAATATCATTTTTTCAAAATAATGCAAATAAATTCATATAAATATCTTTGCATGTGGAGTTTGGAAACCCTTATAATTAACAAACTTCAAGTAGTGAAAATAAGTTTGCTAACAAATCTAAATTGTGCACGTTATGTAAATCATAATAACAGTATCAAAATCAACAATGGTTATCAGCTTTATTGTTATCAGCAGGTCTTATCAATACCGTAGCTAAAAAAGCTTCTACTTTTTCGTATTCATGTAACTATACACCGAATTACCCTCCGTTCACACAAGAGACAGAATTTAATGTTATTGGCACATTCATCACATGTTATTAAATGTCCACATGGTAGGAATGTAACAGTGCTTTTCTTCAATAAACATTTCTTGCATAAACTGACTTGTAATCTGGCTTGTATTCTGGTACTATGAGAAGATCCTCTAGCTGAAAAAATGAAATATTTGTCACTCAGAAGCTCACGTATGTTTTGTATTGAATTTTAAAAAATCTACGTTTTTAAAATGGCAATCTAAAAATATGTTAACCATATTATTTTAATATGCATCACAGAAATATGTATGTTTGTGTTTTATTAACACAAATGATAATAATTAAAACCATTTTTCTTGTGCTTTCACTTAATGACTTAATTAACAGGAAAAAGTAGACAAATTTGACTTAATTTCTCAGTTTGATATGTTTTGAGTTTCAAGTGTTGATTGTTAAAAAAGTAACTAACCTGATTTTTATATATGATCTCAAGCTAGTTACTTATTCCATGTAAGTGATTAATTTCAGCCTACTTTACAATTTTTTTTACATATTCCATTATGCACATATTATCTCATATTAAAGAATCTGTACATGATAGAAATTAAGCCTCAACTGCATGGCCCCGTACCAGTAATTTGGACAGTGTTACATTGGTTTGGGCATTGGTTCTCAAAACATGATATTTTAGCGTTGTCGACCGAAAATGACTTAAGCTTTTTTATTTTTTAAGCCTCGGCTAGTTGGCTTCTTACAAGTGCTGGATTGGAATAGGCTTACCTGTGTTTCTTTGCTGTTCATCAGTACTTGATGGCTGTGAAGGCATATGACTAACCGATATCTGGAATAATAATTAAAATGTGTTTAAAGAATAGACAAATAAATGCAATGGTCAAAACACCCAAGAGCTAGACACAAGTAACAACGTAAAGCTAGACACTATAACCACGCGTTTATACACTAGTTAAAATTATATCTATTTTAGTATATTTGTAAACATTCAACTTGAAATGGAAACCAAACAGTGACCTAACATTTTAAAAAAAAATCTATTAAATATTTCTAATTTTACAAAAAGAAAATTAAAATTGTTGTTATCATTTTTATTATGTTATGTTTAAAGAATTGCGTAAATGCATGATTTTGTACCTTACTGCTTAAAAAATCAATAGCAAAATATGTCAATGCAAAGAGTTCGGCTTAAGTGTTGAACTATGGAGAAAAGGTGTAACTTTATACCATATTCACACACACACACACACACACACACACACACACACACACACAGAGAGAGAGAGAGAGAGAGAGAGAGAGACTTACTCTTGAGTCTATGTGAATCCTTTCATTGAATCGACTATATATTGTATCAATAAATCTAGTCCCCTTCATCTTACAGACAAAGGCACAGTGCGGGAACCATCTGGCATGCTCTATCCAAGGATCGTCATCAGAATCCCACTGACGCAGTCCGCCATCACAATAAAAACAAATTACCAAGTCGTCATATCCTAAAAAAAGACAGCATTCTCAAGCTTAACATCTAAATTCACTAATAAGGCACAACTACGTGTAGCAAGGTAAAGTTATATTATAATGCTGTAGTTTTGGTTGTAAATAAGCGTTTATTATATTAATGCAAACATACAAGCATGATACAATTTCTCATTACATCAAAATACAAGCATTCCAAGAAATAAAATTCACGAAAGTGGCAAATCGACACATACGTTACTGTCACCAAGTTAAGTCGCGTTATGATTTTTGTTTCCTACATGAAATGTTAAACAGTTCTGTAATCAGGTAAAATACATATCACTTCCTAACACAGCAACACGTATATTAGTAATCACTAGCTAACTTGTCTATGTAAAATGATTTTAAATGACGTGGTGAAATAAATGTCGCTAGCGACGTGATACATACGATACCATATTGTTTGGAAACGTTTTTATTAACTTAAAAAGCTACAGATAACTAGTTTCCATTATTTAGACAAGACAAAGATCATTAAAATATATAATCTACACTTATTTATTAGGTGTTTCCCTGAATTCAAATATTATCGACGAGAGAAGGCGTTTCACATGGAGGTTATATAATCACTCTTATTACAATAAAACTTTTTTCTTTTTTGTCGTTGTGAAATGTGATGTGTAATTTCAAGTTAAAACACGATTTAAAATTTTAAACTATTATATTCTTTATGTTTTAATTAAATCTGCTTTGTAAAAGCCAGTATAGCAAGTTACATGTAAATAACAAGAAAATACATAAAAGGTATAAAATAGCAAAGGTGTAAACATATTAAAAATTCATTGCCTTTAAACTTTCAAAGTGTGATAAGTTTTGATAAATAGGTTTGACTCTGAAAAACTAAGACAGTTGGATTTTATTAACAGAGTCATTTAAGAATTGACTTCGTGTTCGGTAACGTATATGAGGGTATGAAAGCTATTAAAGCACATAGAAGTTGCAAACTACCACTAGCGTTCATACCAAACACCAAGTAAATTCTTATACTTAAAATTCTTGGCATATTCCTGGCATGCTCTATAAAAGAATTTATTGAGCTGTTAAGAAGGGAGTCTAACAATAGTTCATATAGTACAAAATATTAGCTACTGTAAACATAATATAAAAATTATTATTTGGATACTTTAGACTGTCACAGACAGCTTATGTATATAATGTTTACAATGTATGTATATATATCATGACAAAATCTGCAGTAAATTCGTTACATAGTTCAATAAGTTAAACAATATCAAAACACATTACCTGTATAAAAGAAACCGGCTTCTGATAGTTCTGTAGGAGTTCTGTTAAACTCTGGCCTCCAATTGGTATATGTTTGAAGCCGAATAAAGTAGTTGTCATAAAACGGGTGGTGTGGTTTATAATTCTACAGTATAAAAATAGAGTACAATTGATCTTCCACAATCTAAAACACGAAGCCCTTTGTACCTGAAAAAATTATTGACCACAGACATTATTAAATGTAACGCAATGATCGGAAAGATGCCAATCTATATAACATTTAACTTTTAGTGAGATTTTTAAAGCTTTGATTTTTAGTTTATGCTACCATATGTTTTATTGAAAAAAACTATCTATTCAGGGAGTTTATGGTGATTAAGTAATGTGTATTACAATATCATGAATACCTTTTTACATGTGATTTGAACACGGTCTATAAATCCTTGTCCAGTTTTGTCCCTCAGATAAGAACATTCTGGAGAATAGCGGGCATGTGCCGTCCAAGGATCGTCATGGAAACCCCAGTCCTTTAAACCAATACCACAGGAAAAACACCTTACATGATCTGCTTGACCTGTAAAAGAATGTAAAATTTAAAAGCAATGTAAAACCTTTTCTATTATTGGTTTTCTTTAAGCCAGAACATATTTACATAATGTAAAATTTAAAAGCAATGTAAAACCTTTTCTATTATTGGTTTTCTTTAAGCCAGAACATATTTGCTGTACATAGTCCAAAAAATGAGTTACAAAGAAACACAATAGTAACAAAGATAAAAGAGTGGATTCTTATATAAAATCATGTACATGCTTCATGCAAGTGTGATAACTTCAACGCTAACAGCCAAACAAATACAAAAGTCATATAATCAAACTAATAAAAACTCCAAGTTGTAACATTTGTAATCTGCTATAAACTTTTGTAGAATGATGTTTGATTATAGTTTTAGGATCTTATTATTATCAACCTTCAAAAAATGCGCATTTATGTTAGTTCTGAGAAGTTAAATGTATTAGAGGCATAACACATAAGTGATTTTAAACCTTACTTTCTTCGGTTTTATTGTTCATCTAGTCGGCCATCCTCTAGTCTTTAAAAAGAACATAAACCCTTTTTTTGGTATAATTAGAACTGTGTCTCCTTGAAAGATTTTTAATACCTAATATGATTAAAATAGTTTCTGAATTATTCAATTTAATTTTCCAAAAAGATGTTGAATAGGATAGCACAATGATAAATTGACTCAGTTTCCTGTGGATTGTAGGAACTGCAATGGTGCGCCCAATCAAACTGAAAGACCCAATATCCCAGGGAATATTACGGATTACAATTCTGTTCTAAAACGTATTGACTCACGTACCTTTGAATATGATAAATGGAAATGATATCTTCAAAAAAAAAAAAAAAAAACCAAAAAAACAAAAAAAAAAAAAAACAAAGAATTATTTGCTTTGTCTGCATCAGAGTGTAACATTCTATTCACTTATTTAACTGTTTGAAATTTTTATTACCTGTATAATAAAACCCAGCTTCAACTAAAAAAGTGCTGTTCTGTTTGTTGTTGTGATTCCATGTAGTAAATGAAGCTGTCCTAAGGACGGTATTCTGATACTGGCGATTAACAGAATTTAAATCAGTAGGAACTGTTCTTAATTTTTGGAATTGTCCACCTGGATAACATACAGATCTACGGAAGTCTACTTGGTTCATATTTCTTCGTGAAGACGGCGATACACCCATTGAAAATAAAGTGTTCATAAATGAGCCTTTAAGTCGATATTTAAGAAATTCACACCTAGGAGAAAAAGCCTGGTGAACTTTCAATGGGACATCGTCTCTTTTCCATTCAGTAATTCCAACACCACAGCTGTAACATTTAACTGTTGTATCACACCCTGTAAAATAAAAACCGGCATCTGCGAGTTTGGTCGTAAAAACTGGTATAATGGAGGTCCAGTGGATAAATGATAGCAATCTGTTTTGATACACACTCATGTCGGATAAAGTCTCCATGTTTTACTGTTTTCAAGGCAATGGCTATAATAAATATTTTTCTATAGTTAAAACATGTTTGACTTATGTAATATAATTCAAAATAAAAATATTAAGAAAGAAAGAAAGCAAATACGGAAGAAAGAAAGAAAGATGAAATTTTTAAAAAATACTGACAAAATTATTCTAAGTTTAACAAAGCAGATAATATAACTATCACATTTATTTATTAAGTTTAAAAGCGGAATACGGAAATACGTACCTTTACTGAAATATCATAAGATTCAAAGTATTTTTGATTAAAAAATTCCTTCAATTTGTGTTTTAGTGACGAAAAAATTTTTTTTTAAAAGCAAATCGTTTTCAACATTGTAACAAATAATCATTTATACTTTTCTATTCCTATATACAGCTTATACAGCTAATAATTATTACAATTTTGTACTTCGCGGAAATACCTATAAGTAGAATAAAAAGCCAATTCTTGTCCAATCACAGTCATCTAAAAAAAGGGGCGATTCTGTTATTTAATGCCTCATCATTTATCTGACGATCATCGGTTCGTTTGTTACTGTAATTAACACAGCGTAGTTTAAAATGTTCCCGATTTGACCTATATTGCTAGTCACTGCACTGCTGACGTTGAGATCAGTAATGGTCTACACAATTTTTTTTTTTTTTTTTTTTTTGTAAATAATAATTCATAAAAATGAAATGTCATGATATAGATTTTTCGTGATTTTTAGTAAGTGTTAAAACGACGACTTCAAAATATTATATAGCTTTACTTTTTAGTCAAATAAATTTCAATATTTTGTTACCGATATTAAACGAGGAAATCCTGAATAAATCAAATAAGACATTTATACTTTTCTATTCCTATATACAGCTCATACAGCTAATAATTATTACAATTTTGTACTTCGCGGAAATACCTATAAGTAGAATAAAAAGCCAATTCTTGTCCAATCACAGTCATCTAAAAAAGGGGCGTTTCTGTTATTTAATGCTGCATCATTTATCTGACGATCATCGGTTCGTTTGTTACTGTAATTAACACAGCGTAGTTTAAAATGTTCCCGATTTGACCTATATTGCTAGTCACTGCAATGCTGACGTTGAGATCAGTAATGGTCTACACAATTTTTTTTTTTTTTTTTTTTTTTTTTTTTTTTTTTTTGTAAATAATAATTCATAAAAATGAAATGTCACGATATAGATTTTTCGTGATTTTTAGTAAGTGTTAAAACGACGACTTCAAAATATTATATAGCTTTACTTTTTAGTCAAATATATTTCAATATTTTGTTACCGATATTAAACGAGGAAATCCTGAATAAATCAAATAAGACATTGATTCAATGTAGAAAAATTTTTAAAAATAAACTTACTGATAATCGAGAAGATTTTTGTGGAACAGAAATGTTCCACCTTTCATACGGATACTTTTCATATCAAAACTTGTTTTGAAAACTTGTCTCTTCATCTTTCCTGAACACAGTACAAGTTGAACCTTGAAGAAACCAAGATCATTGTAGAGTTTACGTTCATACAGATGACACTTTATGAATGATATGCATGACGCATAGGTCATTAAAATAGATTCCAATCATTTTCTAATTATAGCTTTTGGATTTTCCCTTAAAAATCTAAAAATACTTTTTCTTTGGAAATCCCCTGTAGTAAATTTTAGAATTTGTTGTTGTTTTTTAACCTTAACGGTGACATTAAACGTTAGGGTATTTCCTATACGAAAAACACCCTTTGAAAAACCGTTCCTTCTTGTGTGTGTGTATGTTTTATGCATGGCTCTGTGACGTCAGTTAACTGGAAAATTTATTAATCAATAAAAGGTCAAAAGGAACAAAAACTACACAATGCTTACAGACAAAACTACCGTATGTGAAGGAATATTGCACGTGAATATGTTACATAACTTATATGCCTTTTCTATACAATCCAAATAAAAATTTATAGATAAACAGTAATAAATATAAAAAATTGGAAGCTTGTAAAGAAATGGTTTGGTGAAAAAAACGTATATCTATTATATATATATATTATACTCTAGTATCTCAAAAGCTCTAAAATGTCTTATATTACGCTAGTAACTTTGTTTATGATTTTATAGAATTGCAAATTACAAACTTTGATTGGATTCAACTAACGTAAAACAGAACGAAATTGTTTATACTCAAGTTTATAATTCATAATCAAAATACCTTTTATTCATCATTTAGGTTGACAAAGATTTTGTCAAATGTTCGTTTTTTGATTTATTATCTTTAGTTGTGCGTCAATGTCTTTGTCGAAGAATTTGACTATGATCTGTTAATCATAAAGTTATACTAGCGGAAAAAAATAACTGTGCATGACTGAAATGTGAGATTATAAAATAATTTGAAAATGCAAAGCAATGAATAATTTCGTATTTGTTTTATTAGATATTTCTTTACAAATTCATGTCATTGAAAAGGTTACAGATACTGTTATTTCATACGCAGGGGACTAGAAACATAGCAGATAGTAAAAGTCAGTTCACAAGATCAGCATCGTGTGTTACCACCATTAGCATTGACACAGGACTGACAGCGACGCCTCATAGAGTTGATTAAATGCCTAAAGAATCCTTGAGGGATGTTGTTCAATATCTGATCTAACGCTTGGGCCAACCCTTGCAATGTAACAGGCTGATTGGGCAGATGATGTAATCGGCGTTCCATTTCATCCCATACGTGTTCAATTGGAGAAAGATCGGGTGAAACGGCTGGCCACGGTAACACATTGACGTTATGCTGGCCAGAAAATTCATTGCAACCCGTGCGACGTGTGGTCTTGCTGAAAAGTGACGTTACGTTGCTGTCCTTGAATGAATGGGATGACATGGGTCTCTAGGATTCATCACGGTACCGTACAACGGTCAAATTCCCGTCGATGACTACCAGAGGAGTTCTGTCATTCGCTGTGATGCCACCCCAAACCATTACACTGCCCCACCAAACGAACGTTGTTCCACCACACACGCGTCATGGAAACGTTCTCCAATGCGCCGATGCACTCTGGAGCGTCCGTCACTGCTGTTTAAGTGCAATCTGGACTCATCGGTGAATACAATTTGTGCCCAGTCTCATCGATTGAAGCGTAAATGTGTTCTGCTCCATGCAAGACGAGCTGTGCGTTGACGTCGTTGTAGAATTGGACGGATTGCCGGACGTCGTGGGTGAATATGTCTTTCCCGTAAACGATTCCGTACTGTTCTGGGGCTGATTGGGCGTAGTCCAGGAATGCTCCGGGCAGTAGTACTGGCAGTTTGGAAACGGTTCCGGAGGTGCACAAGCCGGGTATGGATGTCTTGCTGACGTGTCGTTACGCGTGGACGTCCTGAACGAGGGCGGTCTCTAGTGGTGCCAAACTGTTGGTATCGTCTCCATAAAGCATAAACAGTGTTTCTGTGGACACCAAAATATCTAGTGACAAAGCTTTGGGTCATACCAGCCTCAAGCATACCAATTGCGCGTAGGTGATCATTTTTATTTAGCCTAGGCATTACACTATGGAAGCTTTCAACCGAATAAATTTGCTTTTCTGGTTTTCTGGTGTCCATACAAACAAACAACAGTAAATTATTCCTAAAATATTGTCACACTGAAATGCTGGGCGACAATTGCGTGAAAACCGACCCGTGCGCATGAAGCGTAAAAATCACGGGCAATTGATGCAATGACGAAGCGATATGATAGAGGTATATACACTAACCATTTGTGCAAATTTTAAGATTGATACATTCAGTAATAATAGCGAAATTATAAATTTTATTGATGCACAGTTATTTTTTTCCGCTAGTATATAAATATACAGTAAAACTTCGATCGCTCGAACGTCGTTGCCTCGAATATCCGGGATCACTCGAAGTCATCTGTTGGTGCCGACCAATTTCCTATTATATCCTATGTAAATAAACCTCGATGGCTCGAACTCGAATACCCCCGCTCGCTCGAACAATAAATATTTTTTAAAAGTATAAAGTTAGTCAAAATTCAACTTCTTTCGCTCGAATACAGTTTTTGCCAGAAGGACATGTGGTCCTGGTCATTGTAAACAAAACACAAGCTGAAGCCATATTACAGATTTCATCAAAAGTAATAGAGTGGAAATGATTAATCTTGACAGTTACCTATAATTAATTAATTATTAATTAACCTACTAAGAGAATGTCGATATGCTCAGTTCTTTAATCTCTTAATCCGATTACGACACGCGGAAGTGTTTGATCGCTATTTTTAAAACACCTCAGTCGCTCGTGCCTTATAATTGCACATGATAATTCTGTAATTTACATGCCCTTGGAATATGTATAGTAATGTGTATTATCGTTATTTCCCGTGATTAAACGACCGGTAATGATTGTGTTTTGTATTGTTTTTCTTTAAAGCATTACATGTGCAAAGAATAAAGTAAGTTTATTTTGTATCATCACCTGTTGAAATTAAAATAAAGTGCCATATTCTAATCCCGTAGCCATATAACATCATGCGGCAGATTGCAGGTCAACGTGTAATTTGAAATGAATTTTGTATTTCAATTTGGACATGTTATTCTTTTTTACTTATTTTTTTTTTAAATATTTCGTGATAAATAATGGAATTTTAATTCGGACTTTTCATAATTTGACCTTTTAGTTTATTTACATGTTAAACAAATTTAAAGATTTTTTAACGGTCGGTAAACATGAGAACGTGAACATCCAATCATATCTCGATGTTCGATCGCTCGAACCCCCGATGGCTCGAATATTTAGTCGAAGTCCCTTAGACTTCGAGCCATCGAAGTTCTACTGTATATGTTTACAGAAAATGGTTGATAGTTTATTATTACACGCTTTGTCTTTTGTAAATTGGAATACAGGATCTGTAATGAAGTTAAATAAAACTGAAGTTGATGATTTTGTGTGTAACATAGACAGCAAATCTATAAATTGTATATATATATATATATATATATATATATATATATATATATATATATATATATATATTATGTGTGTGTATGTGTGTGTGTGTGTGTGTGTGTGTAACAAGTTAGATGGTTTAAGCTTTGACAGTGGTGATATATCAGTAAATGATAATATTGCGAATAATGTTTGCACTATTTTTGTAAGATCTGCAAAAACACCCTTCAGCGGCGTCACTCCATCTAAAATTTAAAGGGTATAAGTCTGTTGATGGACCATGGTTTATTAAAGAATGTGATTCTGCGACAAAAAACTATAAGCAAGCTTAGAGAATTTATAAAATATGATTTCGGTATTTTTTAGTCGGACTTTCGTAGTAAAAAGAGACTATGGACAGATTTATGAATGCGCATAGAAAAGAAAAGCAAAACAAAAATAAGTGACTGTGTTACTGGATTACTGGATAATTTCAAACAAGAGTACTGCTAACTCGAGCTCGTCGTCAACTTCTGCATACACAGACAATTTTTATTTTAAGGAACTTTTTGAAGTTTCAAATCAAAGGCAGTACTTTGTGCTGTCAGAAAATGTACCATTTAACAAAATTTTCAGCCATCTAAAATTTGAAATTTATTTAAAACTAAGGTTTGTTCCCTCATGCAAAGCATTCCTTAGCTGGATTTGGATTTAAATAACTTTGGACCTTTAGATTTATTATTTTCAACTGTTTGGCTTATGTTTTTATCTATCAAACTTTTCGGTCTTAGTGTCACTGATGAGGAATGAATTTCTGAAATGTGCACATCTGGCACATCAAAATTTAACTGGTATTTATGCTATATATTTGTAACGCTGATGATGATTTGTCACCCAATCGAAAACATTTTATCCTTGATTTCATTTAGAAATATCCAAGTCTATCTTTCAGTTTGTATTCACGAAAAACCACTTAATTGAAATTTGTGTTTACAAACATTACCCTTGAAATAAAATATATTAATTTAAGTTCCCGAACAAAAACATTCTCTTTCCATTCAGCCCTACGGGCTTCCTGATTAACTGCAATTAGTTTATTTACCAGCACATGTGATCCTGACCTTTAAAGACTAAAAAATATAGTACCAAAACACGGTGTATTCATACGCAACACCTATAAATACGAGCTGCACGGGTGAGACCACGCTTTTTAGTTTTCAGGCACACGTGGCTTAAGACGCAAGGTAAAGTGATTTTGTTATAAGAAAGTATATTGCAATTTCAGATTTTATTTGCTACTATGAGAGATAAAACACAGGGTAAGCGCAGGGCAAATTCTCTTACCACTGCCAAAGATGCACGTGGTGCATCTCAGTCTAAAACTTTGGTATCTGTTCCTGCAGATGAATTTCGCTCAGAGGATGAGCTTTCCATTCATCCTTCCGATATTGAGGTAACTACGGTAGATTTTGGTGATTTAGTAGAACCTTTTTCGGAAAATTTTCCAGTTACAGGCAGCGCCGTGGACGTTGTCCCGGCTTCTCATAATGTTTTTGGGGACGAGGTTCCCTGTTCGCAGGCACACGAGGCCGTTTACAACGATGTAATTTATAAACAAAGTCAGTTTACCGCTTGTAGCACTGAAAAATGTAAACAAGACAAACCCAAATGTAGGGTTTATATTGGTGACGATGTCACGAGTATTCCGCCTTCTTGTACGGCACCACCGCCGAAAAAAGGTAAAGTTACAGGAACTATGGGCTCCAAAATTAACGATTTAGAAAATAAAATTAATGAGTTAACAGGGGCGGTAAGGAATATTATACCATTGATGAATAATTCGGCGTTGCCTAGATCTGGTTATGACAATGCTGCTGATTTTAATAATTTCGGTTGTGATCAATCGTTAGAATTTGGTGAGTTGTCTGTAAATGCAAATTTTGAGAATTTTGATCCTAATGCTTATGAGCCTAACCAAGCTTCTGAGGGTTGGGATCCCTCTGAATTTTCTAATGAATTGTTTCCAAACTTGGATGCGACTGGTGCACCTGTACCAGACAACTGTTTTAGTTTTAATGTTCCAAAGGTGTTTGACGAGGACCAGTTTGGTCCAAACATTTCTGAACCGTTAGTAAAGTTAATTTCTAAATCTTGCACAAAGAAAGCCGAGGTTTTTAAGGTTGTGGACAAGTATTTAATTCCAGAAAATACACGAGGACTCTTAGAGTTAATAGTGAGATTTGGGGCAAAATTCATCAGTCTGTCCAATCCAGAGATGGACATCTACAAGAGATACAAAAACAAATGTCAAAAGGTTTAGTGCCATTGACTCAATTTTGCGATAAACCGAGCTTTAATTAGGCAAATTTAAGGGCTTCAGCCCCACTACTGGTTGATAGTCTAATTTTGTTGGGTAATGCATTTTATCAGCTCTCTGTTAAGCGTCGATTTTTCATTCGCCCTTTTTTACCCCAGTACATGCAACCTGTATGTAATTCTGATAACCCCATGACAAGTGTTTTTATTTGGGGATAAGATAGGGGAAAAGATTAAAACTTTGAGAGCTACAGCACCTCGGTATACTCAGTCTAGTAATTACCATGGTAGAGGTAAATCTAGAGGTTATCCTAGATATAATTTTTTATGGAATCGCCAGCAGGGTTTTTACAAAAATTTTAAAACCAGTTTTTGCAAATATCAGAAGCAGGGGCATTTCTGCTTTTTATTACATAGATGATTCTTTGGTCAAAAACCACTCTGCTACATTATGTTTCAAATATGTTTTGTAATGAACTGAAATTTGTTCTTGAACAATGTGGTTTTCAGGTAAATCACGAAAAATCTTGTTTTGTGCCTTCACATGTAATAACTCATTTGGGCTTTATTATTGACTCTGAAAAGTTTATGATTTTTCTTAGTGAGGAGAAAATTGAAAAATTTTTAGATCTTTCTAAAAGTGTTCTTAATAAATTTTCTTTGACCATTCGATTGCTGGCTTTTTTGATAGGCCATTTTGTTTCTGCTATCAAAGCAGTTAGATTAGGTGCTGTTTTTATCGTGAATTAGAATGGCAAAAAAATTTTCTGTTTACGCAATGGGAAGGACTTAACTCAGTCGTTGTGTTATCTGAAAATTCAAAGTCTGACATTAGTTGGTGGATAGAAAATATTAAAATAATGAATGGGAAACCGATTAGAGAGGTTGAACCCGACATCATCATTGAGACGGATGCATCCAACTTAGGTTAGGGTGCCAAAAGGGGTGATAATGTTACCCAAGGGTTTTGGTCTGTATTTGAAAGGACTGAGCATATTAATTATCTAGAGCTGAAGGTAATACATGACTCTTTTACTACTGTTTACAATTCAATGAATTAATAAAAAAAATGATTTAAAATCCAGAAGATTTTTTGTGGCTAAGCCATGTACCAAATTTCACAAGGATACTTTTCATATTTCATATTTATTTTGCTATTGTAAATGTCTTATATTCATTTTTAACAGAATAATAAAAATTCAATAAAAAAAAACACTGATCGCACGTGTTTGTTTTAAAATAACAAACCTTTTATAAATAATTTATACCTGTTGGATTGATCTTCAGAAATAGACATTCTTCCACAAGTTTTCTAATTATAACTTTCGGATTTCCCCTTGAATAACAAGAGCTAAAAATAGACTTCTTCTGGAAATCCCCTTGTATAATACTAAAATGTTTCTTTATAATTGACTATTATAAAACGAAAGTAGAAAAACTCATAAACGTTGGGTTATTTCCAATATTAATTTCCCCTTTTGAAAGCTGTTTACCCTTGAACTACAAATTGTTTGTATTCTTGCGGTCAGTATTTTTATATACAAACAAGACACATAATAAGATATTATATAACATTTTCAAAGTAAATAAATCTTTAAAATCGTGTTTTTATCATTTCGTGTTTCTATTAGTCACAATATACAATCATTTCTGAAAAGAATTTTTTATTTTAAGTCATATTAGACTTCTTGATTATGTAATCCTCCCTATTCCCAGTTTTATTTAACATAAAAAACAATAACACCTTAACCTTGTCTTGGATACCTTTAAAATAATATTGAGTACATTATCTTTTTTATTTTTTAATGTTTTCATAATTTCGAGTTTAAATCATTAATCTGTGATTAAAACTTCGAAGTCCAGCGAGACTTTATGAACTTTAAATTTATCTTTTTCTTCAATATCTAGTAGTCTTACCTCTAAAACAGCATGCATATATAAGGAGACATATAGTTTTAAAATGCTAGAACCTTCCTAACAAAACACTTGTATGAGTTCCTTTTTAGTTTAAAACATGTAAGACATTTTGTGAGGATGTAGATGAAAATTGTATTATAATATAACAACACAAATTTAACTAGTTAAATATTAATATGTTTAAATTATAAATAATATAAGGATACCTAGACGATTACATATATAACTAAAAATATGTATATATTTTTTTGGTAATAATCCGCTTATTCAAAAACAAAAAAACTTTAAAAGACAAAACCAAAAAGTCATACAAAAAACAAAGACATATCTGGTCCACCAATAAAAACCTTCTGACAGTTGTAGTGACAAGCACTAATGTCTTTTTGGTGAATTATTGGATGATTGCTTACCGCGTTCTTGATTTTAAGTAAGTGGTTCAAGAATAAAATAATAATTAAACACCAGGACTGGGCTTTGACTTGAGTTTATATTTTCTAAACTATATTCAACATTTTAATTTTGTCAAAGTCATTATATACCATGGTATTGAAAAACAGCCAAAAGATATATTTGTAATTGGGCAATAATAAAACAAACATACCAGTCCTTGTCCATATCACAATCCCCAAAAACAAAGTAAAAACTTTGAAAACTGGCAAAATTAGTTTTACACGTGAACTTCCATCAAGGAGGTGAGGCCGGGTGCTCCGGTAGGGTAAACACCTCCTGTCTAGCTAGCAATATCAGAAACAAACAAAAAAGCACTTTAAACAATGCAGTAACAGATAATAACATCATTAATTAAGAAAATACATGTATATATATCATTAATTTATTTTAAACCTATTACGCATAGATTACAATCTTAATTGATAAGTAAGCATGTACCACAGATAAACATTAACTGGACCTTTAGGTATTGCAAATTATTAAAGACATCTTTTAAACTATTTTGATAAAAAAAACAGCGTTGTTAGCGTTAAAAAAATATAACAGACAATTTTTACCAATTAATTCATTTACTTTCTGTTTGTAGTGCTGGTGAAGACAGTCCAAGCTGTTATTTGGTTTATAATATATTCAGACGTATTTTTGTATTTGTTATGAGAACTGTGCTATAACTTAAGCGTTTTTCTTTAATGCCGTCACAAACTTAATGATTAAAAAAAATTACCATGTTTTGAGGACCTCAAGATATATAAACATTATTACACACTAATAAAAATCTCAAATAACCCTCTGACAATTATTATGAAAAAGGCATGGTATTACACAAGTTTGAATAATTTTTTTTTTTTTTTTTTTTTTTTTTTTTTTTTTTTTTTTTTTTTTTTTGGTGTCAAGATAATAGTCATATTTAATAAAATACGTTTTTTCAAATAATTTAATTAAAAAGATCATGTATTTTTAAAATTATAGAATATAAGTAAGACCACGGAAAATGCTTTACGAACAAAACATAAGTTGTAAATGAAACTTTAGTTGTCCTTTAGAAACTACAATCATTTAAAAAAACAAAATTACAAAATTTGACTTTCTTGCTAATTGTGTTTTCATTTCCAAAAAAAAAAAAAAAACAAAAAAAAAAAAAAAAAGAAAAAAAACCATCAAAACAATTGTGTGTACTTTTATAGTGATCATGGAAGGAAAGGTATTTGGTTAACATATAAGTTATGATTATGAATGATTAGAATGGTCTTCATTTAAAGTTCTATTGAAAATGGTGGTAATGGGCATCATTTTTTTAAAAAAAATCTGACAATATGGAACAGTAACTCCATAAAAATCTTAAGACAAAAATGTTTTCACTCTCTTATTTATAAAATCGCCACAAGTATTACATATCATGGTTTCTTCAGCACACTTTTCACACGTATCCCGGTGTCCACAAGGTAGAAAAATCATGTTTCTTTCTTTAACTTTACACATTTTACAAAGAAACACTTTATCTTTAATCTGTTTATTTACTTGTCTTAGCTCGTCATTATCTGCAAATATACATAAAAATATCAACAGACAATTTTAACTTGTTTATAAAATCATAGCCCACTATGTCTTGTTTGCTAAATCTTTTATATCTGTCGCCTTGCAAACCATTATTGCAGCATACCTTTCCTTTTTGCTGACATTAGTTATATTCATTGGAAAACCTTGAAAGGTTAGCTTTGTGTATTGCCAAGTTTTTTCTTAACTTATTGAAATGTCTTTATATGTTTCTAACTCCACCATTTCATGAAAATGAGAGCCTAAACGTTTCTCATTTGTAAGTATAAAATTATTTAAGGCAGATTGAAGTGAACGAATATTGCCCCTGTATTTGAAATACAACATCACCCTTTTTAAGATAAATAAGAACAAGATATATATGATTTAGTTTGTATTTTTCAAAGTTTTTGCAATCAAAAAAAATTGTTCCAACGAAACAAGTATAGAGGAAAATCGCCCATAAGCTGAATATCATGACTTATCAAAACATATTTGAAGTAAATGACTGCAATCATAACTGATTCCAGGTTTCCACAAAGTAACTTACTTAATTGTTCAGCATTTATTCTAGATATATCTTGAAGTCCTGGAAATGAAGAACAGGTAACGACTTAATAACTTGATACACAGTACTAGTGCTAAAGAAAAGCTTTCAAAATCACTAGATATTCACATTTAACTATTTCTTAATTTTTTTTTTTAATTATGTTTAGTTTACAGGACGGTGCTGTTCTCCGGAATTGTAATATAACTGGTATTTGAAATCTTTTCTTTTTAATTTAAATAAGCAATAGAATGATTAATAAAAGCTTTCCACAAAAAAAATTAAGAAAACACATACCATTATTTTTATTATTAAAATTAATATTTTTTATTATTTTATTAGTAACTAAATTTTTTCTGATAAATACTTGTAGTTCTCTTGCCCAATACTGAAAAATGCTAATAAAGCTTTAAATTAAATTTCAACTAACTTACCTATCATTTCCTATAAATTTGTTGCTAAATTCGATATATTATTATCGATAACATATATTAGAATGTTTTAAAGAGTTTAAAATTTAAACACATTCAGAGTTTTATTCTATACCTAATTCAGATGAACTGCAGTCTGTCTCGTCGTCATCTTTTGGTAGTTCATCTTCATTTGTTTCATGTATTACGTCAATCAGGTCTTCAGTTGTAAAATCTCTATTGTCTGTATGTTTAAAAAAATCAATGTATTAAATATTGTGTGCAACCAGGATGCAGTTAAATTAACCTAAAATTGAATCCAAATTAGTAATTATAATACATGATATGGCTTAACATCGCTTATATTGATCATTTCAAGCTTAAAAAATAAAACGCATTATGAATTGCATTCCATTGAGATATTTATTGTTTGAATACACTAGATGTATATACAAACCACAAAAAAGATATATAAGTTTAAAACATCTTATGTTTGTTTGAAGCAACAACATTATATTGAAATATTGGATAGTAAATTGTCAAATCTTTACTATTTAATTCGTCAGTTGGCTATGCTAAATAATATTTCACTCTGTCATAATTCATGTTCATTTCATGGAACTGTGCTTTTTTCAGTTAATTGGTATTTTTCAATTATAGTTTTTTTAAAGTGTCTTGTCCGAAATACTAAATTTTCTTTTCTTTCCATTACCTGTACGTTTCAAGTATTTATTGATAGCCATTATCAATGTTGGTTTCTTGTATCCCATTTCTAGAACAGAAACCGATGCTGCCATCGTTAACGCGTTTCTTCTTTCATTATTTAATGTATTATCATTTTCTGTAGATTATAAGAAATATTAAGTAAATAATATTTTTAAAAAATAATAGTGTTTTAATGTGCATATCATTCAAAGGTAAAGTTCCTTTGCGTTTCAACATTTGCTTTAGTATATCATCACAAAAAATAATAGTATAATGATGATCAATTTTTACAACACTTCTGCAAGCAAACAATACTTATTAATATAATAATATATAACTCTAAATATAAATGAAAACATACAAAACGTTTTATTATAACAGCAATATCACGTTTTTGACATAAAAACAATTTCATATTGCAACAAACTGATGTCTTGATCTTAAATGAGTAATTTTTTTAATTCATTAAAAAGAACTTAAAAGTGTGTCAACAGCACCGAGCTTAATTTATATACATAATCAAGAAACAATTTCTCAACAGGTTAACTTAGACTTACCATAGCCATCCATTGCACACGCCCCACCATCTTCAGCTTCAACTTCAGCTGATGGCATTTGGTCCTTGAAAAATTAAAAGACAAAGAAAAAACTCAAAAAATAGTACAAACTACCGAAATTAAATCGACTTAGATTTTATCATCTTTAACAAGTGGATAATTTTTTTCTGGCACTGAAATGTTAATGGTATTAAAAGAATATTACGTAAATCATATTAATTTGACATTTACTTCAGTTTCTATCAATAGTCAGGAATTAATAATCAGTGGTAAAAATATTTAAATGGCCTGTTATAAACTTGTCTTGTTTGGCTGTTTTATCATTATTTATATTGTGTTTTTGATTGCATTGGCCATTGTCATTATTTAATAATTACTATACTGACGGTACTATTTGAAAAGTTAAGAAATTACTATTAGAATTTTTATATTTATGCCACAACTATTTTATACTTATAATTTTCTAACATTTTGTTGTGTTTCTGTTTTTCGTTAACTTTACTATATTGATCTCTTGTTAGCTTTAGCTGTTGATAATTGAATGTTTTTCAGGTAAAATATCCATATTATTAAATCTTTACACTTCCAATTATAAGTACTGATATAAAAAGTATAGGACTAAAAAAGAAAAAAATACCTGTGTGCTATTGACATATAAATCATTGTAAGTCCTGGCTACTTCTTCTATAAAATGAAACCCTTTCATTTTAACAACGTATTTACAGAAGGGGAACCATCTCGCATGTTCAACCCATGGGTTATCTCCTGGTTCCCATTGTCTTAGTCCACCATCACAGTAGTGACACCTTACAGTGTCATCCTCTCCTAAAATTGAATTTAAAAAGTGTTATATTTTCTTTTTTACACATTGTTAGAGCAATTCATTTACAATAATTCTCATTTCTTTAAGTTTCTCATAATGACTTTAAACAATAGATGGTCTAGCTTTAGTGAGTTAAAAAAGATTCCAGGGCATCTAATTGATTCAGGTTGCAGCTAGTTTAATTGGCGATCAAAAAGAAGAAGGGTAAAAATGTGTGTGTGTGTGTGTGTGTGTGTGTGTGTGTGTGTGTGTGTTACGGATCTTAGGTAGTTAAATATAAAATATCACTGTCTTCGGGTTTTGCAATAAAAAGACTTTATGTTGTTTATTGTTTTGGATACAATTTATATTCAAACCATTTCCCCAGAAACACCATAGTAATATCATCCGGAACAGATAATACCGAAGGGTGTAAAGCAGGCAGTTTGGTTTTATAACAACCTGAACTCAAAAGGAGGGAATAAATCTCACAAATTGAGGTTTTGTAAAAGTTGAAACGTTCATCACATAGCAAAATATTGTGCATCACAAAGCAAAATATTAAAACATTTGAACGTTCTTTGCCACTAGTCTCTACGGATAATAATCTAATAAGTGGAATCAATGAGCTGATTTACCATTTATCATTGATTTTTTTAAAAAAAACTTTATTTTGCACATTTGTACTTCAAATCTCTATGGGGTTAATTCACTTAAATCGACCGTAAATTTTAAGTTTGAAAAAAAACTGTAACTGACTGGTCTAAACAATGATGTTATTTCAAACAAGCCGCTCCTGAAGTTTTATTTTTTAGTTAAGATATCGTGGATGATATATTTAAAGTTTTAGCGATGTTATTGCAAACAAGTTTGCCTCGTGTTCAGTTATTATGCCAATTTCACAAGTATCGTCCTTGAATTCCATGATGAGTAAATTTATTGCGATAAACATTATATTAAAGAAATAAAACTAAAACTGTTAAGTTTTCTCGGGAATCCGATTTTCAAATTTTTCGCTTAAATAAATCGTCAAATGTTGACGAATATTTTTGATTTATTATTATCACAGTAGGTAATTAATTTTTTCCTGTGCTTTACTGATGAGGAATGAATTTCCGAAATGTGCACATCTGGCACATCAAAATTCAACTGGTATTTGTGTTATATATTTACCTGTATAATAAAATCCGGCGGCTGCTAATTCTCTCGGTGATTGATCTCGATCTGATGGCCATCCTTGGTATGTTGACTGCCGAATACGAAAATCTTCGAACTGGGGACATTTGGGTGTATAAATCTAAAATGTAAACCATTTCTATCCATTTTTAGCTTAATTGTCCTTAATGCATGATAGTGACGGAGCATACACTTTCAGTTCTGCTATATGCAGGTTTTTTTAATAAATAATTTTATATAAAAAAACATTAGAACATTAAAGTTAAAAAATAGCATAGTATCTTATGAATACCGAATATAGAATGCACTTTTTAGTATCAATATAAAAACTGGTCCTTCAATACAAGCATTGTCAGTTGGTTTTTATAATGTATACGTCATTATATTTTCTATTTCTGACGTTTTATCGTTTTAAAAAACGCACCACTGAGAGTTACTAGACATTAGGAGTTGAAGCTTCTCATTTTAAATGAGATTTGAGATTATGATTATTATAAAAGTATAAGTAGAATTGCAGACTAATGAAAACATTTAAATAAATTTGATAAATCCTTTTTCTCCAAGTAATTTTTTATGACTTTGCAATTTCTAAGTTGGAATTATAATTTGGTTATTTGGTGGCAATGTGTTGATCAAAACTTGTTTTCTTTCCTTTTTTTTTTTATTTATTATTATTATCATTATTTTTATTATTATTATTTTGTTTCATTGCCTTTGTAGACATGTAGAAATGATTGAATTTTAACAATACCTCTCTCCAGAATTGCTGTACATTATCAACAAATGCCGTGCCTCTTTTTTCTCTTAAAAAGAAACATTGCGGACTATGTCTCGCATGTTCCACCCAGGGATCGTCCTGAACATCCCACTCTGCCAATCCGATATCACAATGAAAGCATCTGACAACATCAGTGGAATCTATAATAATTAGTTATATACTTTAAGTTTAAATACACATAATTATGTTTAAAATATGGGTAGTATGTTTTTTTTAGAAAACGTTTAAACGCTTTCAATTGTTGTAAATGGAAAAAGGCCAATGAATTATGAGAACCAAAAAAATACTTGTTAATCGATAATATTGCCCAACCAATCAATCTTCAAAGTACAATAAAATATTTTCAATTTCAATTCATAGATTATTCATTGAAGATAGAGACTGATAGATAAAAATTATATATATATATATATATATATATATATATATATATATATATATATATATATATATATATATATATATATATATATATAAAGATTGTTTGGTTACTTTTTGGTACTAAAAATAAAATATAAACATATGCATAGGTGTTTTGAAAAATAGGCTATACAGAAAGTAACAAAGAAATTGCCGACCAAAAATTTTATCATCTTCAGCTGATTGGAAATGTTTATATTACAAGACATAGTGAGGTATGATAAATCCTTAACGTTCCTTTTAAGTAATTAAACACAAACATACCGGTCCATGTCCGAATCTTTACCCAGAGGCGTACTGCATAAAAAGATGGAACTGGGCAAAACTCATTCAGTTTAAATATCGAAATCCAATTTATCTTTCGAAACATATTTTGTCAAACAGACTGTTTGTAAAATAACTGATTATGAGTATTTATATTCGAACTCTCGCTAAAAGGAATCTTCTGTTGTGTCACAGATGGACTGGTGCTAAATCTCTTCAGAATAAATATACAGACACACAAAAAAGAATAATTAATTTGATTGAACATACCAGTATAATAGAAACCAGCTTCAACCAATTGTTGCGGATGCTGCACATTGTGATATAACCAGCTTCGAAATGTTTCAAGTCTTCTCTTTGGGTTTGCATAATGAGGATGTTTTGCAATTGCGAAATTCACCAACTGGTTGTAAACTTCTTCAGATATATTATTATTATTTCGCTCCGATTCTTGAAAAATCGTTGATTCGGGTATATTCTGAGCGAAATTTACAAACTGGTTGTAATCTTCTTTAGATATATTATTATTATTTCGCTCCGATTCTTGAAAAATCGTTGATTCGGGTATATTCTGATTTGAGTTATTTGTTGAAAGACACAAATATACGTTCCGTATTTCTTGGGAAGAAGTAACATCAACTGGTTGGTTTATCGGTAAACCTCTTCCAGATGTATAATCATCTTTTTGAGTGCCCATACAATTACGTTCATGGTTTTGATGTTTTTCTGAGGTATCTTTCTTAATAACAGTTGTGTCAGATGAACATTTTAATATTTTGTTATTTAAGTTTTCAAAATTGATCGCAGCATTTTCTGGTGATGAAGGTTGATGAACGTTTTCTCGAGGTTTTGAAATGGCATTGGTATTGATTTCTCTATTTAGAGCTTGAAAGTCTAATAAATGTTCAGAGCCCTCTATAGCCGATGCAGTTGTACTGGAGTTGATAAACACACATAAGGGAGACAATTCCTTGTGCCTCGTAAGTGGGTCGTCTTCCGGTTTCCAATCAGAAACTGTCAAACCGCACGAAAAACATTCTACTGTTGTTTTTCTTTGAACGTAATAAAAACCTGCCTTGGCCAAGTTTATAGCGTAGACGCCTACATCCTGAGGCCAATCGCAGAATGTACATAAACGATTAATATAGTTGCTAAGATCTAAATCGTTGCCTGCATACGTTAGAGGTGTCAAAAAAACCGAGAATATTCCGTCTGGTGTGCACGATATATTAGAAATAGCCACGCTCCTTTCTGATGATATTGATTTGTTTTGCTCAAACCACAATTTAACAATTTCTCTGATAAGTTCCTTATTTTTCGTGGAAAATTTAACTACTGCTCTTAAACCCTTTTCTTTTTTCAAGGAGAAAACAGGCGCCAGTTGTTTGTTTTTGCGTCTGTTAAAATTTTTTGTAGCAGACTTATTTTCTTTTTTGTCTATCTTTTTTATATGGTTCATGCCGTTCTTTTGAGTTTTGCTCAAAATTGGTTCTTTATGCTTGGTAACTGGAACTTTTTCTTTAGTTAATTCATTTTTAACTGATATGTAAGCGTCTCTCTTATCATTCCATATATTCCTTCTGTGTATGCCGTTTGCCAATTTCAATTTTAATCTATTACTTAATTCAATATATCTTCTTTTTACAATGGACCTTATACACGTCATTTGATATTGTGAACACCTCGATATTTCATTTGATAAAGAATGAACATCCATGGCTTCCTAAAGTATTATTTTTTCTTGTAATTTTTTGTTTCTGCAATGAAATTATATTAAGTTCAAGACATTATTTTAAAAAATACAAACATTGGGAAAGAAAGAAATAATCAGCAATGTCTGTAATGTTCATGTTAAAGCTGCATTAAGTTTTTCAATTTTCTGATTTTTTTTTTTTTATTTTTTAAATATATATTTTTTAAAAAAAAATAGATATCTTCTAACCACGATCCGTGAGATTCATTTTCTAAAATTTCATTTCTTTTAGCTGTAAATAAACGGAATCCTCTAACAGGTTGGTCAATGTTTAAAGATGATTATTATGAGCTTTGAGCATGCGCACGGATGTACGGAAAACCCAATGAATCGGAGGTGAAACATGACAAACTGCATTTAATGTACTTAATGAATATCCAGATGTATTTGAAATGGTGTTATGTATCCCTTACTAAGTCACAAATGACAAATTCAACGAAGTTCTGTGTTTAATTTATCGTTTTTCGCCGTTTTGAAAGTTGTGTTTAAATGACCTGGGTTTTGATGACGTAACCACGTTCTAATATTAGATCCCAAATGCTGTATCTCGCTGGGTAATAATTGTTGTTTCTGTATTTATTCGAGCTTTTATCGTTTAACCAAATGTAATATCGTTCATTAGGAACATCATTAATTAGATTAGCACCGTTTTAATTTTTTCTTTGGAAAACTTAATGCAGCTTTTAAATATGACCCGCTTTTTAAATATGTGAAATATACAACAAACCAAATACTACATTCATTTGCTTCTGCCATTTAAGTGTTTTAACTTGAAGATTTTAATGAATACTTTTGCAAAGTAGTGAAACTTACAAGGCGCAAGAACGCATGTTATGCTCAACTGGAACCTTGTGGCAACGCCGACGGATAAATTTAATTTGGGTGGACAAACAGAATCCAGTTTTATTGAACTACAGCCAAAAATCTTTCTTAACTTACCAAATTAGGTTCTGTTCGGTGAGAAGAGAAGATTATCAAAGAAACAACTTATCTACACAATGCATGAAAATACGGATAAAAGGGTTCATGGTTAATAAATTAATAGATTTTAAAAGGATTGATTTTTAATAACACCTCATTTGCATGCCAAATTAGGTTCTGTTCGGTGAGAAGAGAAGATTATCAAAGAAACAACTTATCTACACAATGCATGAAAATACGGATAAAAGGGTTCATGGTTAATAAATTAATAGATTTTAAAAGGATTGATTTTTAATAACACCTCATTTGCATGCCAAAAAACCATGGTGAGGTATGTATTTGTCGGTAAAAAGGTTATTCACCTGACTGTATGTGTACAAAACATTCTTTCTAGGAAAAAAAACTAGTTCTGTGAGGGAAAGTGAATGTATAATATGCAAAAAGAAGTCCTGAAATACCAAAATAGTATATATTTATTTATTTATTTATTTATTTATTTATTTATTTATTTATTTATTTAGCTCTTAACATGAATTTTACACAGGTATTTCAATGTATCATTTTAATCAGTTATTGAAAAAAAAAGATTGTTACAATTTTTACATTACCCTCTTATTGACCTGATCACGCCTTGTTATTAAATACATGTTTAATTTTGGTATGCACACTTTGGAATGTTATATCCCATTAGTATATTAAGAATCGGGCTAAGTAAGTTGTAAAACAATTTAATTCAATACTTTTATGGAAGATAAATTCAATCCTTTTTGAAGAATGCTTTGTGTCAAAAAGAAAACATATCTTTAATATGATACACTGAAAATAATCAAGGCATTATATGCTATGAAGTGAGCACATTTATATTCATATAAAATGTAATGTACCAGTTAATTAAAAGTATTTACAGGACTTGGTCTGATAAAAATAGAACTGTTATAAAATATATATCTAGAAACAAGCGTAATGCGCTGCCTTAAAAAACATCAAAATGGTATAGTCAACTTTCGAACAGTTTCAAATTAAAACAAATTTTCAGTATTCGTATTATTTCATTATGAATTTTTAAGATAGTGTACAGCAAATTTTTACACAAATAGACTTGATTTGCATATGTTATTTTTTTGTTCCAATTAAAACCTGTAACGACAACTGAAATATCTGAACGTAGAAATGCAATATTATAAGATGTGTTTAAAATAATAATCACAACAACAAACTAAAAACACATTTAAAAATAAGAACATATTACCATAATTAAAAATGAATCCAATTGCTTTCAATGATACAACATCTAATGATCAATTAGTTCCATGTCTCTAGTACTTAGTGTACTTCCATTTTTCGATGGCCCTGACTTGTTTCCTAATATCAAGCCATTTGTACATTAAATTCAAACTTGCTATTTTTTTAAAATTTTTACTCTGAATCATTAGGGGCTCTAGAAAGAATTAATGACACCTTAATAGTTTTGCAGGTGTATACGCCAGACTAAATCAAAAATCGCTCTTTTATTAATGAACAGCTTTTTAAGATTAGGCAAATCATCATTTAAAAGTTTAATCTTGTAATTCTGTTGTATGTACTACGACAGATCACGTGATGTATAAAAATAAATGACTGCCGTATTATATCAACAGAAGATTAAAATGACAGTGTCATACTTTTTAACTCATTATTGAGCTATAAAGAATATATACTTTAGGGATTAGCATCTCAAAAAATATATAAAAGTGCATAGCCCAAACAACTTTCACCAGTTTTATGAAAATGATTCCCTAGAGTATATCCCTTGATATCAACCTACTTAAGTTTTCATACGTAGCCAGAAAATATAGTTTAGGGGCGAAGATCTAGTTAAAAAAAGTACGGAAATAGTTTTACCGATACCAATCCCTACGTGATATCCAAGGGGGAAATTTTGCTAAATAGATTTATGCTTCCCAAAATGCTGGTCATAAATATATACATTTATATGATTTTAAAATACAAAACAAATATTACATATATATGCTTATTAGACATTATGTCCCTCTACTGTAAAACCTCTCGAATTAGTACTGGAAAGTACAATTACAATTATACAGAAAAAAAACATATCAGTTTAAATGGGATCAATATACGTCATGGAAAACAACGGCGATCAAAAGCGATTATACTACTACTACTACTAATAATAACAAAATTGAGAACCGTCATGTGTCTTCTAACTCGTTAACAATGTGGATACTTTAATAACAAATTCAAACTATATAGTGGATATTTTCAATATATCTTCCTGAAGAATTTGACTTGCTGCCAATACATTTAATGACGTTGCATGTATTTATATTATACGCATGCGCAAAGTCTTGGTTTCCAGTGACGACATAAGCTATTCAAATATTCACAAAAACAGTTTTTTCGTTATGTTTATTTAATCTAAACAGAGATTCGGTCAGTTGCACAACTTAAGATAGCCTATAGAAAACAAAATGAAAATAAAGTAATTTGCAAAAAAAACCCACTATATTGCATATATACTGAATAAAAATGCGAGTTGAACAGAAAAAAATAACATCAATAGAAAACAATAAAAATGATATGAAATTAATTATATCTTATAACAAAATACACTTAATTTATAATCTGGCACGCATTTAAATTCATGATTTATTTTGAAAGACAAAACTAAGGCATCATAATCTTTTCAAAAATCTCACGTTTTAAATAGTATTACCGATTTATATATATAAGTAATAGACTGATTTTAAATCATAAATTTGTAACAAGCAAATGAATAAAATGTCGGATGGCGGTTAAATTAAGGTTCTTGGTTCATAAAACGAAAATAAAAGCAACAATTATAAACGTATAACTACTAAACATAATATGTAATAATATGTAAGTGAAAAAAGAAAGAAGAGAAAAAAACGAAGAACTAAAACAAGAAAATGTCAAAATGAAGAAATTATACATACTCTCTGTCTGGATTCATTCTTTAAAAAAAAGCAAAGCTAATAATAGAACACGGAAATCCCCTGATATCTTTATACAGTAGGAGTGCATATATCATCTACTTGAATCGTTGCCAACCTGATAATTTAATTGATAAATAAAAGCACTATATATATATATATATATATATATATATATATATATATATATATATATATATATTGTTTTGAACTATGTCACTTGATTGGTTATAAAGTAATTGTAATATCTGTTCAATGATTATTACAGCTTTTGAGACACGTAGATACATAAGTCATTAAAATAACATATTTTTAAAACCACATTGTTTTTAACCTTTTAACTTCATATCATTAATTTTTTTTGTTAATTATCAATATTTTTACCCTGGTAGTTTGAACTTAATTGACACAATCAAAATTTGTTCTCGTTAAAAACAAATATGAATAAACTAATATGTAAAAAACCGGTTTTGTATTCATTAAGTAACGGTTAAGAGTAGATAGTGAGATTTGGTGGCATAAAAACATTCACTAACTACATGTATATGCATTACGGTGTTGCCTTTATAAACCAAACTGGAACGACGAATTGGATTAACAATTTTCTAGGGTCAGAGACTGGGAACGACAGCGGATAAATTCTGCAACTTACAGTGAATAAGAAACATCTAAAGGAAATATTTTCTGCTGAACGCAGGAAATTTGATAAAATAAACCGGAAATTTAAACGCCGGTATCTACAAAATCGAAGTAACCGACTATCTGATTTATGTGATTCAAATCCACGAGATTTCTGGAGGGAGATCTGTAAACTCGGTTTGTTGAATAAACGTTAGCGAAATATTCCTATTCGTATGGAAGTGTTCATTTTAAATGGTGATATTATTAATGATCCCGATGAAGTGTTAAATGCTTAAAATATGACTATGACAAATTATTTAACGTTTATCATGAAGGTACGAATTCCGACATTTTTCATTTAGAAAATAGTGAATATGTTTCATCTTCGGGAAATAAAAAAATATTTTGCGTGATATATCAGTGTTAAATACACCCATCACTATGTATGAAGTATTTAATGCCATTGATAAAGCTAAAGCTGGTAAAGATGTTGGTCTTCATGATATTCCAACAGATATATTATAAATATAAATTATAAATTATCTTTTGAAAAAGCGGTTATGGTCACGTTGTATTATTAAGCCTATTCCGAAGTCAGGCCAAGGTGATGTAAGAGATCCACTATTTTATAGTTTAACTATACTATCTATTCCATGTAAGATATATTAGTACATTTTAAACCAAAGGTTGTATAATGGTTAGAAAATTGTTAAGTCTTCGTTGATGAACAGAATGGTTTTCGTAAAGATAGAAACTGTGTTGACCATATTTTTGTACTTTATAGTATAACAAATAATAGGAAATCACAATGGAAAAAGACGTTTTAATGCTTCATAGACGCTAAAAAAACATTTGACACGGTAAATAGAAAGTGGTTGTGATATAAATTACTTCAAATTAGTGAAACGAAACGAGTAAAACTTTTAATGCTATTGTTTCTCTATATAGGAACGTCAAATGTAACATAAAGGTAAATAATTTTTATTCTGATTTATATTTTAATGTGTCCCAACACAAGGGTGCAATCTGTCAACCACACTCTTTGCAATATATTATTAATGATCTGGCTAAAGATATAAAACAAATCAGGCCTTGGTATAAGCTTTGACAAATATACAATTGATATATTATTATATGCTGATGATATTTTTATTTTAGATGAAAATAAAAAATATTCACAGCAGATAATTGATATTGTCAATAAATGGTGTATACAGTGGGGGTTGGTAGTTAACAGTGATAAAAGTGAAATTTTACATTTTCGTTCTGGAAACATTAATAAATCTTCTATTACTTTTCGTGTTGGTAATGCTCCACTTGAATACGATAAAAGCTTCAAACATGAGGTTTCATGAACATCTGGACATAAAATTCAGTTCATCCGATTTGGCTAAATCTACTGGAAGGGCCTTGAGTGCCATTATAGCTAAGTTCTATTCTGCAGGACATAAGAACTTTAACGTTTTTGATAAAGTTTACACGGCTTAGGCTAAACCAGTATTGTTTTATGGAAGTACCACAAGCGAATTTCGAATGACTCACACTGTTCACAATCGCACTATTCGATATTTCCTAGGGATGAATAAAAATCATCAAATTTAGCAGCTAGAGGCTATCTCGGATGGATATCCTGTATTACAAAAACAAAGACTTGGAAGTTTTCAGATTTTACCTTCGATCACAAAATTTGTCCCATGATAGACTTTTATATTAATGTTCATAGCTGGTCATCAATCGTTCCTCGTTCTTGGGAATCACGTCAAGTTGTCGCGGTCGGGTACATGTGATGTTTTAAATCTTTTACAAAGTGACACTGGTTTCAGTGAAATAATTTAGTCTTAAAACAAAGACTTTCATTGCATGATTCGCAAAATGGAGTGAAGTTTTTAACGATAAGAAAAATAAAGAAAATGGTTATAAGTTAAGAATATTTCAGACAAATAAACAACATCTATATTGTGAACCTAACGTGTCATTGACTATGCCCAGAAACCACCATCGAGTTCTAGCGTCATTTCGTGCAGGCAGTCTACTATTGAAACTATGGATTGGGCGCTATATGAAACTGTTATTTGATAGGATTTGTAAATATTGTAGCTTTTCCGTTTTAGAAGATGAAACTCATTTTTTACTTGAATGTGTCTTTTAAAATTATCTTAGGTTTACACTTTTTAACGAGCTGTTGTTAATGACATTTTTTTTTTCAAATTTTAACAACCATGATTAGTTGATCTTTTTAATGAACGACACATGTCTTCAAAGAGTTTTAGGTAGTGTTGTATATGAGAAAATATTTTGATATTGTATAATAGTTTTAACAATCTATCTGTTATTACTTTAAGAGTTTTAGATAGCGTTTATATAGTCTTTTATTTATTATTTTTATTTGTTACTGTATAATATTCTTGACAATTAAAAATATATTTCAGCCTTATTTCAGTCTTTCATTTAAAATCTTAGGTGTCATAAGCCATGTTCGGCTGGGTGTCAATATTTGATGTATTTTAAGAATGAATGTCAAATGTTTTTTTTTTTTTTTTTTTTTTTTTTTTTTTTTGTATTGACATATGGCAAGACAATAAAATAATTTAGTAGTAGTAGAAGTAGTAGTATTTTGATAAGGTGTTTAAATCAACGTCATAAACCCATTCCAGGTAAAATCCAGGTAAAATCTCGTTAAGGTGATAAAAATTCGTAAATATTGATATGCATTGTATCATTAACTTTCACTGATTGGTATGAGGCACAGAAAGGTTATATAGGAAAAAAGACAGATGAAAGAAAACCTGTCTAGCAAACAGATGAGAACACTTAAATCATAGAATTATTCAGTATTTAAGGAATATAGTGTATCAGCAATTACATGATTTTCATTCGTTTTAATATGCTGTAATTCAAAAAATTTTCCCAATAATAATTATGGTCAATACATAACAAAAAAGTGTTTTGTTAAGTTTTTTAGTAAAACAAATTAATTAAAAAATAAACTGGATGTGGTCCAAATCAGCACGTTTTAAATTTGATTATGTTATCATAATTTTTAGAATGTAAAAATTAGTTATATGGTTTAAGCCAATCAAACACTTTTTAGTCAACGCAAGTTGTTTTGCTGCTTTTCGGTCTCTGATTTTGGCAAAAGTAATTATGTTATTTGTTGGGTATCGAAGAAGATGCTCTTTTTACTTTCGCCTTTTTAAAGAAAAAAAATATAAAGACATAGACACGAACAAATATATAAAATTATGTATTTTACCATGTTTTATGCTAACATTAACAATTGTCGTCATCATTATCTTCATCATGATAATTTATTGTTTCGACAGAATACAAAGATGTGACATTGACAAACAGATTTAAACGATGCAGTCAGAATTTAAGAAAAGAACGAATATTAATTATTTAGAGTTACAAGTTACCTGAAAGAAAAAGTACTGGACAAACAAACAAGGGCAATGAGAGATGATCCCTTTTTGGTGGCATAAATACAGTATATGAAATATATGAAAAAGTATCGAATATAAAGGCACTTATGAAGTGTAACATGGATTTTTAGATAAAGAAACAGACACGGGGTGTAGAAAAGGTACAATGACAACCTCCATATATTTACGAAATACAGAAGTCATAAAAAAGAAGTGAGATGGAATACAGCAAATTCATTAAAAGAAAAAGTTCACTAGAGTATACTTAAAACAGCTCCCAAATGAAATAAAAGAAAGGCGTAAGAAATTGATCCCAAAATTGAAAGAAGCCTAATACAAGAAACAAAATGCGAAATAAGTCGTTTATAAACTTTATATTGATGGCGGGTATATATATATAATACAAATACCAGTAAAATTTTGATGTGCCAGATGTGCACATTTCGGAAATCCATTCCTCATTAGTGACACTAGGACCGAAAAGTTTGATGCATAAAAAATATAAGCCAAATACAATCCAAACAGAAGTGTGGTAATATTAAAGAAATGGATATAGATTAAGAGTTCGATTATGACAAAAGGGGGAATTAGTAAAATGAACATAAGTTGGTTAGTCCGAATTTCCTCTGAATCTTACAAACTTTATGCATGACGGCGCGCTGTGTAGGGTAAGAACAATTTCTATATCAAAAACCCTGTATTTCCCAAGCCGCTTCATTTCACTTCAGACAGAAAATTACAATCTTGATCGACAGGTGAGTGATTTATCTTCCAAATATTTGACTGTAAGAGTTTCGCAAGGCCAAGAAGACTGTTTTGAAAATAGAAGACGATATCGGCCAACATCAACATCGAAAAAAGTGTCTGAATCGCAAACCAGTTGAGATGACAACTGTACATTGAGCTTAGTAACTACCTTTCTACGGTCCGTCTAATATTTTAGTTTGGAGCGAAGTGAGGCGACGCCCCTTCCGACACCAGTTAGTATCGGAAAATCTCGGATTTTTTACATAGAAATTGTTTTTGCCCTACAAAAAGCCGTCAGACATAATGTGTGTTGGGTCAGAAGAAATTCGGACAACGGTAGAGATGCGCTGGATGGCATGGATCCAGTAATTTTTCATCAATTTCCTTTATAGATTTGGATGTTTTGGACTTCGCAGTCGCCTTCAAGTTCCAGAATTGTAAGAACTAATCTTTAAGTATGACTATATTTTAACAGAACAAAAAGCTTGTGATGGTGATATATTCGATCTTTCCCGTGATTATAGAATTAAAATGAAAAAACGGTCGAAATTTGATCTGGTGGTATAGCGGTAATATACGGAAACAGTTCGAACGGTATCTCAATTTTTTCAAAACTGATTGTGAATATGTTATGTGAATGTTAATATCTAGACATTTAATATGTTATTATAAGGATATATTGATGGGTTGTGTATATATTCCACCTTTTGGTACCAAACATGTAACTGTAGATGCGTTTTTTGAAATACAATTAAAGCTGGTTCAACTCAACAGAAATAACTTTTTGACCTTGGTAGGGTATTTAAATGCGCGCATACACACATTTTGTAACTTTGAACATACTAGTGTGAATTTCGATGATCTTAATGTTGATACTAGATATAGCATGGATGTAGGTAAACCAAATTTATTTGCTTTTCTAATAATTTTTGTAAGAATAATGAATTCTTATTGACAATGGAAGGATAAAATGTAGTAGACAATCTTATCTGCTTTTCATCGTTGCTTCTATCTCATTTTGAAGTTTATGATTTCTGTAATTTTTCTCGGATTCAGATTCTATTTTTTAGTTTTAGTTTTCGGAAAACGCCATTGTTACCATTGCCTGAAAATAATCCGAATAACAATTCATCTTAAGACAATGTTAAGTGAAATAGACATTTGAAAAACGAGTACATATATATAGAACATTTTGCATCACAGTCCCTGGAACAAGTGATTTCTCTATTTGACAGTGCAGACATATCAAGTAATATTGCAATTAATGGTGTTGTTGAACATATTGGCAATTTTTTTTTTACAAACAGTGCCAGGCACTTGTTTGAATATAAAAAGAACACGTCCATGATTTGGAAAGGAATGTTTCACGGTAAGTGAAAAATTTCAACGTGCAAAGACATTATATCATAGAAACAAAACGACAATCAATAAGGAAAACTGTAAATTATATAAAAAACTTTTACTATTTATTTTCAAAAATAACAATTTACTGTGTGAATTAAACTTCGTAATCTTGGGACACAAAATAGTAGTACATTAAGGATAGTTTAAAATAGGTTAAGTAATAATGAAAATGTTAATATTTCGCTTGTAGACATGTTAAATCATTTTAAAGAGTAAATATTTTGTTATTCCGATAAGAGTGTCACACATAGTTGAATGACATTTTAAACAATAGTATCACTGAAAATGAAGTTGTAAATGGTGTAAAATTGTTGAAAATAACAAAGCGCTAATATTATCTACCATTGACATTTTATTATTATTATTATTATTATTATTATTATTATTATTATATATATATATATATATATATATATATATATATATATATTTATATAAATCTTGTATTAGATGGTGGAACAGTAGCTAACTGACATAATTAATTAAACCTATTTTCAAACAAGGTCTAAAAATAATTATCACATCACTCAGTTGATTAAGTTAATTATTTACAAGTATGCTTAATAATCGTTTCATAGTAAATATACTACAGAGTGACTTAATTTATAAAGCGCAGTTAGGATTCAGAATAGGTTTTTCTCTACTGTGGATAACAATTTTCATTTTATTTTCTCAGGTAATTTTTAAAAAAAAATGTTTTGTGCTTTTAGAAATCTCAAATGCGCATTTGAGAAAGTATTGAGATCAGTTCTTTGGAAAAAGATAAACTCGGGTTTAAATGGCATAACTTTACTGTTATTTGTAACATGTTTAAGTCAATTAACTCTTGTGTGCAAGCAAAGAATGAATCGCCAAATGTTTTGATGTTAGAAATTAATGTTAGACAAGGGGACCCCACCCCCGCCATTTTTTATTTTCTCTGTATCTTAATAAATTTAGGGCACTTTTAGAACATAATAAAGCACCTGATACAGATTTTAATGTAATATCTGATATTTTTCTTACTCTATCTAAATGACACTTTCCTGTTATCAGATAGTGAAGACAGTGACAGTCAAGACAGATTTGTCTTGATGTTTATTACAATCACTGCAAATCATGCAAACTTGAGGTCAATACAACTAAAACAATGGTTCTGTTTTTTAGAAAAAGAAAAAGTAATTAGCCACTGAATTTTATTTTAAACCGTCAAAGACTGGATGTTGACATTTTATATACCTTGGTGTGTGTTTTGAATGTTACAGTAATTTTTTTAGATATGAAAAAAACGTTTGTTTGTAATGCTAAGAAGGCTATTTTATTGCTAGATAAAATTACTTATTTAAAATTACCAATGTAACTAGGACTTTTTGACAGTTTAGTTTTAACAGTATTAGTCTATTAATGTGAGATATGGGTGATGAAAGTATTCACCTCAATTTTTGTACACAAATATTAAAATTAGGGAAAAGTACCCCGAATTATATGGTTAATGGTGAATTTGGTAAATTTTAACTTTATTTTCATGTATAACTTCTGTTGCAGTTTTGTCGAGAGTGATGAATTGCCTTCACACTTGAATAAACAAATGGTTAAATTATATAACATTGATTGAAATCAGAATGCTTTGATCATATAAAAATATAATATTTAGAGCTGGGTTTAGGGTTTTTTCTTTAATCATTTCATATGGATTTGCCTTCATACAAACATTTTTTAAAAATGTTCATCAAGATATTAATATAAAAGAATGGTATAGTCATAGTGATTATGGCTCTTCTAGATGTAGTTTTAACCTCTCTTTTAAAAAGATTTTAAACTTGAAGAATATTTGTTAAAAATGGAATATAATAAAGCCTTAAATTCATTACACATGTTCAGTGTTATCTCCCTTGGCGGCCGCCAGATGACCTCGCTTTCTAATGTCGGATGTTAATACTCTTATCATTCTCCAACTTGGCGGCTTCATACATCATCAAAATAAAATCCTTTATCATCACTACCGTTTTAGTGAAAAATTATAGGGAAAATAAGCAATTTTACTTTTTTTCTTGTTTAAATATTTTTTGATTAATATTGACTGTCGGCAAATCCATTTAAGAAAAGGATGGCGGATAACATCAGCCTTCGTGCACGAGACAATACAAATATTGAAAATGGCGTCAATCCAATCAGATCCCTGAAAACGCCACAGAATCTCAGAAATTCTGAAGCCTGCAACAACTTGGTAAAGAGTGGGACGCACAACAACAAAATATTATCTAGTGCTGGAAAAAATCGAAAAGACAATGACTTTTCGAAGATAAATCAGAAAGTAGTTCCGACTCCGAAGGGAAACTCGACAGATTCTGATTCCGAGAGTTCAGAGGACGATTCCGATAAAAATAACTGCCATAAAGTAATTAGGTACCTACATTCTGAGACAATAAGTATTAATGGAATTGCAGACGATGGAGAGGCAAGTGTTAATTTTTCAGATGTATCAGATAGGTCGGGAACTTATCAACGGTTAGATCCCCTTCGGACCTCAAAACCAACAGCCTAAATCCCAAAGGATCTGGCTAAGTTTGTTAGGAATAATTTCTCAACACATATTCAATACAAACTTTTGCAAGATTCTATCTTTGACAGAGCACCAGTACCTTCTTGTACAAGTCTGGTGGTCCCGCAGACGGGCGATTTCGTCTCAATTCTAAAAGTTCTAGAATTGGAAAATCAGTCGTGAGGAGTGTTGAGAAAGGGATGATTACGGCTCAGAAATGGATAATTCATACAATGGGAACACTATATAAAATGTGGACAATTAAAGAATCAATAAAAACCAGGCTCAAGCTGAAAATATTGACACTTTAGATACATTCCAAATGCTTGAGTTAACGGAAAAGTCTTATTTGTTACGTCGGTATAGCTAATTTAGCCTTGACTCATCTCCAACGGATGAATATCTCCGTTAAGATCAAAGGTGACAGGAAGTATCGAAAATGTTGAAAAACAGTGAAACAAAATTCACAAATGATGTAGAGTAATTGTTTGGAACACTATTTGAAAAAGTACATGCAAAAAGCGGTAAGGAGAGCAGATAAAGCTAAACAATTTGTGACACTGTTGAAAAAGGTTAGATAAAAAGAAAGGCCAAACATCAGGCGCGTGATTCTGTTAGTAGAAAAATATTTTGACAGGAAGATAGTTATGTTAACAGAAACAGAAGTTACGAACGAAAGCTCTTTCGGAACCAGCCCTCAAATGGACGAAACTTTGAGGGCAGGAGTATATCCAGAAAATAAGGGTTCAGGATACAAAACTACAAAAACAATAGGTATGTTACAGTCACAAATACAATTGACGAACAATTTCCAATGCCATGAAAATGTGAACGCAACTAGTGTACAAAATCAATCGTCCATCAATTATTTAGTACCTTTACGATGGACAAATCTATGTGTCTAACCACAAATTCCAAAACTAAATCTAGTTCGATCAGCTTGCAAGCTCAAATTGGTCGGCAGATTCCGGTCAAATTGGAAAAAGATAACACGTGATAGGGTAATATAAGACACTGTTTAAGGTCTGAAACTGGAGTTGACAACTTTACTATATCAACATGAACTGCCTAAGCAACATATTCTGTTTAAAAGCGAAGTCCAGGGCATGGACAAAGAAATTCAAAAACCTTTAGAAAGAGAGGCAGTGGAAATTTTTCGTCAAGATCAAATTCATTTTGTAAGCAATATGTTTCTAGTCCCAAAAAAGGATGGACCTGTCCTAAATCTAAGATCCCTAAATAATTACTTAGAATACAAACGCTTTAAAATGGAAGGGGTTCTCATACTTATTCAAACCAAGCTATTCCATGTGCAAATTAGACCACAAAAATGCTTACAAGTGTGTTCCAATTCATAAAGACCGTCAAAAATTTCTGGGCTTTAAGTGGAAAAACCAATTTCTCCGCTTCAAATTCTTAGCTTCAGTTCTACTAAAACCAGTAATAGGGTTGTTAAGACTGGGTCTAAGATTGATCATGTACCTGGACGACTTACTTCTTATGGTCACGTCCAGATAAAACTAATTAAATTACGATATTCCTCAGTTTCCACATGACTCTAACGCTACAGAAAACAAATTTTTAGGCAGTCAAACTTGTGTCGAGAAGTTCTTGCTTCCCAAGAAGTTTCAATTCGCCTTTCAGCAAAGTTAACAGGCAAAATAGTTGCTACGGCCCAAGCGGTACTTCCGCCAACACTTCATTGTCGTCAACTTGACAATGACCCAAAAAAGATGCTATTACAAGACAAATCATACGGCGATATGATTTCCCTGACACCAGAGGCCATGGACGATATCCAATGGTGGTTAGACCACTAATACATGGTTGCAATGGTCGCGCAATTGTCGCTCTATAACCATACTGTGTCATACAGTCTGTTGCCTCAAAAAAGGGTTTAGGGTCAATTTGTGGATCAGTAAGAATCAGGGGTCACCAGAATTATATGGAAAAAAAACAACATCTAAATTACCTGGAAGTACTGGCCGCATTCGTAGCTCTCAAAAAGTCTAGTAAAACAAATCGCATGCCGCAGGTAGCTGTGTATTTAAAATTGGACATCATGACAGTTGTAGCTCATTTTCAAAAGATGGAGGGACAAAATCCCGAGATTTAGATCATTTAACAAAAGAAATTGGGAGTTGGTACCACAGTTGCATCATCTCCCTACCAGTCAAAAATATATTAGGCCAATTAAAACATAAAACAGACTGGAAATCTCGACACCTCATAGACTCCATCGATTGGAAACTGAAAAAAAAAATCGGTTTTCATGCAAATGCAGGATTAGCTAGGGAGATGCACAATAGATCTATTTGCATCTCGCTTCAACCGCCAACTAGTGTGGTTTGTCAGCTGGAGACAAATCCAGAAGCTTGGAAAACTGATGTCTTTCAAATATCATTGACAGATCTCCAAGTCTTTTCACTTGTGGTACGGTGTGTCGCAAAAGAGAGAATGCGACATTAAATATTATAGCCAAAACACAGCCCTGGTAAATGTCAGTTGAGACACCGCTTTTACTCCCGCAGACACCAAATTTGTTCCATTACCCCGTCAGGGAAAACAACACGTTGTAGTTAATATGGGGTCACTAAGATATATAGCTTGGAAAGTTTGGGGAATCCACTAGAAATGCCTAGACTTTCAACAAAATCTGCAGCCCTATTTGCAAGAGCATGGCGCCCAGGCACACAAACTGCTTATAGAGTGCCTGGGGAAAGTAGTTTAGCTGGTATAGTGAACGAGGTGTTGATCGCATTCAAGCATCTGTAGAAAATATAATTGGTTTTCCATCAGACCGTTTTCAATCAGGACTGCAATATCATACAATAAATATTACAGATCAGCCACTTCTAGGGGACATGCATTAGCTAGGGGGATCCCCAATATGACAACATATATGAGAGCTATTTTCCAAATCCATTTGGGATTCAAATTCTGTTTTGGATTCTATTCTTAATTGTGGATATATAAACTCGCTAAGTGACAAATTGTTAACCTACCAGGTAACAATGTTATAAGCTCTAACATCTGCTGGCCGATGATCCGAACTTCAAGCACTCGATATCAGATTACTTTGTTTTTGAGATTGTGATGTGGACACGGACTGGTGTTTCTTTTATTTCTCACAAAAGGCATAAGTCTCATAACCTTTGTTATTCTAAAATTAACAAAGACCTGTAAACCAAGCAGCAATAATAAGCAAAGTCTCAACTTTATGCAACCTCCCACACAACAGATCACAAGTTTTCAATAGAATCACAGAGGTGGAATAACGTAAGAATAATAATAATATATATATTTGCATTTCGGAAGATCGCATTTGTATTTATACTCATAAAATGCACTCATGTTCCACTATAATAAAGTGACTGAGATTGTTTGATATTGAATTAAGTAAAGTTATCGACCAAACATGATTACGTAATCCGTAAAGCGCGTTCAAGACGGCCATCGAGGTTAATCGATTTAGTTTCAGGTATTGTTGCTAAAATATGACATAAGGCGCACAGTCTGTTTCTAGTTTTTATGTTTCAAGACCGATCGCTTTTATTCCGTACATCTCGCAGGCGCTAACATTTTGCTTGCGATGACAATTGATATTTTTGATCAAATATTAAATGAGTTGCTTCATGAGCGATTTGTTTTATAAATCACCTCTCTCTCTCTCTCTCTCTCTCTCTCTCTCTCTCTCTCTCTCTCTCTCTCTCTCTCTCTCACACACACATAGAGAGAGAGAGAGAGAGAAATCTTCACATCAACCATATTAAATATTAATATAAATTATAAATAAAATATAAATATTAATATCAATTTTTTATATACATGAATATCTTTAAACAAATGTGTATAATAAATTGTAGATGACAAGAATAGCTATTGGAAGCAAAATCAAACACCCAGCAAGTCCTTCGCCATTTATTTTCCACTGTATTCCTTCATACTGCCCTGGGGTATTTGTGTAAATACTTCCTAAAACCGTAGGGTTTAGTCGATTCCACCACCAGTGCATAATTGTAGCTGGCCACATGCAATATCTGAAAATAATATGTTAAATATCAATGGGTACTGATAAATTTTTTGATGTTCGCTTGTAGTTATTACCAACAAATGAAAAAGTAATGATTGGGTTAAAACAGATATACCGATAATTGATATAAATTTACCTTTGAAGTCCTCTAGACATCAGTTGCCGAGTGGTCTAAAGCTTCAAGTCCATGAATCATTGCGGCTTTCACCGCCTATGTCAACTCTCAATTACGAGTTTCTAGTGTAAAAAGTGTATCATTTGTATTCGTTCGCTTAACAATAAGCTATAGTTTTACTAAGAATTACGAATTGTTCCACCACCCGAAAATTAATCGTCTAGAATCTCAACTGGGCATTAAACACCGTTACTCAACTTTTATCCTTTTTCTAAAATCAAAAGTAAGTCTTCTTTTTACTATTTACTTTTTTGAAGTTTAAGTTAATATTTTCGTCCTCCTAATTCTTTTCAAATGATGTTGACCGACTCCAATAAGGAATCAGATTTATGATTTAGTAAACTGCGTCTTAAAAGCGACACTGGAAAACACGTTATATTTCAGTGTTTTGAATTGAATAGATGATCATAATAAATTTGATTAAAATTTAATTTTGATGAATATTATGAACTAGTTTATTTTGATGAATAATAATAATTCAATAATATTTCATTTACAATTTTGTGTCGCTAATTTGCAAAGGTGAGGTTTCTACTTTTTCACTATGAAAGGCACTTAAATACATAGGATTTCATCAGAAGCACATCCCATTAACAATCCAAAATAAAACAGGTGATCACATAATTACTAATTGTATAGTTTTGACCCATCAAAAATAATTCAAAACCAACAATAACATTACTAGTGTATAAAGCAATATTATGAGAGTTAAACGTACCCTGATTTCATTGATACCCATCCAATAGGGAACGCCGTCAATGCGCATGCCACGGACTGTACGGTTATTGTTATGACTGGATTTTTAGGTCTTAGTTTCTGAGATAACAAGATCATCACAGGTACATGAAACAAACCCCAAACAACACCACTGAAAAAAATATTGAAATCTAAATTAATTTTACCAGCTGTATAAAAAAACACAATGCGTTACGTTGAAGTTTGGAGTGTTGGATACATATTATTTTCTTAACTGCAAATGGCTCCACATGTTCCGACTTTATATCAGCATCGAAGCACATGTATCACTTACAAAACCGGGTTACATTTATAAATTTCAATTTAAATTTAAATAGAGCCGACAACATTATATAAATGATCTTACATGAGAGAATGTGTAATATTGGAATTATTGAACGAGTTTAATATTTACTTACTACGAGCCTTGACGTATATACAGCTTCAGTTTATTATTATTATTAACAATTCTTTACAACAAATGTATCTATATACGTTTATATCCACGTATAAAAATAGATCCGTGGATCAGCTGGACGAATTTACGTTGTCGGTCTTGATAAACTTATATTATACCTTATTGCAAATGCCGTTACGGGTGAAAACTGAGCCATTAAACATGGTAACAGATAACTTCGCCAACCAATCTCCTCACCAGCAGCTCTCAGAAACCCAGAAATAGAAGATTTATTATGACCATGTATGGAATCATTCTGTGCTGGAGCTTAAAATTATGCATAATATAAAAAGATATTTAATGAATAAAATAACATAATTATAAGGTAATTTAAGATTGGGGAAAACATTGTTCGAAAAAATACAATGTATGTTAATTGTACCAGAACCATGAAAATTAAACTATGAAATCTTTAGCGTATATATGTACTCAGTAATAAGCAACTAGAGACTTTTAAGTTTTGCAGAATTGCAACGAAAAAATAATATTGCAGATTTTTAGAAAAAAACCTTCAAAAAATAAAAAAAATAAATGGTTAAATAAGATTTAAAAAACGCAAGCAATCCAATTTCACTATCTTACGCAATGTCGCAAAATTACAGCTAAATATAGCATGTATTGGGCAATATAAAAATCTAATGATAACACAACAGAACACCAGAACAAATTGAAAATAGGACAAAACATAATATACACAATATAAAATTGATATTTAACTCTTGACAATCACTAAACGACTGTATTTATAATGAGTTCTCGTCAAATTTTCATTGTTAAATTTAATGTTATATGTAAAATTTTATTTTATTTTTTTCATTAAAATAAAAAATTTCGCGTATTACTTTAACAACAGCATATGTATCTTAGTTAAAAGAAACAACAAGTTTTCCATTAAATGCAAACCCAAAATGTTAAATATGGACCTCTTTTGTTTTTATTTTGTATTACGTATAAAAAGATGAAAATAAACTAGAATATACATGTCTAAAATTGTTCGCGAACATAATATCTTGAAAACTAATTCTTTTATTCAGATTTCAAATGTCAGGTTCAATATTGGAAACTGATAGTTAACAAATTATTGACCAGGTTTTATATCGTACCTTTTGTGGCCCATCCAAGACCTAGATCAAGCATCAGACATAGATATATAACTATGTAGACGATAACAATGGAAATCACAGAGTAAACCAAACCTTCAAAAATCTGAAATGTAACACAAAAAGTGGAATTTCAACAATGGTTTATTAATTACAAAAGAAGGCTAAAGGTCTTATTTTTCAAAGTTTAATTACAGCATTGCATAAACTTTCTTTACTTGCTTTATAATAAACCAGAAATTACTTAATCCTGAAACATTAATTTTAATTTTAATATATACATTGTATATTTATACAGTACAGGCCTGTCGAAAGTTAAACACTTTAGTGCCGAATTAGTGTCGACTCGGCAGCTCATCTCGGCCCCTTGGCAGTTATGTCTTGGCCAATAGTAAGCTACAGCTTGGCATCTTTTCGGCAGCTACTGTCCGTCGCTCGGCTGTTTTTCGGCCACTTTTCGGCTGCTCGGCACTTTTTCGGCTGCTCGGCACCTTTTTGGTCGCTCGGCTCCTCGGCACATTTTCGGCCACTCGATCCCCACGATCGTTAGCTAGAAAACATCAGTTCAGTAAACGCAGTTGCGCATATATCGCCATATTTTAGAGAGAAAATTGTGAGATTATCTAACTCTGGAGTAGGTCAAAGAGAGATCAGTAGGAAAATTAGTAGAGAAGATAATATTCATATATCAACAGTGTCAGTGAACAAGTTTCTACAGCATGTACAGCGTTTTAGACGACTTTCCTCTTAATCAAAAGTTTGATGACAGGTGTTGGAGTCTGGCCGATCTCAGAGACAATGTGTCTAAATAAAACTCCGTTTGTTCGACATTCTTTTGTCTTGGTACTGAGAAGGTTTTGAACGTCGTGTATTGAAGCCATTTATCTGATGATAACAGGGGATTAACAGATTAGGATTATGACACCTGATGTTTACATGTATAGGTACATTTAATGACTAAATTATAACTGCGTTTGCAGCAGTCCAGTTTTTTGCTTTTAAAATCCCGCTCCATAATGGAATATAAAAGATTTATGCAATTCTGTGAAAAAAACCAAATCTGTTTTTCCATCGTCCATTTATTTAATGGTATTTATTTATTTTTAATTTTTTAATTTTTATTTTATTTATTTATTTTATTATTTTTATTTTTATTTTTTTTTAAATTTATTATTATCATTATCTTATTTAATTAATTTATCTAATTTGCACTTATATTCCTTATCATTAACGAATAATATATTTTATTATTATTATTATTATTATATACAATTAATCTCAGATGTAAATTGATGTAGATAAAAAAAAATCACATATGTATCATCTACCATCAGTTTATTAATTGTTTTATTTACTTATTTATTTTATTTTATTTTATTTTATTTTTAAATTTATTATGATTTTTCAAAGTTCTTATCATTACCGAATGATATATTTTTTTTTAATTCTTATATATACAATTAAACATTAATCTCTTAGATGTTAATTTCTAGACCACTCGTAAGCTAGTAGCCGAGACTCGGCTACTGAGAGGCCAAATGAACTGCCGAGTCGTGGACAGTTCAAAGTGCCGAGGAGCCGAATGAGTTGCCGAGACTCGGCTACCGAGTGCCCGAGCTGTAGACACTTCCAGTTGCCCAGGGGCTGAGAGTTAACAACTTTTCGGCCACTAGTTGTCCACAGTCCGGCCCCTCGGCAGCCGAGTCTCGGCTCCTTTTCGTCAGCTCAGTGTTAAACTTTCGACAGGCCTGTACTGTATATATATATATATATATATATATATATATATATATATATATATATATATATATATATATATATATATATTCCTAATTATACAAAAATATACAAAAATGGATACTATTCACAAAATCTCAATGTAGACCGACAAATTAACAATTATTGTAGAATTTTAACTTCTCCATAGCAGCTTTTAAAATGTCAAAGTTCACCATTAAAAATTGATTTACATATTCTCAATAATATTGTTTGCTTCGATCCTAGACCTATACTAGTCGCAATTAAAAAAAATTTCCGCAATCCCGGGGATCGAACCGGATTCGCACATTTGTAAAGCGAACGCTCTTCCGTCTCGCCTCAAAGGAACTCCACGGCAGAGACAGCTGTCACATTTTTAACTAGTATGAGAACATATTTTACTTCATGTATGTAGCTATATCGCTACATAACAGTGCGTGATATTTATTTGTTTTACCTTTACAAAGCGTGCCTGTTGTAAATAAACATACCTGGTTTACTCCTAACACTTGCCATAAAAATTCACTTCTATTATCTACAAACAAGATCGATATAATAGCTGGAAAAAACATGGCATTTGCCAATGTAGTAAAGGACAGGTCTCTTCCTAGGTAAACCCATATTGCTGTTAAAACAAGAACTGTCAGCGCAAAGACAACACACATACTGCACCAATGTTACCACGCTGGAGTCTACTTATCAGGTTATTTGACTCCAATAATGGCGGAATATTTGTATACAAATTATGCTGAATGTATGTAAAATCATGTTTATAAAGGCGGTCATATATGGAATGACACAATACTGCAAGTAACGGAGAAGGGAGGTAAATCTTGTTGATAATTGACAACCTTTCTGTACTATTTCCTGATTTATGTAAACAAATGTTTTCCTTATAGAACAGGAAATGGTAAGAAAAATATGATATCAGTTGAAAATAAAATTTATGTCAATTAAATAATGCCTTGTCTTATAACAAGTTTCATTCATATTAATGTGCATGGTTTGCAATTCCACAAATGGCATAATTGGTGATGAATTTTACACAATGCTTCAATAATTTTATTATTTTTCTACATTTACATGCCAAAGGTCCATCGGGGTAAAACAAACGTAGACGGCGCAACATCGTTTAGAACAGAAACAAATCAGAATTTTTTCACATCATTTATTTATTAGTAAATGAAATCAAATCTATAATTGACTTCAGGATATGTTACAGGTATTTGCTTTTTATTAACGTTATGCTACCTGATGATGATAATGATTATTATTATTATTATTACTATTATTTTATTGTAACAGGAATTAAACTAAGCAGTGTATAAAATCTACTTATCTAGTCAGAGCCAGTTTCAACCTACTTGCTCAAAAACCTTTGAAAATTTTGTTTCCGGGTTCGAATCTTATTACTCTGGTGCTTCCGAATTAAATTTACCTTATTTGATTCTGTAATCCAAAACAGAAGAAACAGCTGTTTTAAACGATATTTATTAATACAGCACAAATAATTGTAGTTTTTTATATGTGACAATCCAACAGTTTTGATAACAACATTTTTAAAGAACGAAAAAATAAATGATCAATAAATGGAATTAAATGGTTGGAGCGTAATGGAACCGTGAATTTAAATCTAATATCGGTCATGATTGATAATGAGTAGCTAGATTCTAGCCATTTAATGAGTGGGTATGAAGTGTTACCTGATTCAGGCAGTAAGAATATGACCACGAACGGTGTAAATTACGCGCTTATATACCCTAGTGTGTTCAGTTGGCCGTGTCGAAATTATATAAAGTACAGCCGGTCAAAAGAATACCCGTATATAACAACGAATCACGGTGGATAACCTGTATTAAAGCATTTATAGGCTAGTTAAATAAGTATCGATAAAATTTTCCATTACACTCCTCCCTCCTTAAACCGAAAACACATTTGAGGTTATATTAACAAAATAAAGTAAGATAAAGTCCCATATATGAATTGCTCTTACTTATAGAGTTAATAAACGAAATAAAACAACATTAAAAGTCCATCATGAATTCTACACATATATATCACTTAAATCAATTTAGTCCAAACTGGAAAGATCACAAAACAAAGCAATTCCATTAAATCACTCCAAATCAAGCCCGTCGAAAAATGTCTTCTGTTCTCTTCTCCACCTTCTCTACTACGACTTTAGGCTCAAGCATCCATGACTGTTTTCTCCGCCTGTACACCTGGGATTCACCAGCTGCTTCAACTGCCCTGGACTTTTCACATCTATGAAAATGAATCAGATGGTTGTTTAGAGTGTGCATCTTTGGGAATATGTTCCCACACATAACACTAATAAACAGTATGAGTTGATGTATGCATTTTCCTCCAATGTTCAAAGTAGTCACGGAGTTTTTTTTCAAATGAAACCTCACTGGGCATCCTACAACATTACAAACGGAGCCAGTTTCTGGCCACTCCGATCTCTCATCCCATACAAAATCATTCATTGAATCGTCTTCTAAATGAAGGACATCTGAGCTAGCCATATTGACTACAAGAGAGAAAACAACAAAGAATAAGTACAAGTACTATTTATCAAAATCAACATTTTCAAATTTGCAAGTATATGTTACAGAAAAACACCAAAAACAAGTAAAAACTTACTTTATATACAACATCAAACTTTACAAAAGCAAAACTTATTTAAAAATGAATGATAAACCTCTACGCTCCAAACAATTACCTAAATCTAGACGGTAAATAAACAGCACAACCTCTACGAGTCAACGTAACACGACCCCCTTAACCAACGATATCAACGTCATTGCCAGTATTGTCAGAAATATTGACTTCTAGATCTATATTTGTGCCATTGTCTATGCTCGGTGAATAAGGTACGCCGTTAACTAAAGCGTCATTACCAGAATTTAACCAGTTTTCGATTCGAGATGTACCTTCATAAGGCTTCAAATTATGTACATGGACTGTGATAATATGACTGTTTTCATCTCGCTATATTTACAATAGGAATTGACTTTCTTTACATGAACCTATTTGTTTTGGCTGGCATTCAATTGCACATGAATATGCGTTTGGGTCATGACCTTCTATTACGTCACGTATTACGTATCACCCGATGGCGTATGAACACATATGAATTTTTATAGGGGAAATCCCTTTCTATTTTTGTCAGTGGTTTTGTGTATTACCTTATCTATGTTTATCAACAAAATCGAGTTTTGCCCAAGATCACGCTTGTTCGTTAATACTAAAAAAATTTTTTAAAAATTAAAAATTTTTTAATTAACTTGTATAAATCAATATTTTAATGAAATTTTTGTTTGTTTTTTTAAAATTCGAAAAAAAAAAAAAAATAAAATTTTTAAAAAATGCTCTATATCGTCGTCTGCAAGTCTATACTGCTAGACCATTCAATCATCATGGATTTTGGAAAATTTAATGTGGAAGTTGATTTCCAAGATATTTTGGACTTCGATGAAGATTTCAACGAGCTGATAGCGGTATCAAGTCTTCCTGATCATGCAGATTTTTTGCATACTTTAAAAACAGCAGAGTATGATGGGTTGCCACCACCCGAGACACCAACTGCCCCCGAGAATCAGCCTAAAAAAAGATTTAGATTTATGTCGGACGAAACAATCAAGCAGTTTGAAGAAATGAATCAAAGCGAACAAACAAAGAAAAACACCAAATGGGGATTAAAAAATTCTGCAAGGTACGAAAATATTAAAAAATAAATAAATAAATAAATAAATAAATAAATAAATAAATAAATAAATAAATAAATAAATAAAAAAAATCGCTTTATGTCATGATGCATGAAAAACAGTACATTGTCACTAATTCGATGCAGACATATTTTTGTTAAAAGTCTGTCAAATCATTAGAAACACTGACTGCTTTGAAACTTAATTTTAACCATAAACAATAGTTATTTTATCAAATAATAATTCAGTAGTTCATTTTAAAAATTTAAATAAACAAATAAATGACAATACCAATGGCAATTTGCCAGAAATATACTATCAATAGTTCTTCTCGTTTTGAGAGAGAGAGAGAGAGAGAGAGAGAGAGAGAGAGAGATTAAAAAATGCGAACCGTACATGGCAGTTTTGTTTCGTTTTTTCCCCTAGATTGGCACATTGAAAGATATGGTGTGAAAATGGATATGTTCCACGTCCCGGTAGATGAGCTGGCAGACAAACTTGGACAATTCTATTGCGAGGCCAAACCCCAGGAACCAGATCAATCTAGCAATAAAAGCCCAAGTGAATACCACAAGAACACCCTAAAGAACATCCGTGGTGCAATCAATCGACATTTGTCAGACATTCATAGGAACATTGATATCATGAATGACAAAGAATTCAAACAAACAAACAATAAATTAAATGGCCTTTTGAAATACCGCATGGCAAGTGGCAATTCGGTCCCAACTCGTCACAAAAGTACAATAAATTCTGCAGATTTGCAAAAGATTGGTACATACCTTGAAACTGCTAATGATAATCCCGTTAAACTCCGTCTTTGTGTATGGTATTCCATATCAATGCATTTTGTAAGCCGTGGGCTTGAATTTCACCACCAACTAAATATAAATTCATTTGTTTTCAAGGTTGATGAAAATGGTAGAGAATATGTAGCTCTTAGTCACGAGACTAAACAAAAAAATTACCAAGGAGGGCTATCAAATCAAGAAGATTTTGCCACTGATAAACGGATGTATGCTTATCCTGATTCTCCTTCCTGTCCCGTTCAGATGTTAAAATTTTTTATACAGAAAACAGATTCAAATGCCACCAAATTATTTAACCACTGTTTAAAAAATGCCACCATATCTCCTTCCACGTGTGATATTTGGTACACAAGTCAATCCTTAGGCAAAAACACTTTTCGTAATTTTCTCCCAGATATTTCTAAGCAAGCCGGTTGTTCACAGAGATACACAGCACATTGTTTAGGGCTGTTTCACAATAAAGTGGTTCATGTTGTAACACAAATGCCAAAAAATAAAGTTTTACCCTGGTCTTTTTCATTATATTTTCTTATAAGCTTATAGTGTTAGGCATCAAATCCTAATATATTGTTGAGTAAACAATTCTGGTTAAAAATTTCTGGGTGTTAGTAGTACTTAGAGTGAACAGAATTAAAACACTAATTTTATACACTGTTATGTGACCAGATTTAAATTGTTAAGTTGTGTTTACAGCCATAAAACATGATTATTATCATAAAGGAACATTAATGAGTATTTTAAGAAAAACCGTGTAAAAATATCATTTTTTAAACAAAAATGCCAAAAAAAGGTGTTTTCAAATCAGTCCTGTTTTTTTCAAGATTTTAACACTCACTCAGATCTTTACATTTTTGAAAATAACTAGTTTAGAAATTTCATCAAAATAATGCTTATTTTAAATTTCAAGCCTACAGCTATTTAAATAAAAAGGCCAGAATGTTATAATATGTTTTATAAGAATTTTGTCTGCTTTTAAATTGAGACGTGAAAACGTTGCGGACACTACAACTCGGGGGAAAAAACAATTAATTTGTGTTTCAACAATAAATGTAAAATAAAGATATGTTTTGAAAGTTATTATAATATTTAATAACTCAATTAACTAACAAACTGCTAAAATGATTTAAAAGCTATGAGTAATACAATATATACAGGTTGTATCGAGTACAGAAGTTGTCACATATACTGTTTTTCACAGACTATATTGTTATTAATAAAGTCCTTAATTAGCAAGTGCAGCTAAACAGGTATCAAGGAACACTTCTTTGCATCTTTTACAATTCATAGAACTTAAAATGTCAACTATAAAATCATACAGTCCATAACCTGAAACTGTTGCGGACACTACAAAAACTTCAACATGTAACATTGGAAAAAATTCTAAAAACATTTTCATCTAACAAAGGAAAGAAATAATTCTAACAGTAAATTTAACTGGAAATGACTCAGTTAAATACGAAATATTTTCTGGTGTTTGTGCTTTCTGCAGAAAGTTCAGGATTGGGTAGTATTTCCAATATTCCATGAATTGGCTCCCATGACGTTTCTGGCTCCTCTTTCCACATGTATTTCCCATTCTTTCCATCGACCATATATGCCAGTTGTACAAGGTCACCATCAGAGTGAAGAATCTTAAAAATAGAAAGTGAAATATGAAGAAAATACTGTAAAAAGATTTTAGCAACTTTTATTGGAGATGTTCATCTTTAAGGGCATACTATCCATGTTTTCTTCTCATATAACATATAATGATTCTAGTACTCAAATAACTGCCCGGATATAGAAAGGAAAACTAGCAAATATTTACATCTAGAAAAAGTTCAATACTAAAATATTAGATACCTGAGCAACGTAAGTCTTCGATGATTTTTTACCCTGTATTCGAACTCTGACAAACTGATTTTCTTTAATGAATTTGGATCTACAAAAAAAATTGCATGCTTATTTATTATTTGTAAGTGAAAGTATTGTGTACAAAAATAACCATCTCAATTCAAGGTTTATTATCTTTTTCATAATTAACATGTAAAAGATTGATATATAATGAATGAATTAAAGTACAATATCAAATTGTTATTCTGTAGTTGGAATCCATGGGACGTAGCAAAAATTCATTATAGCAAAATTCAGTAAACACATGACTTCAGGTATGGAAGTAGGTTGGGTGTTCTAAAAAGAGTAAGCACCTTCGGGCACAGTACTCTCACCCGTCATATGAATGTTCCCAAACAGACAAAGGAAAATGAAATTTGAATCTATTGGGTCTGAAAAAATAACCGTATAAAGTATATTAATTTATAAAAACTGATGGATTTGGGACTTAAAATTCAAATTTATCTATTGTTTCATCTATTTACAGTTCAGCTATAAAACATATGAACATAAATTTTGTCAGTAATATATATGTATCGTTTAAAAAGTACCCAATCTTTTCGGTTTCACTTGAATTGCCTCCAGCATGCACAAGAAAAGAATCATCACCATTTCCATCACTTGTTGTAGCAGAAACTATATATTAAAAGAAACAATCAGCATGCAGTGATTAGTACATAAGCACAGCTAAGCAGTGACTAGATAAAGGTTTAACAAGTGATACAATTTGAAATTATATATATATATATATAGATAGATAGATAGATAGATAGATAGATAGATACTGGTATATACTACAGAAGATAATTATCATTTATACAATAGTGTAGAATTAGTAATGGAAGTTTAAGGATTATTTTTAGCAAGAAGCATGCAAAATATATAATTCTACTACCAGAAAGCATACAAAAAGACAGGTACATACATTTATAAAACTACTAACCTGTATCCATACACACTGCAGTTGTCTCTTCATCATTATTACTAGGTATGTTAACATCAACTTCAGTATGAGCTAGTTTATTGGTTAGGGAATTTTATCTACTGCTTAAATAGGATATCATATGAAAATAATAGGTAAGCAAAAAAAATATTCACAGCAAAACAATTGCTTTAGCAATCCAAAAACTCTGCTATCTCTTTTTTCATTGGAAGAGTCAGTCATGTCAAAAGAAAAAATTTGTATAAATTAAAATCAACCAAAGGATACTGTTATTAATTAAGACTAGTCTTCTTTCTTCCCATGACTGTACAAAAGCCTTGTTGATACATGTCTCAGGTTTATTGTTTGAACAACCTTCACAGTAGCAGCTAAGGTTACGAATCATCAGACTGTATGGGTTACCAACATTCTTTACAGAATGCAACTTTCTAGTACCGGCTAATGTTTTTACATTAACATTTGGTCGGAGTCTGTTGATGTCATCAGCAGGGACATATACAAATTCTCTGCGGGAGCTGGCATCTTTGTCTGGATCCATTTTAAGTTTATTCTCACAGTATTCAAACAAATCATGGGCAGTACCAATTACAGTTTTTCCACTTAGACTAATTACAGCTTGATGACAGGAATTCTTGACAGTTGCTCCGAGGCCATCACAAACATTCTTGCCATGACTCGTTTCAAAAAAGTTACGTTCAGTTTCTATAGTCTCATTGCTGATATCAGCAAAACTTGTCTTTCCCTTATACTGAGCAGCGCAACCGTCTGTCCACTCAATTACTTTTTTCAAATTTGGTAGTTCTTTTTTCAGTATATCATGTAGTCTGGTCCTGAACACTTGTACAGCATGTGCATCATGTTTCAGCTCGTTTGATACCCCAACAACAGCATGTTTTCTTAATAGCTTTTTCCCAACCTGATTTTCTGACAGATAGTATGACATCATTGGATGTATGGTCACTTGATTTCTTTCGAAAAATGCAGACTGGACTTCATTTTGAAATCTACATGTATAGTTCTCAGAGAAATCCATTATAACAATGGCTTCATCTTTTTTAATGTTTGCTTTACTCATCTCAAGCTGTTGTACCTGCCATTTTGCACGCATCAGGTGTCCAGGAAGGGGGGCTATATCTGTCTTAAATTCATCTATGAATTCTGAAATTGTTGTTTTCTTAGCTACACAGGAGATACACCTCTTAATTTTATCTTCTTTTCCTTTTAACATTACTGGCTGCCATTTATAATACTCTATTTCTCTGTCTTTGTAGTTTTCTGTAATATCATTAAAGTACTTTCTTATTTCTTCTGGTCCACATTTCTTACATGTACCTTGAATGCATTCTGAATTTGGAAACTCTTCTTCATAATCACATATGGTCAAATCTATTGCTGTCTGTTTAGTTAAGGGCTTCACTTGAGTTTCTTTTCCAGCAATGAAGTTGTTAATTGCTTGTACCTTCAAGGAAATGTTGCAGCAAATCTGGCATAAACAACAACGCCTGTTTGTTTCTGAAACTTTCTTAATATTTTGGGGTTTTAACTTGTAGAAAGCTGTGAACCCAATTTTTATCTTTGGATGCTTCCTTCTGAACATAATAAAAGCTTCTTTAATTGGCACTGTCATAACCAGTTTAATTGTGTTTGTTTTCTTGGAGACATCGTTTTTATTTGGCAGTTCACGTGTTATTTCTCCAGATGTATAAAAGTTAACCACCTCATTGACAGTTGCTGTACTGAGCCTGTCCTTTCTATACTTCCGACTTTCTAACATCCACCAAGGAGCTCCTGATAACTTCTTCCTTTTACGTATTCCTACTTTTTTCTCTATTTTACTTTGCACGCCACTTTTGTTTATAATTGATGCTTCTGATAGTATATTCTTTAAAGTTCTTTTGGCTTTATATGCCCCTCTTCTGTCTGAATCTGTTTTTGTTTTTGAGACAAGCGACTGCATAGTTTTCATCAAAGACTTTCCAACTTCAAGGTCTTCTTTCACAGACGGTGTTACCATGCTGCTTTCTAAGAATTTTGAACAAGTAGGAGATTCTGCTAATTTTTTAATTAAATAAGCTCTTTTAGCTGGTGTAGCTGGCAAACTTGATTTTGCTCTTTTAAGAGCTCTCAACTCTGACATTCTGTTTGTATATGTTTCTTCTTTATCTGTTACACTGCTTGTGGATTGGTTCTCATTAGGCAATGTACTTCCTGTTGATTGACTTTCAGACTCGGTAGCGCTTGATAAATGGCTTTCTTTAGACTCACGTAATTTTATTCTCAACCTCCACTTTTGTGTCCTGGCCACTGCTTCTTTTTTCTTCTCTGTTTCAATTTTCTTTTTCTCTTTGTAGGCTGCTTGTGATTTTCTTCTTTTAATTTTGCTCTGTGCTTTCTTACCACTCTCATTTCTTCTATTTTGTTCGATATTTTCATGCTTTCTTTTCAATCTGTATTTTCTCATCTCTTCTCTTTTCTTTTCTCTGATTTTTTCCAGCAAGGTTGGATTGTGTTTTGCCGCTTCTCTCAAACTATTTCTTGTCTTTTGTTTCCTTTCTCTGTCTCTTTTTTTAGCTTGTTCATGTTTTTCTACATTACTTCTAACCTTTTCTCTATGTAATTTGGATCTTTCTGTATTTGTTTTGGCCATGTTAATACTATATAAACAATTGCACAGTTTGTGAAGTAAATTGAGTAATATTGTAGTGTCAGCAACAAAAACATTGATTTCAACTTTTAAGTTTTAGCATATGAAGTACCCTAAAATCCCTTAAAGTTTAGCATTATTTGGTCATATTTAAAGGGAGTTTTGGGAAATTAATTTTAAAAATGATGAATTTGAAACAAATTCTTATACAAATGTGTGTTCATTTTAGCACTCTGCTGTTTGTTATGTTCATTTGAAACAATAATGGTACAACTTATCATGGACAAAATGACTCAAATAAACCATGTTTAACACATTCTCACTAAATTAGGATGTATTGGAGGAATATATAAATCAAATTTAGCTTTAACCAAATCTTCAAACATTTGTTGCGGACACTACACTTGCTTGCAAACACATTTTTGTGTAATTCTGTCCAAATTTTAAATTTCTAATATTACCATGAGATAAACATGTGATCCTTTCTTGAACAAGGGGGAATAACTCTTACAGGAAGGGATCTTGTTTTTGTAACTTCCTCCATCTGAAAGGTACACTACTGTTGCGGACACTACAGAAAATCTGTCACCACCAGACTTAACATTGGCAATGCTCAAATTCTATATTTATGCTATGATACTGTGCAAAAGATATTTTATTTCAACCATATATGTAAATATGTAGTAAATTGTTTAAATTTGTTCATACCAGAGTGATTTATTTATGTGTATCAATTACATATTAAAGACACAACCTTCAAAATTTGAAATTTTTAAAAATAAGTAGTTTTGGTAATCATTTCACTATTCAGGAACTGTTCAGCAGATTTGGATCAAATAGACTGTAAAATTATCGTAAATAATTGTACTTTTTAATAGAAGAAAATCATTGTAATAACCTGATTAAATTGTCAATGAAATTCTTTTCAAATTTACCTTTTTTCAAGTGTTACAGCATAACACCATAAAATGGTACAAATTATGGAGCTCTACAACCTCATACATTTTTATAACTAAACTAAGCATGTTATATACTGTTTGAAACTGTAGACATCACCCCTTTGCAATATTTGAACCTTATTTCACATGAACTGGGTGCATATTGTTCAGTTTGCATGGATATAACATATTTTATTTACTGATTACCACTTTATTGTGAAACAGCCGTTACGAGCAACGGCTATACAGTCCCTGTCTAATGCTGGATTTGAAACTCGGCAAATAATGTACATGTCGGGTCACAGAAATGAGGCCTCTGTAAGAAGTTATGCAAGAGATTTCACCACCATTCAGAAACAGTCGATCAGCAACGTCTTATCAGAGACAACATCGGGTACATCTGAAAACTTAACCGTCGCCATCCACTCCAATTCACCATCTGTTTCTATTCAAGGTCAGACATCGTCTAGCCTTTGTACTTCTCCCGCCAGTACAACTACGAGCTGTGACGTCAGAAATGCAATTGCGTCGTTACAATCGGGTATTTTGTCTAATGCCACATTCAATAATTGTTCTGTGAATTTAAATGTTAAAATGTAAACTAACATACTAATTGTTATTTTTAAATTTGAATAAATTATATTACAGATACAGTGGACTATTTTTTATCCTTATTTGGAAAAGGCTGTTCCGTCAACTGGCTATATTTGTCGGACTTAAACAAAAAAGTAAAATCATTTTAATAATGATTTTAAATGTCGGTCTAGCAATGAATATTTTTATGATTGTAAATATAAGAAAAAACATTCTATTTGAGTGTATTCATTCGGTATTATGAATGAGATTCAGGAATAGCAAATTTTACATGAACTGCTTCGCAGTTCATTCAATTTGCTATTCCTGAATCTCATTCATAATACCGAATGAATACACTCAAATAGAATGTTATTTCTTAAGTATTGCATATGTAACACCGGTTATTTTACGCACAACTAAGTACGGACCAGTCCTGGCTAGACCTAGCTTTGTATTGGCTTTTGGTGGATACCACCGCCAGACCCAGTCACCAGATTCAAATGTGCGAGGTTTAAGAACTCAGTCATAATAACGCTTCTGTCTTGAAGCAGCAAGTCCTAGATGTTTATTTGTGAAATCAAATGCTTCATTCATACTGTTAATAAGCCATTCAACATATTCACTCGGACATTGATTGCGATAATGACCCGGAGGTTCTCCGGCAATGAGATCAATAGGAGTCGACAACTCACGCCTTAGCATTAAAATATTTGGCGTGCATTTTGTACTTTCGTGATTACGTGACTTATAAGCTAATAGGACGTACGGTAAATGGTCATCTTAGTCTGCTTGTGTCTCATTGACAAATATCAAAAGCAATTGTGTTAGGGTTCTATTAAACCTTTCGATCATGCCAATCGACTGAGGATGATATGGCGTTGTCCTGGTTTTATCCACGCCAAGTTTCTGACATAAAATAGCAAAAAGATTCGATTCGAATTCTCGACCTTGATCTGTGTGGATTTGCTTCGGAAATCCAAACCGACAGATGAGTTCAGTCATCAATTTGTCAGCTACTGTAAGACTAGCGTGATTTGGTATGGCGTATGCTTTCACCCATTTTGTGAAGTAGTCGCCAACTACCATGATGTATCCATTACCATCTTTTGTCACAGGAAGTGGTCCTAAAATATCAATTGCCATTCTATGAAGGGGTGCTGTTGGTTTATTTGTTTGAAGTAGGGATTTTCAAAATCCGGGCCCAGGTTTACACTGAGCACAAAGATCACACTGCTGTCACCATCGAGTAACATCTAATGACATTCATGGCCAAAAGAAACGCTTCTTAAGAGAAGTTTAAGTACGCTCTCGTCCCAAATGACCAGAAATAGCTTTGTTATGAATTTCACGTAAGATGCTCTTCCGTTTATCTTTTTGAATGATCAAAATGAGTTTGTCATTATTTTGATGATAATCATTCCAGATGTATTATAAGATACCACCCTAAAGCTCAACGTATTCCCAAAGCTGCCATAATTTTTTAGTTTCAACAGAGTTCTGAACGAGATGGTTTTTGATCATAGGATTCTTTTAAAAGAATTATATTCTTCAAATCGGAATCCTTGTTCTGCATTGTCATCTAATGTCCATTTCGGTAACCAGTTGAAATTGATAGATTCAGTGATTTCATTCGGATTGTCTACAGTTATATCTGTTTGTGTTTCAACAGAGATTGGAACAATTCTAAGTTTTTGCCTACTGTGGTTTCCGAAGTACTAGTTTTAATGGTTGGCTGTTCACCAATAGTTTTATTGATTGTATGATTGTCATCCACAGACACAGGATTACAACATTACAAGTGTTACACTTGCATTTCCTATAGACTCTTCTCGAAAGAGCATCTGCATTCATATGAAGTGTACCCTTTCGGTGTTGTAAACTGAAATTGTAAGTTTCAAGAGTGGCTAACCATCTGGCCAACATCGCTTCAGGGTTTTTAAAGTATCTTAGCCATGTCAGTGAGGCATGGTCACTTCATACAATTAAGTTGCTACCCCAAAGATGATGGCGAAAATGTTTGACGAACGTATTGACTGTCAGTAGTTCCCTGTAAGTTGTACAGTAACGTTGTTGGGTTAGATTCAATGTTTTACTACCATACGCAATAACTTTTTCTTCATTGTCTTGTAACTGAGACAATACACTACCAATGTCATCCTGACTTGCATCAACATCTAAAATAAATTAACCATTTAGTTTTGGATACGGAAAGATAGGTGCACTTGTCAAGAAATCTTTAAGTTTTAAAAGCATCGTTACATTGTTTAGACCACTTGAATCGTTGGTGCTTTTAAGTAAGATCTGTAAGGGGCTTTGCAACAGTTGAATAATTTGGAATAAATTTCCTGTAATAGCCAGAAAGCCCCAGAAAACTTTTTACGTCAGATACATTAGACGGTTTTGGCCAATTACTGACATTTTCTATTTTCTTTGGATCGCATTTTATCCCAGATTCCGTTACTGTACAAGCTGATCAAACAGTAATCGACGCAAAACCTAGTGCTGCCATCTTTCTTAGACAAGCGCCGCAGGTGCAGCCCAAGGACTGTTACTGGGCTCGACAATGTCATCGTGTAACATTTTACTGACCTCTTGTTCTATAATTTCTTTTTGTTTAATTGGAAAACGCCTTGGAGAGAGTTAATTGGTTTACTGTTTCCGGTGTCAATAGAATGTTAAACCAATGAGGTTCGTCCTAGTTTTCCGTCAGAAGAGGTGAAAACATCTTGAAATCTGTTTAACAGATTTGCAACCTCTTGTTTCTGGTTATTTGTAAGGCTATAGGCTAGTTAAATAAGTATCGAAAAAAAATTTCAATTACATTATTATTATTATTATTATTATAAGCGTGTCTGTCAAAATTGCTCATTGTTAGCTTAATCACATCATCATTAGACTTAATAAATAAAAGTTTACCTCAAATTGCTTCTACGTATATGTAAAAAAATTATCTATAATTTTTTTTAGTATATATGAATAAAACAAAAATACCAATCCTTGTCAATATCATAATCCCAAAAACAAAGTAAAAACTTTGCAAACTGGCAAAATATGTTATACACGTGAACTTCCATCAAGGAGGGAGGCCGGGTGCTCCAAAGGGTGAGCACCTCCTGTCTAGCTAGCTACACCCGTCACGTGCAAGTCAATTTTGAGAATGAAAGAAACAAAGAACTATGGTAAGTCAAATATATCCAGTATAAGTTGGGATACAGTGACTACATACTTATCAACAATATTGTTATGACGGCCATAAAACTTTTAAAGGGCCCTGATGAGCCTAGGCTTGCAATATCCTGTGTCAACAATTTAATTGTAAGTAATTTGCTTCGTTGCAGAAAGTTCCCATAGTGGGAACAAGCTCTACCGTAATGTATTAACTGTGAAACATATACACCATACGCAGGAGAAGCAGGGATATTACTGCAAAGAAACGGAAAGTTGACAATAGAAAAATTGAAGTCATCACGTTTGCCATATAGCTTCAGATTTAACCTTTCATGGGTGTCATAAATGAGGTATAAGTCCAAATATGAAGCAGAACATGGAGAATCTGTCGTGTCTTTTATTTCAAGCTCACTTAGATAGATGACATTCACATAATCTCCAAATTTGTGATTATTTAGAGAAAGAACGTCATCTATATATCTGTATGTGTAGTTGAATGATTAAGCGACAGTCTTTTCTTCAGATTTGACAAGGTTCTGTAAAAATTCTGATTCATATGAATAAAGAAACATATCAGCAAGCAAAGGTGCGCAGTTTGTGCCCATTGGTATACCGATGGTTTGTTGAAAGATAATATTCCCAAACACAATAAATATGTTGTCTATCAAAAACTCTAACATTTTGTTGATGGTATCTTCAATATGAATTAACATACAAGATACAAATTTTCAATGATTTATTGGTGAAGCAAAGCTCTGGACAAGCGGATTCTGCTTGTTAAGTGTTTGAACAGTTTTTGCGTATTAACTGTTTAAGTAAATCGATACAAATTCAACCCGTGTTCCAGTATAATTTTTCTCTTGTTAAAACGAAAATTAAACTACACAGAATATTGTGGTGGTTTTTAGACTACTCAAGACTCTTAACGTTTAATATTTTCCTTTAAAATTCAGTATATATGCATTCAGCCTTGGAGTAATTCCCATCGCTTTACGTTACATAGATGGTATACTTTTGAGAATGAAGATATTTCTCATTGTTAACCGAGCTTGTAAATAAATTTTGTAGGGGTTTGATTTTAAGAGCAGCAATGACTTGCTTCATGTCAAGCAGATCCTTGTTTTTGGAAAGCAACATGTTGTCAGTATATTTAACATGTTAAAATAAACGGAAAAGTCAGACTTATTCATGTGCTTTCAAACAATGATGCGTTTGACAAAACCAACGTAACCGATTTACTACAGGAGTACTTAAATTAATTTTAAAGTAAAGAGTTATCTCACTTTGGCCAATTACTAAGAAAACTAGAAAAGTCGTAGCCGTATAAAATGAAGTCGGCAATAGTAAGCGTTAAAAAACAATGTCTCGTAGGTATTTTGTAAAAAACACTATTAAAATGTTTAGAAATGACGTTTATGCCGCATAATGCATTTCTGTACAAAGCAAACTAATTTAAAATATTATAACGCGCGCAATCAAATGATTATTTATATCGGCGACATTTCCGATTTAAATGTTTCTCTATTTTTTAAATTTCATTTTGTTTTGGTTTTTTTCAAATCATGATAAATTCATGTCCAATCACTGGCCAAAACTGCCAATGAATGACGTCACACATGTCTAAAAGTCTGTGTTGTGTTTTAGGTGCAAATAAACACAAATAGACAATAAAACTTGAAAAGATTGAATGAAACATAAACAGCCGACGGAACTCCACATGATAAGGAACTGACTAAAAGTCAGTTTTAAGGGTAAATAAAAATGCTTCTTTTAAGAGTATAAACTAAACTTAATTTTCGGAATACCGGTATATTTTATATTATTAATTAACATTTATGTGTTGTTGATAAAATACGTAAAAATCTGTCTCGCCAATAAATTTACAAAACTGGACCAATATGAGATAAACTGGACAAATATGAGATAAACTGGACCAGTATAAAAGAACTGAGCCAATATGGGCGCATGCAAATATTCTGAAAGCATTTCATTTAACAAACAAAATGGCTTACCACATACCGCTTCAGAAAACCCAAAAGGGGTAAATGCAAAAAAAATCTGATTACAAAATACGCTTATTTTATGTACAAAAGTTGTTGTTTTTGTATGAGAAAAATATTATCAATAAAAGTATCCCAGAAGTATAATTGTTACTAGATTAATCTAGTTATTTGTTATTTGTAATTGTTTACATGTTTGAAATGTTAATTAATAAAATTATCATTAATCAGATATTTTCATTCTGGCATGATAAAACTGTGCTGCCCAGTTAATTGGCCTCTGTGTGTCATTTTGGCCATTGACCTTCAGTGCATATGCAAATACCTGATTAATAATATAATATTGTTGAAAGAAAAAGTTTAATTGCCTGAAATCTAATGAATTCCACTTCTGGTACATTAAGCGTATGTAACATATATTTTGACCTTGACAGTACTGATCCCATTCTGTATTCAATTTTATGTTAACACAATGTACGTGTATAGGCAAATAGTTTTGACATATTTTAGTTGGCTGTCGAGTTCAATAAACAGGAGGTGCTTACCCTTCTGGAGCACCCGGCCTCACTTCCTTGGTGGAAGTTCACGCGTATAACTAATTTTGCCAGCTTTCAAAGTTTTTACTTTGTTTTTTGGATTATGGTTTGGACAAGGACTGGTATGTTTGTTTTAGTATAAAACATTAATATGTAACAAATTTTTCTCTATAAGCATTATAACAATTTTATCTAGCTGTTCTATTCTATGTAGTCTATATTAGTTATCTTTGCTCATCTTTAAACATTAAATTCACGACTGAAATCTTGTTAGAAATCGCTATGTGAATTGTTTATCCTGGATGGCATTTGTTGGTTTGAAAACAAATTTTAAAATATTTTTCGCCGAGCCTACTTAAGTTTTGTTGCAAATTGTGAACTCATTGATAGCCAACTCAAATACAGTGACAAATGTAACACAGCTGTCAAAATAGCCAATATACAAGTCACTAGTAAGGCCACATCTGGAAAGTGCTTTGACACTGTGGGCGCCATATCTTAGAAGAGAACAAGCATTCTGAGAGTATTGCAAAACAATACATAGTCCCCTACCCGTCGCATATTTCACTAATCCCAAAGTTTTAGGTAAAATGTACCTTATTATATGGTACAGGTACAAAGATTTATAGTTATAAATTATACGTGTTGTTCAATTAATTAAATAAAGGTCATTTGAACTTACAGCATAGTGTATCCTGTCTTTTCTCTGAAACAACTAGGAATTTTACAGAAAAACTAAGTCAGTATAATATATTGGCAGGTGCAATGTAGATTTGTATGTGATATTGCAATTAATACTAAACCTAGTTAAAGGTGACCTAGGGATTCAAAGTTATTAGATAAGTGCACCAGAAACACTTGTATAAATTATCATTTTTACTTTTTTTACAAAGAAATTGGTACTTTGTACTTGTATAGTGCATAATCCTTAAATGCAGTCACGTATATATTTTTCATTGACTAATTTCCATTTCAATTGTTTTTTTTTTTTTTTTTTTTTTTTTTTTTTTTTTTTTTTTTTTTTTCATTTTTTCAGACTTGGAAGAACTTGAACAGAGAAGACTTTCTGATTGTCACAACCTTCTTCCTGCAAAGAGGGTTACAGTCCACAGAGACACATTAGTGGAAGATGTGATCGATTCATACAGAAAGGATCCATCATTAATTCATCCCATAATTGATGTAACATTCAAAAAGAGAATGCTATAGACCTATAAGGCCTTACAAGGGAAATGTTTATAACATTCTTTAATTTAATATTCTTCAAATGTTTTTGGAAGAAATGAAAAAGCATCATGCCTTGATACAAAAGTCTTATTTAATAGAACTTTTGGAATAATTGGAAAAATTATAAGCCATTGCTTTGTTTTATCAAATTACCTGCCACCAAAGTTAAAGCCGCATTAAGTTTTTCAATTTTCTGATTTTCTTTTTTTTTTTTCTTTTTTTTTTTGATTTTCTAAAAATAATTTTTTTTAAAGATAGATATCCACGAAGATTCACTTTCTAAAATTTCATTTCTTTTAGCTGTAAATAAATGGAATCCTCTAACCAGTTGGTAAAGTTTAACGATGATTACTATGAGCTTGAGGCATGCGCACGGATGTACGTAAAAACCCATGATTGCAAAGGTAAAACCTGACAAATTGCATTAATTGTCCGTCATTAATTTCCAGATGTATTTGAAATGGTGTAATATATCCCTAACTAAGTCACAAATGACAAATTCAACGAATTTCTGTGTTTAATTTATTGTATTTCACCGTTTTAAAGTTGTTTAAATGATCCGGTTTTTTGTGACGTAACCATGTTCTAATATTAGATCCCAAATGCTGTATCTTGCTGGATAATTACTGTAATTTCTGTTTTAATTCGAGCTTTATCGTTGAACCAAATGTAACATTGTTCATTAGGACCATCATTAATTAGATTAGCACCGTTTTAATTTTTTCTTTTGGAAAATGCAGCTTTAAGCAAAGCAATATATTCGACAAATTTTAATAAAAGACTGTACGGATGAGACATCTTACAGTCATCTTTCAATGTAGTGTCGGAGGATGAAGGAATGCTGATTAAAAATGCAATGACTTGTACTGAAATAACAGAAGACATAAAATGCAAACTTTTTAATTTGGTGGATGTGAACCAACTAACCATCAGAACGATGTAAAACCAGTCGTGTTGTCATTGGCAAAATCATCATTATATGCCAGGCCCCTATTGTCAATTAGCAACTTAAAGAAAGAGATGTGGTGCTATAACATTGTTTGGAACAATATAATTTTGAAAATACTTTACGAGTATTTAGAGAATTAAGGCCAGGTATAGAAAAAGTATTGTCCATTATCAATTGCCAATTCACTGATGACCAAACCAATCGGACACGAGAAGAAAGAATTTTGATTTACATGGAGCAATACATAAGATCACTAATTGAGAAAGAATTGGCCACACTTTTGAAATTTTGGACTTCGACTAACAGTTTAACAGATAAATTAGACATAACGTTCAATTCCCTGGATGGTTTACAGAGAAGACCCATTGAGGATAGCTGCAGTGTCTCTCTCAAACTGAGCAGGTACTGTCTTTTCAGCAAAGAACTAAGAGATGATTTCACTGCAGTATTGCCACACTATTCATCAAGGATGTTTGATTCTGTACGATCAATACATTTTTTTCTTCTAACAATTGATATTGTACATGCCTAACAAATTATAAATAACAGGAGGGAACACAACCATCAACACTATATAACAAATACCTGCTAAATTTTGATGTGCCAGATGTGCACATTTCGGAAAATCATTCCTCATCAGTGACATTAGGAGCCAAAAAGTTTGATAGATAAAAAAAACATACGCCAAGCAGTTGAAAATTAATGAATAAAGTTCCAACATTATTCGAATCCAAATCAAGCTAAGGAATGCTTTGCATGAGGGAACAGACCTTAGTTTTAAATAAATTTTAAAATTTAATACGGCTGAAAATTTTGCTAAATGGTATATTTTCTGACAGCACAAAGTACTGCCTACTGAGTTATGGATACCCTTGAAGAGTTTTACTCCACCAGCAGCGGTACCCGCTCAGGGATAGTAAATATATAACAAATACCTGCTAAATTCTGATGTGCCAGATGTGCACATTTCGGAAAATTATTCCTCATCTGTGACACTAGGAGCCAAAAAGTTTGATAGATTAAAAAACATACGCCAAACAGTTGAAAATTAATGTGAGGGATTTTATTAAATAATATGTTTAATGTAACAAATATATTGATTCTCTTTAGTACTTGCATTGTTAACAAAATTGTTATTTTAAAATTATTTGGGTGAATTAAGCTTACTTTTTTCCCCGAAAATATTTGCTTTTTGTCTTTCCAAAATCCAAAAAGAAATCTTCGAAATTGGCTCAAAGCAAACACAAAGAGTGTTCAAATTTAAAATTTTAAAAAATAAGCTACAAGTTTTTGCATTTAATTTTGAAAATTTTGTAGAATTTGTTATTACTTGGCTATTTGAACACATTGAGGCTGGGTTTTTATATTTACTATTTTCTTGAGCTGACCCCCAAATGAGGTCAGTGAAAGGTCATCGTCACGAGTTAATTGTTTACCCTTGTATTTATAGTTTGGTTTAAGCTACTTTTGATCCTATTTCATTGTAGTTAGTTTTTTAAGGACGAAATTCAGAATCCTGGGTGTGCTTAATTGACCAAACCTTGAACAATTGATGAATACATTTAATATTCTATAAGATAATTTAGTTAAAATATTTTATGTAAATTTTTCTTTAGTGATTTAGTGTAATGTGTGTATTATATTTAAACTGAATGGTAGTAGTAGATTTGATAGCACGAATTAAAATACTTGAATATTTTTATCCAAAGGTTTATGTGTTTATTTGACTCTGGTGCTTTACCAGATATATAAGTAAATATTCAAATATGAATAATAATAATATGAATAATACAAATATTGGTAGTTTTATTTTGATGTTGTTTTGTATTCTAAGTTTTAAATAAAAATTGTTCACTAGATTTTTATTGTTTTTATTTCTTCCAATTTTTTCTGTATACATAGCAACTGCTGTTCTAGTATTGTGTACCATGTTGAATAAACCAAGATGTTACAGGTTTTTTTTCTTTAGGTCAATGTTACCTTAAAAATTAATTAAGGTCAATCAGTTTTGCAAATTGGTAGAACTAATGCTACATAAGAAGATTCAAGCATCTTGACCTTTCAATTCATAATAGGAAGAAATTAAAAATTGGTTGAGTATCTCGCATGTAGACATCTTTCAATGCTCTTTTCTTCTATGCAAAGTCCCCAACCCCGGCAACCACGCAACTTCGCCTACAATTTCTGTAGTGTAAATGCGAGAGGATTTTGTCATAATAAAATTGTAGAAACATAAATTATTTATTTTTATCTACGTTTGCTCAACATTTTTTGTTGTTTATTGAATGCAAGTAAACATCAATTTTTCACTTAAAAAAAGAGAATAAATAACAATTTAACGTACCTAATCTTTCGACTGGTACATTTTCTTCTCAACTGTTAGCATTTTTTGGTTGGCAATCTTGACTTTGCTACCCTCAACAAACGGATGCTGATTTTCAGTTCTCCAAATGATACGTCTGTTGAGCTATCTCATCTTTCTAAATTTACAATAAAGTAGGACAATTCTCTGTTGGCTTATAGAATATCAACAGTGTCAGAATCTGCTTGTCTACTCAATCCTCGAAGAACCGATTGCGCTCTGTTAATGACATTGTTCGTATTTCCAATGTGTAAAATTACGAACGTGTAAACGCTGCAACCTGTTCATCTTTGCAAATTCAAAAATCAAAACAATTTGTTATAAAGGGTCTGATTGGTCAATCTAGCTATTGTAATTTAATCAGCTAACTGTGGGTTTCGATTCAGGCTTACGATCCTATAGATAGCTGAAATTATCCCATAGTTTGCTGTTGCAAAAATGTGATTGAAGTAACTTATTCATTAAAACCCCAGCTTTCAATGAAATATAAAGAATGAGTTTCACAACGCCGAGCGATCCGCCTATAGAAAAAATGCCAAGAAACAAGGTTACACCTTTGGGAGACCTCTATAGCCCAACATCGACTCGAGGCAAAATGCAAATTAATTTTAGCCTAACGTGCCTATATACAAAATAACGTAATAAAGACGTCTCAAAATTGTTACTAGTAAAAAAAACTTAATATGAAAATGTGCCATTGGTCGTTTTCTAGCTATTATTACCCGCGATTGTAAAGAGCAAAATTCACAATACATGACTTTCGCTTGTGAACTAATGCAGCGCCTACATTACAATGGTAATAGTTCCGTGTTTTACATGCTTTATAATATTTGCTATGTATACTTTAAACTTTTATAGGAAACACACGTGTATTGAACAGTGGCCTGACTATAAATCATATCGTTGTTAGATATATACGACATGTACTGAAACTAGTTTTAATGATGTCTTCAGATGAGCAATGTGTAATTTAAATGGGTTATTTGTTAAAAAAGCGTTTAAATGAGAAAAAAATATTGTAAAAGTAAAAAAAAAATACTATAAAATATAAATAAATAAATAAATAAGAATAAAAAACGGACACAAGATTCGAAGCCGGGACTTTAAGGTTATCATTTCCTACGTCCTACCACACAGCCAGCATAGATGATATGGAAATTGTGTGCTAGCTAATATCACGTATGTATGTTGTGTGGGGCGATTAAAGTGTAATGTGTTTTATCTTTATCCCCAAATTTCAATGCCAGCGCATCCCTTTCCATCAACCAAAATATAGAAGTTGTGCAATTGGTAGTGTACATATCTTTGATGGAGAGGAATGCGCTCTATGTGCATTAATTGAAAAACACGGTTATTTTCATCAAAATATTCGTATTTGTATGGAAGTATACGGAATGCAGTTTTCTGAATTTTATGTTTAAACACATAATGGAATATTTGATAAAACTTTTAATATTCAAAACCGTTCCGTTTTGGTAGTCTCTTTTTATGTTTACAGTGCAAATGTCATTGTAACAAATTTTAAATTATGAATTCAATAGGCGGGTGACTCTGCTTATTGAGAATCATCCTTTGTTACTCAAAATATCAGGAGATATTTGGGGTTATTTTTCAGAGATCTAAGGGATCGCACCAGCTATCTATGGCATAGCTGGGAAAAACCCCATAGATAGCTGGTTTAACCCCTAATACCTACAGATATCGGGAGTTAAATTAGCAATCATGTAGATAACAGCAAGCTATCCTATAGATAGCTGAGCTATCCATACTCTCCTGATCTAGCTTCATGCGACTTTTTCTTTTTTCTTAAACTTAAAAAATCTTATCTGGTCGTCGTTTCAAGTCTCGATTAGCACTTAGCTCAGCCATCAGTTAGTGCCTCAGAGGTCTATTTAAATCAGAGTACCGTTACGCATTTCAGAAATGGAATCAGAGATTGAAATTATGTTTTTCAAACGGCGGAAAAATACTTTCAAGGGATGTAATGTTCATTTCACTATTTCAGTCGAATGCTTTTGAGATATCGTACAATACACATTAAATATGCAACTACCCTCGTATATAAATTGAACATATGCCTTTGGGAATAGCGTCATCCCGCGCCAACGGCCTATGTTCTTGATTAGAAAAAGGATCTTCTTATTTTTGAATAATCCCTCAAAGTAATAAAAATATTTCAAACTATTTCAAGCAAATAAACCATGAAGTCATTATCCTGTTACCAAATATGAAAACAAACAAATCATTAAGAGAAATATCATATGAGAACATTCCTTTTGTAAGATCTCACAAATCATAATGTAGGTGGTAGGCTTTTGTTTGTTCAAATTACAATGCAGTATACATTGGCACATTAATATGAGCATTTTTATCAATGATAAAGATTTATCATCTTATCTTAACTTTGAATTAGGATCATAAGTTCAATAAAAATACATTTAATTATAAAAAATGTCTAGATGAAAATCGATCCACACCTTCATTTATATTGTAAAACCGTTAAGGTTTCTTATTTTGTCATCTTCAAGGCATGTAGATTTATTTTAGAATGTTTAAGCTATTAATTCTGTCGATGATTTGTTTGCTGTCAATCAATTAAATTTCCCACAAGGATGCTCGTAAATATTCTGGTAACAATAATTAACAGCTGGATGGCGTTAAATTTATCTTCAAATATGAGCAATTTGGAGATTAAAAGCTTAAGGTCCGTCACTAATAAACAGAAAAACCCATTTTAATGGATGTCAAATGATCTACTACAAAAGATTACATCATAAAGAATTAAGAGCTTTCTGTGAGTTTAGTAATAACTGTGGCTAAAAAATTGTATTTGTACTTAAATCAAACATTGACGAATCCTTTGAAACAGTTTCAGCATTTTAGCAAGCATAGAGATTTTTTTAACTGATTGATTATATCTATATTTTTCCATCAGTGTCTGATTCTTATTTTACACGTTTTGCTGTGACGTGTTCTGTTGTTACAACTGTTACCAAGTGTTTGTTATACAAACCTAACAAATGTATCTTAGTAATATTTTTTATTTCACATAACTCTTCACATAAAACAGCTGTATAACATAACCATGTCATTATAATGATCTGGTAGGTAGGGTACCATTTGACCCTCGTCTATATATTAAACCCTCGACATAAAAGGAAGATAGGAATTTACACTGGACATAATATGTCGTATATGAAGTAGCCACATGGTGTTATTATAACTATCTGGTTTACGTATTTATTTGAGAGTTGGCTTAATCCAACTTGTTGAAAAAAATAAAAATTACGAAATCAGATATTTCATTTAAATAGCAAAGGATAGACAAACTATAAGATGAAACTGAGACTACTATTGACGTAACATCCAAAAAGTAATTTGCACTGGGCATAATACGTACACAAAACAGCTACATTTGTAAACCAATATAATATCATTGTAGTTATCTGACAAGGATGTGAATTATGTGTTGCGTTTGAAATTTATGAAATAGTGCATTAAAATGTAGTCCGTAACAATTATATTCTCTTTTATTACGCAGGAATTTTTATGTGTTCTCGGTTAATCACGTTTAAATCAAGGTTTGTTTCCCTCGTGCAAAGCATTCGTCAGCTGGAATTTTGGATTCCTATAACTTTTGGCTTCGGTCCCTAGTGTCATTGATTGGGAATGATTATTTTTAAATGAGCACATATGACACATTAAAATTAAACAGATATTAAAACGCAATTTCTTTATTTTACGTGCAAGGATATTGCGTATGCTAGTGTTTCTGATCTGATTTCCAGTTGAGGTCTTGAATACTTTAGTCCATTGCAAAATTTCCACTGTATTTCTTATTCCATTTCCAAAAAAAGCTACAAGAACACTATCGGAATTGTTGCTTCAAAATAACATATCTTCACAAGAAAATGTTAGTATATGGGTTTGGGCCCGGCCGTGGCGAAGTGGTCAAAAGTGACTGCTGCGAAATCATAGTATCTCTAACAACCTAGGTTTGAATCCGACTCAATATTTATGTCTCAATCTCTAAATATCAGACTTAAGCGTGGGGTCTTTGTATTAATAGAAAATCAGATAATCGAAGAGGCGTACCAATTTTGCTAAAAACGGCGATTGTTATCCGTGATCCGTTGGTACCAGTCGAAAATCAGATAATCGAAGAGGCGTACCAATTTTGCTAAAAACGCCTGTTGTTATCCATGATCTTTTGGTACCAGTCGAATAACTTCATAACTGCTCAGGCACTAAAGTGTATAAATACTCTTTGTCATGTGCTATTTGGGTGCAATTTGTTTCCTTTTGTTTTAAGCCTAAAACTGTTATTATGTGGTATGCTAAAACACACATATGTTAAAGCGTAAAAAGATTTTATCTTATTTTATTATCAAAATCGCTAATGATTGCACAAAATGAGTAGAAAACGTTTGTAAAAACGGATAGACCACTGTTAGGATTAAGTTGTTTAAAGTCAATGCTACATTAACTAAGAACTCTTAAAGTCACAAATTAATTAATTTATTGATAAATGAGTTTAAACTGAGTCAGCTCAGAGTTCAAAATAGTTTAAAACACAAATTAATCTTTTTTTCTGTAAGCATTGTGCCAGATACGTAAATACGAATCATTAATCAACACAAATACACTCAAATCAAAGGTATCATAGCATCAGGTTTGGATAATGTACACGTTTTTTTCTTTTTCAATGACGTCAAAAGCACGTTTCCCGACAAAATATATAACATGCGAAAATTATGTAATGCACTTGAGTTATTGTATTATGAAGAATAAAGAAAAAGTAATAAAAACGAAAATACAAATTGTATCATAAAATAATTTCAGAATTATACAATGTACTTGAGAACTATAATGGATTTTTTTTTTTCGCCAGAAACTTTGTACTTAGAACTAAACGTAAATAATCAATTTTAATAATAATAAAATAAATAAATAAATAAAAATATTGAATAAGTTAAATAAACTTTAAAAAAAATAATAAATAAAATAAAAATAATAGCTCTTTGCATCAAGGCATTCTGTTTTTCATCTTTAGCTGAAATTGTCCTGATAAAATTTAAATAACTTGACTGAATATGAATTGCCGGTAACATATTGTGCACCTGTCTGTTGTACACATTCCAAAGCTTTTAATCAGAATTTGAACTCTACAGAGTTCACGACATATCATATATAACAGTTTCCATGATAAGGGTCCCTAGTTACAACCATCCCACCTCTCCCCTCCATCAGAGCACTTATATTACCAGTCTTTCGAGCCACATATGCTCGGGTTATACCCTTAAGCGTTATTATAAGTACTTATGTTGGTTATAATTAAGTACTTATGTTGGTTAAATGGTCTAGTGTCTTACTATGTGTATATGTACAAACATGGATTTTGTTCTAGATTAGCTTGTTGCATTTCTTTAAATATACGGTGGCACTGTTCACTGATTATTTTTATGTTATTATAAATGACTTGTGATTTTCTGGAAAGAAGAAGAACCAAATAGGTGAAATGCCCAATACATTTCAAAAAAATTACCAAAGATAGAATTCAGAAATCAGGAGGTGAACAACAAGCACTTGAAAAAAGGAAAAACCATAAAAGAACAACAAAAACAGCGAATGAATTTCACAGTTTTTTTTAAATTATTTTTATTATTATTTTTTTTTAGAATCAAGTACATAAATAAAATATCACTTACTATTTATAGTTCGTAAAATAGACATTGGACTAAGAAGACAGATGAGATTTTGTTTAATCCTTAACTCAAGGTATACATAATTAGCTCTTAAAGACATCATGGTCAAGAAATGAAGATTTTGATAAAGATCGATTCTCTTTTTTCTGATAATTAAAAACAAAGTAACATCATGTTTATTCTGAAATATTTTACTGGTATGTTTGTACAGGTTTGTGTTTTGTGTTGGTTACTTCGATGGTTAATTTCATTTATATAGTTTCATTAACAATAAAGTGTTTTTTGTACACAATTTTTACATATAACTTTTGTCATTCCTTTATCTTTAAATTAATATTTTTTCTTTTCAATTTTTCCACATTTCATTTGGTGCAATATTGCATTATTTTTATTGTTATGTATATTTTCTTTTATTTTATAGTTTAGTTATTTTGATTGTGATATTATTGCGCTCTTCATGTAAACTTATGTATGCCATAATTTCTGTTACGATGGGAATTAGGAAATCAATGATAACTAAATGAATGTTCACATCTATTAGTTGTTGTTGTTATGCTTCTATAAAGTATAACGATGAATAACTTTTGATGATTAAAAAAATAATAACAGTATTAATTTTAAAAAAAAAATTATTTGCAATTTTCTTCACATTTGTTTCTTGGTTTAGCATTTTTGTGCGTTCAATCTGTAAAGATTAATTTTATGGCTTTCATCAAAGTCTTATTCGGTTTAATGAACCATAAAGTGCGTCTGGTGCACGCAGTATATCCCGTTCTCTTAGTGAATTAAAATTATAATGCACCTAATTGTCGTCATCAATCTATTTGTCATGACTTGGCAAGCACGTCATCTAAACAAAAGTTTTGTACTTCTTGACTTGTTACTCAATGGCACAAGAAAACAAATACTGTAGTAAGAAAGACCGGAAATGAGATAAATTACGTCAGATTTATTTGTTCATGCATAGTTATTTATTTACTATTAGTTTTGATACCGTAAGTTAGATGTTCCTTGACGATTAGCCACAAAATACGTTGTTGGCACACCAAGCATTGTAATTTTTATAAGAGTGCAGACACAAAGCGTTTTCACAGACCGGTGATGTGAGATTTTACTTTGCGGTCGCGCATAATTCAGTAACAATTCTGCACGGTTAAACTGAAAGTTGGCAAAATATAACGAAGTGAAAAGAGTGGGAATGATTTAAACTTAAAGGTGCAGTTAGTTGTAACATTTTGGTTTATCGATAAATAAATATTAATAAACTTAGTGTAAGCAAACGTCCTGCATTAAGCAAGTGATGTTAAAATGATTGCAACTAAAGTTAAATTAAAATTATTTTTAATTTCTTTCTCAAATAAAAAGCTATGGCGGCTTATTACTATAATCTATGGCGGCTTATTTCTGACATCGACATAATTTTAGTCGACATAAAATTAATCTCAACATGTCGACTTAATATCTTGGCAATGTCAGAGATATTATCATGGAAAGTTGTGATACCAAAATAAAAGTTGAGATAAGTAACACGACATGCCACGATACTTATGTTGACCAGTCGTGATAATTATCTCGATATCTGGACTTATTTTTATCGCGACAAGTCGTGTTACTTATCTTTAACTTTTTATTTTGGTATCACAACTTTCCATGATATTATCTTGACAAGTCATGATATTAAGTCGACATGTTGAGATTATTTTATGTGGACTTAAATTATGTCGATGTCAGAAATAAGCCACCATATTAATCTTTAATTTTTCACAATTTCAGAACTTTTTTTCTGAACGAATGGCATGTAATTTAAGTTTTAGCCAAAATTATTAGTCGTTTTTCAGTTTCACTTTGAAATCATGTTTGTCACGTATAAAACAATGAGAATCATAACAGTCATGCGGCCGTTGAAGTCATTGTTTTGGATAAACCAAGTAATAGAGATTTTATTAAAGAGACTATTAATATTGCGAAAGCAGGAATCACGACCATTTTACTTAACGGTTTAAAAGGATGTAAATGACAATGAATTTTTACCATACAGACTAAAGTTTTCATTGTCACAATCGATTTTAAAATAGTTCATGATTTTTAAGCAGTACGCAAAATGTCCAATTGTTTTTTTTTTTTTTTTTTTTTTTTTTTTTTTTTTTTTTTTTTTTTTTTTTTTTTTGTATTCATAAATAATTTTTTCAAGTTTACAACTTAAATATACAAATTATCGACAAAAATGTTTTAACTGATGAGACTTCTAAGATCTCTTGCATACGACTTTTGTTTGAATGAAACAATATGACTTTCTATTTGTACATGGAATACATGTAGCTCCAAAAATAACAAAAATCAAGGATAGAACTGTCATAAAGCATTTTTTGGATGTATTTAATGACAAAATTTTAAAAAAATATGACAAAACCATTATATATATGTAAACTATATAATTAATGATATTTAGATTTCTTTATAGAGTACCCTAGTCTCCTGTGCATTATTTTCTGGTCTTGTGTGCATTTTGCCTGTTACATAATATTATAGCAGTTATTGCTCTACAATTACACATTTTATACGATAATGTAGTTGATGTAATTTTAATTCAATTAGATTAATCGTTACTTTAACACAACTATGACATTGTATCCTCCATAGTATCATGATGGAATTAATCTTCAAAAAAACATACATCTGCAATGATGAAATGTGTATCACACAATTTTTACATTTACTCGATGCACTTCAATTACCTTCATTCTCAGTTTCATCTCCGCCCAACATATACGTGTGTGTGTGTGTGTGTGTGTGTGTGTGTGTGTGTCAGAGAGAGAGAGAGAGAGAGAGAGAGAGATGCTTTGTCTTTTCTTATCAGTTTTCATTTATATACTTTTGTTGTTTCGTGTATTTGGTTGCTATGGTTTGTGTTTTCTGGTTCTATTACAAATATTCTTTTTATATGTTATAATAATATGTGTTATATTATAATTTTTAGTAGTTTTTTGGATAAAATATTCAATAATTTATTTTATTTCACATTTTTTTCAATAAATTATTTTGAATGTTCAAAATTTTATATAATGACTTGTGACCTAAAATATGTTTAAAATCAACATATTTTGTTTTTGACATTGATATACAAAATTGACAGGACATCATAAGTGATAAATAATCATGTTTTCTAATCATTGTGTTGTTAATGACTGATTTCAAGTTTCAAAATTTTCTTAAGCTAATTTTTGTGTCAAAATCCAAAGCAATAATAATTATACTAATGAAATTGAAACCAATTCATTATTTTTGTGATTTTCTTAATTTTTTTGATGATTAATTAATTGAATTCTTTGTATTATTATTATTATCATCATCATCATCATTATTATTATTATTGATGTTATAATAATTATTATTTTAAAAACGTTTTTCAAATAATATCATTTTAAGAAACCATTTAGATTAATCACCGATCAACGTATTATACGTTATTTTAATATGAGTAAAACTCCCTTTGTTCCACCATTCTTAAGTTATATATATACAATTTTGGAAAAGTATTTCCCCAGAAGTGTTGGAAATTTTATTTTGGAAGCGTTCTAAATATATACATGTAAATATCATATTTCAGGAGGAATTCTTTTACGGATCTACTGAATCTGTTTTCAAGCAAAAATCGACCAAGTAAACATTTCCACACACCCCAATACAATTATTCACGCACCATATTAATTCGTATCTGAATCCATAATCACTGCCTTTATCACAATATTTGGTAAAGATAAATATAAATATCATTAGATCCTGATATAATTTAATTACTGGGTACAGGTTTTAATCACGGGAGCAAACAGAGATGAAAATTAGTTTACACAAGGAGGAAATAATGAACATTACAAATCAAAAACCACACACATATATATACGAGGCGTGATTTATCCTTATAGATCTGAATCCTGCTTGATCAGCCTATCAGAGATTAAAATGTTTTGTGGGCTGCACTATAGCGCGTATATTCCACAATCTTTTCCATTGATAACCGTAATTGTCGTCGGCGTCGTGAATATATCAGTAATATGCACGTTTTCATAATCAATATTGAAAGAAACTCAACAATCACCCACCAACTTATATGTTCAAATACAAACTAATTGGGATAATAATAGCATCTAAAGTGTTATACTTGTGGACGGTATTTTGGATTTAGTTATTTTGTTCTTTTAGACACTTTTAGATATGACTAGTGTGATATATATCTGTTTCTTTCTTATTGCCTTGAGGTGTGGAATAACCGAATCATATAAAGGTAAGTCCACTTTTAAAAATATTTAATTCCCTTACAAAACCAAAAATGTTCAGAAAGCTTATTTTTACTTATTTGAAAGTTATATTTTTTATATATAAACTGGAGTGATATGTCGTCTTAAAAGAAAGAATTAAATGCCACAGTATTTTAATTAATGTAAAGGTATTATCAGTAACTTGAAGTCAAAGTTTGAACCGGAACAGTAGAAAAGCTCGTGATTAATTGATGTAATACCAGTTGCCCCGAAAGATTATGGTCATTTTAAACAAATTTAAACATAGATTTTTATATCTCTATTACTGATGTCTTCTGGGATTGGCGAACTCCCTTTTGATACCTAAAAGGAATAAAACAATTCTGGTTTAAGTCCAATGGACAAAAATATACAAGGGATCAAATATATTTTTAAAAATCTTAACTAATGTGATTAAATTTTAGAGTTGTTATTTAAGTATTTTAGCAACAAATTAACAATACCTAAAAGGAATAAAAAGATTCTGGTTTAAACCCAAGGGACAAAAATATACAAGGGATCAAATATCTTTTTAAAAATCTTAACTAAAGTGATTAAATTTTGGAGTTGTTACTTAAGTTTTTAGCAACAAATTACCAATGCTATCAAGTTGAATTCCTTAGGAAGTAATTAGACGCTATTAGCACTGGAAGTTCACCAGAATTGTGAACAAAATAATTGCTGCGATTTTCATTTCTCTATATAACACTTTTCTTTATGACCTTGAAAATGATCTTAAGGAATGAATTTGACATTTGTAAATCCGTCAAAAATGCTCATCGATTTTTAGCTTCCTTGCTTCATAGCAAATATGTATTTTTTACATAATTTCATTGTCAAATGAAATGGTTTTGCACTTTTCTCGATTGTTCATAAAGACTAATTTTATCAATACTGTCATGTGCTACTTTTGTATTTTTTATTAAATAATACAATTCAAAAGCAGCACATGACAATTCATAAAAATTCAAAAGAAGCACATGACAAAACAAATAACAAAAACTGTTTTATTATAACTTTCATAAAGACGACAAAGCATTTCCAGAATGTATTTAACGATAATTTTTAAAAAATGCTTTATGACATAACTAGAATATTAAGTTGTTAACTTGCCATACCTATGTACGTTTAACTTTTAACATTAAGATACCCACAGCAAATAAAATTTTATGTCGTAATTTCCACGTAAATTTAAATTGAAAATTTAACATGCCTGACTGATATTCGTTATTTTTTTTAGTCATAAGTATTGTCTTATAGGCACCAGCATTAGTAAATCAAATTATTCTTAACACTGTAAACCTATCAAATTCAATTCACGATAACAAGATTTTATTTTCTACCATTGATGCATTATGCATTTTAACTTATTGATAGGGGCAAAGAAAATTTAATAATCGGCTTTTCTTGAAACAAATAAATTTAATGGCACCAAAAAATACCAGGTTTTTAATATATGGATTTTAACTTGTAATTTAGTTTGAAAACCAAGTTTAGTGATTTGAAAACCAAGTTTATTGAAAATCACTTGTATTGGCATTGAAATGAAAATAAAATAAAGAAATTCGTTACTGAAATTATATTATTTGTAGTAGCCATGCAAACCAAAAACAAGATTTAATACAGAATGAAACAAGAATAGAATAAAGACGTCAGTATTAGGATCACCGATAATAAAACTTTCGTCCGACTCTGAACAAACGCTAAAGATTATATTAAAGTGGCATTCAGTAGATTGATGACTAACCTTTACTTTTCCATATTTTGTTAAGTAACCGAGTCGGCGTATTTGACGTAAATTACATGCAATATGTTGTAACACTGTTTCTTTTAACATATCTATCCTATTGAATTATCGGTAACGTTATCCTATTTAACACATCTTATTAAAGGACTTGAATCCGCGTCGGCGCCATTGCATAAAGGAATGTTTTGCTTCACGCTAACACAGATATACAAAAATAAGGAATTCTTGTTTTCCTTTTCAATGAGGTGCTACTACATTCTGTCCCAACAATATCAGATACATGCTTCACATGTGCATAACATTAACCAATTAAATCACGTTTTCCTTTTTTTTAACTCGTGCTTGATTTGTTGAGAATTTGATTTGGAATTTTGTAATTATTCAATTAAAAACAATATATTTTAACCTCTCAGCTTTAACTCTAAAAATCTTTTATCAATTATAGAATCTATCTTATTAAATGTGTTTTATAAACAAACGTACATGTATTTATTCTGTGCATTTGCTGTAAAAAAAAATTTGCGAGCACTAATTTTCGAGGTTTCTGCAAAGTAATTACGACTCGAAAAAAAATAATTTCGCGAAAGGGAGACAAGTAAACGCTTCATTGAAATACTGATATTATTATTTCGCGGGAAAGTGCCTTGGTTCAAATTTGCAAAAAAGTTGTTTTTTTTCGTTTTGTACGCGTTAATTACATGTATGTAATAAGTTTGGTGTGACTGACTGTTATCTTTATAAAAACCGGACATTGAAAAGTTAACTTATTTGGATTTTATCTCTTTCTGTAGCTGAAATAAAGATCAGTTTTTTTAATCAAAAACAGGAAAGCGGTTAAGATTTCATTGGTAATTTTGCTTCTATTTGCAATGAAGGCAATAATAAATTAAAAAACAACTTTATGTATGCTTGAATTATGTGAGTGTGTATTCAGGTCGGTCATGTACTAGCAAGCACCCAGAGTTACCTTTTGTTAGAATCCTAGCACATTGAGTCAGTACGATGCAGAGAAGCATAGCACTCCTCCATTATCCTGGTAACGGTTTGAATCAGTCGACGCTCCTTTCTACTAATTCAGAGCGCTAGGCAAAGAAGAACTGTCTCAAATTTTAAAAGTCTTACGTATGACCCGATCTGGGTTCGAACTGACGATAATTCGCTCTAAGGCGTTTGATAAATAATAGAAAAGGACATTTTTGATTGATTTATTCAAATAATTTCAAATCAAGTACATTCAATATGTACTAACAGTTATTAATAAATCTACACTTATAGCATTAATGATATCTGTAAATGTCAACTGTAATTATACGAAGAGACTTCTATTGGTGTAAAGATCTTACCACAGGTATCATCCTCGATGTATGTTTAATGCTCTTCAACAAATAAATTTCGATGTATCTTTTCAAATAGGATAATACAGTGATAAATCAGTTAATATAAAATAAATGCCGTCAATAATATAATTTCGTGTGCAGTTCAACGTTTTCAGGAACGTTAACATGATTACAAGTATGAAATCAAAACACTAAATGACTGGATGGATTAATTGTGTTTTACGCACCAGTCAAGATTCTTTAACTTACACCGAGACGGTCAGTTCTGGGATAGCCAAGAAAATCGGATTGCCCGGAGAAATGCACCGACGTTCGGTCGGCAAGCGAGCTGATTAACTGAATCTGACCGAGTTTGATTCGAACCTAAGCAGTGAGAAGAGTTGTGATTAGTAAGCGCACGCTTTTGACCACTTAGCCACCAAAACCAAAACAAAACACAAAATTGATTAAAACCGATACGGCAGTGTTCTTGTTTAACAATGTCTTATCATAGTAAATGGGTAATTTATTCAGTGCATGTCGAGTCTTCAATGTGTGGCTCTTGCAAACATATCTAGCGTTGCGACTTTTAAAGCGTTTCTGTGAGGATTCCATAAATATTCACATAAACGGGTCCGTATATGTTCGGAGATAATAAAAAATTAATTAAGGATTGGTTTTTGGTAGCGACGCTACGCGGTTTTATATAATTTGTTATCCGACATCGTCGTTGTGTTATACTTCAATAACTTTGCAAAAATTGAAAGCCAATCCTTATAATTACAAACGTTGTCTCTTTATAAAATGTAAACCAATCCTTATTGTCACAAACGTTGTCTCTTTATTAAAATGTTCGATATCAGTATCGAAACATCGAACTATTTTATGTACAGTGGCGCATTGATACAATGTGACATTGTTTACGTTGGCTGAGACACACTTGGATCGCTCAAAATGAGGTAACATCTTTTACGTACGACATAACACAAAGTAGGTCAGATTAATAATAAGAAGACACTGTGATTTAACAGGATTGGATTTCTTTATTACGAATTTAATATGTTGTTACGTCATTTTTTATTTAAAAAATGTGTAAATCTTCACTGTCACTGTTGCAAAATACATATGATATACGTCACGTCAACATGCCGTTATTTCGGCACCAGGTCATTTCGGTACCAAGTCAATTCGGCACCGGCAGAAGGTCATTCGAAAAATCAGCTAAAACCACAGAAAATTGTAATTAACAACTAAAACAATAATAATAATAATAATAATCATCATCATAATTATCATCATCATCATCATCATCATCATATTTTAGCTTATGTTGTATCTCTATGTTCCACATACCCTGATCCGCACACTTCAAAAGAAATTCTTATCAAACTTCCTAATACCTGTACCAACATAATAAGGTCTTTTCATACCCATATCACTTGCTTTCTGCCGCCTTTGCTACCCGACTTCAAAGAAGGTTACATGGTGATTATACATTGTCTAGTGATCTGTGACATAATATGTAGGATAACTGTAAAATTAACATCTTGTAATTAAACTTACTAGATCTAAATTTTAAAAAAAATTAAATCGGTTACACAAACATGAAAACCTAACCTTTGCTGTTTGTGTGTCGCCATTTTAAACATTGGTCTTCTAACAACAACGGAAAACACCGAACGTAGTTCGGCAAAAGTGCAAGGTTATACTAAAATGACGTCATACAGAATACATCGACACAATAAAATCGGACATTACTCGCAGTTTGTAATTATTCAGTAATAAATGAAATAGTTATGTCACCAAAAAGAAAGTGTGTCATAATAAGTTTCTTTTTTTCTAAAGCCATACAAAGATTTATTAGCTGGAATTTACGTCCTTCCCCCCCCACCCACCCCAAAAAAAATTTTGTAAAATGATTTTTTTCCCTAGTAAACTTGTTATCATGTACAAATTATTGATTATTTATTGTATAAAATTTTAAAAATTTGCATAATTACACTGTTACAAAAACCCTTTTCAAATTATGGATTTCGAATTTGAAAAGCTATATTGCCGGATTTTATTGCCCCAAAACACACTTTTTTCTTCTTAAGTTCTTGCCAGATACTTTTGAAACTTTGTACGTTCTTGATTCAAAAACCCTTTTTTATTTTTCATATTTGATGGGGTTTCGAATAAAACAAAGCTATATTGCCTGAGATTATAAGCCCACTCAAAACGTAATTTTACCCTCGCCAACAAAGTTAATAAATAAATCATTGTATATCATCAAAAACTACAATCGTCAACTTGATACAATTATATTTTTGTGATAAGGTTACTAAATTAAAGTTAAAGACCTTTGGACTTTGATTTAAAGCTGCATTAAGTTTTCCTAGGGAAAAAATTAAAACGGTGCTGATCTAATTAATGATGTTCTCAATGAACAATGTTACATTTGGTTCAACGATAAAAGCTTGAATAAATAGAGAAATAACAATAATTTCCCAGCGAGATTTAGACTGTGGGATTTAATTTTAGAACATGGTTACGTCATAAAAAACCGGGTCATTTAAACACAACTTACAAAACGGTGGAATACGATAAATTAAATGCAGAATTTCATTCAATTTCTCATTTGTGACTTTGTAAGGGATAATTAACACCATTGCGAATACATTTAGATTTTAATGACGGACAATTAATACAATTTGTCAGGTTTCACATTCTATTCACCTGAAAAATCCGTACATCCATGCGCATGCTCCAAGCAAATAATAATCATCGTTAAACATTGACCAACCCGTTAGAGGATTCCGTTTATTTACAGCTATTAGGAATAAATTTTACTCAACGAATCTCTCGGATTGTGATTAGAAGTAATCTATTTTTTAAAAAATATATTTTTAGAACTTCAAAAAATGAAAAAAAAAATAAATAAGGAAAATTGAAAAACTTAATGCAGCTTTAAGAAATTCATTATTGCATGTTATTACAATAAATACTTGTTAATGATGTATATATTACAATAATAAATGAATCACAGGAGGTGCTTACTCTCCCGAAGAACCCGGTCTCAAATCTCTAGTGAATGTTCATGTGTTTTTACTTTGCTTTTGGTTATGATTTAGACATGGACTGATATGTTTGTGTTTAATTAAAACTCGATCTAATGTTGTTCTTAATTTATCTTTTACCCATAAATTGTGAAGATAAATCAATAATATTAACTTTTATACTTAATGTAAATTAATAGTAGTAGTACGATTTAATATTTTCAATTTTTTAATGGAATATATACTTTCATTACAGTGTTATGATAGAAACAAATTTGTCTTTGTCTGGCAAATGGTTGGTGATAGCACTGGTCTTGATATAAAAGTGTTTCAAAGATTTATCAATTTTTTTTACTGCCGTTTTTTTCTGGTTGCTGAAAAACTGGTCAGTTTTGCGGGAGGCATATAGTGTTTTAAACGTAATATATTTGTCTTTTTTCCGCATTAAAACCTATTATTCATCAAATCGAAAATTAGAAATAAAATATAGCTCCTTATTTTCGCACAGGAGTGGGAGACCTGTCTGATAAAAAGACATTTTTGAGCTACAAAAATAACTGTCTTAGGGATAAATAATATAAATTTTTAATAACGTTTCTCGTGTTGCAGCAAAAATTAACCTTCAATATATATACACTTACAGACACATCGATTATGTTGGTGACGATGATTTATTGCAATGCATTGTACAGAAATTGGGAATTATTCATCAAATCGAAATTTAAAAAAGATAAGTATAAACAACTGCCAGAGTCCAGGATTTGGAGTTTTATTATCAGCTGTCTGTCACAATATATATTTGTCTTTTTCTTATTTACCTTTTGGGTACATAAGTTGTTGCTAAATTCATCTCTTGAAAAACTAAGATAATAAAACAAACATACCAGTCCCTGTCCAAACCAAAATTCCAAAAAACAAAGCAAAAACTTAATCTATACTATTTTGGAGTGGAGTTGAAAAATGGTGACGCACCAGTCAAGCTTCTTATATCGAGTTCAGGGATGGCGGAGCAAACTGGAGCGCCGAGAGAAAACAACAGACTGACAAACGTTTTTACACTAGGATCTACCCGAGCGAAATTCAAACCCAGGCGGTGAGAGGGACATTGATCCGTTTGTGAGCCCTTAAGGGACTCTAGTTTGGAAGAAAATCATTGTATAGTACACAGTCAGATAAACAAAAAAGTTATATTTGTGAATGTTTGTCATTCATTTTTGCTTAAAAATTATCAATGCTTTCACACTTGTTAATGCATTACCTAGCAACAGCAACATAAACGATTGTTTTATAGTATGAAATAAGACCCTTATACAGTTTTTTAAAAGGCAGAAATATCTTATTTTTCGACATTTTTATTCTGATATACTCAAAATGATAGTTATTTAAACTTTAAACGTATGAATCAAACAATATTTTCAATTTGTACTCAGACATATTTTTGCAGCTAAAATGTTTTTGAAAATTACTGCCTTGTCAATTGTCAATACATCAGTAAGCCATATCAATTTTATATATTTGTGTGGTATTTAAAATTGAATTGTTTTGTGATATTTTAGGAATTTTACTTCTTGCTTATGAAAAATCAGGATTGTCTTTTTAAAAAAAAAAATAACGAGATTTTACATTTTTGACAGATGCTATTAAAATAATGTTTTTCTCTGGTAACAATACTTGTTATTGTTCATTATTTTTCGAATTCTTTTTCACTTAACTCTGCTTTCTATTCCGATTTGTATTCTTGTATCAGAAATTTGAAATTCAAAAGAGATACTTATATTCAAAAACCGTATAATTTTTCAGACAAAAGAGTCTAGCATCTGATGAGAAATTTAAAAAAGGATCATAAGTACTTTAGTAAACAGTAACAACTGTACTATTATAAATTCCAATTAGAGATCGACAGGAAGTAAATCTCACTCAAATAGCTCAAATCATATGTTTCCAGAGTTTAATATTGAAAACAGGACATAAATCACGTTATTAGGAACAAAAAAGCCAATATGTACGCCTTTTCACGAAACTTATAAAATTGATAACATGTACACTCCGCATGTGACCAACATTTTATGCCGTGAATAAAATCAACAAGAAATTAGACCCATTAATTACAAAATTCCTTAATGTGGGTTGACACTGGACACAATGGAATGGAATCCATTGGGAAGTGTTTCAAGCACCTTGGTGGAGTTGGGGCGTAACATATTCCTAACTTTTTTTATCTCCCAATATATATATATATATATATATATATATATATATATATATATATATATATATATATATATATATATATATATATATTCCAAATTTCATTTTAATAAATACTTCAGTTTAAGGTTTCATTCTTTAAAAAAATCCAAAAAGTTTTCGAGCATCCATCCCCAATCATAAGACAGCGTTAGGGCGTTATATTTTACCTCCAAGATCTGTATAAATGGGGAAAAACATTGTTTGCATGCATCCATGCATCCAACACAAAAGACAACGTTATAGAGGCAACTCCTTGTCACGAACTTGCTTCTAAAGAACATGTGAACTATTAATTCCGTTCTACATGCACAATTTAAACCACATTGCACTTTTTTAATATCGTTAAAATATTGATTGATGGAAAATCTTAAATGATAGAGGATTTATGACGTTGACTTTTATTGTAAAACTGTTGATTAATAGGTGTAATGACAATATTGTTGATAATAGGTGTAATGACAATATTTCTTAAAATAATATTAAATTCCGTTTGAGAGAAGTGGTATTAAGGTTTTGAGTCAAACTTTGGCTTCATCGAATGTTTAATGCAATTGTTTGTAATAATACACAAGTAACCATACAGTCGAGAACTAGAAGTATCATGCTTGTTTAAAAAAAACTCGGCTTGAAGATGCAAAAATAACTTTAAGTTTTAGAGAATATTGGCAGGCATTTTTTATGATACAGACATCAAATGCTTGTAAACATATCCTTGTGAACTACAGACATTCTGAAACTCCCTTAAATTTCAAGACTGTTTTTGATGAAAAGGTGTTAAAATAAATTGGTTTTCTAAAGGTTCTAACCTTCAAAATGATTAAAAACGTCTTGATATATGTATATATATATATATATATATATATATATATATATATATATATATATATATATATATATATATATATATATATATATATTCAAATTATGAAAAAAAAAACCGTTTAATATCTCTTGACCTAGTCGGGAAAAATAATTAGACTTTGCCAAAAATTTTACTTATTCTGTTCAAGTGCATATTTTTAAATAATTTTACTTAACAGTAATCCATGTTCAAATAATCCCTTCTGTACCTCGAATATTGCAATACATCAGATTTGATGTGATGGGTGCAACTTTTTGGAACACTCACACCTGAAAAAAAAACACTGTCAATATTCACGAAGCTTAATTTGTATATCAATACAATTTACCTGACATGCCTCCGAATACCCTTATGTGATTTCGTATGAGGTTCAATAGGTTAGTAAATTTCTGGCAATTTTGTGAAATGTTCAATATTTCCCTAATGTACAGAAAAGACTGGTAAAATCTAATGATTTCAAAATATAAATTAGTTTGGTCGATGCTTTTTCTCGTGACTGCAATTTCTAGAAAAAGAGTAGAAATCGACTATTTTGGGAAAGATGTCCTCCCTAAGCCATCGATTCCATCTCTCTTTAAAATGGAGCCCGCTTGTTGCGTTTCTGTAAAGGGTTTTTAATGAATGATAGTAGTGTACCAAGAATTTAAGTGAAATGAGCAGATGTGTTGCTTAAGATGATAATGCTACTAACCACATGTCAAACATCCGTCATTGTTTGTTGTTTTAAATATTTTTACCAATATATGACAATCCTTGGGCTGAAAATAATAATGTACTTAAGCTGACCCTTGATTAAAAGATAACTAGCCCAAAGATATTACTTTTTAATTTTAGATTTTTTCCTGTCTATGTACTTCCATCGCATATTTTAATGACGACCCCGTGAGGCAACTGTATTAAAAACCACTTTAAAATAATTAAATGAAGATATAGGAAACTGTTGGCGTTAAGTCTAAGATTGGAATTTGTGTGACCAGAGTCGATTTCTATTTAATCAATGGACATCATTTTTGATTGTGTGTTTTGCAAAGTAATTCGTTAGATGTAAATTTTATGTAGGCTACATTACACTTATATAAGGATGCTTCAATAAGCAATGATTCTTCAAGTGTAATGATGAAGATATCAGATAATGATTCTCACTACATTTTAAGGTTATAGAGGTTGATAAAGTTAAGCAGGAATAGACAGTAGTGAGTAGAGCATCTTCAATACTGTCTTATTCACAGTTTATTAGAATTGCTTAAATACACATATAACTATTTTTATTCTTTGATAACAACACTGCTCAAATGCAATCCTAGGAAATGTGTAGTCGTTGTCTGATATGAAATGCACATGGGCATGGACTTTTCAGTTTGATATTTCCTATGAATAACTATTTAATTTGGAAAAAGTCGAGAGCAAGCGTTTTACCTTAATGACAAAGTTGCATAGAAATACTTAACTAGTCCATTACCTGGATTACATGAATTCATAAAAGAAACTGGGTTTTCAGTTTTTAATATTTCCTATGAATAAATATTTAATTGAATCACAAATCAAGACTAAGATTTTTACCTGTGTGCTTTTTTTTTACTATTATAGAATTAATAACTTTCTTGCTTTGAGCAACATTAGTACATTATGTTGATACAAACGCATTTTATTCATATGTTGAAGATCTGTTTTATCATTAAAATGATGATTAAATTATGAAATACTAAATTTTGATGTGTCATATGTGCACATTTCTAAAAATCATTGCTCATCAGTGACACTAGGGGCCGAAAAGTTTGATAGATAAAAACATAAGCCAAACAGTTTAAAAATAATGAATCTAAAGTTCCAAAATTGTATGAATCCAAATCCGGCTAAGAAATTCTATGCATAAGGGAACAGACTAGTTTTAAATAAATTTCAAAAATTAAGAAGAATGAAAATTTTGCTAAATGGTATATATGCTGACAGCACAAAGCATTGCCTACTGAGTTATGGATACCCTCGGGGAGTTTTACTCCACCAGCAGCAGTACCCGCTCAGGGGTAGTAAATATATCACACAAATACCTGCTAATTTTGATGTGCCATATGTGCACATTTCGGAAAATCATTCCTCATCAGCGACAGCTTAGTGAAGCTTTGCATGAGGATACAAATTGTTTATAGGTCTATGGGTACTAAACCTTTTTTAGTGCTCAGGGACTCTGAGGTTTCTGCGGTCCTTACTGACATACATAACAGGTATGTTGTTGTCCCTGCTGATAAAGCTTCTAATACCATTATTTTCGTTTGTAAGAAATTCTAATGAAATGATGACTTGAAGTATGTTTGATTGCTCTATATGATCAGTGGTGGTAACACATACTTTCGCATTATCGATTTCTATTCTGGAATGATATTGTGATCGGGAAACCACGTTGTCATATTCACTCTGGTAATACTAAAGTCAAACTCTCATGATAACATTTTTTTCTCAGCGTAATTTCAAGTTTCAGAGATGTCCTGAAAAGGGATAGTACAGCAAATGACTTTCTTAATCATAAAAACCGAAAGGTCAATTTTATGTTTACTTTACTTAATCGGAATCATCAATTTCACACTCAATAAGTAATACTGATTTACTTTTCGGCTTAATACTCGTAGACCTATACATCAATCTAAATAAACTTCAAATAGATGCAAAATTACTAATGTGGTTTTAAGCATCATCTCACTTATATATGTCTAAATAGTTGTACAAAGCAACGTTAGAAGCTAGAACTTATTTATCTTTAAAATGATTACCGTAGATGACATTTTCAGACCTGTAATTACTCAGAACGTTTACCGCCAAGATCCTACAGCAAAATTATACAATGTTTAATATAGTTTGATATTACATGAATAATAAACAACCCGTCTTGCTTGTTTAGAGTGTTTAAAAAAATCCCATTTATATATTTAAATAGTGTTAAACACTAAAACCAAGCATGTGCTTGACAATACAAGGGTTGAGTTAAGTAATGGTGTTTAACGTCCAAGTCAAGAATATTCACTTATATCAAGACGTCGCCAGCTATAGGCGAAAGAACAGAAATTTTGCCTGTGCGTTGCGCTGATGGCATTATATACCAGGGTTCTTTATCGTGCCACGTCATGACACGGGACATCGTTTATTTTAGGAAAGAAGCGTAACTTTCATTTCGTAATACGGAGTGCTTGGCGAAGGAATAGCCACTACCCACTTTAAGTCTTGGGTCAGACCCGGCCGGGGTTCGAACCCTCGACCTCCCACTTACGGACAATACAACAAGCAAAGTCTCGTCATGTGGCAAGTGTAATTTTGAGATTTTCTGATACAAGATCAATCAAAGTGGTATAAGCCACGTCTAATGACGCCAAGTACCAATTCAGTTTTATGTAGCCGACAAATGATGTTCTTATAAGAATGAAACCGACAATAAACACAAAAAGCGAAAAACACATATAAAGATCATTGACACGACACACTTCCGGGTACTGTTTTATATGTACAGTGAAGTAGTTATAGAATTCTGACGGATCCCCAATCATCTGACTTTTTTTACAAATAGCTAGGATTGGCCGTGGGTTGGTAAAAAAAACTTTTTCGCCCTTAGCACATGGCTTGTTAAAATTGTTAAAATTCGAAATATTTATTTTTGATGCACGTTTTAATATGAAAATGTTACTATTTTTTAATATATATTTAATACGTTACCGTTTAATAAACTTTTTTTACAAAATAAGAAACTAACATCCTTCGCCGAGAATATTACATATAAATTGATAACGCTTTAAGACATCATTAAGAAATAAGGAGATTTTGGGACAAGTCTAATCGATACTAGGAGTAGCGAATGTATTAATCCCAACACACCTTCATATGTATGGAGTAAGGGTTTGGTTTATTATGGATTCCCTTCAGTATTATGAGTTAATGTGCCATAAATAAGGCAGTTAAGATTGATGGTTGAAAAAGTTACCACAACGCAACATTTAACGTGATCTGTCTCAAAACATTTAACAATAAAAGGGGGACTAAAACCAAGTACTTGGCAAAAGCATGGAACGACACAATAAAAAAAACTCCAAACAATAATAAAGGCGCATTTTATAACCACGGAACATTAAATCCCTACTTCAATTGAGTTTATTATTTTCAATTTTAACATTTTTTAATTTTGAACTTTTATATCACGCTTACAACACTAAAATCCACATTTAATGATAGATTAACTGTTTCGTTTTCTTTTACTAAAGCACATTTATTAACGTACTCATGATTTTCAGCAATGTCGAAGCGTCATGTTTTACAAATTTGGGATTTTACTTCAACTAGCCCGTATTTGTCGACAAGTTATGACAATATAGATCGTTATATTACAACAAATATTTCAACGTAATTGGATAAATAATTAATTTGTTTTGGTAGTGTACTGGCATTTCCTGAAGCTGTTCAGATCGGTAGATGAAGATTATCTGAATGGAAGCCTTTGCACACAAATAATAGTTTTTTGCGTTAAGGAGATGACAAATAACTCTTTTATTGTCAATTTTGCCGATTTGTTAAATAATGTTATATAATAAAATAAAACAAACATACCAGTCTTTGTCCATATCACAATCCCAAAAACAAAGTAAAAATTTTGCAAAAACAAAGTAAAAACTTTGCAAAAACAAAGTAAAAACTTTGCAAACTGGCACGTTATAGCGTTATTCCTGAAACTTTAAATCCAAAACAACACATTTAACAAACTTAGGACTCTTTAATTCTCTTATCCAGTGCTTAATCGACGAATAATTATACACTCTACTCTTAATCCTTTTCGCAAGATTGAGATGTCAATAGCATTTACTCACGGTTAACAGAGGTTTGTATCCAATTCAGAATGATCTCGGGGTGAGAAAAATGAGCCGCACGTCAATGGTACTTAATTCGCGCGGCATTGTGATATCAAACTATTTAGTGAAAATTTTAGCGGTGTGTTTTTAGTATTTACTCACATAGTTAGATAAAACTGTTGAAGCAACGGTTGACTCAATCTGTCCAAAAAGGTATAAAAAAATATAATACTAATTTTTGCGCAAAACAAATGACCGTGAAATAAGCGAAAATTAATACGTTTACAATCTTTAGGTGATTCCAAAAAACTCCATTTTTCTCCGTTATTCAAGAAACGGTTATTCGAAATGAATGAAACAATCTTCATTGTGACCTCAACAATAATTTCTACCGTCCACATTTGTCTAGCAGGATTTATGTTATAATATCGCAACAATAAAAATTACAATTAGACAATTCAAAATATATTTTTTGAGTCTTTAATGAATAAATATTGAAATCGAGAAAACACCAGATAAAACTTCATTAGATTTCATAAGACAAAAAAAAAATTGATTTTTTTTTTTTTTTTTTTTTTTTTTTTTTTTTTTTTTTTTTTTTTTTTTTTTTTTTTTTTGATATTCGTTCTAACTACATAATAATTAATGTCCAACTTTGGACATATGAAAAAAATGAAATTATTTTCATCTAAAGGGATTAACGCTCTCTCATTATATTATTTTTATTTTTAGAAGAAATAAAACCTTATCGTTAATAACGAGTCTACATTCAATTAAAAAAAATTCTAATAATAACACAGACAGTACAGAGACCGTTTGTGGAAAGTTCTATTTATAAAACACCGGTATATACAACAAAAAATAGTACTCCTAATTAGGTTTATGTAGGAAACTGGCCCGGAGATAACTAAATGTTGGCGGGCGACTTGGATAAAATTGGTTTTGAATTTTTATCAACAATATATTTTTTTAAATATTTATTTCAACTTCGAGGAAGGTTTAAATATGAATGAAAACAAAACAAGATATTTAAAAATAATTTCAAGATATAAAAATTGTATAAATGGATGCATTTAAAGTATCTTTTCTTTAAACTTTTTACAAAACAATAAGGCCTCTGATCAAAATTTGGAACAGTTTTACATATTTTTATTTATTTATTTATTTATTATTTATTTATTTATTATTTATTTATTTATTTATTTTTTTATATATATTTTAATTTATTTTATATATCACAATGGTATATTGATGTCCACAGTGTTTTTGGCAGTAAAATTTGTTTGGCCAGAACATATCGGAACATAATTGGCGTAAAGGCTAGAGTTATCGTTCTTGGTCAGATCATAATGGAAGCACATAGACATATCATCATCAAACAAGATGGACCAGGAACTGGTTTCCTATAAGCATGTCAATTTACATTGATTGAAATTCTGTATTATTACGGTGTGTATTTTTACAGTCTCACAGAGCAAGTTGTAGCGAGTTATGGAGAGTAAGAAATAACAATTGCCTTATTTCTATTAAATTCGCCTCTTACAATGTTGGCTTCTTGAGTTGGGGCATTATCAGACACTTGAGCATTACGGATCCCCGTGCTTGAACTACATTTATTGAAGTGTTTTTGTTTTGTTTTTTTCAACTTATTGATAACAATACTTTTTTATTATTATACTGTCCTTATTTTACCTTTTACAGTATAGCTATTGGATTTGAACAACTAGACTTGATTTTGCACATAATCTTTGTACTAAGTAGTATCCATTTTGCAATATTTAGTAGCCTTCAATTTATTTTACCCACGCTTCGTTGTTAATTTTTCGCTAAAAGATTAAACAAGTTGAGTTCCCGTTATGATAAGTTGAGAAACGGTCGACATATGTTTTATATATTTCCGCAAGTTTCTGGAACAACATATCATTGTAAGTTTTGGTTTTAGGAGTCAGCGAATAAGGAACCCATCTTTAACATATTTTCCCAATCTTTAAATACTTTTAAAAAATTGTATGAGCAGGCCCTAATGAGATGCATACATGTTCGGTTATGTAAAGAACTGGATTTCCGGCATTCACGATGACTTCGGCCGAAATATTAAGTAACTGTTAATATTTCGTTTATAAATATGCAGGCACATAACGAATGCCCGGAAATTTTTTCTAAACATGTTAAGGATACGTATAAAGACAAGGCGTGACGAGTTTGTCTAGATATTGGTAACCATTCGGTAATTTCAAAAAAAATTGTCGATTTAAAGACAGGTTATTTATGCATGGACAATTACGAAAAACCCGATCTGGTAAAAAGTATACGTGCTCATTGCGTTCTAATTTTAAACAATTCTTATACTATGGCACTGGACCTACATAGAGCCAAAATATTGAAAAATTTATAAATGTGGTAGGCGATTTATAAGTGCATTAAATCTTTTTTTTTAATGTAATTCAAAACTTTATAAGATTATTACTCAACTATAAAGAAAATCCAAAAAAAATTATCGATGAGAAATAATTCTTTTATCCAGGTTTTACTAAACAATTCTGTTATTTTTTTTTTTTCGCTTCATTTTTGGTAGACCGTTGTAAACTACTTTGTTCATCTATCGCTGTGTTTTTCAATATACTCGTATATATATATATATATATATATATATATATATATATATATATATATATATATATGAATTTTTACCTTTTTCTTTTTGAATGAAGTAATAATTAAATATGAATTATTGGTCTGTCAACCAAATTGTAATTGCAGTAATGTTCATTTAACTTATTTGTCTGTAAACTGATCACATATACTGAATGAGGTTAATGTTTCGGTCGATCAATCAAGCACGTACTGAATACAGAAATAAATATTTATATCATTAAGCGTAAATGATAAGTATTTTAGAAAAAAAATCTTATATAGAAAGTTATTTATTTTATGAAAAGAAAAATGTTACAGCTGTAATTTCGAAGACACATTTTAATGCTGCATTAAGTTTATCAATCTTCTTGATTTTTTTTTCTTTAAATTTTTTTTTATTTTCTAAAAATATATTTTTTGAAAAATAGATAGCTTCTAATCACGATCCATGAGATTCATTTTCTTAAATTTCAATTCCTATTAGCTGTAAATAAACAGAATCCTCTAGCAGGTTGGTCAATGTTTAGCGATGATTATTAGTTGCTCGGAGCATGCGCGCGGATGTATCTGGACTCCAATGTATCGAAGGTGAAACCTGAAAAATTGTATTAATTGTCCGTCATTAATATCCAAATGTATTTGCAAGTGGTGTTATGTATCCCTTACAAAGCCACAAATGACAAATTTAATGAAATTCTGCATTTAATTTATCGTATTTTTCACCAGTTTTGTAAGTTGGGTTTAAATAATCAGTTTTGTTATGACGTAACCATGTTCTAAAATTATATCCAACAGGCGACATCTCGCTGGGAAATTACTGCTATTTCTATACATTGTATTTTTCGAGCATTTATCGTTGAACAAAATGTATCATTGTTCATTAGGGAAATCATTTATTTGATCAACACGTTTTTTAATCTTTTTCCTAGGAAAACTTAATGCAGCTTTTAGTATTTTTACCGAAAAATTCAAAAGTTTGGGACAGACAATCAGATCTAAAAATCGTCATTAAGACTCAGCTCATTATTCTTATTGACATATACCACTTTTATAAAGTGGTACATGACAATATTTAAGCCACTTATCTTTTACTCGCAATTTAATGACTTACAGCCATATTTAAATAAATGAATGAATAAATAAATAATCTGAAACTTCATTGCGTCATTGCTAATTTACAATACCACTCCCTTAGATCATCATAAGATAATGCTTTAATCTTTTTTGCTTAAACGTGCATTGATTTAACTGTTAACATGTAATAGCCATTTCCAATCCAATTTCAAGGCCCGTTTAAACCGATTTATTTCATTTTTAAGTGGGCCGACAGCATACAGTAGGGTATCTTCTTTTTGGCATCTGACCTTTAAATTATGATTAAAATAACTTGACTTAGTATTGGGGATTGGCAAGAGATTGTGGCAGTAGTGCCTTTGATTTCTTTGCTTTTAACAATTATATAAAGCCATTGTATTGACAAGTTACTTTCAATTCCATTTAAAAAGTTTCATCACAATTATTAATAATATTAGATTTTTCATACGAGTTTTTGTAGTAGGCAGTTTATGTAATGAGAGAAATACCCTTAATGTAACAGTAAAAAAGCGCCACCTGACGAATAACCCCCCCCCCCCCCCCGAGTGAAATTCTTTTTCGGTAGATCAAAGCCAGTCAGTACAGATCTCAATATTTTACAGTTATTCAGCTTTTTTATTGTTCTTTAAATCAGAAAACTGATCATCTCGATTTAGACTTTGGAATGTATTACATCATCAATGTTATAATCCCGTGATTTCAATGAAGTACTACATTACTATAGGAAAAATTTCTCAGTTGTATGAACATTGGTTTTAGAATTTAGCAATTATCAGTCGTTACAACATGTGTTTCGTATGTTTCTCTTTTTCTCTGTTATTTGCCTGCTTTAATCATGTACTGATATTTTATCATGTTTTTTGTTTACATTTGTTGTTGGCAAGTACATGTTTTAAGGGACAAATTGATTCCGTCTAGTACGAATTTGCATACAAATGACTATAAATTGACATTATTTTGATTATGCACAATTAGAAATCTTTTGTCCAATATACTATTAAGTGTGGGTGTTTACGGACCGATGACTCCATAATAAGCGTTTATGTCCCATTGATTAAACCACACCACATTACCAGTCGATCATTATATTGTTTCCCATGATACATTATATTAAAATTAAGGAAAACATGGGTAATTATCCCTTGAAGTTCACGTGTATAATTTTGCCAGTTTTCAAAGTTTTTGCTTTGTTTTGGGGATTGTGATCTGGACAAAGACTGTTATGTTTGTTTTATTAATACCAAACGAAATAACAACAACACCTACACAGAAATAACAATTTTATTTCTATGGTACACAACTCGTAAAATGATTCACAGTCTACAATCCCATCTAAAATCGATCTTTTTATAATCAGTTGTTTCTATATTTGAATGTCTTGGGACTTGTTTTCATTTTCTTTCGTTTGTTGTGTTTTACTTGTATTATCTATACTGGTGTCATTCTAGTACTGGTTTTGCTGCATATTTTTTAAATAACTCTATTTCATTTTTCCTTTTCAACATTTTGCCGGAATGCTTTTCATAGACGGCTTTGGCAATTTTGAAACTTCAAACGGATAAAAAATGTGGATCTATGCGTAGATACTAAGGGGTGGATGTATGCGTAGGATTGTTAATAAGAATAATAAGGTTTAGGTGTATACGTATTGATGCTAAAAAGGATAGTAAGGGATGGATTTATACGTAGTTTTGTTGCTTTTGCTGTTTTTTTTAACTGGGTCTACTTTGAATCAAACGTTGGACTAAGAAAATTTTTGATAGGGGGAATAAAGTTTTAATTCATTGAAGTAACAGGGGCATTACAATGGTATCTAATTCCACTAAGCATTTGTTCTAAATTGTCGTTAATAAATTATATTTAAAAAAAAAAAATAAAGAAAATTGTATCTAATCAAAATTATGTTTCTTTTACCTGAAGAAATCAATTGATTAAGAAATAATGAAGCTATCCACAATTACAGCAACGTTAATGATTTTTGACATAATCTTTGAAAAAAAATAAATTGGCATATATTGAAGTATCAGGTAACACTTATAATCAGGTTCCAAATTCTTGTTGTTTGTTAATCATAACGAAGAGCAGAGATTTAAAGGGTTGACACTGTTGTCACTAATAAACAACGTTAATTATATCCGCATATCTGGTACAAACACGTGAAATATGTCAGTATAAAGATAGAAATATACCAAGCAAACAAAACTGTACGCAACAAAACACGTGGAATCTTAAATAACGACTTACATCGAGCCAACTTCCTTTTAAATTCTAGAAATCGATAACTTACCAAGTATGTAATAGGAATAATTCTGAAAACAAGCTCCTGCCAAATTGTTAGAGCAGTAGTGAAAAGTAACATTTTGTGTAAGTTTTCTGGTACAGTTACGGATTGATTGATTAATTGATTTATGTCGGAGATATTTTATGTCAAAATGTCTAGATTAAGACCGATATTCCATTCAATGGAAGAAATAAACTGTGCTAATGCAGAAAATCACTATCAATATATCAAATATAACGTGGCACTTTTACAATGATATTTCCATGAATTTATATCAAGTTTATTATTCTACACATTCAGATGCTTGAATAAACTTAATGCAAGTCACTGCGTGAACTTCTTATGACTTGTGAAAATTATATGTTAGAAACAACTTCGGTTTTTGTAAAACAGCAGTAAGGTATAAAACAGCGTAAAGAATTTCTTTATGTTTAATATTAATTGTTTTTCAAGTGTAATTCCTTTAACTCTATAAAGATTCTTTATTCTTCTATTTGATTTTTCCCCTTAATACTGTTGTTAATCTCCCAAAGCTTTTATCGTTTTATTGTGACAAATAGAATTCAGCAAGTTAGTCGTTAAAACCGTGATTGCGTCTCTACATGACAAATGTTAATCTTAACCAATATTGAAGATATTAAATGATAAGGTTACATAGACAATTTTATATTATATTACTTCAATCTACAATAAACGCAATTTGAATGGTACTTGTACCTAGAAGATACACACAAGATTTTAAATAATATTAATTTATGTCCGATTATGCCAGTACCATTTTTTTTATTAAAATAGAAGACTAAATTGTCTCTATATTGTTAAAGCTACGAGATCTCAGTTTGAAAAATATGCGTATTTCCTTATTTTATAAACAACGCCATTTGTCACAGGAAAATTAAAAATGAAGCCGCACCTAAAAATAACACCAAACACTCGTGTGCTGACGTGAGGGTTATTGCGTGCTCACGTGAAGGTTATCACTTTTGCGTGCCCATGCAATAACTTTCGCGTGCTCACATGATAGCTTTTGCGTGAGCACATGCTCATTTTCGCATGAGCACGCAATAGTTTCGCACAGAGTATGAAAAATATTTTTCGTGCCTTCGTAAACGAAGCCATCCGAAAAGATGCAAAGCGAAAAATCAAAATGATAACATCACGCGCCTCGAAAATAACAAAAACGCGACGTACCATAGGTCAGACATGTTAAGATTCATTTAAGCCTTGTTAATGGACAGATTTATCCATGTCCAATCTAGGGCAATTGTGCGAAGCGAGGCGGGGGGGGGGGGGGGGGGAAGTACGACATCACACCGTTAAAAAAACCGATTAAAAAAATCACGAAACATGTAATAAACGAAAAAAAGCCACTTTCTACACAAAAAACAACAACAACAAAAAAAAAAAAAAAAAAAAAAAATCAAAAACAAAAACGCAGTACGAACTTGCAAAAGTGACATGAAAGCAAACAGCTTAGAAATTTGCAACGTTACAAAAACCATCAAACATCAGATTCCGGGTATATAAAGATTTATTTGGGCGAGTTTTTGGACAGATTTAGTAAGGTTCAATCAAGATCTGTTTTGTAATAAACAATAAAGCATTGTGTGATTTACCACATTTTAACAATTTAACGGTAGCTAAATGAATTTAAATTCACGAAATGTCATCTATTTTGCGATAGCTCAAAAAAGTCTTGAAAATTTTACAAATACACATAGCATTCGTATAAGAAAAACACGTCACCATGAATTGTAGTGGGAAATATTTGCTATATAATACAAGTAAAACTATGCGACTCACTCATATATTGACTAGTATAGTGCTTTATCGTAAATAATACCGCTCCTTTCATGACCGTTTACAAAATTTCCAATGACATTTCCTATTATTGTTGCAATTCGATTAATTTTCCTCTTTAACCATACAAAAATCAATAATTGAATTGCCATCAATAAGTTAGCCAAAATTTACTACGTACTACAATTATGTACATCACAACCAAAACAACTACTATGTACAGCACTCCTCTCTCCCTATACATAATAACTGTTTTAGCAATTAATTTTGTTAGTAACTGCCCAATAACATGTATCGCGATCCCTTGATAGCTTTTATAATAGAAAATAAATAATAAGATATGTGAAATCTGAAAGTGTCGAGGGGAAAGGATAGATAGAGTATTGTATAAATATAACAGTGACCGAAAGTGTTAGATTTAATGCCCACCTTTTCAAATATAATGATTATTGCTTCCATTCATGTAATATTTGTTTTATTACACTGAATAGTTATACTCTACCAGTCATATTGTTACTCATTAAACGATTTTTACATGTGATTCATCTGCTTGGATTGATTTTATTCAGCATTTTGTTAATTCAATCATCAACTTATGTTGCAGAAATATAAGTAAGACAAGCAACTGACAAAATGAACTAGTTTTATTGCTGTAATGCACTGTAAACCTCCATTCATCGTTCCCTTGTTTAATCTTCCGCCTTCTTTCTTCTCAACAGTTGCAAAGCATGCATCCACAACCGAGATTTTGATACAAAACCTGTATCGTTTACATCGTTTATTGATGCACGATGATATCAATTAATCGGGCTTCAGAAAATTGAGATGAGATGCTATAAATTCGTTTATTGTTGCACCTATGCGAAACGAGACAAAAAGATGAAATTACAACGTGAAAACTTGAAAATTTTTAACTCAACATTATATTAATTCAAATTTGAATACATGTACCTTATACATGATGTATTGATAAGCAAATAAATAGGAAAATACAACATTTCATCTGAAGAATACGGCAAATATTCATTCGACTGTATTTTCATTAATAATCAGTGCTTTTATTTTATTTTAAAAATATCTCATTATCTTTTCAATATCACAAACACAATTTTAATAAATTTTTAGTGAAAAATATGTTGTATCTCCTGCGAAATATAGAGAACATATTTCAACGCATTTGAAAATGGAAATAAAATATGTTAAAGCAAATAAAGAAAAATATCTTATAAATGTATTCTGCGATTGCATTGAATATACATGAACATACATAATAAGTTTTAGATTACTTAAGTGTATTGTATGATGTGAATATTAGTAGCATTTTTCGTAAATCACAATGATGAAAACAAGTCAACCTGCATGTCTTTATCAATATGTACATTGTTAATAAATGCAAAAACTAGAATGGTTTAAATTTCATGTTACAATGATCTTGAATTATAAGAAGATGTACAAAAGGTTACTACATAATCAAGTTTCAAACTCCACATGATGCACAAAATTCAAAATAAAAGGTTTATATGTCGATTAAACGTATTGGGGTTTTCTTTACAAGAAAGCAATCAGTAATTGAAAGACTTAATTTATAGTGAGAAAAACAATACACATTGTTAAAACTGCCTTATGCAATTAAGTTAATTCAAATGAAGAAAGCATAAATCTCAAATATTCTTGATTGCGACCAATACTCCATTCATTCGAAGATATAAACTGCGCCTAAGATGACACTTCCTGTCAATATATCATAGATAACGAAGGATTTGTACAGCGATAATGAATAAATCTACATCCAATTCATTAACGTTTCAATATTAAAGAATATAAAAAATCTAATGCCTGTCATCGCATCGCATGCATTCGCTCTTTCACACACACACACACACACACACACACACACACACACACACATTAATCAAAAATGAATCTTTACAATATATATATATTATGTGCTAAACAGAATGTAGTTTTACTTCGTTTTATGCAACTACATTTCATTTTAATTAAAATTATGATTCTAGATTTTGTTGTTACTGTTGTTACGAATTTATTCTTACTGGTTGGATTGAATGTAAAAGAATATATTTCATATAACTCTGTAAAAATGTATGGGCGATGGTTTGATTAAGTCATTTAATGACTATTTACAGGACTATTAGTATCACCATTCACTTTTTGTACTTATAACATCATTATACTATTGTGGTTTTTTCTACATAAGTTATTATAAAATGAAGATGGTTTTGTCGGTTATTATTCTGATCTACAAGCCTTCAGCAACTTTGCTAACCATCACATACACTTTTAATTGCACATTATGGGCTATTTAACACTAACCTTGAAATAAAACAATTCCATAATATTGACTAGTTTCTTTTGTAATTACAAACAATTAGTCTATATTCAGTAGACATTTTGACAAGGTGTAATTAAATATGTATTGTTATGTAGAATAAAGATGAACGCCATGTAAAGGATAAGTTTTGCATTTGCTCAAGTTTATCTTAAAGCGATCGATCGGATCAATTAAAAATGCTTCAGATGAGAAATTAAACATTAACAAAAACTGAAACTAACCTTCTTTGTGTAGATGCATTAAGTGATATTTAATCAGATTGTTATAAAATGAAAATTGATAAAGTTCATATTAGGGTCAAGAAATGCTTTATAATTATAACAGAAGATTAAAAATCGGTGAATTTGTAAGATCTGTGCTGTAAGAGTGTGTACGTATTTTTCTCTCGGATGCATTGAGGAAGGGAGTGTTTTCAATATCTTGTCACAGACGAAATGGGATTAGAAAAGCACTTGTAACATACTTCACTGCATAGGCATACTTATAAGAAAAAAACGGGAGCTTTTGACAAATTTCATGAAAACTTGAGTCTGAAGCATGCGAAAAATGTGTTTGTGTATCTTTATTTGTGTCGTAAATTGTCCACCTTAAGCTTGTTATCAAGGCTCTTAAAAGTTACACGACCATCATCACAATTGATAAATATGTATACAAAGTAATCCTTGATATATAAATCACGTCCCAAAGTTCCTTTCATTCTCTTATTTGTTTTCGCGCGTCGCGGGTATAGCTAGCGACACAGGAGATGGTTACCCTTCCGGAGTACCTTGGCCTCACTTCCCCGATATAGTGGTATGAGCCAGTTTTTACGTGTTTAGCGGAATTAGCTAATTTTTTAAGTTTTAACTTTGCTTTTGGGATTGTAATTTGAAAATGAGCCGATATTTTTATGTTTAATTTCAGTGTTTGACTCTTTTTATACATTTAAAACTTATTAGTTGATATAAAATAATTTTTTAAACAAATTAGTGTAGAGAAGTCAGAAAATTTCACTTACGAGTGAAAAATGTTTTGATCACCGTTTTAAATAGTGTCAGAGGTTGTGAAAAATAATTAAACTTTACAAGCGGACGCAGTTTTATAATTTTTATCAGTGTTCGGCTAAAATAGTGAAGTTACACCAAACGTATGTACTTATTTAGAAATGTTCTACGAATAAGGAGCATAGTTCTTGATAATATTTAACCATTGAACAGCAAAGCTATAGCAGTTATTGGATTATAAATGCCATAGCTTTGCCAGGCAAACTGAATAACGGGCGTTAATCCAATAACTGCCTAAGCTATGCTGTTCAATGGTTATATTTACGTAGTTTTAATTTTTATTATTATTATTATTATTATTTTTTTTTTTTTTTTTTTTTTTAATTTTTGTCACATCAATTTGAATTTTCCCACCTTCAACGAGAAGCGGGGTCAATTATTGGAACAGCGTAACAAAATATAGTACCACATGAAAAAACACAGAACTCGCAAAAATTATGAAATATTTCATTATTATAACATTGTTTTGAACATTTTATATAAAACATCAATTTAGCCACTTTCATAGCAATTTTACGAAATTATTTTTTAAAAACGAATTTCCTAAGGCGGATGACGAACTAGGGAACAGTCCCGAAGATTGACACGAAAATGATGTCTCACTCTCACTGTTATTTTTGGAAATTTAAAGTGCAGTGCGAGAAATTGGAATTTTCGATGAAACCAGGAGTGAATTAATTGGATGACGGTATTATTAATGTTATCGGCTTTGGAAAGTCATAGTTTCTTTTACTATTATACGTAGAAGTTGTGGAACTGACCACATGATGCGACCAAGATTGTGACCCATTTAGGCGCGGTACAACAACAGCTGATTCAGTGTTAAATGTTTTGCAGGGTGAATTAATTCTGACAATGAGTTACTAAGACGTTTTTCTGTTGTGTTGAGACAGTTCTGTTGTAAGATCGAGAGAAGCTTCTCATTAATGGTTCGACATAAACATAATGTGCCGAGCTTCGCACCCCAGGTCATTGAGATGCTGAATGGCTGTCGCCTGCAAACAGCAAAGACTGTATTTAGTTTCAACTTTGCAGCATGGCATATGTCGGATAAAAACGGGCAAAGGTGCGTTTTGAAAGTGGCTTGAACATGAACAATATATCAGACTCTTCAGGACCAGCCATGGCTTTTAATTATACTGATTGAACACACTTTGGGATTTTTGTCAGTTTTATCGAAGCACTGAACAGCTGAAGCAGGAGTTTAACATTCTTACAGGACAGTCGACCGTCTCAGTTGCATAAATATTCTTTTAAACATCTGTCATTTTCGTCTGTATAAGATATTCCCTCTCTGAAATGTTTTTGGTTGTATTTTATATTTTTAAGTGACATATTCTCCAGACTCGTCATTGTGAAACTCAATTATGACCGTGGTTTTAACTGGTGGTGAAATTCCATAGCTCGAGAAATAAAATTTATAGAACAGATGGTACAATACATATTGTTTCAGTATTATGGGAGAAATGAGGGTACTTTTAAGATTATTGGAAATTTCCGTTGTGTATTTAATTAAATGTATATTTTAAAATTAATGATTTTTTTCTCAGGTTGTGTTGTTGTTTTGCTATAAAACATCCTAGAAAAGTAGTCAAAAGAGTATATTCATACACACAGCGTAATGATCATGTGATCAATGTCAGTTATTGTCCCGTATTTGCCAAATGTCTCGAACATGTTTATATAGTAAAGTTGCAAAGCAAATGTAAATATTTAAGAATTCTTGTTAGAGTCTCTGCTTATTTATGGAAAACATATTCTAGCATTTCTGTTTTGCGCGCAGTTTTTATATTTCGGTGTGTCGAAAAGATAAAGTCAATACTTCTAATGTAAGGGGCGTCTAGCACCTTGCTATGGAATCTATTACGGTGTTTAAAGGCCTACTGGATCAACCTCTATAATAATACTTGGAATAGAAAGCTAATTGATTTTACATTGAAAGCTGTGGTTACAACATCTTTTAACCCCCTTGCTATGGATTCCACAAGATTGTTTTAAGGCCACTTTGGCCAACACTTACAATGAAATCGGAAATAGTTAGCTATTCTAGTTCTTTACTATGGAATCCGCTACATCAAGCCAGACTAAGAATATCTACAATGAAATCTGTTTTATATATATATATATATATATATATATATATATATATATATATATATATATATATATATATATATATATATATAACGAAAAGTTGGTCCTTTTTATATGGAGAGTTCAGATCCTTGCAATCGGACCTACCAAATGGTTCTAATCCCAAATAGACCAACATCTACAATGAAATTAGGAATAGTAAGCTACTAGATATATAAAGAAAGCCGTGGTGTTGTTCCTTTTTTATTTAAAAAATTCAATTTCTTCTCTATCGAATCCACTAAATATTTTTAGACTAAAATCTACAAAGCAATCGCAAATGGTAACCTATTTGATTTTAAATTAAAGCTGAGTTGTTGGTCCTTTTTAAGTTGGAGAATTCTAATTCTATGGAATCCACTAAACTGGAAACGGGATAAATAACCTTTTTTATTTTTAAGGTAAGTCGAGATGTTGGTCGTTTCAAATTAGGAGAAATAATTTAAAATTAGTTTTTGAATGCAATCAATGGTAGGTTACTGTTGTTTTTAATTAATAATTGCAATATCATTACAAATGCCAATTACAGTGTTTAAAAAACATCGTTGGTACTTAAATAAGTTAAATATATATCCGATTGTTATTGTCAGTTGATTTGAAGCTGCAGGATGTTTAATACTTACGTAAATGAAATACTATAGGCAAAAAATAAACTTCAATTGTGTTTTGTAAAGTAATTTAAATATATATCCGATTGTTATTATCAGTTGATTTGAAGCAGCAGGGTGTTTAATACTTACGTAAATGAAATACTATAGTCAAAAAATAAATTTCCAGATCGATTGTATTTTGAAAAGTAACCGTGTTTCCGATAAAATCGACTATTTAACCACCGATTTCTCTACATATTCTGTACCAGAAATCAGACAGTTGAAGAAAGGTTAATGTTACGATAAATAATGTAAGGAAACAATGTATTTTCTTTTACATAAAAAATCTACGAAATGTCTTAATTATTGTCATTTTTTCAATAACCATTGTAAAACATCCGCTTTATCATATCATATGCCAATATTAAGCCATATTAAAATGTTTTATCGTTTGATGTGCATGTATGCCAGACAGATATGGAAAATGATTTACTATTTATTTAATATTTATTCTATGATATTTAACATTTATTTCAGTATTTGGATATCGGATACAGTTAACCTAATAATTTCGATTTTATTGTGCTGTACCTAATAGATAGATAAATGTTTTACGTAAATCTTATTTTATTTTCTATTGTTTTATTTTTTTTTCTTATTTTGATACTTTTCATGAAACATACATTTTAGGTCGACAGACAAATTTTATTTTCTTTACCATTTGCCAAGAGTTAAAAGCGCACGTTGGAACATGTCAATAAATTTGTCTATATGAATTGAAAGGAATTTTATCAGGCAAGTTTATATAATGGATAAACTTTTTGCTTTATGGGAAGTTCTTTTTATTGGTTGCCATGTAAATGGAGGGGGCTAATGAATTATTTTACCTTATTCATAAATACTCTCCATTGATTGGATGAGCTTAGTCATGTGACGAAGGAAAACATTACTGTCTTTTCAAGCGAAAAATAAAAGTTCTTTCATTCAGAGCACCGCAATAACGTCACAATCAAAGACAGAGAACCTGTCAAAGACAGAGAACCAGTCAAAGGTAGAGAACAAGTAATTGCTTCATAGCTCTTGCTATTATGTCGGTTAAGATTCTCGTTAAAAATATAATCACACAGTTTTTCAAGTGATCAAGACAAGCAAGAATTTGTTGGTCAGCTAAAGCATACCAATGCAATAGGTTCACACTAAGTATTAACACTTTATAAATATCTTGTAGTTGTTGATTGTTACAAATAACTATGTAATCTGCTTTTGGAGAACATTACATGGTCATGTGACTAATATTCAGAGAAATAGTATTAAAAGGCTCAGCTACCAAAACCCAAGATAAGCAACTATTCTGAGAAAAGAGAATAAAAAATGTTGACGAAAACGATAATAATAATAATAATAATAATCATCATCATCATCATCATCATCATCATCATTAATAAAGAGAAACTGGTCGTCAACAGATGAGAGATTTGTAAAGAAGAAAAAATTGAATAAGACTCAATTGTAACAGTCTACATACATATGCAAAAAGATTTCTGATATAACAATTAAGTTAACATAAGATCTTATTTGCTTTAAAATGATTTGATGTTTTCAGACTATATATTTATATAAATATGATGTCGTTTTTGTTTACATGCATACTAGTGTTATTGTTATCAATTCTTCGTATGTTACTGACTCAAGAACAATGAATGTAGAATATCAAAAATTAAAGATACATTACATGTGCAAGGCAAGAAATGCAGACATTTTAGACACCACATCTAGTTCGAATGATCAAAATGCAAAACATCGACTATAACTAGCCTTTCTGAACACAAGCAAACACATTGTGATTTTAACGTTTGTATTTCATTTCTTTTAGGGTTGTAACAAACAAAACAAATCTAAAATAAATTTCACGATGTTTATAAAATACATATTGTTTTTTATAATTCGAAAAACAACCGATTGCTATATCTAAAGACCAAAGCATTAAATTGTATTGATCATAATCTTAGAAATCCTCTTTACTTAATCACATACTCAAAACAAAATATGAGTGATAAGGAGAATAGCCATCAAAAAACATCCAAAAAATTACGTCATTACAAAGTTTCCATACGCTAAAAAAGCCATCAGTGCCATTGCAAAATTCGTTTGTCACAAACGCAAAATTGCAAAGAATAAATTTGTGTCTATGAGAATGAATCTAAAAAAATTAAAAAAAAACATAACTATCCGTAAAAAGAAAATTTTGCTCCATAAAAATTTGTATAATTTTTCAAATGTTTTCAAATGTTTCATTGCTTATTTTTAACGCTATTCGTTTGCTTGGTTACGTGCGGTAAAACGGAAACAAATCATCTTTCAATGATTGTGCAGATAGATTTGATGTGAAGCTTTTTTTTTTCTTTTTTTTTTTTTTTTTTTTTTTTTTTTTTTTTTTTTGTCTTGCTTTTTTTTTTTTTTTTTCTTTTTTTTTTTTTTTGTCTTGGAAAATAACTTGTAACTAGTACATAAAAGAAGTAAATTAGAATAGATACATCTTAATATATTATTTCAATAAAAATAGGTCATCCTTATAGGTTGTATAAACCATTTATCTTATAATAAGCTTTTATTGATGTAATTAAAGCCCATATTAACAAGCATTGTAACAAACATGACGCAAATAAAAACATTTTTGTGCTTGTTGTCAAGATGCTCTTTTGTAACTATTTAAAAACACCCTGTTTATCTATAGAAACATTCTTCTAACATATAAGATTGTTTTGTCTTTAGTTTGCATTGTTTTCGAAAATTTTATTTTCTGTAAAAAAACAGTTTATTTAATCTTTTACAAGTAAACGACTTATTTGCGAAATATTTGAAATAATTTCTATCATGGGATGCGTTTTATGCGTCTTTTATTTTGGGTCTGAGTTTCCCAATCTTTCATCCTTATTAGCGTATGCTCATCTAAAAATTTCCCACTTTTCTGTCATCAGTATTTTAAAAATTTTAAGTTTTATGAGGCAATATTTTTTGTTTGTTCAACAAACCTACAATTAACAATGTAAATATAACACTAGATATTCAATTTTAACTGTGTAATGTCTTTAGAATTAATATCGACGTATTCTATAATTTGAGTGGAATTTACACTCAATCAACTGACTGAATGATTGTGAAACAGGGACAGGATATTTAGAGTATATTATATTCTATGTTTTAAAACCCACAATGTGGTTGACTTCATCAAGATATTACCTATTGTTAATTGTCCATGTTTTTATTACAACTTCGGGACATTTTGATGTCTGGTATAAATTAAATAAAGTTTTAAAAATTAAAGTGCATATTTCTAAATGATGTATAGCTTACCATTACCGCAAACGACAATGTAGTTATATAGTACACATGATTTAGATAAACTATCAGATTATATTTGTTAAACTAGCGTCCAACCCTTGTACAAAAATATAACATTTTGATGTAACAATGTTAATTTGAAATGCACATTACGTTTACATTTATTTTTCGTCCAAAGTCTACGTTTTCTGATATTTTTGTCATTTGTAAAGTTAAGATGGCTGCCTTGGTAAATATAAGTCAGGTATGTAGGTCCTTATTATAACTTGCAATATCTCTAAAATGTAACTCGAAATTTTGTGAGCCTGTAATTAGTGAAGATATCTATGCCGTAAAATCATGAAAAAAATTATGATTGCAGGTTCAAGTAAATAGATAGATACAGTTTCTTGCAAGACAATGATATATCATGCAATCAAAAAAGCTTTAGTGACACCAACTGCATGTCCATTATTAGAAGTAATGAGAAGATAAAAAGTATGGAAATGCAGTTGAAACCTAAAACACGACACGTCTATCCTACTTCTTTCATGTGTAATCAAAAAATAACTTTCAAAATTAGATTTGGGTTTTTTATTTTTAGATTAAAAAATTAACATGTATATGCGAATATGCAGCCCTAGTTATATTGACAGTGGCCAAGCTTTCGTATACCTTTTTAAGTAATGTATAACGTATTAATCATATAACGATAATGCTCTTAAATGTTTAAAAGATAACAAATTCAGTGTTTGAAATCTGTGTCTATCCATATTTAATATCTATAGGTAAAATTGTTCCCCGTTTGAAATTGTTTTCAGAGATATTATTATAAAAATAGTCGAATCAAATTTTTGCTAGGAAATAAACTTATGAACAGAAAAATATGAAGCACTGCTTGGAAAGAAACTTTACATTTCAATCAATGCAAATGTATGTCCATAAAAATGAATTTCCAATACAATAAAATGTCATGTTAATACTGATGGTCTGAAATATATTCTATAACAAGATAGTACCTTAATTTTATAACACAACTGAACCTTTTAAAACTACAACCGATCAGAAAAACATTCAATTTATGTTTATTAATTCAGTTTTTGCGTCTATCAAAATTGCTCCCATTTATTTATTATTTCCTTCGTTTCGAATCGACATTTAAACATATACATACTAGAATTTCTCAATTCTGTTTATAGAAAGTGAATAAGAACGTCACACATATTATGATTTTTTTTTATTTTATAAGTTCACAAAGCAGTTTACGCCCTTGTTTCATTTTTGTCGAATACAATTTCTAACACTACAACACCAGCATTATTGTTTTGTTTTATATTGATAAATTTTCATTTGTTGTACAAATCATCCTTTTCAATGCCTTGTAACAACTTTATTCCGTAAATAGATTTGATATTGGATGTTTCTAGCATTAAGATAGTACGTATTGTTGGTGAGTGTATTGTGTTTAATGCTTTTATTATTTAGTTATTGCCTTGCATGTAGGTGCTATTTGGGTTAATCTAGCTAGCATAATTAAATAAAAATCAAATTAAGGTGTATATTATAACTACACTTTTTTTTAGTAAGCTTTAACATTTAGCGCTGATTTTGTATCATTAAAATGTTTTACAATTTTTTTAATAAACGCGAGAAAATGCGTCAACACCTAAGACACCTACGAATTATCTCTTGATTTGTCGGATAAATATTTTCAAAAATGTGAGATTTAGCAATTTGTTATCTCGGCTTTACACTGAACTTTTAGAGAAAATATTTATTCATATTATTCGGAGTTAGGAAAAAAGGGTGCTAATTTTACCCCTTCGAAACGATAAGGTTCCTTAAACGTAATGACTTCTAAACCGTATCATCTCTCTCTCTCTCTCTCTCTCTCTCTCTCTCTCTCTCTCTCTCTCTCTCTCTCTCTCTCTATTATATTTTTAAAAACTCTGAGCTAGTTTTTATATCAGATATGTCAATTCATGAAACCTAAACACAATTGTAAAATATTGTATTGAAATTGGTTACGTCACTTTTTATTGACTAAGTAATTTTGTTTTCCTATGCTTCATTTTTCATATTCTTTATGATAGTCATTTAATTGTTAACACAGTTATTAACGAGTTACCATAGTAATCTGATCTTTTTTAAAACTGTTATTATTTGCATGTAATACTTTTGCTTTATTTATAAAAATACATTATTTTCAGTATTCTAACCGGATGCATTTTTCGCTTTGGTATATTTGTTTTTAATGTATTTGCTTTCTTTTGAACTCTAGTAAGAGACAGTTTATTAATTATCGAATAATTTTATTACCAATATGTAAACGCCTAAGGAATATAACAATATCACAAATAAAATCAGGAAATTGTTTGTTTTGTATTAACAGTTTCATTGATTGATGAATAAGTTAAGATGTTTCCAACAGGCATTTTCTAATTTGTAAATATTAGTATGAATACAAACACTTCCTTACGTGCAGCACTTCCAAATATGTTCAGTTGGTAGAGTGCTTGCTCCGTAAATGGGAGGTCATGGGTTCGAATCCCGACCGGGTCTGACCCAAGACTTGAAAGTGGGTAGTGACTGTTCTTTCGCCAAGCACTCGGCATTACGAAATGAAAGTCACGGTTCTTCCGGATTGGAACCTAAATTAAACGAAGTCCCGTGTCACGGTAGAACCCCTTATGCATAATGCCATCAGCGCAACGCACAGGCAAAATTTCTGCACTTTTGCCTAGCTGGCGACGTCTCGATACAGGTGAAATATTCTTGCCTTAGACGTTAAACATCATTACTCACTTCAAAATCTGATAAAAAAAACAATCGGGTTTATTTTGTTTTCATTATACCGGCTATACTTTCGGTTAGTTGGATATCGTGCGCTAGAAAGTTTTATGAGGAATCACTCGATGTAAAAAAAAAATGAATGGGTTGGTCCACCAGACAATGCTTCAACCACGCCATTTAACTTAATACTCTCATTGTGTAAAACGCTACAATGCCACTTCACATTAACTGGACTTTTTTAAAACTTATTTTTTTAGTGTCTTATTTTGTAATATATATATATATATATATATATATATATATATATATATATATATATATATATATATATATATATATATATATATATATATATGCTTTATTAATACCTTATGGATTTAAAAGTTACAGATAAGATTTTAATTGCCACTATTAACATACACACTTATTAAGACATTTTAATTTTCGGATTAATGTAATTAAAAACTACTTAGAAAATATTAAGCATACACTTCTTTGTATATCTTTAAAAGTTCGCCTTTTCAGTCGGTGGAAGAAATTTCTTTTTATTGCTCAGTGGCTACTAAGTCTTAGTACTACTCGATATTAAAATTGAAAATGTAACATTTATGTACTTGGTATCTATATCAAAACAATTATTCTGTTCATACCATTTTGCAAATTTCCGTCTTTGATATTATTAAAAATTATATGGTTTAATTTGGACGGTTTATGTTAGTAGCTGCGTGATTGAAGGGATTTGTGGCAGATACATCCTATGTTACACAAGAAAGGGATTGTCCTTAACTACTTAAGGATGTGAATGTATTAAAAATACGATAATTTGATTGTGTTTAATTAGCCATCTTTATGTACAGATCAATATCATAGACGGGGGTTCAAAGAGATCAATTCAATTCCATTCCAATGATTCTATATAATATGGTGTCAGTAATTAGAATCAAGGAGTGCTTCTAAATGCGTCGTTGTCGTAAATTTATTATTACCATTTGACAGTAATAACATAAATTGTTCAAATCAAATTATTACAGTGTAATTTTTTTACCATAAAATGTTTAAACTGGTCATATCTTACTGATTTACACTGCCATCAATAAATAACTAGTCAAATTTACATTTGTTATAACTTTGTATTACAATCATTCTATCTCTAATTACATCGATAAAATACAAATGGTAAAGATTCTGCAATATTCTTTCCTTGAAAAAAAGTTGTTGGAAATATATATATATATATATATATATATATATATATATATATATATATATATATATATATATATATATATATATAACTGGATATATTAACTGAAAAATAACCAGCTTTAGCGGAATGATGATTTTAATAATAGAAATTTCTGGCTGTTATGATATGAGCCGTTTTTGACATTTATTATAATTCATGAATAGCAGTTTATATAACTGAATATAAGAACATTTCAACGATATTATATTAAACTGTATCAAATGGCTTTCTTTCTCTGGTTTAATTGGATATGCTTATTTGTTGATAACCTTGGAATCCTCAATACACATGAGTACATACTATAAAGAATAGCAGTCATTGCAAGTTCAGCTATATTCTTAGTGAAACAAACATAAACTGTTCTCTATACTTTAATTTAAAAGAAACATAGCTTAGCATAAATGACAACAAAAATCTCGGTCATTAATTAAACTTATAAACTCTTACAATATCATGATTAATTAGATTATACTGGATATATTTGACTTACCATAGTTCTTTGTTCCTTTCATTCTCAAAATTGATTTGCACGTTACGGGTGTAACTAGCAAGACAGGAGGTGCTTACTCTTCCGGAGCACACGGTCTCACTCCCTTGATGGAAGTTCGCGTGTATAACTAAATTTGCCAGCTTTCAAAGTTTTTACTTTTTGGGGGGATTGTGATTTGGACAAGGGCTGGTATGTTTGTGTTTTATTTAAAAATCTATTACGCTGTGATAAGGTCTTCAATGTGACACAAAGTAACTAGACATTCCTACCATTATAGTTTAAGTATTATTATAAAGAAAAGAACAAGATAAATTTGTAGATCCTTAATGTTTTCTCAAAGTAGATTATATAATAACTACTGAAGCAGAAGGCATTTTGGTAAAAACTTACTTTAAATGACCTGCATATGACTGTAAATGGCTACAGATAATGAAGTTCATTCTTTAATGAATATTATGTTAGCTTAATGATAATGTTAGTCATCTTTTTGCTTTGATTCCGAAAATTCAATTCGATAAACAGGTTGAACAAGAATTTTGACGTTTTTATTTTTACTGCACTGAAATCGAATTATTAACGTTTAAAACATGAAATTTTATTTTGTTTTATTTACATTATAACTTTTATTAGGTCGTTTTGGGGATTGCTAAGAAACTCACCAGTATAATTTGAAAATTGTACGATTATCAATTAGATTAGCATCCGTAATAAAACCGTAAGTCATTTGTATCAATTTTTAATAAATCAATAATATTTTATTAGAAATTCACACATTAACTTAATTTAGTTTACATAGCCATTGCTTTTGGGATTGAAATTCGAACATCGACCAGTATATTTGTGTTTAATGACTACTGTATTACATTTTATATTGCCTTACTTTATATTACTGTAACGATTTTTTTGTGTATTACTGTCTAATTACTTGTTTACTGTAGTACCTCAGATGTCACTGTATGTCAATATGAGGTATGGCTTTTGTTTGTCATACATTTTGGGGCCTTCTATTTTTATATTAATATCAACTATATGATTTCTACATATTGCCCACATTTACCAACGTCAGAATGTATCAGTATAATTCACAAAATTATGTAAGATGAATGAACTTCAAAGGATCATTTTATTTAACGAGAGATAGAGCGTCGGTGTAAAATTTTCTAAATAATTATGTCTTTTTTAAAAAGATATTTAATTAGTTACAACATTTTGTGTAAAATAAATAGTTCTTTAAATAAAGTTCTATCGATATCTTCCAACGATTGATTAAAGAAAAAGGTTCGATGAGGACACGAATGAAGTCAAAATAGTGAAATAAGATTAAAAAATAACAGTAATATCGATTTTTCTCAAACTTTGTTGACTTTTGCTAAACGAAATTGCAAGTGTCGCCAGTATTGACTGCACGCTTATTTAAGCCATCAATAAAATCTGATCGTCAGTGATGCAAAAATATGTAGCTCACAAATGTATATTCACAGTCAGGACCTCTGCGGTAGCTCAGTTGGTAGAGTGATTGCTCCGTAATTGGAAGGTCGTGGGTTCGAATCCCGACCGGGTCTGACCCAAGACTTAAAAATGGGTAGTGACTGTTCTTTCGCCAAGCACTCGACATTACGAATTGAAAGTCGCGGTTCTTTCGGATGGGAACTTAAAATAAACGAGGTCCCGTGTCATGGCAGGCGTGGCACGATAAAGTCGCGGTTCTTTCGGATGGGAACTTAAAATAAACGAGGTCCCGTGTCATGGCAGGCGTGGCACGATAAAGAACCCTGCTGTGTAATGACATCAGCGCAACGCACAGGCAAATTTTCTGCACTTTCGCCAATAGCTGGCGACGTCTCGATATAAGTAAAATATTTTTGACTGGGACGTTAAAAACCATATCTCAACTCATTCACATTCAGGGAGTTTTATGACAGGAGCCTGTCAGTTTAGCCATAATGTTGTAATGATTTTTGCCGTAGGAATAAACACTCTGTTTTCTTGCTCTGGGGTTTTGTTTCTCATTACCAGATTTCATGAATTTCAAAAGATTTGTTTTGTAATTAAGAACACTATCAACAATTTCCCAAAAGTTATTTTGTTTGTAACAATCACTATGGTTTTGAAATAAAACATGTGTAATTCGTGATACCAATGAAAGGCGAATATTGGTAAAAAAAAAAAAACCGTAATAAATGTGGGGAAAATTCTGTTAATGACGTAATTAACCATTTATCTTTTAACGGGCGGCTTTATTCGTGCGAATTTTGATTCAATTACATAGTATTCAAGAGTATTCTGTGACCCGTATGACGTATAAAAGTTTCTTTTAACTATGTAATCTTAATTTGGATTTAGATTGAGGACAAAATCCGTTATCAATATTTGGTTTCAGATAAATGTCTGTTTTATTTTTTTGTATACATGATGCATTTACATTGTATATTAAAAGCTATCTGATCATAATGCGTTAAACAGAATCTGTATTTTGATGTTTTAAATTGTATTATTTGTGCAAAACAAAAACGTCTATTGTTTACTGGATACCTTGACACGCGAATTTATATAGAAATGTACACATGTTTGGAATAAATAGCAAAAATAGCAAAACCACTAATAATTTACCTTGAAAATTGGCATTTTTTACTTAACACAACGGGGGGGGGGGGGGGGGGAATTTACAGTATGTGCTTAGCTCGGCAGTGGACAGTACAACAGTCTCATAATCAAAAGATAAAATCTCTCAAAAACCACCAACCGGCGCAAAATTTTTGAACTTTTGAAAAAGAATTTTTCTTGCGTTAGTTTTTCAAAAGTATATTTGTATTAAAATAAGGATATTTCATAGCAACTAGCAACAAAGTGTACAACAGTATCCGAAAAAAGCCAAAGACGCCGATATTTACTATACAACAACATACAAAGACACCAGAGCCAACATGAATACAATATAGAACATAATTAAAAAGATTCTTAAGCTATCAAGAATTTAGTATAAAAACTGAATTCAAAGATAACAGAGCCACAAAGAGCATCTATAGGTTCCAACAAAAGAGAAAACTGCAAAATTTATATTATACAACTAAATGTGAAAGAAAGATATGGCGGATTTATATTTCTATTAATTCTTATTCAACTCACAATTTGTTAACCTCTATATACTGTGTGAATATATAAAACAAATACCAGTTAAATTTTGATGTGCCAGATGTGCACAATTCGGAAATTCATTCCTCATCAGTGACACTAAGACCGAAAAGTTTGATAGATAAAAAACATAAGCCAAACAATTGAAAATAATGAATCCAAAATTTTATAAATCCAAATCAAGCTAAGGAATGCTTTGCATGAGGGAACAAACCTTAGTTTTAAATAAATTTCAATTTTAGACGGCTGAAAATTTTGCTTAATGGTACATTTGCTGACAGCACAAATAACTGTCTACTGAGTTATGGATACCCTCGGGGAGTTTTACTCCACCAGCAGCGGTACCCGCTTGAGTAGTAAAACAATCTGAATAGCATAAGACCATTACCTCTTTATGATTACTGTCTCAAAGCTCGCTAATATTTTATTATTATATTTTTAAAAAAGTGAAATCTAGCTAACGTTTCACACAATTTTTGATTAAGGTTAAAATATATCAAAAATTACCAAATTATTGTTAAGTAATCAAAACATATAAAAGACGAGAAGTCTTCTAAAATGACAGCTATTACAGACTTTGTAAAAATCAATTACACTTGAGTTAATGAACTATATATATTTGTAATAGCAATAGTAAACTAGTGTTTAATAAGCCGAATTTCCGTTTTAAAAGAAGATTCCAATAATGGCTTTTGATATCAACTTTAATCTTTAAAATCCTCTGATGCATAAATATATGCTTTAAGGTTGAGGAAAACTGGCATGAAAGCCTGCCGATATTTTTGAATCTGCTTGGACAGACAGAGAGAAACCCCTTTTCTCTAAATGTCGGGATAAATCACATGATATGACAAATGGTTATCATAACAAGCCAATAAAAGTTAACATTTACCAATATTTAAACTCCATACTAGTGATCATTAAACGGTAAAATAGCAAATAACGTAAAACCTATTATAGAGTCTAAATGCACGTAAGTGAAACAAGACCCACTTTGAAAATAGTACATTAATAATTTTACATTTATTATTCAAAATATGTTGGTTAAGACTTTTTTTTGTACTAATAACGGGATCAATGGTTTCTTTTCAAAGATCTGTTGGCTGTGAGTGATGAAAATTTAAAACAAAGCAAGCAATTGATGATATGAAAGTCGATACCGGAGATTATTGTTGCATCATTATATAAGATATAAATGTCAATATCGGAGATCATTGTTATATCATTAAATAAAAAACTCAAATACGCGAGCATCGACTGATAGCTGAATTTGCCCAAAAAGATATAAACACGAGATTTGTTGATGTATTTTCCCTTGATATCAAGACATTTATGTTTGTCAAAAAACTAAGAGTATTTTATAAGCGTTTGCATTATTCTTCCTATACTTTTGCAAATTTTATGTAAAAACACTTGTTTGTTTTAATTATGTTTTGCATTTATTAAATTTAGTTATCTTTGCTCAAAAGACTCGTAACAAGAAATCAAAATTCCCCTGATAAACTTAATTTTATATATAATATAAATTCAAATTATAAGCTTGTGTTTGTGCAATCCCGATCGCGGTCTGGCTTATCTGCTGCAAGAACATTAAATCTTTCAACCAAGCTTTGAGATTCTAACCGTTGAAAATACTTAAATCTGCTCCAGAAACTGATATACGGATAAAGTGTTTTTTAGTTTTGTCATGTGCTGATTTTGAATTTCTATTAAAATTATGCATTCAAAATCAGCACATGACAACTAGTTTAGACAATTTATTAACAGAACACGAAAGCATGTCTAGGATTTTAGTAAGTCGCGAATATTATTAATTCCAAAAGTATGAAAATTTCAGAAATAGGAAAAAATTCTTAAAATAGATAATGATGCTTAATTCTAGTGAAATATAAACTTCGTTTAAAAGAAAAAAGTTTTGTATAAGCTATGTATAAGAAAAAAAGACATAACATTATTAAAAATAATATATCATATATCCCTCATAGTGACAACGTTATTCTTTATAAAAATATTAATTTATCATCGCAGATGATGATCATCCAAGTAAATGAAATATATACAAAATATTATTTAATTTATTGATTATCAATAAAAATTAAAAGTTTCTATAATTCTCTCACAAAAACTTACTCAAGTAGAAGTCCTTATGCATTTCAGACTGGTCACAATCGACAATATCCAGATTATGCAATCGTTTTTTGAGACACTGGAAATTTAACAAGAATTTACGATTTAATCAGATTATTCTTTTCTGAAGTCTTCAAATAAAGATAATTACGAAAAAAAATTAAATGACCTTAACACAGTTTTTATTACTATAGTTTTAACGAAGTACAATTACGGAACGAACAAGAAGAGCGCTTATATAAGTTGTATTATGTCATCGCTATATGGATCAGTAAAAAGTACAAGCTGATCTGTGGTGTCCTCTGTATAGTGCATTTAGTTTAGAGTAGAAAATTACAGGTATGTGACATGTACGGTAATATCCAACAGAAAAACTTTTGTAATAAATAATTAATTTAAAATCGACAATTATTATAGATACACAATTGGATACATAACTTCCGCTGCTATTACAATAGCAGATTTAGAAATAAAATCCAATTATGTAAACAACTGTGCCTTTGAAAATAGTTATATACAGTATAACAGTTATTATATATCCACAAACATTATATCACGTCTGAAAATGTCAACTTATTTCTGATAACATTTCCGGAAAGGTACAAGAGGCTTTGATTTTTACAACTGTTGCATTTTACGGATCTAACGCTCTGTAAAGATTAAGAACAATAATGAGACGATAAATGACTTTCAATAGATTCTTATGGTTGCCTTTATAAAAATATTTTGTTTACAAATGAACATTGTTTTTTAAAAAAAAATCCGTTTTTGGCATGCAGTAGTATTAGTATAAAATTCATGAACCAGGAAAAAAATCCCCTATAGTTCAAAGTATACTTTTAATATATATGTACATTTACACATACAAGGTTTTTTCATTCAAAAAGGTGTTCTCATTTACACAAATGTGCTTAACACCTGAATCTTTTTTACTTTAAAATTATTCAGTTTTACATTTTAAAGCATATCCACCAAGCGCTCTTTTTAAAGACATAATGCCGTTGATTAAACTTTTTTTAAATAAATCAATATTCTTCTATTGTAGTTAATAAAAAATACTTTTGATTGACCATTTAACTATTTGATTAATTTCAACCATAAATTCATTGATTATTCTTTATATTGATTCGTTTACCTATTTTAAATCATGTAAGTTTTTTTTCTTTTTTAAACACCGTCAACACTGATTAGTTAGATTTCTAAACAAAGCAGGATACTTTAGTTTGTTAGTTTGTTATACATTCAGCTTTTCAAGTCCTAATTTAATGGAATTGCCCTCTTGATACTGAACAGTTTTTACAAATGTTGACATCTTCACTGCTGTACCAATTTGTGAACAAATATCAATCTGAATTTGCGTTTGTTTCGATACTTGATAATCTATTATCCTAAAAAAAAAGATTAATTCAAATCTTAAGTAATGCTAGTACATTAACTTTAAAACTTAATTAAAGCCAAAAATTGAACGTACTTTCAAAACCCGAAACGACTTATTTTATTAAGTTCCTTTGAGTCTGTTGTTTTAAACTTAATTGAGTTTAATATTCATCAAATGTGTCAATAGGTAAATTTAATCTAGACTTATTAGCGTTGAAATTAAAATACAAGTACATTTCAACCAGTGAAGATGTTTGCGACAGATTTTCGGTAATACAATTGAACATAATTATATTAAAAACTTGCAAATGAACTAAGTTGTAAGAACAAATGTTAGAACAGAAATAGAGATGTTTATAAAAGTTTGATGGGTTAAAACATGAAAAGCAAATAAAAGAACATTTTGAATATTTTGATGTCAATGTTGACGGAAAAACTTTGTCAAATTTATTTTTAAATACGAAACAAATCCATTGTTAAAGTATTGTTAAAGTATAACAATTTATCTTCACATTTAGCTTCCTTGGCTGGATATTGATTCATATAAATTTCAAGCTTTAGATACATTAATATTTTAACTGTATGGCTTATGTTTTTGTATCTATCAACATTTTCTGCCTCTTGGGTCACTGTTGAGGAATGACGTTTCAAAATGTGCAGATATGGCACACGTATTTTCGTTAGATATTTAATACCCCTCAGAGGGTATCGCTGCTGGTGGAAAAAAACATCCGAGGGTATTCTTAACTCAGTAATCAGTACTTTGTTACTATAAGAGAAAATACCGTGTAGTAAAATTTTCAGCATTTTAAATTTTTAAAACAAGTTTAAAACTGTTTTTCCCTCATGCAAGGCATTTCGTAGCTGGATTTGAAAGCATATTTTTGGAACTTTAGATTCATTCTTAATAATAATAAACTGTTTGTATTTATCAACTCTTTTGGTCCCTTTGGAGGATTCAATTTCCAAAATCTGCACACATAGTACATTTAAATTACACTGGTTTTTTGTTACATATATACCTTCACATTCGGAAAGTGCCAACAATTTATAATAAGTTATATGTATTAGAAATGATTTTAAATAACATCGTTCTAAATTATCTGAAAAAATAAACGTTTTAAGTTTTTATAATGTTAATATCTTCTACATTTTTTGTATAATGTGTAAAAGCCCATAACTCGGAATATATAAAATTTAACGTCTTTTATAGTAATGATACGACTAATTTTTTTTTTAAACGATGCTTTTGCGGTTTATGATGTCAAAACCATTTTTTATAATATGGCATTCGTTATATTAGTTACAAACGGCATACAGTTCTTTACATTTACTTGTTACGTTCCCTTTGTTGCATTAACGCTGAATTGTTCAATTCATTTATTGTTAAGTTCTGTGTATTGTGTTGACGCTGTATTAAATGCTTTCCTATGGAATGCTGTTAGGTATATGGGAGATTTCATAGATTCCGAAAAGATAAAAAAATTAATACACGGAAGTTTGTATGTTACAAGTCTTGGTGAAATAAACACGTTTTCAAAACCTTTCTATTTAAGTTTTTTAAAAATAATCCCGATATTCAGACTTTATTTCAGATTTACTTTGTGTTTCTATGTCAGGCAAAAATTAAGAAATTAACATTAAATAAATATGCCAATAATTTCTTTTAAATTTAATATTTACCTATAAATACTTTTATTTAAAACATTTAGATGGAAGAAAAATCTTTAAATTAAATGATTGTTTAGACCTTTATAATTGTACTTCTTTTGTCTTTGAGGTTTTCATTTAATTGATCATTTGTCATTCCATTGCCGCTATACGTACCTTGCCTTGCAACAAAAATATATAGTTATTAATAAATCTCTTGAAGTTTTCTGAAGACTGTATACTAAAAAAACAACATGCAAATATACACATACTTAAAAAAGCAATAGTACGCTAACAACTGTAATTTACTACACGAAAGGATAAATGACACAATTTTTTGTGTCAATCTAAAGTTCTTATCAAGCTACCTCATTTTAAATGTATGATAATCTCTACAACAGTTTTACACTGAGATTAATTTAACCAAACGAGATAAAATGATAGAGGTAGAATATATTTAACTATAAATAAAAGTTCCTATCTATTTATTTATTTATTTATATTGTAATTCTTGATAAGTCAGATACGAAGAAAATGGCTTAAAGTAAAGATCAGTTTTGACATATATTTTTGAAGTTAAAACCTAAACCATGAACATGAAAATATTACATTATTTAATATTCTTTAATATTCATCAGGCTATTGTAATAAAATTGTTTCATCTAGAGTTGATAACATTAATAGCTTTACCATAGCTTTTCCTTGCCAAGACTTTTAGGGTGCATTTCATTTGAACTCCTGGTTATAAAACAATGAAACGGTACCCTGATTAAGGTTTACAGGAAAGAACGTGACTGTCTATCAATAAATGTATTATCTACAGGAAACATATGTTATAAAAACTTATATAAGCATCCGGCCTCACTTCCTTGATGGAAGTTCACGTGTATAACATATTTTGCAAGTTTGCAAAGGTTTTTACTTTGTTTTTGGGATTGTGTTATGGACAAGGACTGGTATGTTTGTTTTATTTTAATTAGATAAACATATTTTATGTAAGATAATTGAGTTAAAAATTCAGATTTTCTTTTTATCAAATTTTATAAGAGTGTTTTATATAAACTGTGGCATATTTATTAATGTCTTTTTAAAATAAGTACGTTTAGTTTTTGATTGCTAATCAATTAAAATGCATTCTTCCTAGAATTTTTATTCAGATTATCCAAATGAAAAGCAAAGCAAACATGATAACATAGCAAACTGTAAGTATACAATCTAAACCCAATATAACGTAGAAATGCTTCATAAAGCAGCTGTTTTATGCGCCTTTTTCAACCAAAAAATTCCCATTATCCACTAATTGTTTCGATTGCGTAATTGAAAAGGGCGTATGTAAAATAAGATTAGGTTTCTTTCTGCAAATCTGCTTAATAAAAGCCAAACTTTCTACAAGAAATTTGTAATGTCATTTTGATCCATATTGCTTTCAATTCTGATGTGAGTATGCAACATATAGCCCACTTCATTTTATAAGATAAATGAGATTATCTTGAAAAAGCTTTAAATTAGCAATCTAGATTCGTCTGAAAATTTGTAAGGACTAAAATATACTGGACGAACTAAGAATTACAAGATCACTTAAGTCAAAGATGGCATGGTTATAAAAGATAAATTTTATATCTGAATTCCGAAATCTTTGGTATTTGTTCGAAATTTTGTATCCTGTTTTTCTTTCTTCTTGTTTTTGTAAATGTAAAATTATAGCTAATTTTTATCTTTGTTTAGTGTTCTTACCGGTACTGCTGTTGAGAATACATACATGTATATTTAATTTTCTTATGCTACTGTTGTTTTAAAAGATGTAAACATTATAACCTTTTACAAATTTATGTAATGCAATACTGCATGGATTCAAGTTACTAGTAGCATTTTTAAAAATCCAAATATCATTCTTTTCGAACGTCTTTAATATATTAAGTAATAATTAAAAATAACTTGTAATTGATATAAAGCCGATCAATAGCATTGTTTAACATGTTCTTTAGTTGGAAATACCTAGCAAAACTATAGCAGCATAATCATACACAATTTATTGAGATATTACTGATGTAATTGATTTTTTAATTAGTTCGTACTTAAACAATAAACCTATCTTGGATCACTTAAAAGTTTGATTACTATCTGCAGTTATTTTATGTTTCATTCATACTTCATTTTGTAGGCTTCACAAAAACATCAACATGTGCAAGTATTTAAAAGTGAAGTGTGACCAACACTAGCATAAATACAAAACTAATAAACGAATATACAAGTTAACAACAGGCCATCTAGTGACATTTTAATCTATTGCTTTCCACTCCTGTCCTTAAGCAAATATCAGTTTGCCAACTTCACCCAAAGCATATTAACTGGATTTAAATCTTTGAATTGCTAAAGTCAATCATTGGTTCGAATATAGACTTTTTCCTTTACAAGACATGCATTGGTTGAGTTTTCTTATTATCCATAATAGCTAAATTTTTCTATTGATAAACGGCACAAGAAAGAGACCCCGACAGCATTGACAAGTTCAATCAAAAAGACAAGATATGACTATATGTTCGTTTTGCCTGCTATCTCAATACGGAAAACGTAAGTTCTGTCATCAATCTCAAATAAATGAACAGTACTACCAAGTCCGACGACGTTGCTTTGTTTTTCAGTTGAATAAGTAAATACTTCTGTCAAATATGAATTCTTTTCCATATTCTCTGATCAGTGATATAAATGTGCTATAACATCCTTAGTTTGAAAGATTTTGTAAGCATTTACAATACGGTGACGCAAAATTGACCAAATGGTCGCCGTGTCTGAACTCTTCATTTGCGCCTCTATCTTGTATGGCTGTTCATAACGTTACTAAAATCGACTTTGTGTAACGTCCAATCTTATATACACATCTTTTAACGTCCTCAAATATTCAAATGACCAAGCATAATGTATGTGTTAATGTTAAGAGCTAGTGTCATAATAGAAGTTTTTTACATTGTTTCCTTGCCTTCTTGCGAGTTGTATTCAATTACTTTGCAGGAAATGTGCTTTAAAAAACGGTAAAATTCATAAGCACACCTTGTACTGCTATTTGCATCCTATAACTTTGTTCTTGGATTTGTAATAAAATGAATCTTCTTTTGACGGAGTTTATCCTTCACGTTTTATCAAAATATTTATAGACAATTAAAACGGCGATAAAAATTCCCACTCTTAAAAATATTTTGACTTCCCTAAACCAATTTGTTTGAAAAATTAGTTAATAACAATTTATAATTTATAAAAAGCGTCAAACACTTAAATGAAAAATTTTACAAATTGATTAACATAAATCGCAATATTCTATTGTTAAACATAACTACAATGTCAGAAATACAACGGAAATCCGTGTTCATTATCCTGCTGTAATAAATATAGAAACTTTACTGTGTCTAAGACATTGGTGCTTTTCTATGTCTAACGCTATTACCTTGAATATCTAAACAATTTATCATTAATATTTTAGAACATCTCATAATTATTCAAAGTGTTTGATCAATATGAGTATAACAAATTTATATGTTTGATTATATGGATGTTGATGGATTACTGTTTGGGTAATTGTTACTTTTTGTTTAATAACCATAAATCTGAACGTTGTTTTGTTCGTAAATTGTTAACCTGTATTTACTTTTACTACTGTTTTATAAATGTGTGTGGCATTTTGTGTTTAGAATATTTCATTAAACAAAACATAAATACTTCAGGCAGAGTGGTCAAATGTAATGAAATAAAAAAAATCGACCATCGAATATATCAGAAACAAAGTTAATTTCAAATAAATATTTGTTTGCTTTTAAATTAATTTCCTGTCCAGATATGTATGAAAAGTGACCGTGTATTTAAACAAATATTGATATCTTGTAAACAGATATTTCAATGATACATTCAGAGATAAACTTTTTAAATTTTGGTATCACGATAAACTTTCTACTTCAAGTTAGAAAACTTATCGTCTATTGTCACCTCGTTTCAATATTGCTTTGCTATAAATAGCTGAATAACATGCATTCAGTACTAACCATAGCAACTTCAACAAACAAGTTACATCGGATTTGAAAATTTAAAATTTAAAATTTTACTAGTATGCTTTTCATTTTTGTTATATATGTTTGTATTCGCTGTGACATACTTTTTGTTAATTTTTCTTTTGTTTCCTTTGTATGTCGTGTTCAGCAACTGCATCCTTTTCTTAACAATGCTTATTATTACCATCGTCATTTATAAATTATATTTTGTTTACGACTTTTTTGTTCAAGTTAATGTGTTTTTCACATTTTATATAAATGTTTTTACAAATTTATGTATATGCGTTAAGGTAGTATTTATTTAAATTTGATTTCTTATTGTCTAATGGATATTTATAGCAACACAACATGTTCAGAACCCGTTAAACTTAAGATTAATTGTAGAGAATTAACAGATAACATGTATCTAATTTGTAGTCTACTGAAAAAAAGGAAACTGTCAATCAAAAGACGTATGGCTAGATGTCAAATTTGTTATTGTGAAATTCTGACAAAATAAAAAATATTTTACAAATTAACAGAAAATGAATTCCGTTATATTTAAATGCCAATCCCGAGTTGAATCAAGAATAACCTTTAGTTTTACTGCGTTGTTCGGTAAGGGTTTAGACTCTCTATTTGCTAATGATGTAAACACATTCCAACAATAAAGTACATTAGTACCCTCTTTGGTAAGAACTTTCTATTTGGGATGAAAAAAGCTTACATGGTGAATAAAGATAAGATAAGATAAAATTTATTTATCGTCGATAAGTTACAAATAAAATTACATAAGCTCAGTAGAGCTTGTAATCGCCAAACATAAGTAAAACTGAAATTAAAACAAGTAAACATATACACAATTAATAAAAATACATATCGACATAAGTAAATAAACATGCAACATATTAACACACATTTTAAGAGGAAAAATAAAGTAAAAATAAAATCAAGCTAGCACACATAAACTAATATATAAAAAAAATAAATGAGCATAAACAGATGTGCAAATCTTGTAAATCTTAAAATGATAATTTTTTTCGTTTATATAATCTGCAAAACTCTCTTTCTTAATTATTTTTGTTACTTTAAGGATGTTATTACCAATAGCTTTAAAAAAAGTATAGCTTGCTTTCTTTGTTTTTTGTTGTTATTGTTGTTTTTTTCAATTAAAAAATGAACTCACCGGCAATGAAGATATAATAATATCAGTCTTTTTAAATTGCTAAATCGATATAGTATGAGTTACATACATTAGTGTCAAATTTAAGTTGTGTTTTTTTTTTCTTTTGTAGGTTGGAACGAGAATAAAGAAGAAAAAGCTTTAGATAGACTTAGAATAATACAAAGGTATGCATGGTCCGGTTTTGAAATGTTCTGAAATGAATAGGGTAACTGAATGGAATGTATTTGGGCCCGGTTGTTTTAAACTATTTTTTTAGCAAATTGTAAAAAATATAAGTGAATGTATATCAAAATCATAAAAAGACTAGTATTTACATTTTTTTTTTGAAACAATGACATTACGCAAGATACAAAATTTCATTACCATTTTTTATCTAAGCTTTGAGCGACTGGGCTAAGAATTTCAAATTCTTATTTATTGCGTTCGAATATTTTTAGTATTTAAATATTCAGACGGGATTTACTCTATATTAGATCGAGTATAGAAAAATATTCACTTGGTTATTTTTAATAACACAGTTTTATTTTAGACAAATAAAACATATACATTTCAAACATTTTGAAAGATGCTTTGGACTTTAAATAAAAACCGTTTAGGAAGTATTGAGGACATCCTGTATCTGACACGATAGCTTTAGAGGTTGCTTACTGTAATAAAGAATGATTGAGAACAAGGTTTTATAAAACGTAAGTTTAACAAAATTTGATGTCAAAGTTGCTTTTTATAAAACCATTCCAACAAAGAAATCTAAACAAGAAAAGTAAGAAGCAAAAGTGTTAGGATGTTTTACACAGCTTCAATAATCGGCTGCCATTTTGCCTAAGTCTTTTTTTTTTTATTTATTTGGTTTACATATTGATCAAAATATTTAATTGTTTTCATGTTTGACAAAATTGAGTTTTTCTCTTAACAGATACCTTGGCTTAAAAGTATCGGCGGTGGTATAGCTTTTTGTCAGCAATGATTTTATGTACTTTTTGAACATCTAGTGGAAATCTAAAGACATCAAAACAATATTTAGAATTAACTTAGACATAATCAAGAACAGCTTTTTCTTTTCTGATTATAGTAATTATTTAGAATCACACACACACACACACACACACACACACGCACACACACACACACACATATATATATATATATATATATATATATATATATATATATATATATATATATATATATGGATGAACACTAAAAGCGTTGACGGATTAAATTTCTGTAATTATCAATAATTTGATTATTCTTATATGTATGGAAATCAACTAGGTGATTTAGAATCTTCTGTCACCACAACCAATGGATGCTGGTAAAAAATTAAACATACCTAAAATATTAAATACGGTGATCCTAACATCAAGAGTTAATTAAATTTATTATATTTATCAGAAGTAGATGAAAGTTTCTTACCCGAGGGGCAGATTTTTTTTCTCTGGATTGAAGCTAGTCGAATTAAAATCGAAAAAAACAAAATCCCCTAGGCTGAGCATTTCTCTCATCTACTGACACGATTGATTGATTTTCCCTCATTCTCATAACATTTCATTCTTGTTTGCCCAAAATGGCTGAAATAATTTTTTCTCGAAACAACTGCCTAAATAAAAGATTTGACATTAATCTAAAGACAATGTCAAAGGAATCTAGGCCTTTGATTCACAAAAACATTACTTATTCAGATAAAATACTTTAAAAATTAAAAACCTCATATAAAAATATATATTAACGATCACAACATCAAGTTGGAGAAGACTAGTATAGCAATTTTGACAGATCGGTATCAACGTCATTTTCATCTTGTGTATATTTTCCATGCCATAAATGTGTTAAAAATGTGAAGGTATACAACATATCAATTAAATTGGCAATCAAAATAAATGTCCTTTATGCACTAAAATAACATACAATGTAACATACATAATGCAAAAATGTCAAAGGTTTACCTTTATTGTCGGGAAAAGGTTTGATAGAAAGCTACACCCTGAGGTTATTAACTGGAAATATCTTTAACGAACATAGGTGGTTGGTGAGACAATTAACCAGTCTGAAAAATCTCTACCATCTTAAACATCTATAGCAAACAATCTCGATATATCATACTCTACAAACAAAAGCAACTTAATATTACAATGTTTTACTTGTAAAAATTTAACTTCTTACCCACATCTATTTAGATTTCATAGAAAATATAATATAACCTGAACAACATAATTTATATCACTTTGTCATGAGTTAATATATATACTTGATTATTTTTAAATTTATTTAAAACTAAGGTTTGTTCCCTCATGCAAAGCATTCCTTAGCTGGATTTGGATTCATATAATTTTGGAATAAAGAAATTTGAACTGGAACTTTAATTCAGTAATTTTCAACTGTTTGGCTTATATTTCTTTCTATCAAACTTTTCGGCCCTGATATCACTGATGAGGAATGATTTTCCAAAATGTGCACATATGCCACATCAAAATTTAACAAGTTTTTATATTATATATTTACCCATTTTGATTTCGTTTTTCATAGTAAAGTTTATTAACTAAAAGGGTAAAACTGAAAATATTAATAGATATTATTTGTATTACTAGTGCTCTTTATATGTGATTGTCTTTTCTTGCTTTTATTTCTTTAACATTGTTAAAGTAGATGATATTAAACATTGTTATAGAGATATTATTCAAAAAATCTTAATTATTCGATTAATCACTGCAGTTAATTATGTGTCAATAAAATATTTGATGACTCTATGATGCCAAATTAATTCACTCCTAATAGTTGTAGCTAAGAATTAAACGCAGATGATTGTCACTTATCTCATTTAGTTTGTAAAATTTATTGATACTGTTTCTTTTTGGTGACTGGCATCTAATTTAAATTCTGAATGTTTAACGCCCATGAATTAAAACATTTCATGATTACATTAGATTCTGATAGCTTCAAAAATACCAATTTACCAAGGCAAAATAATTAATTTAACAAATGTTGGCGGAGGAGAAGCAGATGACTAAAATTACCTATTGCCTTTGATAATTACTGCCAAAAATGATTGAGTGACTGGTGGCAACGGTCATTCCTTGATTAAGCGTGGGTAGGAAAATTCAGTCTGGATTTTATCAGTTTCATAGAGATTTATGTGGCTGTTTATAGAGAAGATACTTTTTAAATATCGGATAGTAGTATATTAGAGAATCCAACTTATACCTATATAATTTTACCTAAATAAAGTTCTTTTTAATCATAGGGGAGTTCTTGAGTCTTTCGGTGTCAATTTGAAACGGGAAGAACCTTACCATCCTTACTTGTATTGGATTCCAAAACTTATAAAATCCATACAAGCAAAGAGATATAGCAGGTTCCTCTAAATGTTCAACTAAATCATTATCAATAATTCTTACACAAATTTTGATAACATCAAAGATGTCAAAGATGGTCTTCAGACTTATTCAGTAAATGTCTATTTTACTTCTGGCATCAACAAAATATGGATTCTCAAAAATCTTAAGAACTACTTGAACATCTTGTTTCTAATACTTTATATTAGAGAAAAAGTAAAAACTCTTTTAACTTTTCTACAATTTACACCACTATCCCTCATTCTAAATTGAAAGAACAAATTATTCACTTGTCATTCTTTTACAAAAACGGTTAACCAATATATATATATATATATATATATATATATATATATATATATATATATATATATATATATATATATGATTCTGGTTATTTTGTAAAACAGCAAGCAGACTGTAAACTAAAATATACTAAGGTACTATCAACAAAATCTTAGAAATTTTGATAGACAATATATCTGCATTATATCAGTTGTGTTTGGCAATATAATTTTCCAACAAACAAACAGGTAAATCATATGCGCACAAATTGTGCAGCTTTGCTTTCTGGTTCGTTTCTTCATTCATATGAATCAGTATATTTAAGAACCATGTCATGTCTGAAGAGAAGACTGTCACTAAATCATTCTACTCTACAAAAAGATATATTGGTGACGTTCTGTTTCTAAATAATCCGAAATTCGGAGAATATGTGAATGTTACCTATCCAAGTGAGCTAGAAATAAAAGATACGACTGATTCTTTATGTTCTGCTACATATTTTGACTTAAACCTCAATTATGACATCCACGAAAAGTTACAATTTGAAGCTATACGACAAACGTGATTGTCAACTTTCCATTTCTTTGCAGTACTATTTCTGCTTTTTTCTACGTATGGTGTGCTAGTATGTGTTTCACAGTTAATACGATATGGTAAAGCTTGTTTCCACTACGGAGACGTTTCACAACAAAGCAAAGTGCTTACAATTAAATTGTTACTCAAGGATATTGCAAGCCAAGGACCAATCAAGGGTCCTTAAAACTATTATGGCTGTCATCACAATTTTTTAATAAGTATGAAGTCATTGTATCCAAACTTATACTAGATAAATAAGACGTACCATAGTTCCATATTCCCTTTATTCTCAAATTTGACTTTTTTACGTGACGGGTGTAGCTGGCTTAACAGAAGGGGCTTACCTTTTCTTTTCTCTCGGCCTCACTTCCTTAATATACAGAATAATTTTGGTGCTTTATTGCATACAATGTTCCAAACATTTTGCACAGCGTTGTAACCTGATTGTTTCATATTTTAAGTCTAAATGAGGATATATCATGAGGTACCTAAAATTATATTTACTATACTCTCTTGCAGATGCAAAATATTCAAAAGTATTTGAGATCTTTTTCCAATAAAATAAATCTTCCAGTAGATATTTCTTTCTATTTAAGGATCGATGTTTGTGATAGTTTTGGTGATTATGCTATGCAAAAATATTTGAACAAAATTTCCTGGCATCTTTAATCTGGTTGCAACCAAATATTTTTTATTAATTCAACAGAAAACAATTTCTTCAAAATAAGGTCTTTCACAGGGGTAAAATTTTCAAAAATTATCTAATTCAACATATTTGATGGTAATTATGGGAGATTAGTAAAACAAAACTTTTCATTAACTGAAAAATATTTTTATGAAATTATTAGATATACAATTACTGAAAAAAGTTTCAACCTACCTCCTATAATTGTCTTTGTGTTCGCTCGCTAAATGGGATTTTCAAAACGAAAATGAATACATTTTAGCCTTGAATATTTTACTTGATTTTAAAGTGTGTGTGTGTGTGTGTGTGTGTGTGTGTGTGTGTGTGTGTGTTAAATACAAATTAAAACTTTGCTTTTAAAACTTTACGTGTCTGATTTTAAACACATTTGGAGAAATTAATGATGAAAAACAGAATCTAAGGACGTTAAAATAATTTACCTTTTAACATTTACCAATGAAAAAGAGAATTTCTTACTTGTTTTGGGCTTTACAGGTATTTTCTAAACCAGAAGCGCACTAATAAGTCCATCTTTTATCCTGTTCCGCAGGTATAAAATAATCATATCCAATTTCTGAACCTGTAATGGTTTTGTAATTCATGTTACTTGAAGTCTGTTATCGTTTTGTTTGTGCAAAACATCCGTAGGACGTTATTTTTCATTTGTTAAATATAAACCAATGTTTTATTTTTGAAGAAGAAATGCATGTTTTCATTTATTAGTTACAAAATTACTACAATGTATTATGACAGTGTTATTTATTTTTCCTCTTTGTAATGATGCAAAACAGACGGAACTCATAAGCGAAAACCATCTTTGGCTAATGTCTCTTTTGTATTCTTTGCTTCTTAAGGTTCTAAAACTTATATACGCGATTATTTAGAATATCAAGAAAACTCTTTTATTTCTATATATAATAAGATTTCTGGCAGATTAAACATGTTTTCCGAACCTACGTAGTCAACAATGATAATACGATAAAGTTATATGGTAAACGTGGGTAGGAATTAGTGTGAATATGATCTATAATATCAATTTGTTAGTTGCCAATTAAGTATCATTCTCTACTCTGCGAAGTCTACATGTAGAATTAGCATTTTATTATGAAATAATCCTATTTGTAACTATGACGTCAGATAACGTAACACAATGTTTTCAACTCTACTTAGTTGGAGATGATTATTTCGAATTTTTTATTGTGCTTTTTACTACAATTTTTTGTTATGTGATAGTACTGTATTCCCTAACATTCATATGTGCACCATAAAGTTTCAAATGACTGATTTATGTTGCGCTACGTACTAGGGTGAAACAAGATCATGCAATTAGATTGTGCACATTTCAATTTTTTGAGCATGTGTAGTTTTTTGTATATTACATATGCTTAATATACTAGTAGGCGACATGATTTATTGCCGTAGATAACATCATTCATGGCCTTGGGAGGCATGATTAATGTCTTATAAAAATGATTTTAAAACATACCTTTTACGCCATCTTATAGGTAACGTGAAACGTGATTTGTCTTATTCATAGCATATATCATGTTCTTATTCGATGTTTGTTAACATACTTTTTGAAATAGTATTTTCTATAAATGTGACTGATTCTAGGTTGAGCACCCGTCCTCACCTCCTTGATGGAAGTTCACATGTATAACTAAATTTGCCAGTTTTCAAAGGTTTTACTTTGTTTTTTGGGATTGTGATTTGGACATGAACTAGTATGTTTGTGTTTTATTATTATATTTCCCTTTATTTCATGCCTCAAAGGTCCAGCAATTCAAACAAGCTAAGGTTAACCTCTCTAGCGTTCAATGTTCACTTACATTATGATGTGTCAGGAAATTTAAGTACAAACAAAAAAATTGATAATCAAATACCATTATTTTGGTTTACAATTTATCCACTATTAATTTGTTTCCGTTTCATAATTATAGCCCTTTAATAATATGTTTTTATAGCCTGATCAAATAGTTTCTGTTTTGTTACAATCACAACACCAAGTCAATAATCGTTACAGGTTTCGAATCAGAGTTTACCAGAGATCTTAATTTTTAACCTTTAAACTAAATTTTTAGAAACATTATTAACAAAAATATTATAAAATAAGTTAACAACATAGATTTCAATTACAAGCTGTATTTGAAATATTAAAAGACGGAAATTCATACAGCCAGACTTTGTTTAACCTGATGCAAGTAAAAAGTGTTTTGGGAAGGTATTTTCATAGCAGCATTCTGACCGTGAGCTAGCGTCTCAACAAAAAGTTTCCCGAGTGAGCGGTTGTACAAGGCAAAGTATTGAAAACACTTCAATGATTTACACATGCACAAACTTGTTCAAAGAGTGATCTTTAGAGATCAGAGAACTTTTTAGTGAAGAATAGATGAAAAGCTTGTGATGCGACATTAAACAGCGTTGCAATCAACCAATTATAAAGTCAACTTTAAATATCACGAAACAAAATTGCTATTTAAAAAATGGGGGAAAATAATAAGATTACAACTTATCCATTATAGGTATCGCGAAATCCATATAGGCGTGCGCAAATCAATTTAGAACGATTTGTAGATCAATAATATTAGGAAATCAAATCAAGATTACCAAAAAAAAAAGTTAAGGCACATCCCAAGTTGGCATTTCAATAATGCTTAGTAATTCTAGTTTCATATACCACGTTTGTAAGCTTTCATTGTTTTATTTTTAATTTTGCGAATGTATAATCTAAAGAATCTGTAATTGGCTAACAGTGCTAACAAACAAGCTAATGACAAGAATATTTTCATGGCATCTATTTTCACCTTGTAGACTGTAAGAAGATACTATTTGTTTTAAGTACAGTGTTCAAATGAACGTTGAAACAAATCCTCAGACAAAACATTTAGACCTTTATTGTAATCAGTGCTTTTGATTTTTAATTATTTATGCTTGCAAATCAAAACTTTGTCGAGGACTAAAAAAAGAGCATTCATAATAAAGAAACAGTATATAACATCTTCCCTGTACTTTACCCATTAGCAATGTACAATTCGTCTATTTGATATTAACTTTAATTTGTTTTAGATACTAAGTGTCGAATTTTGACGCGTAAATGTGTAAGATGACACCTGTTACTGTTGAAAAAAATATCTTCTGTAGAAAACACTTAGTCATTTACTTAGTTATCAAACAATTAAATCATTATCTTGTGAATGTTACATACATTTGAATATCAGTGTATTTCTTTAATATTTACGGGCTATATAAATATTAATTCATGATTACATTTTATTTGTGAAAGGGGTTCACTAACTTGTCACGTGATGCCAAATAACTTTTATTTCTATTGGATAAAAAAACTTATATGTTGACATTTTCACGCTAAAACGACGTGACTCTGGGTGTTAGATACGCACATGTTTTCTTTCACATACTTCTGCACAAGCGTTACATAGTATTGGTTATAATACGTTAGCGTATCCCATTATCACAAAGCCTCTGAGTAGCGTGGAATGTATAAGTGGAAGTGACGTTCATGAAAGATTTTGAGTAAGCAATTAGAGAATGTTATATCTTTCCAGTGCTTTTTTCACTTGATAAGTTAAAATCATATTTCAAAAACATTTCTTTATCTTTCATGTTACGAATTCAATCATGCTCGAAATGATACACTTACACGGAATAAAAATCCAGAATATTTCATCTGTTTTTGTTGTGAAAGATTTATAGTAAGCAATTGGAGAATGTTATGTCTATCCAGTGTTTTTTCCCCACTTGTAGATTAAGATCATATTTCAGAAACATTTTTTATCTTTTATGTTACGAATTTAATCATGCTCAAATGATACACTAACACAGAATAAAAATCTAGAATATCTCATCTGTTTTGATAATACAGGTATACAACGTTTTTTTTTTTTAAAAATATCGAATTTGATTAGTTTTGTATGTACTACGGTAAACTTATCTGGTCTTCAAATTAGATATTTTGACGAAGATAGACAGTATAATAACAATAAATTGCTATGTGCTTCTTTTGAAAGGTATTCATTGATAAAAAAGACAACGTTTGAAGCCAATTTGATCCTTATCTTCATATAATTATTACAATATTAATAACAGAGTGTCCATTATATATCTGACTGACATTTCAAATACACTTTGATGCAAAATATAAATCAATGTTATTTTTACATCTGGATCATTATCGTTTATAAATATAAAAAACAAGACAAACAGATAGAGTTATTTTAAATTTGGTAAAATTGATCAATCCTCTCATCTGAAAAAATCTTATTACATAAAAAGATTTTATTGTTGTTTCATAATAGTTTTTCGTGTTTTTCGAATTTTATTTTATGTTTAATGAAAGTGACGCTAAAACAATAACTGGACATGTCATCAATTATCTTTTATAACTCATTTTGTTTACATTGTCGTATTTTGGGATACGGGGGTTTGTTGATTTAGCATCAAGCTATAAAAATTGAGTAAATAAAACACAAGTTCAGTACTTGATAGTAGATTATACTGGAGCGCTTAAGATGTAACAGAAATATATCATCGCATCACAAATCATTATGTTATAAAATATCTTTGGTATGACAAGAATATTTATGACATAATTAAGAGGTGTTTTTAAAATAGCTTTCAGATGTTTTTCTATTAACTTTTAGGTAAATTAAAGCTAATGCTTGATATTTATGTTTATTTTAGAAACCACTGGTTGTTATTAGTTTTGTTTTCCTAAAGCAGTCTCTTCCACAACATTTTTATAATAATGCCAATATCGATGATCAGTTTACGTTTTATTGTAATTCTAAAGATATTTTTGTTATAATGAGAAGAAAATTATTGTAAAATTGTTAAACAAATAAATAATCTCTGTCAGAAGTTGTAAGCTGTTCCTCTCATGATGATATCAAACAGGAAATCCTTCACCTTAAATTTACAGTGATACAAATTTCTTGGTATGTGATTAACAGTGTTTATGCTCCGAAGAGTCTTACGTTATGATAAGTCAACATCTCAGATAATTAACTGAGACAATATTCCGTTATTTGTTGTGGAAAAAAGAAAGTAAAACTATAATAATATGTTTAATATACAAAGAAACAAAATGCATGATACATCGAGTGAGATACAAAAGGGAAATGCAATGCAATTAAATTCCTATTAGTGTTAGATTTGTGCTTTCCTTGTTATAGAACTGTGAGATATTTTTCTACTTAGTCTTTAGATTTGTCAAATTCAGATGTTTTATGCTACATCCATATTCACTCTAAAAGACGAATTTATTTTACGATAATTCCTTAAAATCACATCATATTATAAGGTACGTGGGTTAATTTACATTGTATTTTAGATAATTCCTAAAGATCCTATTACAATTTCCGTCTTTTAGCATTCCTTTTCTTAAACGCATCAGAAAGTGCATTGAAATTATCTTATTAAATCTTAATATCAATGGCAGTACGAATGGTGTATGACATTAGATAAAATTAAGCTTTGTCAAATTAATATTAAGCGCATTTAGCAAAGCGACTTCATGTTGCACAATACCATTTATAAGCATTTTGTTAGGTTATTTACAGCTCTGTAAGAACATTAGTTTCATATATGTTGATGTATCGGCTTCGGCCTTATTTCTTTTGTGTTTTAATGGCATGTTCTTGTTTGTTCTTTTCCTTTGCTTTGCAGTTTGAGAATATGAAAAGATAAATTTCTCTCTTTTTCTTAATTTATGATATGGTTTATATTTTTAAAAAAAGTCTACTTTAAAAACTACATTAATTTTCTAAACACAAAATAAGTCTATATAAGAAAAAGTCTAAGTCGAAATATTTTCCCTAAAACCTATGTCTGCTTCGTCACATTGAATCTTTCATCATTTGTATCAAAAACCTGACAAAATTACTTATTACAATGTAGTCTTTGTAGAATGTTTATGAAAGAATCACAAGAAAAATTATTTTTTAAAATTGCCAAAAATGTTTTCAGTGAATCCGCATGCAAACACACAAGTATTTCAAAACTCAGATCAAGAATTTATTGATTCTTTAATAAAGACTACTGGTGGATGTTTGATACCATATGCAACTGGATAAGGACAATTAGATGTTCCATAAAAACAATGATTGCAAAGCTTAAAGGGTCTCTGAGTGCTTCTTTAGTACTCGGGAATCTGCAATCCTTACAGAAATACATAACAAATATGCTGTTGTCCAGCTGATAAAGCTTCTAACAACATTATTTTCGTTTGTAAGAAATTTTACGTTAAATAAATGTCTTATTAAGGAGCTTAGTTTAGACAGTATATCAGAGAATCTTACTTATACCAAAACTAATTTTATCAAAGATGAAGTTCTTACCAATCATAGGGGAGTTCTTAGGTCTTTTGGTATGAATTTAAAAGGAAGAACTTGACCTTTCTTACTTTTTTGGATTCCAAAACTTTACAAACATCTTTACAGGGAAAGATATATAACATGTTTCTGCAAATGTACTACCCAATTTTTTTTAGTGATTCTATATAAATTTTGACAATCGTCAATGATGCCTTTCTGACTTATTTAGAAAATGTCTATTTTACATCTAGCACCAACCGATTGTGGATTCTCAAAAAATTTAAAGAACTACTAAAACATCTTGTTTCTAATACTTTATTTTTCGGTAAGAATTATAAAAACTTTTTAATTTTTTTTCTTCACTTTATACCACTTTTCCTTATTCGAAATTTAAAGACCCTCTAAAACAAGTCATTCAATTGTCATTCTTTTACAAAAAAGGTAAACCCCATCACGGATTCTTGTTATTTTGTAAAACACCATTCGGACTGCAAACAAAAGAAGATAACAATCACAAAATATCAAGAGAGTTTTTTGATAGACAACATATTTGTTGTGTTTGGCAATATATTTTTCAAACAAACAATCGGTATACCAATGGACGCAAATTGTGCACCTTTGGTCGCTGATTTGTATTTTTATTAATATGAAGAACTTTTCGAAATCTTGTCAAACCTCGAGAGACTTTCACTTATATCATTCAACTCCACATACAGATTTATAGATCACGTTGTGTCTCTTAATAATCCAACATTTGTAGAATATGTTAATGCCATCTATCCTAGTGAGCTAGAAATAAAAGATTCTCCATTTTCTGCTTTAAATTTCGATTTGTATCTTAATTATGACCATCACGAAATATTACATCTGAAGCTACACGACAGAAGAAACTTTCTGTTTCTTTGCACTATATGAAAAGCCTATAACTATTGCAGCAAAAAATCTAAGAAAAATTTTGTAGTGCAACATGATGAGGGAATCAAGTATGAAATAAACGTTCATGATGCTTTCGGCATTTTTAATCACCTCAATGACAAATAAGTAATATTGTCGCTCGATGCAAAATATAAAACATTTGTAATTAACTCTGTATCTTTAATTAGAATCATTTTGTTTGAAGCCATTACTTAGCGGCTAAATATTAAAATTGTCAATTGAAATCAATTATTCATTGCATATTATAGATCATTTCCTGTATCAAAATAATAAGATCGAGAGAGAGAGAGAGAGAGAGAGAGAGAGAGAGAGAGAGATAGAGAGAGAGAGAGAGTGATTTACCAAAAAAGCTTGACGCACCGGAAATCTTTGACAATTTCCATCTATATTTGATGAATTTTTTAAAAATGAATTACTTTCATTTTATACACATATTCCTGAGATGTATGCTGAAAATGTATTTAGCCTTTTATTTTTAACGATTTTTAACGTTTAATGCTTTATTCCGAAATTCTGATTCTAACTTAATTTTTTTTCCTATTGTTTCTAGATTTATTAAACATAATAATGATAATAATGATTTTCCGTTAAAACTTTGTGCTATATTAATTGTTATCATTTTATCAACAGGGTTCCTACTCTGAATTTCCGCGAATTGTCAATAACTGCATGTTCTCTATGCGGAAAACCTATCAAAACAATACAAAATGACAATGTAAGAACCATTATTAGTATTTGTGGTAGTCTGTTTAATAAAAAACTGCCGAGGTAGGTTAGGCGACTTATTGACAGACCAACCTTGTTTTTACCCTGACCTAGAATGCACATTTTGGCTCTACTTCATTCATTCGCCCGCAATTGACTTAGTCAATTTTCTTTTCTTAAGTAAAGACTTATGTAACCATTCTATACTTTGGACATTAAAAAACAAACAAATAAAACCATATATTATAAAAAAAAGTCATGAAAAGAATATACTAGCAGGACACTTGATTCAATATTTCCAAAAAATAAACCTCAATTTTAGATTTTTTTTCAATTTGCGCGTGTTTAGAAGCCTAAAGTGAAAAGGATATGACCCTTAAATCATACGTCTAGTTTTTATTGTCATAATATGCGTTTAAAAATTACCTGTTTTATTATATTTGCCTTGTTTTGTTTTGACTGGTTTGTTTTTCTATGTTTATATTTTTAAATTGACGTTTCCTAATATGTGTGATATAAAGTAATAAAATGATAAAGTATATTGCGAAAAAACACTGTCTAGCAAATTGCAAATTAGGTATCGTGGGAATTTAAAAAATTAACCTTCATATTTTTTATTTAAGAAAATATTTGCCGGTTAAAAAAGTAAAATTAATAGATAGTAAGGCATAAGTCTAAGAAAAAAAGCAATGTGTCTTCCTCCTGTTAAATCATCAGTTACAATGGGGAAGATACATGGAGATAAATATAAGTAAATTTATTACAAAAAAATATTTTCTTAAAATTCTGCAGATTTTATGTAGACCAGAGATTCTTTAGTGACTTGGCTTTATTGGATATTTTTGGCTGTTGTGATAGTAAGCTGACCTAATTGCCTTTTTGTTTCATTCTAGACGAGACACTAGTTTTGACATTGAAGTTTTAAGAAGGCTGATGTGTAAAAGATGGAATCAAAAGTGTCAACCTTGGGCAACACAACTGGATCACACATGTTGCGGAGGATTAACGTGCAAGTGTAACCTATGGATGCAAAACTGTAAATGTGTTTCTAAACTTTGGGGATAATAATTGAAAACAAAACGGTGATTTATTTCGAGAGAAAAATTGAATAGTCGAAAAAATTTGCATTCCAAATACAGCAAAATTTCCAGCTTCTGTGGTCATACTGATCACTACAAATACATACAGGTGTAACAGAAACTTGAAATTTCGCAAGGCAGCATGAGAGAGTGACTAAAAATCTTGAAAGACATTTTTCTACTATATCAAAAACGTTTATCTGACGTTTGAGCAGATTGCTTGAAAATTTGTTCTTTTACTATTCCTTTATTAGAAATTAATTTTATCGTGTAATAGTTAAAAAATAAAAATGCTTCTGACAAGCGAGCAACAGTATATTAGGACTTTCAACCATTATATCTGTTGTTAAATATTCGTCATTTTGAAGTTCTTAAAAAATTAGGGATAGATTATATTTTACGGCGAATCAAATGTATTTAAACTTGTGTAATTCTTTTTTAAATTTGTTTTGGTTAATTTTTATTTAATTTTTTATAACTTTTTTTAACAATTTGGTTTAGAATCTTACATGTCCAGCAACGTTGACCAAATGATTTTCATTTCCATGTTCAGTTCAGCTCAATAATAATTATTTCTTTAAGTGGTTACTGTAATTAAAAATGTGAATACAATGCATAAGTCGATGCAATGCTAAATTCTGTCAATATGTGTTACAGTTTCTTTACTTACGGGTATGACCTTTAAAACATATTTTGTTCACGGAAATGATGAAATGGTTTTATTGTTGAAACAAGTTTTGGTTTTATTTCATGTTAAAAATAAATTAAAGGTTAGTTTCCTATATAGCATTTGACTAATATTTGAATGATAATAGAGTTTGATATTTAAATATCAGGAAAAAAAGTAGTGGGGACGTAACACTTACAATAAAATATTATATTCAGCGTATCTTGTTCGATTACTAAACATGTTTTCATAAGAATGATAGTTCTATCAAAAAAAAAACGCCATGAGTGACAAACAAAGTTTTTTGATAAAAAGACAAATTGAATACTTATAATGCATTTGAACTACTTGTGGTCTTTTGACTTAAATAAATTTAGAATTTTAAATCAGAATTGACAATAGATAACTGTGTTTGTGTCTTTGTTCTTATTGTAATACATTAATGAATTTCGAATATATATATATATATATATATATATATATATATATATATATATATATATATATATATAAAAATATATATATATATATATATAAATATATATATATATATATATATATATATATATATATATATATATATATATATATATATATATATATATATATTATGTCGCATGGGAAGGATTACTTGAATATTTTGACATTTATTATTTTGGTGTTTTCATTTAAAGAATATAGAAAGATTATTACGCTGCTTTCTGCGTCAATTTGTGACTCGCTTGAATATGGAAGTGTTTTCATTTATGTTGCTGCATCATTAACTCGAATAGTAAAACAAAAAACTACAACTGGCATTAAATCTGTTTTGATATGAAGTGGGCAGCAGAAACATTTGTTTTTGTTCAATTTATATTCTCATATAAATTTATTGTAACAAATATGTGGTGTTATAGTCATCTTCTTGTTTCGCTTATGTCTGTCACCTATTGTTATATAAAATTCGCCGATGCAACAATTGTTGTTTGGAATTATCGTTGCAATTTCATTGGAACATTCCAAATTTAACGAAATAAGAAACAGAATAAAGGCCTAACTCAGAAATTCAATACTAACTTTCTAGCTTTCAATTATAGGATTATCAAAAATTATTAATTGAATCGTTCTTTCTTATTCATTTGAGTACCCAAATTAAACCGAATAGAGGTAACCATAAAATTGCTTCTTTTGTAACTTGAGATTAACCAAAAAAAAAAATAAATAAATACATTATTTTAACATCAAGTTATTCAACATCTTCAGGAATTTACAAATCCTTTGCACCACGCCAGCCTCGTAACATAAATATGTCGAAATGGGTGATTGTTCTATTCTCTCTCTCTCTTTCTCTCTCTCTTTTTTTATTTTATTTTGCTATGTATAGGAGTGTTCCATAATAAAGTTTAATTCTTAGAACGCTTACACCTGTACCAAGTCTGTTACTTCAGACCCACATCACACTCTTGCTAATTCAGACTTCAAAGGAAGTTGTTACATAATGAAGTACATGGTTTAGTGATCAGAGCAGTGATTATCTGTGTCATATGTAACTGTCAAATTTACTGTTTACATATCGTTAATAAAAATAACCATTAATTTTTTTCTGGTGCCGAATTCAATCGTAGTCGGTGTGGAATATTGAATTTAATTCGGTGCCTAAAATATATCATTGCCGAAATGACTTTTTACACTGGTGCCGAAATGACTTGATATCGCATCTTGGTACGGTTTCCAAACTAACGAAATAAATGTCCGTTAGCGGTAGAACAGCACAAACGGTTTATTTCTGAAGATACATTTGCTTCAAAGTCTGATAACACAGCTTTGATCAAATTGATTTGGGTTCGTCAAACACCATAACTTCCGCAAGTTTCCTAGTACTTAATTTCCCCTTTTCAGATTTATTTAACAATTCTACTCGCTGTTAGTCAATGCATTCCATTTACTATGGCAAAATGAAAAAAAAACAACATCAAATATTACTGCATGTAAAAAAAAAATTAAAAATGTCAATGTCTTATGTAAGCTTTACTCAATATGGCCGCTTAGTACATATAAACAGAATTGCATCATGGGATTTTTTGTTTTATGCCGACTGGTTCCAGAAATTTCCGGAAACTGACGAAGTTTCGTAAACATTGCAAATGGCCGCTATAGACAGTTCTGTTGAAGCTTGGGGTCGGAAAAATGGGGGCTGCTGGCCGCATAAGAAAGTGACCGCAATATAGAGGTGAAATGAAGAACAAAATTCATCGGGGGAATAAGATATGGCCGTTAAAGACAAGTAGCCGCTATATACAAGTGGCCGCTAACACAAGTTAGACTGAATATATATATGATAGTTTACATTTCTAAGTATTGATACAATATAAATGCAAGCGAGTAACATACATGCACTTGTAAATAATGAATAATAATAAATATTTGCTTGTAGTGGTTATGTAATAAATCTCGACTAGAAAGAAAAGCTTTTATATATTTAGCACCAGGAGAGATAAATTAGATTGCCATTAAACAGTAATTAAATAATAAAATTTTAAGGGAGGGAAATAAAAACTAACTACAATTAAGCTTATAATTACATCAAGGGTTTCTTATTCATTTTGAGAAACTTTTCATTATTCATCAAATATTTGCTCTTAGATGCATATTATTATCACAAAATAATGATGAAATAAACAATCAAAAAATGTGTGATTAAAAAAAAACATAAAAGAATAATTAATGCTATAAGGTTCTGCGATAAGACATTGGAATGCTTTTTTGCTTAAAACTATTCATTCCGTATTTCAAGTAGTTGAATTCCTGTCATAATAGTAAATACGATTTACACATGTAGATGTATATTGCTACAGAATATTTTTTTCAAGATTATAGGATTGATATATAGGGTATCGAATCAACAAATGTAAAAAAGTGTTATAACTATACTCAGAACCATAACTGAAGATTTAAAGTATACATAGTTGTTATGTTTTAACGAAATTGTCTGATATTCATTAAACTTTTTTGTCGTACCCTAGTAATGAAAACTAAGCATTGAGCGAACAATATTAATATATATTAATGTCGTACAGCTTAAATATACATCTACGTTTTAAAAACTGTTAGCAAGACGCAAACGCTGCAAGAAGAGGAAGCACACTAACACAAGCCGTATAAGACTTAATGAAATGCACAGCACCATGGAAAGAATAAATTATAAGTACTTTTTTCTTGATAAGAATATTAGAAAGTAACTACATGTATCAATTTTTTTCGGCCCCTAGTGTCAATGATAAGGAAAGAATTTCAATAATGTGCACATATGGCACATCCAAATTAAACAGGAATTTTTGTTAAAAACTGTCTAACCTATTATTAATGCAAATTTTAAATGTTGATGTCGTGGATTCTGCAACATACGTTTTTAAGAATATATACATGTATTTTTATAAAATATTTTTTGTAATTTGTTCATGTAACATTTATATTGATACTAAAGTTCTTTGAAAGGTATCTATTTTAGAATAAGAGGCCCAACAATGCATATGTGAAAAAATTATTTCTCAGTTGCCTATAGCACAGTACATGTTTCCATTATTAAATGTATTTTTTGTTAAAACACACAAATACTGCATTAATAAAAACTGTCAAACAATGAATAACTCAGCTTTCCATAGAAAATCTAATATTTTACATTAAGAAAATTAAAAATGAACATTCATTACAATTTTGTAGGAACTTATTCTACATAATATCTATTGCTTCTATTACAATCAGAAGGTGTTTGATTCCAATGTCTAGATCAATAAATCATATGATTTTCAGATGAACTTTTAAATGAATCTCGGCCATGCTTAAATGAAAGCTTGGAGATAATGTAGAATGAGCACCAAAGGAGAAAAAATCATATTACCAGTAATATAAAGTCTAAAAAAAATTACTATAGCAGATCAACTAGGGAAATAAATTAAATGTCTATCAAATGAAGGCAATAATTCCACAATGAAATTTTGCCAAGCTTCATTTCGTTGATGGAAGTTCACGGGTATTATTAAATTTACCAGTTTCCAAAGTTTTTACTTTGTTTTTTTATTTATTTATTTATTTAGTTATTTTATTTTATTTTATTTTATTTTATTTATTTATTTCATTTTATTTTTTATTGTGATTTGGACATTGACTGGTATATTTAATGCTGAATGTTTTATTATGATCAAATTACTGTACATAAACTGCTTTTTAAATAGACTTTTCCTGCTCTTAAAAATTAATAGAAGTTAAAACGAGTAGTTAAAAAACTTTAGCTTTTAAATTAAAACATAATACTTATTGGTTCTGCGATCAAGACGCTAAACAGTACCCATTTTATAGAAAGTCAATCTGGGAAATTATTTTTGTAATAGTGTCCATACATAGGTACATGTTAAGATGTTTTTTATGTGGCGTCGTGTCAAAAACCATAGTACAGTATTAGGGGTTCGATTAAGTACAACAAATAGAAGTTATACAATCATTCAGAAACAAAACTGGGATTTGAAGTGAATATAGCTGTAATACATTTGTGGCTTCAATAGCGGCTTAACAGTTCTGAAATATTAAAAATGAACATTGATTGAAGTAGAGAAGTTCTTATTTATCCTGGCAGACAGTAATAAAGATATTTAATTTTATGTTGCTTGAAGAATATAAAACGAGTAGGTTGAATTGACTTCAATAGGATGAGATTTATTAAAACATAAAAAGGGTGTAGACAAGGGGACCCAATCTCCAGATGATACATGAGTCTTTCTAGATGGTTCAGAAAAAAGTCTGAAAAGTTCTATGGATTTTCTGATTCAATTTTCAAAATATACGGGTTTTAAGCATAATATCGACAAAACAAAAGCTGTATGGATAGGGTCAAATATAAATAGAGAAGATGTCCTGTGTCGGGACTTAAAAATGGGCAAAAGACAACTTCACGCTATTGGACATTACCTTATCAACAGATCTCAATATAATCGGAGAGCTTAATTATAAAAATAAAATAAATGAAATTTAATGAATTAAAAATTCCATTTTTTTAGTGGAAATTTTTCCTTTCTAGAATCGAATTTATGGTATAATTCCAAAATAAAATCGATAATAAAACAATTTTTACAAAACTTTTTTGACAGAGGGATAACAAAAATAAGAGATTTACTTAATGAAAAAAAAAACGAATTTATGACCACCAAAGAATAAAAACGAAAATGACCAAAATAATACCGTTTACTATACTCAAAGGATTAAAACGAGCTATATTACAAAACTACAATATTTCCGAAAATGTTAATAAAAAAGTTAGTTTATTAATCGGATTAGAATATTTTTCAGAAATTTTCAGAATTTAAATAAAATTTAGTGATAAATGCAAAGGATCAATCTGTGTTTGTGTTTTTTTATACAAGAAAACCAGGACCATGTCGGGATTTTTTGTAATAAAATTCATTACTAAGGAAACCTTGTGTTTCATCGTAGAAGTTTTAAAAGATTGTAAATATAAGGCTTGAACTTTGATTGTACTGAATTTATTGGGTGATAACTTCAGGTGGTCACTCGCAAATTTTTTCATGAATGGCTTCGCCATTCATTTCAATTTGCGCGTGACCAAATGAAGTTATTACCCAATAAATTCAGTACAATCAAAGTTCAATCCTTAAATGGTTAAATTTTAGGATACTTCATCGCATTTTCGGAACGAATAAATTTCTTAAGACATTAAAAATAAAACAAGACTCTCACTTTTCATTTTGCAAAAATTTTGAAGAAGACATATGCCATCTTTTTATGATTGTCAGCTAACACTTAAACAGTGGGAAAATTTGAAAAATTTGCTCACTAAAAACACATCTATAACACATTCTATAACGATAAAAGACGCAATTCTGGGAAATTCTGCAAAAATCAACATATTCTTAATTATATAATTACACTTACTAAACAGTTTATCAGTTTGAAACGCTTTTATAAATAAAACCATTAAATTTCGTTGAGTTAAAAAGTTTTATTTTCTAATACTACAAAATTGAAAAGAAACGATATGAACTAACTGAGAAATCCAATGTACTTGCCTTAAAATGGAATAATTATACTTAACTTTTCGACAACTTGATTGGTTTATTTAATAATTTATCACTATAACATATATAAATATTGTAAACAGTGATTCTTCATATTAAGGACACTTGTGAGTAAATGAACTATAACATTAATATACATCAAATTATTGTAAATATATATTGTATTTAGTTCTAAGATTATAACCATGTTTGGTATATGCATTACATTAACTTGATTTATCTTTATCTAACTCACAAATTGTCTGAATATGCAGGAACACTTTAAACAATAATTGATACCTGTAATCTAAGAGAGAAAGACGTGTGTGTGTGTGTGTGTGTGTGTGTGTGTGTGTGTGTGTGTGTGTGTAAATGGTGTCCTTGTCTTATACGTATTTTGTAAAAAAATGTTTGAAAAATAAAATGAGTTAAAAAAAAACATATGAAATACTAAACATAAAGAAGTCTTAATTAAACAATAATTTACTTATAGCCACAAGTTTACATAATATGTACATATTACATACATGTCCATTTAGAACGTTAAGAACCCATTGTATAATTTTTTTCGAACGGTTTTTTATGTATCAAAAATTTAATTCTAACAACTCTTGAGTTTTGGGACTATGTGACACGAAGTTGCTGAATCAATTATGTAGAAAATATGTAAATTTAAATTTTTTTGGCATTCTGAATTTAACAAATTGAATTATCATGTTTTAGGTACAACTCCTTTAAACTCTTTGAAACAAAGGTCACGGCACCATTAACATTGACAAAAATAACAACGTTTGGTCTAGAAATACACATTTATAAGAATTTTTATCACATTTTAAAACCTTGCTCTATTTTTTTTGGAAGAAAGCAGTTTTAAAATTTTGTAATGGTTTGAAGAATTGTGCATAAACCAGCTTATTCGATCACTAAGAAGTAATTATTGATATGTTCTTTTATAATAACAAAATAGACGCTAGACGCACCTAGGTTTGCAAGTTTTTAGCAAGGAGAATCAATTGATACTACTATTTACAAAGCTTTAAAAAAACTTTTTTAAATAATATCATTAAGATCGTTCGTTTGAAATTTCGTGTAGAGACTACCACCGATGAAGAAAACAAAATGCATACAGCTCTTTAAATCTAATAATCGAATTTATTTGTCACCAATTGTCATCAAATGTAAACGTAAAAGTTTGCCCTTTAATTGTAAAACAAGACACTCGCTATTTGCAGTTTTAATTAAGTTCTTTTTTGCAATCAAACACAAATATACATCTAAAATAAAATGAAAAGTGGCTTATTCAGTTAAACACATCAACTTCAACCAGGAACGTGTAACCGGTTGCTCCGGAAGAGTAAGCACCTCCCATATAGCTAGCTTCACCCGCTACGTGTGAGAATTTAAGACAATTTTGTAATTTTATTACCTCAATGTATTACTGTAATTTATGCATTGATTTTTAACATTCAAAAGTTTTCTTCAGCAAATAAACATTTCAAAACACTAGTTGCAAATTTGATAAAGGCATAATATGTTTTAGCAGAAATTATGTATTTAAAATTAGTACATGCAACCTAAACCTATTAATTAAAATGCCAATTATTCTGATCCAAGTGAATATAGTCTCATACCATCCAAATACATGTATATATAGACATGAATAAAATACAGAAAAATGCAGTTCATGCGTTTGCACTTAGGACGTGACATGACTTAAAGAACGAACACAATATACATTGATGCTATAGATAATAACAATCTGAACGAGAACGCTGCTGGCATGTTTAAGTGCTTACGCTGGACTTTTACAATCAGTGACTTCTAAATTCTGATGTTTTATTTAGTGTTTGTAGATTGATTTCTTGTCTTTTGTAGGCGAGCTTGTCAAGAAGTGAAAAGAAGGATATGTAGAAGATGGCGTCAAAAGTGTCAACCATGGACCTCCATATTAGACTATAAATGTTGTGATGGTCTAACTTGCAGATGTAACCTATGGGTTAGAAATTGTAAATGTGTTTCCAAGCTGTGGGGATAATGATATCTAGTTACGATAACTTTTTTCGGTCGTTATGGAAACGGTATATAAACATTCAGTATAAAGTTGACACATTTATCATTCTCGCAGTAACCACTAAAGTAAAAAATTAAGGAAAAAAATATTAAAATATGATGGGGATTTCTTTAAGTTTGTTACCAAGCTTATGGAAATTAAGTAATTCGTGTATGAACTTTTTTCAGTATACTTTGGTTTTTTATACATTCTGATGATCGCAATTTTTAAAATTTTTAATTTTTAATGTAGAGCTAATTTGTTGGAAGAAGAAATGCAGTGATACTTTTTTCAAAGAATTTGCATATTGTCTTTCAACTGTTTTTTAAATAATTTGCCAAAGGAGAATTCAATACTTTTACATGAATCTCGGCAGGAAGGTACAATTATATTATTTTTGTAATGTTTTTTTAAACAAAAATGTCTTATTTTTGATAATAGTTTATTTAGCAGCTCTAATGACATAAGGTGCTTGAAGAGCAATATATTAGTTGCACATGCCTTCATACCAATACATTGTATGTTACATACGTTATGAAAACACTCAACTGGCAAGATTAAAAGCCTTAGTTGAAACAACAAGGAGTACCACTATATAATAAATGGTTTACAAATTAAATATTACAATTGATCTACTTAAAACAAGTGTGATTGAGTTGAGTCATGTGTTCTGGAGGAGTAAGGGTCTCGTGTTTACGTCACAAAACTGAAACTCTCTAATTCAATATATAAATTTTAGTGTAAAATTCATTATCCGTAAGTCACAGAATGTCTATGAAACTGCGTTATTAATGAAAACTATACATAAATCAACGGAACATTCCTATTTATCACCTGGTACTCTTCAATGTATATACGTGTATGATATCTCAAAAATGTTGTAAAATGGTGTTTCTATATGTAATTACTGGAAATGAGCTTTAGAACAAGCGTTAATACATTCGCTTGATATCCTCATTATTTCGATTTAAAGACGTTTTAGATACATTCTGTAACACGCCTTCTCCAATAATGATTACAGCATTTAAAACCCTCTAAGCATTTATGACAAAGTAATTGACAGAAAACAACACTGTGGGATCTAGATTTGATGTAAAAAATAATTCAAATGATTGCCAGTTTCAATCTTCTATTAAACAGATAATTAAGCTTTTTTGCAAATCATCCTTTAAGGTCGCTTTTTTCGATATTTATTCTGTTAAATTCTATACATTATTGTATTAAAAATAATTCATTTTAGTTTCAGGACTTTTGAAAATAAATTAAAGGATATTTGTTCCTTTTCTTCATCTATGATTGAAAATGTTAAGATATTCCGGAAAAATGCTTTACATTTTAATGTGTCTATAACATCCACCAGCCTGTCTGTGCTTATGTGAAAGCGGTTTGTTAATTGGAAATGAATGAATAAAAAGCAAACTTTAATTTTCTTTGTTTTTAACTTTCTTTTATTAAAAAACCTGATTTATTGATTACAAATGATTTCGAATATTCTAGTGTATACATCTTTTTTATCTATCAACTTTTTCTGCCCCTGATGAATGAATTTTCGAATTGGACACATTTGGCACATCAAAATTGAACAGATAGTTTAGTTAAATATTACATATACCACTAAAATCCATTTTGTCATTTTGTGTCAAATAACAATTAAGATTATTTTGTCTTCTTCTGTGGTTTTGGATGTTTTAATGACATGGTTTAAAATGTATTCATGGTTTGTCCAATGTATATTTGGTGACCTTAACAACATGTTCTCTGTCGTTTTATTAAGGACTGACATTTGTTTTTGAATCGGTCATCAAGGTATTAACTGTTAAAGGAGGCAATGGGGCAAATCTACATAAACCGCGTGTTAATCTGACATATTCATTACCATTTTCGTCGAATTTGAATTTCAAAGCTGTTGATGGAACTCTAGGTCATGACTTTTGCAATGTAATACCAAACAGCTAACCTGAGTATAAAAGGATTGTGGATTGCCCCTGAAAAGTAAGTGTGAATTTTGTGTAGGTCTTGTTTTGATATATATTGTTTGTATCTGGTTGGCAATGATGAGCCTGTAGCCTGCCTGTGTTTGAGCAAACCACTTAAAGCAGTGTTACATGGTTTGAAAGCCTTTCCATTTACAATGTCTAAATGTCATTGAAATGTTTGTTAATTGCCGAACGTAATTTTTTAATTGTGTTTTTTTTTTCCATAGTCATCACTGATGTTGCAGTTTTTATTTGACTCATTGGACAAAGGTTTCCTTGGTTGCTCCTTACCTCACAGTAAAACTTGGTGATTTTAGCTGACAGCTCCTTCTCTGTAATTGTTGGGAGATCAATTTCATACCCGTAAGTCTCAACATGCCATTCTGAAATTGCGAAAAATTAAAAAAAAAAAAAATCATTGTGGACTGGTGCAATCAGTGTTATGAAATTTTTGTCAGATTTTATGTAACAATGATCTGCATTTCATGAATAATGCTGCATTCTCAATTTCAGCAGCTCGATTCAATCATTTTGCTCAATGGCAAAATTTCCGGTTTCAATAGTTTAGTTCTCTCAATAGTTATCGTGATTTAATAGAACCCCTAGCTTCTTTATTATATTTAATAATTACTCGCTATTAACCCACTAGATCTAGACTCTCTCTCTCTCTCTCTCTCTCTCTCTCTCTCTCTCTCTCTCTCTCTGATTTGATTTTTTAATAACCCACCTTGCAATGTTCGAATTCCCCATTTTGTATTTTTCTTTGTAGACTTTGATCGGTTGGAGTGCCTGGAACTTTTTTATCGCTGCCGCATTAACGGTTGAAATTTTTTTTTTTTTTTGGTTGATTTATTACGTTAGTCTCTGGTGGGTCATTTTCTTGTTGTTCTCCCTACGCCTTTATCATGTCATCATAATTAATTTCAGAGGAAACCTGAGCACCGGTCTGTAAAGGCTCTATGTCCATTTCCAAGAAATCTAAATCGCTTAATGTCGGATCAAAATCAAGTATCTCTTGCAGTGATGTATCTTCCATCAATATATTAAAATTTCCTAGATCGATCTCCGTTTTGCATTTACAAAAGGTATGGGCAACAGAAGCAGACGGTTTTTATTGATACTCTTTTGTTTTCGTTTAAATTTTTAATATAATAGATAGATCTATATCGTTTAAAAAATCTGATTGAAAAACAAATAAACACATTCAAAATAGAACACTGTTCATTGCAAAGAAGAAACAGTTCAATAGTGCAAAGAAGTATACATTGTTCATATTTTCGTAAAATTGCGCTAAAAATAGACGAGGTAAAACCCCAACTAGGTCAGATATTCCTACGTCATTCGGAACTATTTACGCTTTAACAGTTCATTGGAAAATTACGTCAGTCAGTCGTAAAAGGTTCATCTAGGCAGTGATAATTAGATTGAAAATATTGTCATAGAAATTTTTATTGTCTTTTTCTGTTTTGAATGCATAGGTGGCATGTTTAAAATGCATTCATGGTTTGTCAAACGTTTATCAATTTAAAATGCATTCATGGTTTGTCAAATGTATATCTGGTGACTTTAACATGTTCTTTGTCTTTTACATGGTATAGGTATTATTGTCTTTTCTGTTTTGAATCCCTAGGCGACATGGTTAAAATGCGTCGATGACATATTTAATGTATACTTGTAGAGTTTAAACGTAACTCCTTGTAGTTTTGTTTTACGTATTTTGGTGCTTTGTATGTTCCCTCGTGCAAAGGAATCCTCAGCTGGATTTGGTTTCATATAATTTTGAAACTTTGAATTTATTAATTTTCAACTGTTTTATCTCTCAAAATGTTCGGTCCATAGTGTCACTGATGAGGAATGATTTTCAGAAATGTGCACATATGGCAAATCAACATTTAACAAGTATTTTAGTTGCATATTCCATATATTCTTGAATTCTTTGTTCAACGTTTCAATATTTCTTGAAAGTTTTATTTCCATGTATTCTTCGTGGCTTTGTTCTTCCCTTTTTGGTTTATTGCACGTAGTGTGGTGGTTTTGTCCCATGTATTCTTGGTGACTAAAACGAATTCATCTTTGTCTTTACTAATCCCAGGCACTGCTACTTACAGAATTGAGACCACGTGTTCTCGAAAACCGTTGTCTATATGCTGTTGGTTGGTTACACACGTCATTCGCGTTAAAGTCGAACAAACAGTAGTAAAGTCGCGATAAATTATTGTCGTGATTCTGAAAAAATAATAACTTAGCGTCATTAACAATAATGTCATTGGCTTTTCCTATTTTGTGACTCGGAAATTACATCCCAGTAGATTTCTGGGATAATTTAACTGCAACAGAGCAATCGTGATTACTGTCAAATCAAGTACATGAAAATATATTCATCAAACAATAATAAATTGATATAAAGACACTAAATGCCTCGCAAGGACATTTAGTCTATTAATCTTACTGAACACATTATAATAAAACAACAGTAACAAGCAAGTCTTTTGCCATTCCTAATTTTTTGTGAAATAATATAAATCAAAAATAACACGACATAAAAGCAAAGAGAGATTTTACTTTCGTAAAAAATGATTAATCTTGACAATAATAATTATCGATTCAACAAAAATATCACTCATAGTGCCACAGGAGTGAGAAAATCGGACAAACACCCTCCATAACAGTAACACAACACCATGGCATTGCAAAACGTAAATACCATAAAAGTATTAAGACGAAAGTCTTAAGCGTAAATCAATAAAGTGCATTTTAAGTCTTTGTCAATGAAAATCGAGACGTCAGCTATAACTAAAAAAATGCACAAATTTATATCTTTGAAATGGCTTTCGGCGTTGTGCATTTTAGGTTTTTAAGTACTACCTAGGTGTGGATTCTAAAAATTGATTTAATGCTACAAGTCATCATTTAATGATGCTTTCTTCCTTTCAATTTCGACTCTGTTATTACATCTTGCAAATTGCTTAGAAAAAAATCATGTTAAGCTTGTAATGTTGATGATGTCAAACAGTAGACGATTCTTGTACACAATTTACTTCTTTAAAAAATAAGTTCAGATAAAACAAAATCAACAGCACGTTTCGGTAAAACCAGCCGACGTGTACGTGAGTCCACTTTTAAATCTTAAGAAATAATGTTATTCAATTCAAAAGTACCATCTAACATGACAAATTTTACAAGCATAATAAAATACCCAATCTTATAATACTAAACGACTTAACACCTCAATATGCGAGACTACGTGTTCTGGGAACCTATAAAATGCTTACTACGCACGCAAAAAACATCTATCAATAATACCAGAAAATTGGCAACAAATGGAAAAATCTTGACCTTATCAAAAAGTCATCATCAAATGTAATTTTTTCAATATTTCTACATTTCCTATTTTTGCGACTCGGATATTAAATCACATGTATTCTTACTGTTAGCGTGCAATTATGATGACAGTGAAATGTGTAGACGATTTTCTTAGAAATGACTTGAATAATAATAGGTTCAGTTAAAGGTCACCAAGGATTTACACAATATGATTTTATTTTTTGTTGTTGCACTTTAACTTCAATTTAATGGAACATAAACAGAAATCTGTAGAGATTTTTCTGTCTATATTGAACCAAATAGCATGACAACAACATACTGAGGAAATAATTTGTAACTTGACTGGTACAAGAATGTATTTTTCTTCCTAAACACGATTTCTAAAAAGAAATTTATTTTCTAAAATACCATTTATCATTAATAATCATCCAAGTCTGGCTGTCTGTCTTTGGTGCGCCCATTGGGTATTGGCATTGTGTTTAAAAAGAATGTTTTGCTGAAGTCGTATTTAAATTATTCACAAATAAGTCTAATAACAACAATAAGTTATCAATTTGTAGATTTTAAATGAAATTAAAAAAGATTCATTTGAATAAGGTAAAATATGGTGGCTTATTTCTGACATCGACATAATTTTAGTTGACAAAATTCGCTTAATTAAAAAAAAATACAATTAAGCGAAAGACACATATAGAATAGTCGAAACTTAGCAAAGCATTTTCTCCTGTAAACGCCATAACTAGATATTTTGTGCAAGTTGAAATGAAAACAAGAGAATGGTATAATGATGAAACATTTCATGGCAAAAATTATTTTAATCCCATCAGTTTTCTTCTTGTGTGGAAACTTTTGGTCTCTCCATAATCTTTTACATTCCAGTACAGACAACGACTATTAACATATATAACAATGTATATACAAGTAAGCAAATTGTAAGCAAGGGGATTCAGTCTCTCCTGGCTTGAAAAACATGAAAAATTAGTGTTTAATGAAGGGAATTCAAAACCAAGTGACATCCCTGATAAAGTTATAAATATAAAGAACAACTCCAATAAAATTAATTGTTATCAAACTGATTAGTTCACTGAACAGGTATGGTGAGGCATTTATAAATACAACAAATTGTTTTAATAGTGAAAAAAAATCATATTTAAACACGCTGCCACCACTGGATACAAAACAACTGATTTTAAAGTGAGGTCTTAAAATTAGGGTGTTTTAAAAGCTGCTTTACTTGTATTTTGTAGTTTAAAAATCTGTAAGATAAATAACAATAAACATGTATATGGCAAGAGACTTTATTATCCAAAATAAATCAACATTGTACATCATATAAATATAAATATATATATAAGACAATAATAAACAATATAAATGTTCCATAATAAGCACAACTTTTAACATGTGACTTAGTACCATATTTCAGGACCAGTTAAATATATATATATATATATATATATATATATATATATATATATATATATATATATATATATATATATATATATATATAAAATACATGATGAGGTGATGAATTCAAAAATATATCATTTTAAAAAAGTAAAAACTTAAACAATCTATTATCTATGTTACTATATATATATAATATTATATTAGGTGGGAGATTTCTATTAATTTTGAAAGTTAAGACAGTGTTTGATTCAGATATTTTTTATAAAGGTAGATATTAACTTTCAAGCACATCTTGTCCATCAAATGGAAAACAAACAAAAAAGTTCTATTTCAACAAAATAACTTCATCTTGAAAAAATGAGATTCATTTTATTCATAAAATGACCAATACTACATCTATGAAACCAAAAGAGAGCTGTTTTAGAAGATTTTATACCAGATACTATGAATCAGGAAGAGTTGAGTGGAGTGGAGTAATGGTGTTTTACACCCAGGTCAAGAATCTTTCACTTATTTTGAGGTGGTCAGTTCTGGGATGGTGGAGGAAACCTAAGTGCCCAATGAAAACCACCAACCTTCTGCAAGCGAACTGACAAACTTTCTCACACTAGGATCTGTCCCGAGTAGGATTCGAACCCAGGTGGTGAGAGGCACTGATCCGTAAGTGTGCGCTTTAGACCACTCGGCCACCAAGGCCCCTAAATCAGGAAGAACTTCAGTGTCTGTTAATTTCCAGGAAAAGATAATTTGATTTATACACATATTTTTCTTTTCCAGTGATAGGAGGTGACAGTAAGCATAAATAATCTAAATCGTAAATAAATTCAACATATGTAATACCGTTATTTTTCATCTCTTTTTTACCTTAAACACTATAAACCAAAAAAATCAATAAATAAAATAAATAAATAATAATAATAAATAAATAAATAAAATAAAAATTCCCTGATTTACAGGAAATGATACAGTAGAATGGTATAGAATTCTAATAGTGAATGTTTCATTGCGTATCATATAGACTGACAATGTCAGTACATGATTTACTTGTAGTTAAATTTTAAACAGCTAGATTATAATTAATGTCTGACAAGATATAAAACACACATTTCCAGATAATTCATAATGACTGAACCAAACCTCAAGATGTGCCGCATGTCATAAGTCTGGATACTTGGATAAAAATATATAAAAATGAATAATGGATTAAAGATTAGTAATTATTTAGTAACAGATACTTACTCCAAAAATAGAACATAAAGTAAAGCTACCACCTCCATATCAAGACACTTTTCTATAATATTTTTTATATCAAGTCCCATGGGTGGTCTTATGTACAGTTTTAGTAGAAAATTTATTACTAAATCTTGAAAATGTAGGGTGGAAAAGCTATGAAAAAAACAAAAATTTCAGAAGAGTAAAGTGTCATTTTTCAGATTTCATTTCAAGTAAAACGGTATTTATGAAAAAAACTGTGCTCAGTATTATATAACCAAGTATGTTGGGTTGAAATAAAGAAATGATTTCTATTGTTTTTTTGTTTTTTTTTTTGTATAGTGATATTCAATACATATGGATTTTTGCTAGAGAGATCAGCCATTGTTTTAATTTTACAATTCAAATGAATATCAAAAAAAAAACCTGAATGTACCAGTAAATGCCTTCAAGATATATATTGTATAATAATAATAATAATAATAATAATAATAATAATGAATAAATAAATAAATAAATAAATAAATAAATAAAATTCAGTAATCAAACAATCTTCAAGTTGTCAAACCATGTTAAACCAAATTATTTTTGAGATGCCAAACAAAGATGCACTTTACTTACAAACCCTTTAAAATGTTTAGATAAAAAAAACAACAACTTAATCAACCATTTATATTACTACACAACCTAAACAACTAAGTTCTCTGGACTAGATAAATTACTGTAATGCCAAGAGAAATATACTTGTATAATATAGTACATATATATATAATTTATAAATCATACATAGAGGTAATTATCTCAGACTGGTGGAACTAAACTGAGTGTACAGCTGTCAAAAACACAACTAAACCAAAATTTATGGTACTGGTTCAAATCATAAATATTCTCGTAAAGTTAACTTCTATTTACAATCTAGCTAATTTCAATAAATTAAAATTATGTACAACCTTTTATCATTATTTACACTTTGTGTCAATAATGCATCTGGAATGATAAAATTATCTCCCTTGGTGCTCCTTCTTTTTTTTCATATTGAAATTTGTAATCCAATAGTGTTCTTCTCAAAAAAGAACATTTTAAATTGTTTATATATTGCATAAGTTTCTTTACTTTGTTCTAGTTATATAAAATATCATTGTATAGTAACTTTCAGCTGAATTCAGAATGAATTCAAAAATTTGTACATGAACAATAGTTATCAGAGTATTCCTTCTATAAAAACTTGTTTAATATCAACAAAAGAATTAGGCCCTGTGACACACACACACACACACACACACGCACGCGCGATTTGCAGTAGTAGATATACCAAACAAAATTATAACGATCACAGACAAACAATCTACTTTGCATTAAGGCTGAGAATATCATACAAATCTATTGTACTTTTTAAGTAGATAAAATAGAAAAGGTATTGCAATAATTGAGGAAAGGAGTTAAATTCATAAAAATTCTTCAATGTTAAAACATATAAAAACAAGATAATTGGAAAGATAAATATGAAGTAGACAGACACGATCATAAAAAACATTAATAAGAGTTATTAGAAGACCTGCATAGTTCACTTTTCAAAACAGTCCATCATAAAACTTTGATCAGAAACTTAAAAAATGAAGACAATTATGGTCATGCTCAATACTCTACTTCATACAAAGGTTTGTACATGAAGTTAAACTCTCTACTTCATACAACGGTTTGTACAAGAAAGTTAACTCTACTTCATACAAAGGCTTGTACAGGAAGTTGACACTCTACTTTATACAAAGGTTTGTACAGGAAGTTTAACTCCACTTCATACAAAGGTTTGTACAAGAAGTTTAACTCGATACTTCATACAAAGGCTTGTACAGGAAGTTGACACTCTACTTCATACAAAGGTTTGTACAGGAAGTTCAGCTCTCTACTTCATACCAAGGTTTGTTCAGTATAAGTACAACATTACTTTATACAACAGTTTGTACAGGAAGTTCAAATGTCAACTTCATATAAAGGCTTGTACAGGAAGTACAACATAGTCTTTTTTTTTGTATTTTGTAGTTTGTACGTGTGAGCAAAAAAAAAAAAAAAAAATATCAAGACACTTTTTAAAATGAATTTCAAACAGAGATGACATCACAGCATAAACTTGTTTATTATAAATATTTAAGTTGCAAAATTTTTCCTCATTCACTAACAAATATATAAAACATAATAAAAAAGTAAACAGACATAAAAAACATTGATATCAACAAATATGATAAATGTGTTATCAACTCACAAAGTTTTTACAAAACATTTCTCACAACATAGAAAAAATCACAATTTTCTAAATGCACCATCCTTATATTTTTAGAGTGATTTGTATACACATTCACTGGATTCACTATTTCATGGGCAGCTCTTCTTTTTGTTCATTAAGCCAGTTGCTAATATTTCTTATATTCACTGACCTGTTCTCGCCATATACAAATTCTCTAAGCTTAATGGCATAAAAAGCCAGTAGAACCAGCTAATATCATCTTCCGGTTGTAAGAGAGACAGAGCTAACCATGGGTTAAAACAATACTGTTATATAATGGTGGGTTGTAAACAGTCATAATGCACTTGGGTTAAGAAGACATTAATGGAATGTTTCGTTGATCACTATTCAAGTTGAACACCTCCGTAAACAAACACCCGTTGTTGTTTGTAAATAAATCTATATCAATTAAGGCACTTCCACATTTATACCTTCATCATCTGAAAAAGATAAAAAAAAATAATTTATGAATTTTCTTAAAATTGACATTTTTTAAAATTTAAATTTAATTTTTTTTAAATATACATAAGACTAATAATTATCTTGTCTCAAAAATTCCAAATTACACCATCAAGTGCCATATAATAATCATATAATAATGTATTTTAGAAATAAATATTATTGTAATTTTCTAAATGCAGACTTAATGAATATTTTACTTGGGGTACAAATCCTGCCACAATGAGATAAAAAGTTCATGATTTGACAATATCAGTAACTCTCCCTCCTTGTAAAAGTGTACAGTTATATATATATAATGTGGAACTATTTTTCCAGTAAAAATAAATAAATAAATAAGTGTTTCATTATACTGCATTGTGTATATATATAAATATATACATACATGCATATTATTTATACTGCTATGAACAACAATGAACCATTTGTGTAATTTATTTAAAAAAGATTTATAAAAATGTATTTGGCTAAAGCCATTGTTACTTAGAAAACACAGCCACCAATCACAATAAAAAAAAAAAACAAAGAAAAAACAGATAGTACATGTTGAAGTAACTATAAGGATGAAAATATCTCAAATTTTGAACAGACATCAGTCATAAAATGATGGTACCAACCATACTTGCTATTATACAAATGAGTATGGGTAACTGGTTTTTCCCTTCAACATAAATAAAAGATATAAATTTTCACAATAAAAATTTCTGTCTCTATAACTTTGCTTTAGTTAATTAACAATCTCATATGTATTACAGCAAGGCATATAAAGTGACTAGATTACTCACTAAGGGAAATAACTCTTGATACATTATTTGATTTTATCAATAAAATATATCTATAGAACCTTGAAAATTGTTTTGTTTATTATGGATGACTCAAAATCATTACTTTGTCTATCAAATAAACTTCTAAAACTGTTAAATCTAATAAACTGACAATCCAAATAAGCCTCCCTCAAAATTTTTAAAATTCTATGCTTAAAAGTTGTAAAATTTCCACAGTGCTACAGATTTGTTTTAATTTGTTTTGTTATTGCTTTTGTTTTTTTGTTTTGTTTTTGTTTTGTTTCGTTTTTTTTTTTTTTGTTTTGTTTTTTTTTATTTTATTATTATTTTTTTTTTTTAGAATTTCAAAACCTTATGATAATGTGTTTACAAGAGCTTCAAAATTCAAAAAGTATGATGAACACAAGACCTTAAAGTATTTTTTCAATATAAAGCTTTGTAGATTTATTTTTATCTCACAGCTTTTTCAGAAATCTTAGCCCGTTTTTATAAATAAAGTAGGCAAAGTTGGTCATAAATGTCATTCCTGCACCATATTATAAAATAAAAATAAATAAGAAAATTATAAATTTTGGTTTACATTACAACATCCTTTTATGTAAATTAAACACATCAATGCACCATATAATGAAAAAAAGATAAAAAGTAAAAAAAAAATTGACAAAAAAACATGCCAATTATCATGCAAAAAATATAAAAATAAAATCAAAAATGCTACAAAACAGATAATTTAAATAAAAGTTTATTTGAAAAAATAAAATGAAAATAAATACAAAAGAAAATTAAAATTCACAAGGCACTGAAAAAAACCAAACCTTTGTCATGAACTGAAAAAGTAAAAATGAAATCTAATCACATACAAATTTAAAATTAATTTCTACTCTACAAAAGGAAAGGAGTGTAATGCTGTGAAACTAGAAGATGGGAAAGTTTTTACTACATAAACACAAAATTATAGGTAGGAATGTTTTATAATGCAAATTATTGGTAGGAAATGTTATTAACTACTACAGCAAAACCTCATCATAATGTCCCTACATTAATACCACAATATATAGCTGCAGACTTTTGAATTTTTAAAATCTTTTAATATCTTAATACATGCATATTAGTTTCCATTAGTTTTTGCATTGGTTTATTAAGTATTCCAGAAAATTTAAAAAAAAAAATTACTGTCTAAATACTAGATTTGGAAATTCATGAATTACAAATTTAAAAATTTGGGCAAAAAACCCCAAAAAATTCTCCCTAAGAGTGTCAACTGCCTATACTAACAGCCGCATTTTGAAAGAAGAAATTGTGGCAGTAAATTGAGGTTTAACTGAGTATAAATGTCATGCACTGCTTTAATGGACAAACTAAAATAAGAGGAAATTGTTAACAAGCTCTGTTGTTACGAATAAAACAAATCTGCTTAATTACTGTCTTGCCTGAAAAGTGTATTTGGTGTTGTCATGATCATTGTACAATCTTTTCTGATCATTTTTTTTTCAACGTGCCACTTTTCAGATAAGACACTTGATCCACAGAAGAACTCATTTCAATAAAACAATGGTGGTCTAACATTAAAAAAATAACACATACAAGGCATTGTATTAATCCGTACCTTCGTAAGCTGCATTAGCGACACCAGCATTCTGGTAGATATGCTCGTCTTCACGGCCATCAACAACACATAAAATACACTGGTGTATACAAACATACTGTTGCTGTAAAAATTAAATATATATTATCAAATATTTATTATTTATGTAAGTATTAACGAATCATTTCTAACCCCAGTATGATACATGTGGAGTTCTTATCCAGTCTGTGCAATAAGTTATTTCATATTACACCCTATGCTTTCTATAAGACTCCATGTTCAAAATCAATCTTCATGTTAGGGAAATAACAGAGGCATCCTAAACAACCCATAACAAGTTTTGTTTCAATTTTCAGACATTTTTTTCAGTTGGTTTTAGTGATTTATAAATCATTGATTTTCACAAAACTCAGGTTTCTATCAACTTATATTTACAATCACATTATTTTTGTTTTAATAAACTACATGTATTTGACGTCAATTATACTATGCAACTTCATGAAGACAATGCTCCACATGATGACAGTGATGTCACAGACTTTTAACAGCAGATTGCTATAAAGCCTTTTCTAAATTGACAATTGGAATTTTCAACGGCATCTATTCATCCATTTTTTTTTGGACAAATTAATTTTTTAATAACTGTTCATTCAATTTTAACTTGAATACATAATTCATATTTGTTGCTATTTTGTCAAATTTGAGAAATTATTCATATAGATTGATCAATTGGTGGGGTCAGATGTCAAATGCTAGTTACATGTGGGCGGGGTCAGATGTCTCTTCGAATGACAGTGAACAACCCATTTTTATGAAAAGGTGCACCAGCAGTGCATTTCAAAACTGTTTTCAAACTTACATGAAAAATGCGAGTAGGATATAAAATTATTTTTAACAGATATTGTAAACATAAGAAAAAGTTGTTAATTTGCACAACAAGAAAATAGATACACTTTAGACTGTAATTTTTTAATCTCACTTGATGGGTGAATAAATGGCAAATGTTGTTAAATCAATGAATTGTCTAATAAATGACAAAAAGAAATAAATATAAATTCCTATTTGATAAGAATTAATGAGTTGATGAATGAATAAACCAATCAGTCTAATTAACATTTCCAGTACTATATTATCATTTGCTTTATGTCATAATTTTCTCTAAACAATGTTTTTTTTTTCACCATCCAAAAACTTATCATCATTATTTTTGGCTGGGGTTAAAAACAATAAAAAAACCATTACACTCTTTCAAAAAACCCCTTTATAACACTAAATTTTTCCTGAAGAAATAATGAAGTAGCAATAAATCAAAGTTTTCCTGAAGTAATAATGCCCTTACCTCAGTTTGTACCATCCAGACTCTTTCCTTCCTCATCTCGGCAACTATACTGAATATATCTAATGTGTCGTGGTGTTTAATATGTTGTAAAATTCTGTCTAAAACGATGAATGTACCAGACCGCCCTACACCAGCACTGAAAAGAAATGGATATTTAAGAAACATTTGTTGATAAATCACTTAATATAATGATCATTAAGTGAATCGGACCCCCAACCTCTGCATCATGTTTTTCTTAATCATTTTAAATACTTCTTAATATTATTATCTTCTCTGTAACACTTCTTTAAAAAAGACAAGAGGCCCATTGGCCTTAACGCTCACCTGAGTATATGTCCAAAATTGTTTGCAAAGCGCAAAAGACAATATATTAGGTACAGAAACTTTACAAGTTTTCTCAAGTTAAGAACTCCCATAAAACTTAATCAGAAATATGTCCACTCACATTTCATTTAAAAGTAGCTTATAAAATATGCATGAAGTAACTGTAATGCAATGAATAATTTCCAAATCATTCACAAATTTCAGTATACTTATGCAACTATGTCCTTGACCTTTGAACATATATGACCTTGAACCATATACAATCGACATGTCAATACCTACAATATTCTAATATACATGCACATACAAAAAGTTAATAGTTTTCAAGATCATAAGCAATTTAAGGCTTCTTTTGCAGCTGTGACTTTGACCTTCAAACACACGACCTTGAACCATATATCAAAATGACCATCATGTCAATACCTACAATAGTCTAATATACATGCCTATACAAAAAGTTAATAGTTTTCAAGATAATTAGCAATTTTAAGTCTTCTTTTGCAGCTGTGACCTTGACCTGTCAACATATGACCTTGAACCATATATCAAAATAATCGTCATGTCAATACCTACAATAGTCTAATATACATGCCTATACAAAAAGTTGATAGTTTTCAAGATAATTAGCAATTTAAGTGTTCTTCTGCAGCTGTGACCTTGACCTTTCAATATATGACCTTGAACCATATATCAAAATGATTGTTGTTGCAAAACCTACAATATTCTACTATATAAGCCTATACAAAAAGTTAATAGTTTTCAAGATAATTAGCAAGTTCAGTCTTCTTTTGCAGCTGTGACCTTGAGCTTTCAATTTATGACCTTGAACCATATATCAAAATGATCGTTGTTGCAATACCTACAATATTCAAATATACATGCCTTTACAAAAAAGTAATAGTTTTCAAGATAATTAGCAATTTAAGTCTTCTTTTGCAGCTGTGACCTTGACCTTTCAATATGACCTTGAAACATATATCAAAATGTTTCTCATGTCAATACCTACAATAGTCCAATATAAATGCCTATACAAAAAGTTAATAGTTTTCAAGGTAATTAGCAATTTAAGTCTTCTTTTGCATCTGTGACCTTGACCTTTCAACATATGACCTTGAACCATATATCAAAATGTTTCACATTTCAATACCTACAATAGTCCAATATAAATGCCTATACAAAAAGTTAATATTTTTCAATATTATTAGCAATTTAAGTCTTCTTCTGCAGCTGTGACCTTGACCTTTCAACATTTGACCTTGAACCATATATCAAAATGATCGTTGATGCAATACCTACAATAGTCTAATATACATGCCTATACAAAAGTTAATAGTTTTCAAGGTAATTGGCAATTAAAGTCTTCTTTTGCAGCTGTGACCTCGACCTTTCAACATATGACCTTGAACTACACATCAAAATGATTGTCATGTCAATATCTACAATATTCTAATATACATGCCTATACAAAAAGTTGAAATTTTTTAAGATATAGTGACAAATATATAATTTCTAGCAATTTCCCCACTCAGTGCCTTACAATTTCCCCATTTTGGGCCTCATGGCTATCATTTGTGCAAATCTGAAAATAGATGACCTAAGGATGTTATAAATGAAATAACTAAGGTATATCTCTTGTAGATTCAGAGGAGAAGATTTTTAAAGTTTTTTACTATTTCCCCCTTTGTGGGACCCCAAGGGGACATAACTCCTTCATTTGTGCAAATCTGAAAGGGCTTCACCTAGGCATGATGGTTACCAAGTTTCATTAAATTTGGCCTGGTGGTTTTGGAGGAGAAAATTAAAATGTAAAATGTTTACGCACGACTTACGACGGATGACGCACGACGGACGGAGATGGATAGCAATAGCTCATCTGAGCTTTCAGCTCAGGTGAGCTAAAAAGGGCTGTGAACAAGGTTGCTGAGCATGTTTACAAGCATTACTTCTATCTCAGATTTCTCCAGCCCATCCAGTGGATAAATGAATAGGTTCCAGCAGATATGTAGACTGAGGGTTAAACTTGCAATGGAATGGATTCAAATTGAAAAAGGGGGAGGTGTTTATTTTGATCTAAATCACTTGCAGCTTTTAGGCATGACATAAAGTTGAACTAATACAGCAAAGATTAAAACTGTGGGCTACATGTGATAAAGAATGTAACTAAATAAATGGAAAGAATTCAGTATTTTTTTTTTAAAAAAAAAATGATATAAACTCTATTCAGTTTTCAATTTTGTGGTGATATCAAGCAAATAAGCTTTTGAATTTTTTACAAAAAAACCTGTATATTTCGTCTGCAGTTGGGATAAGACAGATGGAAAGTAAAACTGTCTACCACAAGCAGATAGTTACCTGCAATGTACAACTATAGGTCCACAGTCTTTAAATAGTTTCTCTCTAACAGTTCTGACAAATCTAACTAGTATCTGAGGATTATCAGGTACACCAAAATCTGGCCAGGCTACAAAGTGAAAATGTCTGATTTGTCTCGATACATCTCCCTGTGAAATATAAGATATCAAATCTTATAAGATTCATTTAAATGTTCAGCATTTTTACACTGTCTGCAAAGAAAATACTGGAATATTTAAAATAGAAATTTTCAAAATCAATACAAGAAAAACAGATATCATAACAAAACTGAAAAATTTCAGTTGTTACTAGTAAAAAATGAACATAAAAATTATTCATTTGATAACTTTTTCAATTTGAATTTTGAATTAATCAGCAACAAAACAATAATGACATCTTATAAACAAAAATGCAGCTATGTGCATGTACATGTTCATTCAAGAATTTTTTCAAAAACAGAAAATACAAACCAAAGATAATTTGAACTCTGTAATACTCCAAGATGGAAACTTTGTTTCATTAAGTGCTGCCACCTGTAGGTCACCATAAAACATTGCATCAGTTCCTGTTGGCCAATACTGGTCACATTTTTCCTGTTAAAACAAGTTGTATAGTGTAACAATAATAATCCAATTTTTTTTATATTTTCATGCGTCTGATTTAATCAGACCTGTAACTTCACAGTCAGACCTGTAGTTTCACAGTCAGGCCTGTAACTTAGCAGTAAGACCTGTAGTTTCACAGTCAGACCTGTAACTTCACAGTCAGACCTGTAGCTTTAATCAGACCTGTAGTTTCCAAACAAGCCTTTACATTCACAGTCAGACATGCAAGATTTTTGAAATTCTTTAATGTTCTCTTACACAAGAACCAAAAAAATTAATTCGAATTGATCATTTTCTGTAAACTTCACCTATGTGGAACAAGAACAATTAATTCAAATGCTCATTTCTGTAAACTTTACCTGTTGCTAGTGATGTCCCAATATCAGTGAAATAATCTTGACTTGAAAAATCCATTCTATTCAATTAATTACTCCTTAGAATTAAGTAAAATCTAACTTCAGTAGTTAATAAAAATAATTACCCTTCCTTTTTCCATACATCTGGTTAACATAACAATATTTCTAACATTTTGTTCCCAAATCATTCTCCAGAAATCATCTCTTGTTGATGGTAATGGACCTTGAGTTACAATGTACTCCCGTCTTGAATTATAACCCTATGGAAAAAGGTTCAAATATTATTAATATGGCATTCAATCAACATATAAATGTAGTGGGGCTGAGCTAGTTGTGGTGTTGATGTGTTGTATATAGTAGATATAATAGTGTGATTTACTGCCTAAATTTCTGGTCTGGATCTTTAAGACTTGTAGTAGAGTGTGTATTAGAGTGCTGGCTTATTACTTTGAAGGGCCAGGTTTGGTTCCCAGCCAGGGGATTCTGTGAATATGGGTATTTTTTGTGTTTCCTTCCTCCTATTACATAACAAAAGCTATAATAAGAACAGTGTAGCCCACCTGTACATCTGCTCTTTCAAATACCTTTAACAACAAGAATTCCATGGAATTAAATGTCTCACTTGGTTAGTTTTTGATTGAGTAGAAAATACATTACTTTAACATAAACTTTACATCATGACATGCAGCCACTGTCGCCACCACTACCTATGACGACACTTAAAAGTAATACCTAAGTCTCGCATTATGGCAATGCCAGGCTCGACAAAAACTTAAACACTAACTGTATACAATGATGTTACACCAAGGTATGAATCTTCTCTTGCAGACCCTAGTGTGAGAAAGTTTGTCAGTTAACAAGGCAAAGGTCAGTGGTTTTCTTCAGGCCCTCCAGTTTTCCTCTACCATCAAGGAAGCTGACTGCCTCAATATAAGTGAAAAATTCTTGATTGGGGCATAAAACACCATTACTTGACTCATTTTACCTATATTGATGTTAATACCAATGGGTATGACTTTAGTTTCTCTGTACTGCATGTATGTACAGGTGGGTTAACATCTTGTTGTTAGTCAGGTTTTTAAACAGAAAACAAACATTTCTATGAAACAAGAATTATACAATGCATTTACAAAGGTATAAAATTGATAACAACTGCAGTACATACAGGCATGTAATTAGCATTGATATAATCAGATCCTTCTTCATCATCTGTTGGTAACAACTTTACGCGGGAATGGTCATAAGGTAAAATATTTAGTAAAACGATTCTTCCCTCTATTGACAGGAAGTTCTGCTGCATGTGTTGGCTGTCCTCTCCCAATCTCTTTCAAATCCTAAAAATAACAAAAGATCAGACTTTCAATAGATTTATAAAATAAAGAATAAATTTAAGAAACAAACTGTGTTACTTTTATTATTCAGCCTTTTATATAAGTTTAGCAAAGAAGTTTTATTTGTTTACTAAAAGTTTGTTTACCATCTTTAAAGACTGTTTTGTAAATCCAACATTAGAATCAATAAAATAAAATAGAATAAATATTAATCTGATATTTAATAAATATTAAAAATTGAATGTAAATAAACTTTGTGTGAAACAGAGAAGGACAACATAACAGTAGAGATATTTGAAGTGTACAAAGAGTTGAATAGGAAATCTTAATATTTATAACTTGATATAAAATATATTACCTCAAACTCTTCAGCATATTTAAAGTCTGAGTCAGCTGACATCATTTTAATATGTTCTCTGAAATCCATAACTGAAACAGCATGGCTGAAATAAAGAGTATATGATAAAAATCAGTATACATGTATTATTATTATTTGTTTCCACAATAACAGCTCTAAATATAGCCTATCGAAATTCAATCTTAAGTAAAACTGTATTCACATAGCTACACCCAAAAACTTAACTTGTTAGATGTATCAATTAACTGTCATTTTAACAACAAGGTATATATTACAAACATTTTCAAATATATTTTAAAAACTGTCAATATAGATCTATAAGGTGTTAATTTCATGGATGTTACTTAGAAAATAGTTACTTTTTTGTAGTCTTTGGCTAAAGTTTAAACCATTACTGAAAACTTACAAAAGGTCTAACAGTTACGAAAATAAGTGCAATGCCATTGTGCATACAAGTCCTAACTGCACATGATAGAATTCTTTTCATTTTACAGTTACTACAGTTAACATATCTTAATGCATTTATATCATATTAAAAAGCGTTTGCATGTAAAATGACAAGCTTTTCAAACCCCTTTGATCAGTGAAGTTATAAAATAACAAAACTTTTAACTACATCAGGTCTATCGTAATCTTATTACTTACTTTTTCCTACTACTTGTTAATGATGACCTTGGTGTAAGAATGTTTGAGTTTCCTTGGCGATACATGTTACTTTTTTCTCTCATTTTTCTTCTGAAGATGATGAAGATTACAATGGCTACTACAATGACAACAACAGCTAATAGGATACTGACAACTATGGGGGCTGCATTAACAGTCTCTTCAACTACACCTGAAAAAAAAAAAACAAATTTCTTTATTATAAAAAAAAATCATATTTTGCTGTGCCCACATTGTAATATCAATATCTAAGTATAAAATAAACAATTAAGTCCACAAGTTTAAGTTTTTAAAAATGATGCCATTACCATGTCTCAGAAAAAACATATATATTTCATTCTTTCTTTTTAAAATTATACCCATTTAAAAATTCCCATGTTTAAGCACCTTCAACCCCAAAATTATACAAAAGAAAAAGAAGCAGTGATGGTAGGGAAAGGGGGATAGAAACAAGTTTTATAAGGTTTTGGGTTTGTTGAAATAATTACACAAGTTAAATAAAGTACCTGTTATAATTGGCTCTGAGTATTCTGTGTCACTGTATCCTCCAGTTGTGTATGCTCGTAATTTTATAAAGTATTTCGTTTGTTGTCGTAAGGGGCCATTACAATATATGTCTTTGCAGTTTGCCTCTGTTCCAATCTCAAACACTTTATATTCTACATTTACAGCACTTCGTTTGTGAATGCGGAACTTTCCACCACATGTAGACTCTTGCAGGAAGAATTCAGAACAGTTTGATATTGCCTGATAGGCCTTGAGTGATGGATCATTCTGAAAAGCTTTGTAACCAGGCAAAACATGTGTGTCTGTGTATTTATTACTAGTATCCGTGGCAACAATGACTGTGTACTGTATGATATCACCATATTGGTCGGAGAAGGCATTGGTAAAATTGACAACAATAGTTGATGGTGTTACTGCTGTGATTGATTTATCTGTGATTTTCTTTGGTGTGGCAGAAGCTACTGTTACACCATCTTTGAAAACTGGAGCTGAAAATTCAAATGATTTACTGTTTGTTAATAGGTAACCAAACTTATTTTCATACAGACAAATGGCTGACCTGAATTATTTCTTTTTTATACATAAACAATGTTTTCAGTTCATTTTACACTTTGACATTTCAAGTTTTCCTCACAAAAAAGGTAAAATTTATAGTTGGTGAATAAAATGCATGATAAAGGCATCAACATATACAAAGAATACATAGAAAGAGGAACTGTGGACATCAATGAAATTCCTTGATTAAAAAGTCCCAATTTAGACAGTAACTGAACTTTATCATGTTTACCTTAAGAACTTTTATATGGTCTCTTAAATGCTCTAAAACAATGAAAACAAAACAGTTCTTACCAACTGTATTTAAAATACATGTAAATATCCAGCCAATCTTGGAAGCATTTAGGAGAGAAAGAACAAGTTAAGAAATAAAACAGGGAGAAAAGGCAAGTCAACCATTTCAATATTGCAGGAGACCATGTCGAAATTTTCAAGAAAAGAGGAAATAGGGAAAAGCAGTGGGATTATTTCACTGAACTTTGTATCATGAAATATCAAAATCTACAGAACAAAAACAAATCAAATCAGAAGAAAGAAACAAAAATAAGCAACATAGGCACAAGGAATAAAAATCCTAAACAAGAATTCCACTGGATTGAAATGCCTTGCCTGGTTAATTTTTGATCGAGTAAAAAATACATTACTTGAACATAAACTTTCACATCTTGACACGCCACCATCACCTATGACGGCACCAGAAAAGTAAAGCCTAAGTCTTGCCTTATGGCAAAGCCAGGCTCGTACAAAAATGAATGGCAAAATAAATGCATTCCAACCTGTTAAGTAGCAACATCTTCAGATGTTGAGAACTAGCATAAAAAGGAGAAGGGTCAGGTCAGAATTCAGTTACCTTGATAAAAAGAGAACGTCTATAGACAAAAGATCTGAAAAAATTTATACAATATACAATGAAAATATTACAGGTTTAAAATCAGTTTCTAGAAAAAAAAGAAATGAAATGAAATTTTATACAAAATTGATAAATTAAACTTAATCAGTTATACTAAATTACTATAATTTTAATAGAGCTTCCTTAATTATATTTATTCATGATTAAAAAATATGTTTAAATAAATAATGATGATATACGGTGTACCTTGTCTAAATTGAACATCTTTAGGACAATAGATTTTGTTACATTTAAACACTGAATTAGATTATGAAGAGCTTGGGAAAGACAGATTACAATTATACTCTTTCAAAGTGATGACTAAAAATGATAAAATTTATCAGAACTTTAGCATGGTTCACCTGCAAATCTAGTGTATCAAACATATTATACAAATGCCACTTAGTTAAATATTCCCACTTTTGTATAGGTAAGCTGAGCATCAAACTTGTTAATAAATGTATCTAAATTAACTTTCCAACAGATAAAATTTTCTGATAAGGAAAATCATAAATTTTCAAAAATTTTGTAAATAAGCTTACCATAAGTCTTCATTGTCAAGGTCACTTTAGCTACTTCTCCATATGTAATTGTTTTTGCATGTACCTAAAATACAAAAATATACAGATAATAATTTAAACAATGAACAGGACAATGAGCCATGAGTCATCTGCACAGTTTCAATAATGGATTTTATTTATATACCAAAACATTATTGGGAATATTACAAAACATTTTTTTCTCTCGAAGATCATAGCAAGTCTTCAAATGAATTCCAAAAATAAAGTCTATTTATTTATTTTGGAATTACTCCATATTTGTTATGATTTATGAGATTATAAATGTTTTTTTTTTTTTTGTGCAATCATTATAAGCATCATGTTGTGTATGAATAAAATGCAATATTTATTACAAGGACAAATATGAATTGAAAAAGATGGTTCAAATGTCAACTATCATAATAAGTAAACTATTTCATCTCAAAAAATGAGATAAGAGAACAGCTAATTTCAGACTCAACCATGGACACAATCATTCTATAAGAAAATACTAAGATTGATTCATATGAAACAAAACACAAGATTGGAAGGTCTTATTGTCTGTCTGTAGATGTTAAAATACAGATGGTTGAAGCAATATTTTAGCTTACAAACTAATATAAATGGGAGATATGAGAAATTCATTTTTAAATTTCATGAATAGGAAAAACATTCATGTACAAGAAGTTCATCAATATTTGTTAAATTAAAATTTGTATCAATAAATAAAAATACATATGTATACATATTTCATTTTATGGCCAGTACAATATTTAATTCAAATCATGCAAAGAGATTACTAGATGCTATGTTCTTGACCTCTGACCTCAAACCAATCAGTCAAAACCCTTCATTTATTACTTCATTAATATCTTTATATGAAACAGGTGTAATACTTTTGTTATAAATAATCAATTTTACTGCAATAATATACCATCTACATTCTCAATATTACTTACTTCTGATAAACTTATATGACCTATATATGACCTTCAGAACATAACATTGTACGTTATACTAGTCTGCAGCTAGACTGCAACATCAATTTCTAATGTTATACTGAATCCATAACTACAGTCATACATGTTATGGAGATTTTGATAAATGTAAATATGTAAGTTTTTTTAATAATCTATTACAGTTTTTGTTTCCATGCATGTATAAAGATTAAACTTTTAAGTAATGTTACATAATAATTATTATGTATCTATAATTTACATTTATCCATGACCACTGCAAGTAGTACATGCTAAAATATAAAATATTTGGCTACATCTTGTTTGAGGACAATTCCATCTGTGGAACAGTTGATTGCCATGGAAATCAAACAAATGTGTAGAAAATGCATTGTTACTGAAATATTTTGATGTAAATGATGCATAAAATAACACCAACTAATGCGAAAACCTTTGATCACCATAGCAACTAACAGTACCATCACAGATCAAGATGTCCTGATACAAACAAGTGCCAAATATACCCATAATTTACACCAAACATGAGGAATACCTGTGTAAGACCAGATCCTTTAACAAGTTCAGTTATAATACTTAAGTTTGTGGTCAGTTGCATATTTTACCTGTTGACAGGTCACCTGTGTGTAAAATTACATGTACTTTTGGTGAACTCCCATATCAAAAAAGGTACCAAAAAGGTACTAGCAAAAGGTATGATTTATTAAACAAACTTTTGAACCAAGGGTCCATCTCAGGAGCATCAGAATTAGCTTGTACCGCATAAGCTGTCGTGAGAAAAACACAGCTTGTATGTAGATTTAGTCCCACAAAATAATTAATACTTGACTAAATATTTATGTTAGGAGTATGACAAAAGTTGTTCTGTACAGATGAACTCAAAAAGAATTTCAAAACAAATCCATCCTTCAATATGCTATATTGTATTACTTTATATAAACTCCTATAGTTCTAGGAAGGAGTTAGGTAGAAAATATTTATTTTCATTTCATGATGTATATAGATTTTTGACAAAGATAATTTTCACTTTCATGATGTATATAGATTTTTGACAAAGATAATCTTGATCATTAAGATACACTTTAAACAGTAGTAAAGTAACTGTTGTTATTGGTCACTTTCAGGCAATGGTCATTTTTCATGTACATGGACTGTGCATTTAACAAGATTTGTAAGCAAGACAGTATAACTATCTTTTTAGCACATGTAGTACAGGAATGATTTTAGCCAACATTTTGCTCAACTAATCAAATAGTGCCAACAATGACAATGATGAAGTCTGGAGGTATATCAAGCTTCTTTGACATTTATACAGATTACATAAATCAGGACCACTATACAATTTGGGTTTACCTGCATACCACAAGTACCTCGTAACACTTGTGAGTATCAATTACTTTCATTGGATGTAACATCAAATAAGTCTATGTTCATGTTTTCCTGTAAATTTCATGTTACTGGTATTCTTGAAATTTGCAACTAAAACATATATTTCTACACAAACATTAAGAGATTTTAATCACATGTTAATCATGTGACATGATGGTGAACCCCAATGAAACAAAAATTACAAAATGAATAAAATTCATAAAGCTAACACTTGTTTCAACATTCTGATTATATACAAACCTGAAATGTATAAGTGAATCCAGCTTTTAACTGAGTAAATTGTAATGACATATCTTGTGATACCATGTCAGCACTAACGGTGACGTTACGACTTCCTGTGTCATCAGTGTGACCCTGAAAGATGAATGTAAAAAATCTCAAATTTGTTCTTTTTAAAATACAGGATTTTTTGTCCAAAAGTGATGCAAACCAAATAATCAACATAGTTATAAACAAACACACATCATTATGTATCTGTTCATATGTTCTGTTTCGTTTAACTTCTTATCCAATGAAATATTTAAACTATGTAAACAGGTGTGCCATGTCAAGTACTGGATTTACAAAACAAGAAGTTGTGATATAACACATTTGAGAAATAAGAACTTGTTCATAAAAACAAAAGGATTAAAGTCACTCAAATTTTGGGATAAATACCATTTTTATCTTTCTAAACTTTTTTATAATTAAAAATCACCAAAATGATATGAGAAAATTCCATTTTAAAAATGTATAAAATATATCAAATGTATTTATTGATTTATTTATTTCAAAATGCAATATAAACAATAAAAAGTTACATGAGTATAGCATACCAGACTTGTTAAAAAAAGCCTGCATAGATCAACTGTATGTCTTATCCATTAAACCATCTCCACTAAAACATTTTACAAGGGACATCTATGTTGACAATCAAGCTTGCATTTGGGATACAATATAGATTTTTGTTACTAAAAATATTCATTATACTTACACCCATCACACCTGTGTAAGACACGAGGTATGCTGTCAATTCACCATTCTTCTCTAATGGAGGACTCCATGACAGATTAACAGTAAGTTTATTTGTTTCTGCAGCATGTAGATTCTGTACAGCAGAGGGCGCTGTAACATTATAAACAAAATTGATTAATATACTTCATTGTCTGCGACAGTAGTGAAATAAGGTGTGTAGTTGGTTAAATGGTGTTATGTGAGATACAATGATACGTATTTGACTAGTTACAAAAAATTTAATATGGATGTTATGTATCACTGAAGTTAAGAAATCATTTTATTTTAATTTGACCATACGATATTATTATAATATTTAAAATTTTAAAATTTAAGTTTTAATCTGAAGCTATTTTGACATATTAAAATGAAGTTCCACATTTAATTTTTTCCCTTATACATACTACTATGTACTTTAATATCCAAAGCAATATGTCAAATTACAGTTATTTTTCTGAGAAGTAACAAAAAAAAAGTTTCAAGCAAAACTCCTATCTGTTTAAGTAAATATCAATCTTCCATTTACCTGTTTGTAAGGTCCATATTTCCAGGTAAAGTGAGTCATTTTTACTCCCTGCGACAGCTATAATCTGGAAAGCATACTTTGTATAAGGAGTAAGTTTATCAAAAAAGGCAGTAATAGGTGACATGTCAGAGGAAGCCACTTGTGTAGAGGTACCACATGACACACCATTCAAGTGGCAGCCTACTACAACATGATCCAGAAATCCTTGATCTTTATGACGATTTAGAGTTATATTAATTGAGTAAGGTGTTCTTGTATTCTCTACATGCGGAATGTTTGGATCTAAAAAAAAACATAACAAAACAAAATTCTATAACTAATTATATCATTAAATAAATGTAATGTTTTATCAACAAGATTTATGACTTAGATAAACATTTTTGGTAACCAATCATATTGTTAAAATTTGGCTAATGTTATAAAAAGACAAGTTTATAAAAGGTTAAAGGTTGTGGAACTCTTTTGTGGTAGAAGTTTAAGAAAGTTGAAGTATACAGAGTGTACTTAAAACATCTACAGTTAAACCTGTCTATATGTCTTTGGTCTTTATATACATGTACAAGCAACAATAAAATAGTTACAATTAAGGGAATAAACAGATTTCATTGACCTTTACAAACAGTTGATATTTATATACCGTAGGCATAACATTAAGAACAGTTTCAACAGAAATTTGTTTACTTTTTAGTTGTCCATAAATAACTTTGATTAAAATGTGTCCTATTAATCAATTTTTCATCAAGTAGGTGGAGATGCATTGCCGAGTGAAATAGCACTTATAATATTTAATAGTTAAAAATTTGGGGAATGACAATTATTCTGAAATTAAAACATAATTAAATTTTGCTTACATGTCTGTAAATTGATGTACTTAGGATCACTTATTTGATCTCCGCTTACTGTTACCACAGAAACTTGATAAAGAGTTCCACCTTCTAAGCCAGTAAACAAGATTGACCTATTGAGGTCAGATTTGTCTTTCTTGATTGGTTGTATAGATGACATATTGGTTATATGGAAAATATAGTACTGGAAAAAATTAGTGGCTGCACTGTAAGTCAGGGAAATGGCACTGCTTGTTGTATAAACATCCTCTGACAAACTTGTCATAACATTTGGTCCTGAAAAAGTAGTAATATTCTTTGTTATTGTACCTAAGAATAAAGCTATTTACCATAACAGTTTCAAATTTAATGAACTTGATAATTTATCAGATAAAAATATTTTTTAATACAGCCAAATTTAGAATAAGTTTATTTTTAAACAAGATAGTTAATATGACTACTACTGCTGAAGCCATTTTAATGTGAATGCAAATGACCTTGACTTTAATCAATCAGATTCTTTAAGACTCTTTATTTTAAAGTAATAATAAACAACATGTAAGTGTAAACAAGTAAAGGTGGTTTATACAGTTAATTCTGATGATAGATAAAAATACAAAACTTGAATAAAGAAACTTTAATTTTTGGTGTTATTAGTTGAACAAAGAAATAAATAAGCTCCTCTGCACTGAAAATGATATCTACATAAAATGATAAATCAAGTTCTCTAAACAGTTTGAATAGGTTTGGTAGGTTAAATTTTAAATGTTTTATAGTGATTTCTCTGGATGTGGAAGTATTTCCTGTTAGTTGAATGTCACATTGCCATATGTTACATTAAATGATCAATTATTTACTAACATCATTTGATGTCAAGTTAATAATACCATCTATAGTTGTAAGTTAAAAATTGAAATCTTTATTGGTCCAATGACAAGATATTGAGGACCTTTATTATTAACATATCTACACATGTTGGTATATGTGTAATAATGTGTTGTCATATGACATCATGGTAACCATCAGATAAATTGATGCAAAATAAGTTTCTGACATAAAACAGCATCTCACAAAAGATTTTTACAAACAAACTAAAACATTTTCTGTACTATACTTACTGATTGTCACATTTACTTCCACTTTCTCAGAGCTCGAGTTCTGAACTATACTCCTTATTACAACTTTATATGTTTCTCCCGATACTAGACTTCCTAATGTCACAATGACACTGTCATCCAAACCAGCTGACATGCTCGGGACTGTTGTGGATTGCATGGGCCCATTGTTATAACTCTGGTATTCTACAGACCAGTGATCTACGTAGGTGGAATTGGCATCATAAATCCACTGTAAAGTAAAGCTGCTAGTGTTTGTTTTCTCTTTGACCACAGATATGTTCACAGGTGGTAATGGTGCTGTAAATAGGAATTAATTCAATAATGTAATGAATGAATGAATAAGTGAATAAATAAATGGATGGATGGATGGATGGATGGATGGATGGATGAATGATGGATGAGTTGAGTTGAGTTGAGTAATGGATTTTAACGTCCCAGTCAAGAATATTTCACTTATATCGAGATGTCGCCAGCTATAGACGAAAGTGCAGAAATTTTGCCTGTGTGTTGCGCTGATGGCATTATACAGCAGGGTTCTTTATCGTGCCATGCTTGCCATGACACGGGACCTCGTTTATTTTAAGTTCCAATCCGAAAGAACCGTGACTTTCATTTCGTAATGCAGCGTGCTTGGCAAAAGAACAGTCACTACCCACTTTCAAGTCTTGGGTCAGACCCTGCCGGGGCTCGAACCCACAACCTTCCACTTATGGAGCAAGGACTCTACCAACTGAGCTACCGCAGTGGCCAGGATGGATGGATGAAAGAATGAACAAACAAAAACGGGAACAAACAAATGAATGAACAAACTATGTGTGAATGAATGTACAAACAAACAGACCAATGAACCATCAAATGAAGAAATAAAATAAAATGTCCCTTATTTTTTTTTTTCTTTTTTTTCTTTTTTTTTTTTTTTTTTGGCTAAATCATAAACCATAATAAAATTCAATTTTTTGCAATAACAAAATCCATTATGTAAGAAAATCTTAAAAATTGTAAGCAAAAAAATTCTTTTTACATTTTTCAATACACTTACAATTTTTTAATTTACACAAAAATGAAAACAAAATAAGTTCTTGTTTTAATTAAAAAAGAATCAAATTTGACTAGATCTAAATATGTTGAATTTATCTAACATTTAAAATGATCAAACTCTATCATATCTCCTTTATTTCTAAGAGAATTCAATATCTAGAAAACTTACGAATTTGTACATATGTTGTTTTCTGAGAACTCATTTCTCCATAGCTGACTGCAAAAATTAAGATTTCATACTGTTGCCCTGGAAACATATCAGTTAACAAATAGCTTTCAGATGTAGTCGCCTTTTGATACCAAGTTGATCCAAATGTAACAAGTGTTGGACGATACCAAATATAATAATGATCTTGCATACTGTCATTTCCTGGTTGCCATGACAACTGTACATTTCGTCCGACTAAAACTGCTGACAAGTTTGTAATAGGTTTTGGTTCTGTAAAAAAATAAATTATTATCTGTAACAATCAAACTGGACATGTACATATAATGAACTATGGAAAGACACAATTCCCCTCATGTCATTGACAATTCACCGATCAAAATTTGTTTTATATTTTGCACAGAAAAGTGATCTAAATAATTTCATTCTTTGTTTTTCTTGACAATATCTTTTAAATTATTTTGCTTTTTTAAAATTAGTTTTCATAAATTGAAGAATCCACATTGAAGTATATCCAAGAATATTCAAGCTTGAATATATTATTTTGAGAAAGGATTGAACTGAAAGCTTGAAGTATTTAACTACAATTAACATGTTTGAACAAAACAACTTCTGAACCAAAAATGATGTTAAGATCAAATATAGTTCTTCAAATTAAAAAATTTGTTTACTAAATGATATTTGCAGTCTGAACTAGAAACAAAAAATTCAGTCTAAACCTGTTTTGGTTTACAAAGAATTTTGTTTCCATTATGTTGTAATACAACAATGAAAACTAGACAAGGAAAGGAGTGGAGATATTGTGTTTAACCCACAAGTCCAGATAATTCACTCATATTTAAGCTGACAAGTTCATTTATTATTTTTAGGTGTTTCATAAGCCACATATGGCTGGGTGTCAATATTTTATGTATTTTAAGAATGAATGTTAAATTTAAAAAAATAATAATATTGACATGTGACACGATAATAAAATATTTTAGTAGTAGAAGTAGTAGTAGTAGTAGTTATATGATCAGAGAATTTATACTTCAGGTTGTTTAATTGACTGTCTCCCAGGTACTGTTAGCAGTCATGTCGTTAAACACCTGTACTGCTTGTATAGATACTGTGTACATACGACCAGCTAACAAGTTGTGTATATGTTTGGAGTATTTTATACTTACTGGTAGTTTTATTAACTGTCTCCCAGGTACTGTTAGCAGTCATGTCGTTAAACACCTGTACTGCTTGTATAGATACTGTGTACATACGACCAGCTAACAAGTTGTGTATATGTTTGGAGTATTTTATACTTACTGGTAGTTTTATTGACTGTCATCCAGGTACTATTAGCAGTCATGTCGTTAAACACCTGTACTGCTTGTATAGATACTGTGTACATACGACCAGCTAACAAGTTGTGTATATGTTTGGAGTATTTTGTCTGATCGTGTAAAGACCTTATTATAGTGTTATCACTTTCCTGTCCTGTAACCACCTGATATGATGCCTGAAAATTATAATACTGGTATTACAAACAGCTGACATTCTTGGGGGTGTATTGTTTCATCAGTCTTAGGCAAAGGGCTAACTTAGGACAGAAAAACTGTGTGCCCTTTTCATTAGAAATGTAATAGTCAGTTCAGATTATTTGAATTTGTTTCAGAATGTAGATTTCACATGTTACTGGTTACATAACAGTAGGTCAAAATGTATTTTTTGACTCCCCGTATGTATTGTAGAAAATTATTCATTGGATAATACTTATTTAGTATTTAACTCTTAAATTTCATTCAATAATCCTGGTTATTTATTAACAATACATGAAATTTTGGATTTAAAACATATTTTTTGCTTCTGACTAGTTACAAGTACATACAGTTAAAAACATTATTTGCAGTTTTGCATGAAATTATAAAAGAAGCAAAAAAGAAAAAAAAATTAACAATTAAATACTCAGATCACTGAAATGTTAGCTCTTTTCAGTTTCAAAATTCATTTTTGAAAAATACTTATATGTAAATTTTATTTATATCATGATTGTTCCTCCTTTTGAAGCAAATCAAAACACATTTTTTTAGTTAAACAGTGACATGTGATTCCTTAATGAGATATTCTCTAACACAAAACATGCATTCTAGAACATAATTTTTTTTTGACATACCACGAAAAATTCCTGCTGTATGATAGCTGGTGTTCTCCACTCTACATACAGACTATTAGAATCATGTGTTGAAGCATTCAGATCCTGAACAGGTAATGGTACTGTAAAAAAAATCAAAGTAAAATTAATACCTTATTTTGCCACCTTTATACATCTAATCATTTTTAGCATGCAATAATACCTGACCAATGACATTTTAAGAACATTTAATAAATTCAGAGCTTTATGAAGTGGACTTAAAGATTTGTCAAAGTACAGAATTTTTCAGCTCTGCAATCATTAATTTTGGTTACATTTACCATGAATCTATTGTTGAATACATACAGGTTTATAAGTGGTTAAAGGGTGTAGAAATTCTCCTGTAATAAGTTTTTAAGTTCAAAAAGAGCTGCTCAAGTGTTCAAACTGTCTTGTTTTTAAGATTATTAACAAACAAACAGCTTGTCTGCGAAAGTCAATAAAATATTAAACAAAAAACTAACCAAAAACCTTATATATATATATACATGTATATATCCACTTTTATTCTAAGATAGAGTACTGGTAACTACAAAACATGTGAATGTATTTGTTAATTTATAAGAAGATGGTACTATCAGTAGACATGCCCTCTTAAGCAGACTTTATTGTAATGATGATGACATTAGCATATTTATAATAAGTTACTTACTGGTGATAACAGTCACTTGAGCCTGGTCACTACTACTGTGATTGACTATTGTTTGTACTGTTACATTATATATAGTTCCAGGGTTTAATCCCACAAAATTGTGGTGTAGAATTCCAGAGGATCTGAAATAGAAAAAAAAAAGAGAATAAAAAATATTGGCTTTCTGAAAACTAGATTAAGGTGATATTGGCAATTTTGTTAGTCAATTATTCTAATGAATACGGTATTAAATCCCTTGCTAAAAAAATCCAATTGTTTAGCTACAATGTCCACATATATTAAACAAATTTTATTTTACAAGTGAATGAGATAAGGGGTACATGTTTTGTCTACATTGGTAATAATGATCATTATCATACCAGACTTTGAGAATCCCTTGTATTTTCCATTAACAACGGAACAAAAGTAATCTTATAATTAAAGAGTTAAATGCAATTGTGTACACATAAAATGACAATAAGCTCAATTTCTCAGATTCAATGGAGGGGGGAATGGTGTTTTATACCCCATTCAAAATTCTTTCACTTATGATGAGGCAAACAGTTCTTGGATGGTGGAGGAAACCACAGTGACCAGAGAAAATCACCAGACTTTTACAAACAAAATTATCACATTCAATAGGCAACAATATCTGTCCATTTATATAAAAAATAGTTGGACCTTAAAAACCTAACAAGAAAAACAACCTTTCTCAAGTACAATAACTTACACAAATATTTGTACCAATTGCTTTCTTCTTCAACCTTTAAAAATGTTACAACATGAACACACCATATCTTTAATATCCCCCGTTATCATGTTAATATGTACAGGGAAAATAAAAATATCTAATGCACCTTGAGTTATTTGGGCAATTTTCCTTGTACTTACTGTGGTATAGAGATGGGTGATGTTGTATGTGCTGGGTAGATTGTCAATCTGTACGTATCAAATACTGTTCCTTCAGGTTTAGACCAAGATATGTTTATAGAATCAGTTCCAACTTCATCAATAAACAATTCTGCAACTGTACTGGGGACTAAAAGACAAATTAGAAAAAGTAACTAACTATGTTGTTAATACAACAATTTCAAATTAGTAAATAAGTATATGAAAAGCTCTGATAGTAATTCACAAAAAATGAATAAATAAATAAATAAAAATAAAAATAGTTAAATATAAACAAACAAACAAATAAAATAAGATAAAATAAAAAATAATATTAAAGAAGCATAAAAATTTAAGGATATTAATAAAAATAGCAGGCATTGGGCACAATTTCACAAAGTGTTTCAAAAAAAAGTATGAATATGTATATTATAAACTTATGGCATTTCTCATTTAATACTGAAAAAATCTTCCAAATTAGCAAATAGTTCATGTTATGTTTTTTATATATATACATATATATATATAATACTATATAATACTTACAAGTTATTCCATAATCTGATATGGCACTACTTTGAACATATCCGCTTTCTGACACAACAGTTATACGATACGTCTGACCTGGATGTAGTCCGGTAAATTTGTAATGAGTAGAGGTGACAGTTACTGTCTGAACCTTTGAAGAGTTCTCAGTGGGAGGATATAGAGTTACGATATATCTTTCAACGTGCCCTAGTGATGGTCGTGACCAGGTAACATCTAACGATCTTCCACCTGATGCATTTATAGATAATCCCTCTGGTGGATTAGGCACTGTAAAATATTCAAAACCATTACATCTATACTATCGACAACTAAAATTGCAACAATATTTATGATACAAAGTCAATATCAACACAAACTAACATCACCACAATTTATATTTTTTAAGGGTGTTGGTATTCTTTAAATTTTTTATTTAATATACATGTAAATTACGGCATTGCCTTTCACTAAAAGAAGCTTTTTCAGTGGCAAATCTATCAGGGTAGGGGTGGGGTTTCTCCCAATTTGTGTCCCTGTCAAGTTACTCAAGTTATGCTTTTTTTCTAACACCTTATACTTTAAGAATTTCTCTCTTTGATGCAGCTCATATTGCACCAGAATTAGGGATTTTTTTTACTATTTTTTTAAAATCTATATTTAGTTGTTGTTTTGAATTGTATCAAATTGTGCAGAAAAAGATAAATGTTTTAATGTTGTGGTAACTAGACTTTATTCTGAAATTATCATTTGCAAACTGCAATTTTTTTTAGCTCTATCACTGTTGTTTGGAATCTGAATAAAACTCTATCTTTCTTTAACACTACCATAAATATGAGTTTAATACAGCTTTGTTCAGTATTTCAATAATTTTAAGGAAAATTTACCTGTATAGACTACCCTTGTTATAAGTTGGCTTGTTTTTTTCTTCAGACCAGAGATAATGTTAACTATATACTTTTTACCAGCCACAAGTCCTGTAAAATCCACTCTTCTGTCACCTAAATCATACTTCCTCCTACAATGACAGGCAAACTTTTAATTTAGACATGGTGGATCATATTGTCTTCAGAAAGAAAGAAAAACCTCAAATTTTGAACTGCTAATTCTATTATTTTAAAATCAAAATAAATTCTAAATTCTGACACTCTGGATTGTAAAGTCTTTAAATCACAAAATAAAATTTAAAAAAAAATCGTAAATTTTGACAATTTGGAAAGGATATTTCAAATACAACTAACACTTTACTTAACTTTTTAAACTAATATCCATATTAGGCAGGTACATTACCCAAAGTATTCTATAATCAACAAATTCACTACTAGAACTTCAGTCCTTCACAGGACAACCAAGACTACCCCCCTCCCACACACACACACACACACACCCACACACCCACACACACACACACACACACACACACACACACACACACACCATTAATACAATTAATACCAATCAATACATACACAGGTGATACAGTTGAAGTCTCCTTGGGTGTAATTCCTATCTCATAATATTCCAGACTTCCATTAGCTACAGGATCCCAGGTAAATGTCAAAGAGGTGTTCATTATATTTTTATCATCAAGGTATAATTCTGCTGGGGGTAATGGATCTACAAAACCAAATAATATTGATTATACAATGTACAATGAAATTTCTAATTTAAACATTATTTTCTCATTTTCAATAATCAGTCAGTCATTAATTTGTCCAAACTTTTTTTTTTCAAATTAGCCTTCAAAAGCTCAAGGTCTTGGATAACTAGAAGTTCCATAAACTTTGTCTTATAGATTTAACTGTACTAGCTCTATAGTATCACATACTAAGTACTTTTAGCATTTTCTCTGTGTCATGGAGCAACTTCAGAAACTAGTTTACCATGGATATATCAGTTTTTTGTCCTGAGAGTTCTTGTTAATTCACATTTGAAAATGTTGACTTCTGAACATGAAGTCAAAAAAGAACTCACATTCACTTCACCTTGTGAAACTCACAACATATCAATCTCTTTTACATTCAATCACAAAACCACAGAGAAAAGGAGTTTACTAGTTTAAAATGTATATTGTTATGATGTACAATGTACAGCATTAATAATCTTCAGAGAATGTGTTGGGCTTCAAAGTCTGTGGATGACAAGTTTGTAGATGACTACTAGTATGTAATTGGTACTAACTAGTATAAAATGTACGCTGCAATGATGTTTTACTTTCATAGTCTGTGAATGACTACTAGTATGTGCTTGGTACTTACCAGTTTAAAATGTGCTTTAATGGTCTGTGAATGACTACTAGTATGCACTTGGTACTTACCAGTATAAAATGTATGCTGCAATGGTGTACTACTCTCGAACTCTGTAGAAGTGGAAAATAAAAAATCATATATTGTTCCTGGTTGAAGTTGTGAAACTACAAACAAGTTAGTGGTTTTAGGTCTGGTAAAGTTCTCATCTAAAATAGAACTACTATCTGAAGACATTTGTATGAAGTAGTTCTGGAACTCAGATACAACTGGTGGAACAAGCTCAAGTTCTAGTTTTGTTGTAGCACTGGTGATTTCTTTTACATCTAGAACTGGATCTGGTCCTGGAAAAAAATAAGATATTGTTTTATTATTTGCTGTAAATATCTAACAAAAATACATGTTTAATTTTGATGTGCCAGTATGTGCCCAATTCAGAAAGTCATTCCTTACCAGTGACACTAGGGGCAGAAAAAGTTGATAGATATAAAAATCATAATCTAAACTTTTAAAAATAAATATATCGAAAAATTCTAAAATTAAATGAATTCAAATCCAGCTAAGAAATTTTTCATCAAAAAAATAATATGAGAAACCTTTTACAGACTGATCAATCTGAACATCTATCCATTTGATGTACCTTATTCTTCATCAAAAGATTTATTGTTCAAATTAACCAAGTAATATCAACAAAAATATTTGTTTTATTTTGCTGTGTCTTATTAAAGGGGGAATCATTTACTTTTTAACATGTCATTCAACTGAAGCCACACAACACCACAAAGTTATACAATGTGTCTTCACTCTTGCTTCTTTATTACTATGGTTTTTTGTGGCATGGTCCTGGTTGTGGCACTGCTTTTGTCAAATTTAGCAGCAATTTTCTATACGGGTAATTCATGTTTGATATAATCAGTGCGTACTTGTGCTGTGGTATACTGATCCAGGTATACTCCTCCTACCATTTAGTACACCATACACCTTAATTAGATACACCTGTCCAGGTATTCCAGGTACAGTGGTCAGACAGGATAATAAAATCAGTCTACAGCTAAGATCAATCTCTGTTTCTATACCTAAGGTGTTATTGTATGTAGCTGTTAAATAATCTCATCCTACAAAATAAAACACCAAAAGTCTGATAAATGATCAAAAAAAGCAAAATTTTTATTCATCTTGTATGAAAATTACCTGAAGAAAAACATTCAAACCCTTTATGAATGCCAGAAAACTAGAAAAGTATATAACAATGAAAAATTCTTTGATACCAACTAAGCTGTCTTGATACTAACTTGAAAAAGTTGATAAGCGAATATTTTAATTATACAGTATCACCCTTCATGTTAATTACTTTCCTTATATGAAAATTCTTTAATTGAAAACCATTTAAACCTATATAAACTCCTTAGTTTTTCTTGTTGTGTGAGGTAACACATCTATGGTACTAGTATTTGATTTCATGGTGGATTTATTGCAATGTGGATTAGCAACTGTCAAAATCTCAAATATTAATACAATCAAATATTTTCACTCGTACGTTATGTCTAACCATTGCATTTGTTTATTACAAGTAAAGATAAATAGTAAATAAAACTTTTTACACAAACTGAATACTGTTATTAAAATTTTATTTGATTAATTTCATTGAATTTATTTAGATTTTAACCATGGAACTGTTCTTGTAAAATCTCATAAATTTTATGTGCTTTTCAAGTTTGTCTCAAATATAAACAAAAATGACGCGGCAGCAATGTGGCATTACCACCTGTGGTAATGTAGTTCCAGATTGTGTATTGCATTTGATATGTATTCATACACTGAGTCACTTGGTTTTTGTGATTTATAGTTGATATGAACACAAAGGTTTTCAAACTTGCAGCAATCAGAATTTCACAAGGCAAATAAAAATATATCAATATATAAGAACTAGTGTAATGTTTGTGTATTTTTAGGCAAAAATGATAATTTTAGATAAATACAAGTGGAGAGGAAATGAAATGTATTTTGGTATATAATTAAAGGGTAATTGAACTGATATTGTGAAATATATTTGTTCCTAAACATTTGCACTCGCTATTTCAAAATATCAGTTCAATAACCCTGTAATATAGAATTATATCAGATTATCAGGATAATACAATGCAAAGATCTGTTTATATATTTGTTGAAGTACATGTAAAGAATACTACATGCTTACAAACATACAGTAAAACCTAGTTATAATGAATACCCCTTGTTTATTTTGTCATCATGCTTATCATTATATTTTTTGTGTCTAAAATCAATTTATTTTTTACTATGCAAATATACCCATATTTATTGCCAAACTTTTTTAATACAAAAAAAAATCTGATTGGATGAATAGTAACAATAAAAAGGGTTTACTGTATATGTAAGCTACAACATTGCAATGTGGTCAACTGTTACAACTGAACTTCTATTTCAAGAAACAGATATAACACTACAGTAAAACCTGCTGTAACAACCACCTTTATATAAAGACCACTTGTCAATTAAGTGTTTTAGGATCTTTTAGCTTTACATTTTAACCATAAAGAATTTTCCTCATAAAGAATTCTTATTCTATTTAAAAAAAAATAATAATAAAGTCTAAGTTTATTAAGCCCTTATGGTTATTTAATCCTTTTGGTTGTTTTTATTTACAGGTTTTACTGTAAAAAGCACACAGTGTATGAAGCAGAGAAAACTGAAATGTGATTTAGATACAGAGGATAGTTGTCCAGACTGATACAAAACATTTCAGTTACTACAGTAGGATCAGAGGCGTGTTCAAGATACTAGTCGCTTTCCGATGTGCTAACAAATATAATTTTTATGTCTTTTGAATAGATGCGAGTCTTTGCATTGAATGTAAGTCATCAAAATTATCCAAATGCTTTAAAAATAGTCTCCTTTGAATTTGGACACCCACACCTGACTGAAGAGAAAATGTTGAAATATTTTTGAATGCTACTGGACTTCGAATTTGGATGCTACTAGAATAACATTATATTTGGCAAGCCTGAATAGACTTATGATGCACAAGGTATAATAAGATTGTATGTGGTTTATAGTACATATAGCTATACTCTATAACAATAAATAAATTAAAAAAATCAGTGCAATACCAATATCTAGATGTAAAATAAAAGTGATCCAGACTTACACACTCTTATATACACAAAGCAGTGGAATAATAATAACATTTAATACAGTATAACAGTATATTTTATTCCTGGAGAAAATACTAATTGAGATATACATGTATCTTGAACACTCTTTCCATAACAAATGATTTAAATTCTTAAAATTAAAAAAAAAATACTAAGAAGTATTTGTTTAGACATAAGTTTTTACACAAGAAAAGTAACAGAGAGTCTGATATATATATACAATGTATAGTGCAAACATCTAGTCATACAATAATGCTACTTACCTCTAATGTCTGTTAATAATAAAGAACAATTACATCAAATACAAGATCAAATTTTTATTTTTAACCATTTCTTACAACAATGAGATAAACTAGTTTCATTATAATGATTATCAATTCCTTGGCTTTTTAATATAAAGATGAAAGTAAGTTAATTTAAGCTTATGGTACTGAAGATAAGAAAACAGAAAAAACAAGAGGCCCATGGGCCTTAACGCTCACCTGAGGATATGGCCAAAATACATACAATATTCTAATATACATGCCTATACAAAAGGTTAAATAGTTTACAAGATAATTAACAATTTCAGTCTTTTTATGCACTTATGACCTTGACCTTTGAACATATGACCTTGAGTCATATATCAAAATGATTGTCATGTCAATACCTACAATATTCTGATATATATGTCTATATAAAAAGTTAATAGTTTCCAAGATAATTAACAATTTCAGGCTTTTTATGCACCTATGACCTTGACCTTTGAATGTATGACCTTGAGTCATATATCAAAATGATCGTCTTGTCAATACCTACAATATTCTGATATATATGTCTATACAAAAAGTTAATAGTTTCCAAGATAATTAACAATTTGAGTCTTTTTATGCACCTATGACCTTGACCCTTGAACATATGACCTTGAGTCATATATCAAAATGATTGTCGTGTTCATCTTTACAATATTCTAATATATATGCCTATGAAAAAGTTAACAGTTTTCAAGATAATTAACAATTTGAGTCTTTTTATGCACCTATGACTTTGACCTTTGAACGTATGACCTTGAGTCATATATCAAAATGATCGTCGTGTCAATACCTACAATATTCAAAAATATATGTCTATACAAAAAGTTAATAGTTTCCAAGATAATTAACAATTTGAGTCTTTTTATGCACCTATGACCTTGACCTTTGAACGTATGACCTTGAGTCATATATCAAAATGATTGTCATGTCCATACCTAAAATATTCTAATATATATGCCTATGCAAAAAGTTAACAGTTTTTAAGATAATTAACAATTTGAGTCTTTTTATGCATCTATGACCTTGACCTTTGAACGTATGACCTTGAGTCATATATCAAAATGATCGTCGTGTCAATACCTACAATATTCAAATATATATGTCTATACAAAAAGTTAATTGTTTCCAAGATAATTAACAATTTGAGGCTTTTTATGCACCTATGACCTTGACCTTTGAATGTATGACCTCGAGTCATTTATCAAAATGATCGTCATGTCCATCTTTACAATATTCTAATATATATGCCTATGAAAAAAGTTAACAGTTTTCAAGATAATTAACAATCTGAGTCTTTTTATGCATCTATGACCTTGACCTTTGAATGTATGACCTTGAGTCATATATCAAAATGATCATCATGTCAATACCTACAATATTCTGATAAATATGCCTATGCAAAAAGTTAATAGTTTTCGAGCTAATGCACAATTTTAGTTTTTATAAGCAAAAAATAACATTTCAGGGGCAACAACTCCTATATGCATTATCATATAGTTACGAAACTTTGTAACTTTTTTGAATTTTGTCATTCTGAACATTTTCACAATGTTTTGATATTATATATCTTTAAAATTTTTTGAAGAAAATAGCGTAAAACTGCAAAATTACAAACTAGGTCATGACCTTGAACTTTGACCTTGACCCCATTTTGAAGGTTATTTTAACAAAAAGTCAAAACTGAAAACCCCATGTCATTATCTGTTCAAGTAGTCAAGTTATAACAATTTAAAGCCATTTTACGAAATTTTTAAAATTAAACGCAAAAACGCGTAACCCATTTTTCACCCAAATTTCACGAAATGAACAAACTATAGGCTTAGGACCCTAGAGAAGCCAAATATCACATCAGATTTTTGGACCCCTAGGTCACAGTGACCTAGTTTTGGTAGCCATGGCAACGCCATAAACAAATCTGAATTGCACCAGCCCATATATGCTTCTGAGCAAGTATCATTGAAATCTGTCCAGCAGTTTTGGAGGAGAAGTCGAAAATAGGTGTTAACGACGCACGCACACACACACACACCCACGCATGCACATACACACCTTTCGGTCAGGTGAGCTAAAAAACCAAAAAACTTTGAATAATTTAGGATGTCAGACCATCAATGCAGCTAAGGTACACATCAAATCAATCAAATCATTTTAATTGAGAAGTTTCAACATTTATTTATAAAGAAAGATTAACCAAAAATCTTTAACAATGGTATTCATATTGGGTAATATGCTATAAGATATTGTACAGCTCAGATATACTGGTAGTTATTTATAAAATCATACGATAAAGTCATTAACAAAAGTTTTAGATTCAGACAAAGTAAATCAATTTACCGGTATCTTAAAGCTTTCTTGTATTGGAACTAATTACACTAGGGAATGTATTATAGTTAAGTAAGTATTTTCTAACTACATGGTTCCACTTATTAACCTTAGATATAACAAGCATGTCTTATAACTAATTTTACATATCATAGCATGTTGTTGAATTTATTCCTTTCATTTTCATTTCTTTACATCACAGTCATGGTATCAATGTTACATACTAAAAACGTATTCTCTACATACATATTTTTCTGGGATATTTCATATACAGAAAATTTCAAAATAACAGGACTTTCAGTCCTTACATTAACCACTGCTTTGTTAAGGTCAATAAATAATTTTAATAATTACATTAGTTTGTCATGTGTTAATTAATTTAATATTTGTGTCAAAATGTAGTTTTAAAATGACATGGAATTTTATTATTTAAATTTTTAAGTACACATTAACTTATTCCTGAAAATTGACAAGAAGATTTTTGTCATGACCAGTGAAAACAAACAGATGAACTCGAAATATAGCCATTCCATATTTTACACAAATTATCAAGTAAAAGTTAATAAATTAACCTACAAAAAATTCTTCTTTACTTCATGGTAAATTTGAAAATGTACTTTTCAAGAAAGTACCATTGCTTTCTGATGTCGAAATTACAGTAGAGTATGAAGGCATTGGTTAATTTAAATTATTGGTAAATTAGTCATAATTTCATTACAAGTCCACTGACAATAGTTTAAACAAGGTAAGACAGCAATACAGAAATAATAACTGCAGATGACCTACCTCATTACTGCGAGGGTCTGTCTGCCATGATAACATTAAACTACTGTTGTCCAAAGCGATTAAAAACTGGATACTTGGCGATAATGGTGCTGAAACAAGTCAAAAGATTATCCGTTCATTATAACAGATACACTGTTTATGACTTGATAATGAGGATAGAGCACCTGTTATATTAGAATGGTATGATCTTATTATAAGGTCTTAAACTAATTACGAAATTAAATTAACAAGTGGTATTGCAGGGAATGTGTATATATTTAAATTTATGATCAATTTTTCTTGTTAAGCTTAAAATACATGTTACATAGTAAAAAGATGTACCATATCAGCTTGATAAACAAGTTTAATTTTAAATCAAATGCACTAGAGCAAGGTTTCTACTAATTAAACAACAATATCTTCTATTGTTGCATATTCTAAAAGCCATAACTATCAATAAAAATTTATTTGGGTATTCATGATTTGGTAGCATAAAATATTCCTAGTGAAAATCTATGGCTTTAATTTATTACAGAATAAAAAGAAAAATTAGAACTGTGAAAAGATATATGTAAATTATTCATCAAGTGACAATTATAAAAATAATTTTAATTGTTCTTTTTTCATAAATGTAAAACCCCATGGTTGTGAAAACTCAGTTCTGATTATTGTGATTGGGGACCTTCACATAGATGTTCCTTAATATAAGTCCCCCTTTTAATTTTGATTTTAATTTTGATAGAACATTTTGTTTACATGTGGACATGTGGACAATGTGACAACACATAGCCAATCAGTTAATGATGTAAATGATGTGAACTCATTACTTAAGCCTGGCTATGTTCATCATTGAACACAACTTTGTTCCAGTCTACTTTGCAGAATAATGGGTACCAACAGAAATGGTAGGGTTCAACCTTACTAGAGACTTGCATCCCATTTGCTCACTTAAGCAGTGAGTACCAGTAATTTGTTCAATCCGCATTAGCATTATTACAGCCTTTCTTATCTAGAAAATTTAATAGATTCAAAAAAGTCATTAAAATATTAAATTAGAATCTAAAACTAAAATTATTTCAGCCAAAACATGATGCTAGGCTGATGAGTCTGGATTCGAACAAACTTTAGCATACCTGTGTTGTCTACAATCTGTGCTGTAAACTGACTAAGTTCTCCACCACTAGATGTTACCACGGTAACAGTATAAACATGGCCAGGTGATAAACCAGTTATATTGTATACTGTTGAAGTTAATGTTCCTGATTTGTATACTTGAGAACTGTTTGTGACTCCAGTGGTAAAAACATGGAAAGAATCTTGATGGCTGTTTGGAGATGTTGTCCATCTTATATATAGAAAGCTGCTTCCTGCTTCAACAACTGTTATATTTGTAGGTGGGAGTGGTTCTGTGAAAAATAAAATAAAAAATTCGTTATAAATGCACTTTCAAACTTTCTGTGTGAATTTTTTTTTTACAACTTCTGGACAAGGAATGACATGGAATGACATACATGGTAAAAGGTTATTCCAGAATATAGATTGATTGATTTAATTGGGTTTCACAATCCAGTCAAGAATATTTCACTTATATTGAGATGTCACTACCTCAAGGTGAAATATGAGAAAGTTTTACCTTTGCAGTGCACTTAGGACAATGTGCAGGGAGAGTTCTTATAATGTGCCATTCCTGCCATGGCATGGCATATCAGTTTTAAAGGTTTCATTAGAAGAATGCTGTATCTTTCATTTCTAAATGTCGAGTGCTTGGTGAAGGAACAGTCACTACAAATTTTCAAGTCTTGGTCAGACCTGGCTGGGGTTCAAACCCTTGACCTCCCACATGTAAAGTGAGCACTCTACCAACTGAGCTACCAGAATAAAGAAATTTTTTCTATAATCATTTATTAGAAACAAAATACATGTGTATACACTAAATTAGCAGTGTTAACAGCTACTACTTGAGACAACGATGAAACCTTTTTGCAAAAACAGAAACGAAGCTGAAGCTTGGGAGTCTATAGTGTTATTTTGCAGATCCACCTCTCAATGCTCATACAATATCATGCCTTCACTACACCAGACTTATTTTACATTGTTTTTTAGTTTCAAAATTTCAATTCATGTGCCAAACTGATGTGAAATAGATATGTTGACTTCGGTCAAAGCAAAACATGTACTTCTCCATGTTGAATGTATAGAAGTATAAAAACAAATGGCAGAGAACTGCTAGAATTCTGTATTTAAAAAAAAATTACCAAATAACTTTGTACAATATTCATGACAACACCAACTAATGACTACATTACTTCTATTTCTTATATTTAAGCTAAATTGATAGTGTGTATAATATATAAGTATATACAATGCACATGTATTACATACAAATAAAGAAATTCACATTATGCATTATCATAAAATGAATTTTTTTCTTCAGAATTTTTTCCCATTTAGAGTGTAGTCACCAAGACTGTCCAAGCATCCTTACTTATCTCATTACAACATGTCAGGTATTGTATTACATTTGTTACAAAATTAGTACTTAAAAAACTTTATCTTAAGAATACAGGCACTTAAACACCTTGTTTTTTACAACATGATAATTATCTCCTAAAGTACTTAACTTTCCATTAATTAGTCAGTCTTTGAGCTGTCTTATATAATTTACTGATAAAACATGGCATATTGGACAATTTGAACTGGGTTTTGGATTTTGTTGATTATCGAGAATTACTGATTTCAGACTGCTAATTTATACAACAATATATTTACTCAGACCAATTAAATTTTTTCTTGTAAATATTAATTGTATCAAAATGTCAACCAAATTTCAACACATTGAGCTAAGCTGTGTAAGTATCACATGACTTGAATTTGTCACATGAAGAGTTCCCGTCTTGTCAGTAGAAATGATATTATAACTAATTGTAACAGTATATGTTACACATTGCACATTATGCTTATTCAAAAATGTCATTTAAACATCCAATTCAAGCTCAAAAATAAATAGAAGTATGTTCACATGTAAAGTCTATGAATTATATAATTATGTAAATGATTTAATTACAACACAAAGTGTTTTGTTATATCTTTATTTCCTACTGTCCACAATGAACATGAAGCTTGCTGAACATAAATACCAGTAAGATAATACTGCACTGTGTGTAGCAGAATGATTAATTTCTATACCAAATCTGTGTTTACCAGAGAAATTTGAAAATCCTGTAATGCTTATTTATAAATGCCAAAACAAGCATCATTATTAATCGACCCTGGTACCACACACAACTTTATTGGTGAAGTGTTTCTAATAACAGCTTTGTATGAACATTTATTAATGGTGATCTTTAAAAGTACAAGTATATTGGTCTAAAATGTGCCGACCACCAGTATAGTGTACTAGTACCAAGTGCAACTAAAGTTTTTTATATTGGTCTAGAGCTCAAGGTCTGAGTCAGAATCCAGATCCAGAAGAGTTGGAAACCTAAGGATCTAATAGTCCAAGTCCAAAACCAAATTCAGATTTCAGTCAACAACAGCAGGCCCATGTCCTAGAGTAGAAGTTTCCATGTCAAAATCAAAACCCAAAGGCTCAGAATCCAACTCCAAGTCCAGAGTCTAGAATCAAGAGTAAGTCTCTAGTCCAGAGTCCTTGTCAAGTCCAGATTGTCCTATACACTATAAAACACTTACTTGTAGTTTTTGTTGTATTGTAAAACAGAACACCATTTCTACTGATACCAATTTGATAAAGGACACCTGGGGTTAATGGTGATATTCTGTGTGTCACAACTGAAGAATCTTGTGGTGACACTGTAGTATCTTCCACTGGTCATGTTCCCGACACCACCGACAACACCGTACAATATTGAGAAGTTGACACCAGGGTCTTTTTCTGTCCATGAGAGATCAATATAATTTTCTCCAACAGAAATATTGACTTGGTCATTTTGTGCTGATATGCAAACAATCTGAAATTTAAAAAAGAAAGAAAATTAATCCTGAAACTGAATCAAACAGCAATTTTTACATACAAAGGAAATCACACAGTAAGTCTCATGAGGACAATTTGGACTCTTTACAAACCATGATGAAGGTTATGGTCAAGATAACACTTTGACTGCATAACTGTGAGATATCTCACACCTTTCAGGTATAACAAAATAAGTAACAGTAGGATGAGATTCGCAGTAACACTTTATGGTACATGTATTTACTGAAAATTAGTGTAATACTTTGCAAGTGGTTATCATTCTACCTCTTTTCAAAAGACCTAAACAACTCTAAAATTACCATTAGTTACAGAAAATAGATAAAAAGTGGCACGAGAGTTGAGAAACGATCGCGTTTTTACATCAGACATGACAAAAAACTTCAGATGACACACTGTAGAACCTGTGAAAAACTGAATGAAAAAATGAAAATCTGTCTAAATTAATTTTTAAGACACAAAGTTCAAGACACTGTTAAACTAACTAGAATAAATCAAAAACTTGTTAAATCTGAACTTTTTTCCTAAAAATGTACTTTTAAACAATGTAACCTAAAAATATATTCGTTCAGGATAAAATCTTAATGATCTGTTAGGGATTCAGTTGAAACAGGATTCAACTTTATAGGTCTATATAAGTAGTTATTCAAAACAAATGTTATGTTTAAAGCTGCATTAAGTTTTTCAATTTTCTGAATTTTTTTTTATTTTTTAAAAATATATTTTTTAAAAATAGATATCCTCTAACCATGATCCGTGAGATTCATTTTCTAAAATTTAATTTCTTTAAGCTGTAAATAAACAGAATCCTCCGACATGTTGGTCAATGTTTAACGATGGTAATTATGAGCTTGGAGCATGCACACGATTGTACGGAAAAACCCATGAATCAAAGGTGAAACATGACAAATTGCATTAATTGTCCTTAATTAATATCCTGATGTATTTGAAATGGTGTTATGTATCCCTCACTAAGTCACAAATGACGAAGTTCTGTGTTTAATCTATCGTATTTCACTGTTTTTAAAGTTGCGTTTAAATGACCCTGGGTTTTGATGACGTAAGCCATGTTCTAATATCAGATCAGGTTCTGATATCAAATGCTGCATCTCGTTGGGTAATTACTGTAATTTATGTATTCATTCAAGCTTTTATTGTTGAACCAAATGTAACATTGTTTATTAGGAACATCATTAATTAGATTAGCACCGTTTTAATTTTTTCTTTGGAAAACTTAATGCAGCTATAAGGCATAGTTATTTTCTATTCATGTACTAGTTATTTAATATTTTCCAAGATTATTTTACATTTATGTATTAAACTAGATACAAATAATGTATAATTATTAAGAACATATTCAATAAAATGTAATACTGGTATATGTTACCTAGGTAACTTTGCCAAATTTAACAGTCAGTCATGATTTCATATCATGAATGATGATGTAATCAAGATATACAATTATCAGTTTTAGCTATTTAAAAATCTATTAAATTTTATTCATTTAGCTGCTATATGTTACTTATTATATTACCTTGCTTGCTAGTGTTGACTTGTTGATACCTATACTGTTGTTGACTTGTTGATACCTATACTGTTGTTGACTAAATGATAACTATACTGTTGTTGACAAATTGATACCTATACTATTGTTGAATTGCTGATACCTATACTGTTGTTGAATTGTTGATACCTATACTGTTGTTGACTAAATGATAACTATACTGTTGTTGACTAATTGATACCTATACTATAGGTAACAACCAGTTAAAACAGTATAAGTACCGATTAGTCAACAACAGTATAGGTATCATTTAGTCAACAACAGTATAGGTATCATTTAGTCAACAACAGTATAGGTATCATTTAGTCAACAACAGTATAGGTATCAATAAGTCAACAACAGTATAGGTATCAAATATTAAACAACAGTATAGGTTTCAAATATTAAACAACAGTATAGGTTTCAAATATTAAACAACAGTATAGGTAATTGGTCAACAACAGTTAGGTATCAATATAAGTCAACAACAGTAAGGTATCAATAGTCAACAACAGTATAGGTTTCAAATATTAAACAACAGTATAGTTTCAAATATTAAACAACAGTATAGGTTCAAATATTAAACAACAGTATAGGTTTTAATAAGTCAACAACAGTATAGGTATCAATAAGTCAACAACAGTTAGGTATCAATAGTCAACAACAGTATAGGTATCAATTAGTCAACAACAGTATATGTATCAAATATTAAACAACAGTATAGGTTTCAAATATTAAACAACAGTATAGGTTTCAAATATTAAACAACAGTATAGGTATCATTTGGTCAACAACAGTTCAGGTATCAATAAGTCAACAACAGTATAGGTATCAATTAGTCAACAACAGTATAGGTTTCAAATATTAAACAACAGTATAGGTTTCAAATATTAAACAACAGTATAGGTTTTAATAAGTCAACAACAGTATAGGTATCAATAAGCCAACAACAGTATAGGTATCAATTAGTCAACAACAGTATAGGTATCAATTAGTCAACAACAGTATATGTATCAAATATTAAACAACAGTATAGGTTTCAAATATTAAACAACAGTATAGGTTTCAAATATTAAACAACAGTATAGGTATCATTTGGTCAACAACAGTTCAGGTATCAATAAGTCAACAACAGTATAGGTATCAATTAGTCAACAACAGTATAGGTTTCAAATATTAAACAACAGTATAGGTTTCAAATATTAAACAACAGTATAGGTTTTAATAAGTCAACAACAGTATAGGTATCAAACAACAGTATAGGTATCAATTAGTTAACAACAGTATATGTTTCAAATATTAAACAACAATGTAGGTATCAATTAGTTAACAACAGTTTAGGTGTCAAATATTAAACAACAGTATAGGTATTAAATATTAATTAACAGTATAGGTATCAAATATATACTGTTGTTTATTAATTACTATCTATACTAGTTGTTGACTAATTAAGACATGTCCTATACATTTTTGCTGCAATTGCCTAGAATATGATAGAAAGTGCAAATAGTAAAGGATATGAATACTTATATCTCATGTAAAAAAGTCAAAATCAATGTAATTCAAAAGTATAATAGTAAAGAGTTTTAACTTTAAAGCACCTTGCAGATGATGCCAATGAAAGGTCGGGTTCCCAACCAGAACAGTATTTTGTATGGAACATAAATTAATAGCATTATTTTAGGCAAATTTATTTTAATACAGCAATAAAAAAAATCTAGAAAAATATTTCCATGGTAACAAATTGAATATAAAAGAATTCAATGAGATTATAAATAAAATGAAATAAAAATTTTAAAAGTAAAAGTGATTGTTATGGTATCTTAAGAAGATAAAGGTTCATTGTTGTGGGAGTATACCTGTATCTCACACCTGAAGGATTAAATTACATTTAATATCTATGTTTGTTTCAGATACAGGCAGGTGTATCTAGGTATATCTATCAATTTGTCATCAACATAGTCTTCTAATCTAAATTTAAAAGAGAAATCCTGTTCATCCTTCTTTGTCCTATCTACTGTTACTTTTTGATGATAGATAACTTCAAAACCAGCTTACAAAATATATACTACATCTGTTTTTGTACTAGACTACAAGTATGTGGGTGGATGACATTTTTTTTTAAGATTTCACTTATATCATGACATCCAACAACAAATAAGGAAGCATAATTTCACACCTTATCCTGATTCACATATGAATTTTTCTATGCCACAACTACAATGACAGAGGAAAATAATTTTTTCAGGTCTGATATAAAGTATGGAGATTGACTTACAAATTACTGCAAAATGAAGTTATTGTATTTTATTTAAACCTGTAATGACAATGTGCACAGATAACGCTTCTTTCAAGTACATGTACTACATGTATCTTTACTGACTGTGACAATGAACTAACAGTTTTTAAGATTCAACTGAAAGAAATGTGATCTCATTTTCAAATGTGTCAGTGTTTGGTCATTATTTGTAAAACGAAAAAGATTATCACTCCCCATTTTTAAGTTTGAATGTACAGAACCTATCCCAGGAATGAAACCAGAACTTCCTACTTCTCGTACTGAAGTAAAACTACTGGATAGCAGAAACAAAACATAAACTGGACCGCTGTAAGAGCTAGCTTTTAACTAGAGCAGTACAAGCTTTATATGAAAAACACAGAAAATTTAAACTTTTGATTTTTTCATAAAATTTGTAAATTTAAATTATGTACACAACTTCTTAATTAATTTATTTATTTATTTACCTGTATTTTTAGTACATGTATTTCTTTTTATTTTAAACATGATTGTTTTTTATTTGTTTGTTATTTACAAGTATTTTAAAAACCAATGCCAATAAATCACAAAAACACATTTTGTTAACATTTTAATGTTTTATCGTATTCCCTAAGGTATATCACGATAATGTATATAAAGTGTTAGTTGACAAAATAAGTGTAAAAATGATATATTTTCCTGCATTAAGGCCCACTTTAACAAGATTTTAGACTAATGTTTGTCCCTGAAGCACATTATCATGCATCCCAAAATAAAAAACAAACAATAAGCCTTTTGGCTATGGTGTCAGTGTAGTAAAATTAGTTAGGATTTCCAGTAAATTTTAAGGAAGTTTAAAGTTTAGTCATTAGTGGTATATTAGCATGACAAGATTAAGTCGGCAGGTGTCAGGTAGTTAATATATCATATCAATCAACTTGACGACAGGTATACATACATAGTACAGGTATGTCTATAGCCACAGGTAGATAAACACACTGGGCATTTATACTGCAAATGGACATTAAGGGTCAGTGTCTGATAATGCACTTCTACATGTAATGACAAGTACTCCTGTATTATACTGGACATGAGGGCAGTACACAATTCTTGTTGCCTGGCAACTTAAATTTCCCTTTTTTTGTTTTAACATTTTAGAGTGAAATGTTTGGCAACAAGAAAAATTCCTTCTTAATCCACTTTCATGATTACTAACCACATATACTAATGGTGACAAAAATGATCATACACAACTTTACATAGTCATATTCAATGTAGGGAGATAGCCATTATACTATAAAGAATTGAGTAATGGTGTTTAATGTCCCAGTCAAGAATATTTCACTTATATCGAGACATTGCTAGCTGTAGGTGAAAGCACAAAAATTTTGCACCTGTGCCTTGCCCTGATGCCATTATACAGCAGGGTTCTTTATCATACCATGCCTACCGTGACATGGAGCCAAGTTCCCATCCGAAATAACTGTGAGTTTCATTTTGTAATGCCAAGTGCTTGGCAAAAGAACAGTCACTAAGTCTTGGGTCAGACCTAATCGGAGTTTGAACCCACGACCTCCCACTTATGAAGCAATAATACTATAAAGAGAGAGCTCTTGCAAGCATATAAGAATTCCAGTTTCTTCAAATTTTAACATTGTTTCTGACCTTGCAAAAATGTGTGCCATTACTTAAAATACAATTTTACTGTCTTCCATGGCTGAAATATTTTTAATTATTTTTCAATTGATTTTCGGTGGACATTGTAGGTCATGATAGACCACTGGGTGGACAATTAATCCCTTCTAAATGGCAACTTTAAACATTGCACAGTAGGAAATTCACATATCCACTTAAGCTGTTAAGTAGTGGACATGCAAAAAAGTCCCCCATTATGATCAGCGCACTCTTCATACTGTTCAACCATCAAAAATTGCTGTTGGCAACAGTAAAATAAAGAACTCAATAATGATATCAGATAAGATCGGTCAACATTTCCAGACATTAATTGTTTCATTATGCTGTATTGTATATTTTTACAGAGGTTATGGTACACAAGAGAGATAATCTTAAAAAAATCTAATCCAAGACTTATGAAACAGATGTTGATAGTTATGTTGGTAATAAAATAATCTCAGCCAAAATATCTACTTGTTTATTTAAAAACACTCTATGATATACAAAATAGAATAAAAAATAAAAAAAAACAATGATGATTAGTTGTGTTTATATTGATTTTGTGTATCAAGGTAAGATATTTGCTGGGTTGGTATAACTTCATACATGTATCTGGTATGTTGGTATATAAAATATCAAAGTATACAAAAAGGGTAACTGATAACTTTTATGAAATCTAAGAAAAAACATTATATTCGTTAATTTTTCATATTTCATAAAATACTTTTTAAAAGGACCTGCATTATCTATACAATTAAGCAGTTTTCTGGATTTCATTCCTTCAAAAAATGTACTCTATAACCTTTTTAAAGTGAAAATATTAATGATTTATGAAAGCAAATTATTTCCAAAGACTAAGATTCCATATTGCTGACTCAATAGTTTAGAAGTAAGATCCAGATACATTTATTCATACAAGGTGCATTCCACAAATATGCAATGAGTGTCATTTTCAGAGCAACTACACAAGAATTTAGGCACGAGGTTCTAAATTTTGTCATACCTGTCAAATGGCTAGACACTGGCTACTAAAAGTTGATTAAATGTTGTTTTTCAGTTACATGTATTTTCTTATTAATTTTAAGGATTAATCTAAAGTCAAAGGTTCATATGATGTACAAGTTTTGTGCAAATATTTCTAATCAGCTTTGAACTAATGAACACTTATGACAATCAGCTTTGCACTAATGAACACTTATGGCAATCAGCTTTGCACTAATGAACACTTATGGCAATCAGCTTTGCACTAATGAACACTTATGGCAATCAGCTTTGCACTAATGAACACTTATGGCAATCAGCTTTGCACTAATGAACACTTATGACAATCAGCTTTGCACTAATGAACACTTATGGCAATCAGCTTTGCACTAATGAACACTTATGGCAATCAGCTTTGCACTAATGAACACTTATGGCAATCAGCTTTGCACTAATGAACACTTATGGCAATCAGCTTTGCACTAATGAACACTTATGGCAATCAGCTTTGCAATAATGAATACTTATGACAATCAGCTTTGCACTAATGAACACTTATGACAATCAGCTTTGAACTAATGAACATTTATGACAATCAGCTTTGAACTAATGAACACTTATGGCAATCAGCTTTGAACTAATGAACACTTATGGCAATCAGCTTTGCACTAATGAACACTTATGACAATCAGCTTTGAACTAATGAACATTTATGACAATCAGCTTTGAACTAATGAACACTTATGGCAATCAGCTTTGCACTAATGAACACTTATGGCAATCAGCTTTGCACTAATGAACACTTATGACAATCAGCTTTGAACTAATGAACATTTATGGCAATCAGCTTTGAACTAATGAACACTTATGGCAATCAGCTTTGAACTAATGAACACTTATGGCAATCAGCTTTGCACTAATGAACACTTATGGCAATCTTTTGAGTGCTAGTATGCATAACCCAGAACAATCAGTCCATTTTACTTGTACCAAATCACTTGATAGAGGTCTACAAAGAAAAAAAAACATGCCACTGACTGGGGTCTACCAGCAACAGTGAGAATCAGAAAAAAATTATGGACATGCATTTGAAGGTAATGTCTTAACCCCCTGGCCACCACAACTCTGTTCACCTGCCTATCACAACCCTTTTAAACTGCCACCACAATTCTGTTCAACTGCCTACCACAACACCGTTCACCTGGCCACCACAAACCGTTCACCTGCCACCACAACCCTGTTCACCTACCCACTACAACACCATTCACCTGGCCATCACAACCCTGTTCACTTGGCCACCACAACCCTGGCCACCACAACCAATTCACCTGGTCACCACAATCCTGTTCACCTGCCTACAATAACCCATTCACCTGCCCACCACAAGTTGACAACCCTGTTCACCTGCCCACCACAACCCTGTTCACCTGTCATTTCTAAAATAACAAATGTTTTGTTTACAAATGCTCAATCTAGTGCTTGGCAAAAAGATAAATAGAAGAATGCAAGGAAAAAATGTGTATGCACTGGCATATATGTTATTTTTATTGTAAAGCACCAAGTGTACCAATATAAACTTTTTCCGATAACAATTTTATTTTTAACAACAAATTGTTCTAGAAAAAAGTATAACAACAACAGGAAAGACTCATATTACAGCTTTATCATCCCTTATATAAAACAATGGTCTTGTAAGGTTTTAATGAGAAAGAGAGAAGTAGATGATCATTGTGTGAGACAGTTAAAAAGAGTCAACTTTCATGTCAAATTATACACACACAAACCAGAGGATATCCTTTGCCCTTCACCTCTTTCTTTTGTTTTACTGTTTAAACCCTTTTATTTTGTGATTACATTAAAATTCAGGTTTCTGATTAAATTAGATTATCTGTTATGAATTTAATTTTTGATAATTCTAAATGTTTAAAATGCTAAATCTGACATCATTAAATTAATAACTCTTCGTCCATAAATAAAGCTTCTTTATGTAATAATGTTTTTTTATACAGTACAAATACATGTACATGTACCAGCCTTAAGATTAAATGGGTAAATTGTTCGTCTCTAGTAAAGAATAGATCATAAAGAATAGCGAAAAAAAAAAAAAAAAAAAAAAAAAAAACCAGACAAATGAGTATATCATTTACTACTTTCCCTCTTTTTGTAAAAAGTAACCCTTAATAACCTTTTTATTGTTGATTGACATCCTTTCTCCAATTCGTGTATCTTGGCTTTAACGAAGGTGTATGTTAAACAGTCAACTTGTTATGCCAAGAAAAGCGTTATAGTATTGAGCATGATAAGTCTACGGTTCTATCCTCTGTCGGATCCTTGATTTTTTTCCTGCTTTAGGTGGCCTCTCAAAGAAAGTACATTTTTAAATTATAAATATATGTATATAAGCAGTCCATCAAGTTAATAAATGAAAGGGTACCAGTAAACTACAGCATCGGGACTATAACCACACAAGGGATAATCATACCATCAAGGAAATGTCTTTTACTTTTGCAGGATAAGCTCTGGCTCAAAAATTTTGTTGTTATTAATATTGCAATGAACCAAATGACAATGATGAAGTCAAAAGCTAAACCTTTAAGTTTTGATCACTGAAATAAGGTATACATGTGTATAAGCATCTGTTAAATAACCTTACTGAACTGTAATTGATTGATTGATTTAACAGGGTTTTATGACCCAGTAAAGAATATTTCACTCATTTCAAGACATCACCAGTTATAAGTGAAATGGCAGAAATTTTTAACATTTGCAGTGTTTTTAGGGCAATATGCAAGGAAGGTTCTTTAGCAAGCCACGCCTGTCGTGACATGAGGCATCAGTTTTTAGGGTCTCCTCCGAAGGATTCCAGGACTTTCATTTTTAAATGCCAAGTCCAATCTCGGTCAGATAAGAAGCAAGCACTCTACCAAATGAACTACCCTAATGTTTTACTGAATTGTGAACTATAGCTTATCCCCATGTGAAATGATTATTAATATTGTACTTAGCAGAATATCTAGTTTATTAATCCATTGATAATTTCTCTAACACATAAATCAATTTACATTCAATATTTACCTAGGTAGATATAATGAAATCAGAATATGTGTATACATCAAGGTAAAGCTCATGTTTATATGAGGGATGTGGTGTTACTGGTGTATATGGGTAGAGATTACAGGTAGAGGATTAGTACTGGTAATATACACCATAACTGATTGTAGATATACATCAAACAATCTCAATCAAGTGTACTTAACTGAGGGTTGATACAACATAAATACCCCTCTATCATAAACATAGATTTATATAAGTCACGACACACATGACAAATTAGAAGATTTTTTTGTTATGAGAATGTGTTAACATTGATGAATTACAGCACAGTGTACTTTATTTTAAAGACGTAAAGAATTTCTAGATGAAATTATTTTTTTAATGAGCAAGAGTAAAACCCTTTTACTTAATTGAATTATATTATATAAGATTCAATAATAGCCATCTACTAGTATTTAAAATAACCATTATGGAAGATGGATTCCCAATTACAAAGTATTTAAATTGGATGAATTTAAGGTCTCACATAAGTATAAAGTGGTATCTGTCTAAACCAACCCCCCCCTTCTTGACCAAAGTTTTAAACAGGTACAGTACCACTAAAACTTGTCTAATATATATTGTACTTTAGATTCCATACTACCCGTTTATTGACTATTACATAAAAAGGTATTTTTGTTTGTGAATTCACAAACTAATAACCAAATGTTTATAAAATATTTACTTTTGATAAAAACAGAAATAACTCATCAATACCGGAAGTCTAGATATAACATATCACCTGTCAGGTAAATATGAAAATTACACCTGTGTATCTGGCAACAAATTGAAGAAAATTGAGATTCTTACCTGTACAAAATACAAGTAAAAGTAGTGGTATAAACATGACACTTCTAATGTCCTTCTTGGTTTTACTTAGTATAAAATCCCACTTATAGATCTAAATGAATAGTTTATCCAATTTAGGTACACAACGCACTGGTATGAACTCTTTCAGAAATACACCACCTAACAGGTGCGCTATATCAGTTATCTTTTCATATATTCTCGATGCTTTCCTTTTGTTATTGTTAAAATAAGGAAATTAAATTTTTCAATTTTCACAGTTTTAAAAACTTTTTTACATTTTGCAAGATAATCTGAGATATAAATAACTGTGCTGAAAAAGAGACATGTACACTGTGCTATGAATAACTCCCACCTCCTCAGGAATGACCTCAAGACTGACCCAATCAAATGACGTTAGGGTCTCGATCTGAATTCAGGAAACAGGTGCTTTCCAGGAATCTCCTATTTAAAAATAGAAAAATCTTTATAGCCTCCCTTGAATTTAGATCTTTTCTGTGTGAAGAAAGAAAATTCCTTCGATATATATAAACAATGTGAATTGAAATTTGTTTTTGTGGAATCTGAAGAACTAAAAATGGTCAGCATCAATAGTATGATTTGTCACACGTTGTTTTTGATTGTTTGGTATTAGCCTACAGTCAAACGGGATCATCTCTCTCTCTCTCTCTCTCTCTCTCTCTCTCTCTCTCTCTCTCTCTCTCTCTCTCTCACACACACACACACACACACATACACACGCACACACACACACACACACACACACACACACACACACACACACACACACACACACACACACACACACAATCAGCTGCTATTTATCCCTATAACATTCCCTCCATTCTCCCATCCACCCTTTCATCAATATACAAATTCATTTTAGTTTTAGAATAGTAAAAAATAAAGTTTTACAAAAGAATAGACATATTTGCATGACTTGCAAATGTACTTTAATTCTGAAAAGTAATCTTGGCTGCAAAATGCAAAAATTAAAATAAAAATGTAACAGGAAAGAGAAAATCCATTGCTAGTGCTGTACCACCTGAGCTACTCAGACCACTGTGCAGATAGTAAAATATTTTTAGGTATTAATCTTTAGATACATCCTTGTAAATTAATTTTCAAAAATTATTCTCAGTCCATTCAAATAATCCAGAATCAGAAATGCATGTCCAGCTCATATACATGTAAAGAGGGGTTGAGAGGTTTTTGAATGCCAACCACATTTTTGAGAATCTGCCATAGTAAATAAAAGTGTGTACAAATATGTTACAAAGGAAGAAAGTTGATCAGTTCAGAGATTCCTCGTTGAAGAGATCACTTTGCAGGCAAAAACAATAGAAGGCTTCAAAAATGCCTCTTGAGATTGCTTTGACTTCAAACAAGCAGTGCTGTCTCTGCCATTGTTATTATCATTAACTCCAACAACATTATTATGCAGAATAGATACCAAAGGTCATAAAATTTTCACACCTGTCAAATTTCAGTTGTGTGTAACATATACAACAGCTCTTATTAAAAACCCTGATGTCTCATTTGTGGTAATGAACTTTTGCTAAAGTACTATAGTTTGATTTGGTCACTTAAGGAAGGATGTTTTTGTCATTTTTTTAAGGTCACTTTTTTAGCTCTGTGACACACATTGGTGTACCTGAGTGAACATTTTTTATGCTTTATTTTAACAGGGGCAGTCAGAATCCCATCTTGATGATGATGATCTAAAAGAAATGAAAGGAAAGACTCCTTGTAAGTATATTTCAATCAGTAGGGTTCTACCCATTTACATATACCATGTAATGCACTTTAAGAGTTCTACTGAACTATTATATTAATTGAAAATGGAATAATGTGTCATATTTCATTGGTTTTTTTGAGAAAATATTTGCTCTTGGAATATAAAGTTTAATTTTTGTGTTGCCTGACTAGGCGACATATAGGGATTACTTTCGGCGGCGGCGTCGGCAGCGTCTGTGGCGTCCAGATTTCCTTGTCCGGAGCATAACATTGGTGTTGTACGTTCAAATGACTTCAAACTTGGTGTGCATGTTTCTGGCAATGACTTGAAGTGCAGTGCACAAGAACGGCAACTCTATCTTTTTCCGTTTTTGAATTATTTTCCTTTGATTGATTTTTATAGAACATTTCTTGTTCGGAGCATAACTTCGGTGTAGTATGTTCAAATGACTCCAAACTTGGTGTACATGTTTCTGGCAATGACTTGAAGTGCAGTGCACAAGAACGGCAACTCTATCTTTTTCCGTTTTTGAATTATTTTCCTTTGATTGATTTTTATAGAACATTTCTTGTTCGGAGCATAACTTCGGTGTAGTATGTTCAAATGACTCCAAACTTGGTGTACATGTTTCTGGCAATGACTTGAAGTGCAGTGCACAAGAACCACAACTCTATCTTGTTCCGTTTTTGAATTATTTCCCTTTGATTGATTTTTATGCAGTGTCAGGCGACACATCTGCTTCAAAGAAACATATCTTGTTTTCTATAAGCAGTACAAATAACAGTTCTTTGCAAACATAAACTGGCATTACATTACAATATAAGAAGATTAATATTTAAATGGAAGAGTTTATATCATATCTCTAAGATGATTATGTGTCAGCATCAATGTACAGATTTCAGATGCTGCCAGATCATAAAGGATAGAATGTTGGCAGATTTTAATTCTTAGTTTTAAGACAAATCAATTAATGGAAATTAAGGCAATTAATACCTTAAAGGCGTCACAAGTCAAAGTAAATAGTACAGAAACCCAGAGACCAGATCATGGTCAGTTGATGAATACATGTAATTGTTATTAGTGTATTCAGTAGATTCTGAAATTTATTTAGATTTAATCAAGATATCAATATTTTGTGCCAGACCACCTCAGAAGCTTGAGATAGAGCTTTCACGTTCAGAGTAGCAGGTGTCAGGATAGAACTCCATTGGATCATACAAAAGACTTTAAATTCTAGATACTGTATCCTTGCCTGGTGCTCTGATTGAAGAGAACAGAGTATTGACTGGCTCATTGGGTGTCAGAATAATGTGATTGGGGAAGTGGCATGCTTGTCTGTGCTGTACTAACTGTGTGAGCTAGCACATTGAATTCCTCCCAAATGAACACTACTACAAGGCAGACCATGAAACACACTTACACATCCCATGCATACACAAACTTGTTAATAGGTTAGAGATTAATAAACTTGCTGCTGTTGTGAATACCTGAAAAGTTGCTGACTAGGATGAAAAACCTTATTCTTGGTGTAACTCTGACTCATTTATTTGGGCCTCATTTCATACTGGTAGCTGAATCAAGATTGAATGAATCAGAAATGGTTATTTTATTACAGCCTGTCTAAAGTTAGGCTAAATTTTGACCAATCATTATCTCAAATTGAAATGTTTTCAAAATGAAGAGAATTTACAAAAATACTAAAGTACTACTAGGGCATAAATTAATTGGTGTTTTCTTTTGAAAATGACATTATTTTTAGAATATGTAAAAATATTTTCCACATCCATATATTTATACATGTATTTTGAAATTACAGTCACTACTGCTGAACTACAGAAATTGGCACAGCGATACAATGACATGGATGAACTAGATGACATAGAGGGTGTGTCATATGAACAGATGATGACAATGCCAGAGTTTATTGGAAGTCCTCTAGCACCAAAGATTGTCAGATACTATGCAAATGCAGACACTAACAGGATACATGGAAAAGAATTCCTGCTCATATGTACTATGCTGAGTGATAAAACTGATCCCAAAGAGAAAAAAGAGTGTGAGTATATCCCCCAATGAATCAATTTAGAAAAAATGCAGGTAGACTATACTCATACAAAGATAAATATATATAGTTACAAAGCAAACAAAGCACATAAATTTTATGCACTACATTTTCACTTTTTGGAAGTGTGTTATCATTTTTAATCTCCTGTATTTAAGGACCGAATCTAATACCCTCATTATGTTTAAGCATCTTCTTGGTTTAAGTTTATAATGGGTTTTTATTTCTTTTTTTACTATATATTTGTAGTTTTTTTGATGTTTTATTTTGTTTTATTATTTATATGATTTTTAATTTTTAATTTGTTTTTATTTATTTATTTATTTTTTTTTTTTGAAAAAATTATTTTTTTGAATTTTGGTCATTTTAAAAAATGATGTGTAACAGAAAGAAGGAAACACAATAAACTTAATTTTCTCACTAAGTACCCCAGCTGAAATTTATAAGCTTATAAGCAGGTGTTCTATTATAAGACTAAAAGATAAAGAACAGAAAGTCTTGACATTAAAACGCTCTGTTTTATCCAAGAACACCACAAATACCTAAGCCCAGCTATATTACTCCCATATTATCTTGCGATTTCTCACCTTTAAAATCTTATTCAACCAATCTTTGCATTATTTTGTTGGACACCAATGTAACAGTAACATGATGGAGGGAACACCAGAAAAAATACACCTCTTTACAGAATGTTCTAGCTTAGGATCCAACCCATCCCTCCTGGGTGACAAGTCAGCATTCTGACACAGAGCTAAAAGATCGTACCAGAAAGTCATTAAGTAAATTATGCTTGAATATCTACTAACCCTTCAGCAAGCTTAGGCCAGCTAAACATGCATGTTGAACAAATTTTCTCTTGTTTGTTTTTTACAAACAAAGGACGAGATAAATATTTGTTTCTTTATCTGTGTAAGTGTTGGCATTTATAGTGATGTCAGCATCAACATTTTATTTTAAGTTTACCTTAGTAGGTGAGAGTTGAGTATGGTAATTTGTTTATGATTAAGTCAAGATTTTTTCACTTACATTGAGTACCACCATTCTAGGATGGTAGAGGATATTGGAATACCTTATCAACACTTAAGACCACTCAGTTAGTGGTCCATTTAAAATAGGCAGGGATTATCAGACATGTAATCATGATCCATGAGAATTCTTTTATCTTTTCCATTTCTCTTTTATGTTAAATAATATGTTAGATGATATGCTTGAATTTCTTTTTCAGTTCTATTTGATCTGTTCAATAATTATGACACAGAGTTTATAACTCATGAAGAAATATTTGAGTATTACAAACTGATGTTTGATGGTGCCATTTCTGATGATCACATATTAGCATTAGCATACAGAGCATTGAGGATGCCAAACTTGAAAGTTCAGGGAAGAGTAGAAAAACATGAATTTGTTGCGGTAACTATACAGTAGAACTTCAGTAAACTAAAATGTCATTTTTCTCAAAAACAAGAATGTCTTGAGATTACTAAGTCATGGCAGTTTTACTTTTTCTTTTTCTGAAATTCAAAGACCCAAACACCATAAAAAATGACATAAAACTAACATCATACACTTATGATTCATGAAGTTTCACTGTATATAAATTACAAATCAAAATTGTCTGTACTTTTAAAAAACATCAAAGGAACTTAAAGAACTGGACTGTAGAAGCAGGTAGTGTTGAATATAGAAGTTTAGGTTATGAAATGTGAATCAAAAGGCCTTGAATGGCTTGTCTTTATAGACAATTGGTCTATATATAGGGTTTTTAAATTAAGTTTTAAATACAAATTACAGATAAATATAATGGTGACAAATTATGAATTGATATGAGTTGTCTCCCTTTATACATGTAACTGAATGTATAATGTTTTCACACACAGTAATGATAAAGTTTCTGGAGTAAGATTTAGCTCACCTAAGGAAATGTATAAGGTGAGCTATTTAAATGCCCTTTTTCAACTTCTGTCATCTATAATCTGATGTCCATAAAGTTTTCACTTCAAAAGCTTCTTGTCTAAAACTACCAAACCTATGGCAAAGTAACTTGGCAGGGAAATTATTAGGGCAGAGCTCTTTCAATTTGCAAAGCTGGTTGACCTTATCCTCATTCAAGGTCATAGTTACCAAAAATATTACCGGTAAAACCTTTAAACATATTCTTGTCATGAAATGAAATACTTAGTAATCTGAAACAAGTCTGAAGCTTTTGACACCCAACATTCAAGGTCACAGTGACCTGAGACAATAAAATCATTTGTTAGTATGAACTGAATTACCTAAAAGCTTTTCCACTTCAAGTAGTGTCAGAACAGTATATGTTATGCAGACATAATTATCCTGTATGCCAAGATAGTTGGTCTTGACCCACATTAGAGATTATAGTTGTAAAAACTACAAACATCTTCACATAAACTGAAAGGTCTAGATTCTTGAAACTTCGTGCATAAAGCTATATCAAGATTGCAAAGCTGTTTATGTCCATTATGTTTTTTTAAAAGTACATAATTTAATGTCATTATGGTAGATTTCTTTGATTATCAAGAGGGTCCTCAGTGACTAAGTGGTCTAAAGCATGCAATTGCACCACCTAGGTTTGAATCCTGGTCAGGCAGATGCTTGATTGTCATTTCGCTTTTTGAAGGGTGGTGGTTTTCTCTGAGCACTCTGGGTTCCTCCACCATCCTTGAATTGATCATCTCTTAAAGTGAAAGAATCTTATCTGGGGTGTAAAACACCATTACTCCACTCCATTTCTCTTATAACATTAGTAGCATAGTGGAATTCTTAAATGCTACTTAACCAGCTTTTTGAGATAATGTAGATACAATTTTAGTGACAGATTGAAGACTCATTAAGGCCTTTTTTTTGGTGGATATTAATAAATTCAGTGAAAGGATTAGTAGTGCTATTTTTTTTTCTATTACAATTATATTGAATTTACAATTACTTTTTTAATTTTAGATGCTGTCAGATCATGAAATCAGAGATAGAATGTTAGCAGATTTTAATTTCTAGTAATAATGTGGATCCTTTCCAGAGCAATCAACAGGACAGGACAGGGCCCCACTGGTCAGAGATAATAGAACAGAAACCCAGAGACCAGGCCATTGCCAATCGATGAACAATAATAATTCAATGGGTTCTTGAATGTACCAGTAATTACAAATAGTCAGATTCATCAGTTTTGCCAGGAGAGTTCTAACTAGAACTGGTGTCATTGTGGTTGTGACAGTGAATTTAGAAAAATTTTCATAAAATATCTAATGATTTTGAGTAAAGTTTGGTATTTCCACTTATTTGTGAATAGTTGTATCAGTTTATGTGTATTATATTCAGTAAGGACTAGGATTAAGAAAGTGAAAAAAAAATCAAATGTTTTTCAAATTCATCAAATTTTTTATGATAGATTTCAAAACACCTTGACACAATCAGTATACAACTATAAATAGAAACTTTGTGTATAGTTATGACACATACCTATGAGTTAATAAATTTTCAGACAAAAACTGTGTCATACAGCTGTTAATTACTGTTAACTCTCATCATTTGTGAATACAAAGAATGTAAAATTTGGTCATTCTCAGGAGACAAAAGGTTTACAAATAACAATTAACATCACATAAAATGAGGGAATATTACTGATGTTAGAATCAAATAAAGTTGTTATTTATTACGACTGATTGTTGTGAATTATTGTTAACTGTATCATGCTTGTTGGAATATTCAGTTTAGTCTAATTCAGTCATTCATAATATGGATAGTGGATGCAACTTTTGTAGTGGATAAGATTGTTTCTTCTATCAGAACTCCATAGAAAGTACATGTATAAGCATGCATTAAGACAAATAATCTTGGCTTTTCATTCCAAAAAGTCTCCCACTGCATTAGCTATTCACAGCAAAAGTGTGGGCAAGTAATGAATATCTCCTCTGTAGATAACTTAACATTGCTTATGTTTGATGGGTAATCAATAAGTCTCTATTTACTCTCATGGTGAAAGGCACTTTCTCAAATCTATATAGAGGAAATTAAAAAATAGTAATAAAAAAAAGTATTAGATTTTTTTTATTCAATTTATTCATTTAAATCAACTTAATAATACAATAACAACACTGGCAATTTAACAATTTTAAGTATGTAAAATTTATCTAACTAATACAAATGTATATACCGTATACACAACAAGATGCTGTTCAAATAATCACAATGAGTATCTACCTCCTGTAGATGTCACTCCAGATAAATAAAGTTATGGAATATTTCATCATTTAAAAAAAGTTAACAACAGTTAATTTGTTCTGGACTAGAAATATTTTATTCAAAATATGACACTTATAGCTAACTTTATTTAAAATCTGGAGATCATCTTTTCATGTATACAGTAATGAAGATGCATTTTCTGGTTTGTACCTTCAACAAATGTACTTCTAACCAAAAAGAGTTCCACCATACAAGTGTTCCTTGGCAACTGGACTGGTCTCTGTCTATGACATGACAGCCAGCTGTTCTAGAAGTAATTTCTGTCCTGTCTGTTGCTTACAAACAAGTTTATTTTTTCCAGTTAAAACAGTTCAGAAATGCATTACTGGCAAATCAGGCAACAAGAAAAATAAAAACCAAGAGGATTTTATTGAAAATTTCCAGAAATTCATTAATTGAAGTGCCATTTAGTAACAGCAGTTAAACAAATACTTACAATTAAATACTGGTGATAAAAATCACAATTTTCTGCTCTAGACCAAGTTTGAATCTTGAAAATGATGTCTTGAAAAGAAGGGCCATAAACAAATAAACATGAACTGAGCAGTTTTTTTTTCATACAAACAACTTTAATATTTAAAAAATATAAATGAAATTGATGTCTTATAAATCTAATAACTAAATATAAATGTATATGACTAGACACATTAGAAGCTGTATATATGATGTAGAAAAATATATTTATGTGAAAACTTAACAAAGCAAATATCTAATAAAAACTACGGTACTTAGACACTGTTAACTGTTTTTAGCAACTAAGCTTAACATAAAACTAAAAAAAAAAATGCTAACTACTCTTTTTTCAACAATTTGAACACAAGTGTAGGGAATGCTGACATTTTTTCACACTAAAGAAATGACATTATATAATTTTTATAATTAGTTTAAATATATCAAAGGTAATATTGATACAACCACTGTTTCTATAATTGCCTTTTGCACAATGATATGTGAAAATATTTGATTAAAAAACAAGAAGTGTAAGCAATGGAAAAAGATTTAACCTTATCATATACTTAACATGTTATTTCCCTTGATTCTCAAATTTTGGACTGGCACAATATCATAGATTAAATGGGCGATACAGTCTAACGATGGAATAAGGTAATCTATATTAATCATCTTAGCCTCGGTGTCAAAGTAGCGTGCACATATGGATGTCAATGCCTCTCATTGACTGGTTCAAATCCAACTTAGGTACATCTTAGCGTGATAAAATTTGCCAGTTTGCTTGCCAAAGAAAGTAAATGTTAATCAGAGACAAGGAAAATTGTTATGGTTGTCAAGGAAATAAAACTTGTGATATATACATGTACATACTAGATTGTTGGTCCATTGGATTGTAAAATAAGGCTTATTTTATCATTTTACATGTGTATTTTGAGGACAATTGGTAGTAGAATGAATTTAGACCCATCAAACAAACTTTAACCACAACACCTGGCATCATTTTGCATTTATGTCCAATGCCAGTCCAAAGTCGAGAGTTTTATCATCATTGTCTACTTAATGTTGATCTTGGCCTGTTTTATTGTTTAATTCATTTGTTGTTGGTTTGTTTATTTTATTTATTTATTTATTTATTTTTGATGTTTTGTTAGTTTTTTGTTTAGTTTGTTTTGTTTTGTTCTGTGTTACATCAGCTGTAAATGAAACTACCTTCATTCAATTGTTTAGAATTAAGAGCAACAAAATAAATTATGAAAACAATTACAGTGCAAACAACAATATGACAACTAACATATAAATAGCACCAAGTGTTCTATTGTATATAACTAAATGGCTGTAAGTTATAAATAATCACAATACATGTATAAATTAAATGCAGTTTTAATTCATTACAATGCCCCACAGATTCATTTCTAAATACCCAACTCATTCAATTTTTCTGGGTTTTCTTTAATAGGTCTTCAATATTTAATATCAAACTTTCTTTATAATGTTAAGATTAATAACAGTATAAACAGGGAAATCTCTCTAATGAACGCCTTTTTTATAATTCTATTTGCATAAGACTGATTTTCTCTCAACATATGTTTAGTTCTTCTATAATATTAACAGTAACTCCCATGAAAATAGACCATTTTAGAACAATTTTTTATTTAAACATGGATCAATATGATTACACTGTTTATAAATAATAGTCATTATGCTTTTGTTATTAAAATCTTGAAAACATTATCCTTCTTGCTTAATATAAGAATAATTCAGGAATAAAATGATACACTGCCCATCTTTATGTTGGCATACTGTAAATTCTGTACTTTATATTACATATATAAATGGAAATTTATTCTGTGAATTTCATGTGCTGGTAATACAGTATAATCCTGGTATGCTGTTTGAAGTTGGTAGAAAAGAAAGAGCTGCAAAGCTTATGATTAAACAAGCATTCTGAGAGTATTGCAAAATAATACATAGTCCCCTACCGGTCGCATATTTCACTAATCCCAAAGTTTTAGGTACTGAGTCAATCTGTTGGTAGAACAGCATGCCTTTATCAAAAACAAGCCCTAGTTGTTAAAATTACTTCTATGGTAATATAACTTTGAAGAATTCCACAGAACTAAATGTATCTTCACTTAAATCTGATGTTTAATACCAAATCTCTGCTAGTTATGGAAAATCTAGAACAAGTAACAGTCATGTCAACTGTGAACTATTGGCCAGGAATTTTTGCTTTTTCTTGCATGGCATGTACCTGAATAGACAACCTGTCAATTTTGATCACATTTGATTATGTTCATATGGACATCATCCATTACTTTTCATATTATTTTCAATTTTTTGTAACCTGGCTAGATTTGAGGTTGCTAGGGAATTTCCTGGATCCAGTTTAAGAGTTATTTGGTAATGGTGTCTGGCTTTTTCTAAACGGGCCTGTAATAATAAAGTTGACATAAATTTATAATAACATCATTTCATACATATAAAAAGAAATCTGTTTTTATATTTTATATTCACAAATGTATATATAAAAGTTTATTTTTTACAGTATACAAGGACATAACCAGTAACTAAGTAAGCCATTGCTCATTAGCTAAGTGGTCAAAAACACCAATTTAAAGGTCATAGCTAGTGTCACACCCAACACAACCTAGGTTAGAATTCCAAACGGAACAGCTCCCAGTGTGAGAATGTTTACCAGGCCCCAGTTTCACAATCATTCACTCAAGTGAGTGTACACTCAACTCAAATTCGGGAATATTTCAATGTCAATTTCTAAGACATTACACAGTTAAAATTGAATAAGTATATAATGTAATATTTAAATTGTTTAGTGAAGGTTTGTTGAACAAAGCGAAACATTCACTCATAAAACTTAATTTTTTTAAAAATATTGACGACAGAAAAATGGGAAAATTTGAGTTGAGTGTACACTCAGCTGAGTGAATGATTGTGTAACTGGGGCCAGCTCACTTGCTAAATTAGTGGTTTTTCATCATAATCTTTTTTTTTCTTTTTCTTTTTTTTTCTCATTTGTTTTTGTTTTTCAATCAATTCATCACTAACATCACCATTACAAATAATGTAATCTTGAATGTGGCATAAAATACCAGACAAACTTATAGTCAGGATGTATCAGTAATAATTTACTGATTTAAATATGAAGATATCACAATCAAAATATTACTGACCACTACCATATATCTACATAAAAACCATACTTACATATAAATGATGTATTCCACCAATGTTTAGGTGAGCTTGTACATGTTTTGGGTCATACTTTATAATTTCATTGTAACTCTGAAACAGAGGCAAAAATGATTTTAAAATAGTGAATAAAAATGACAAGAGGTCCTATAGGCCCTGTAGCACACAACTTGAGAAAAATTTCAAAGAACAAAATTGAATATGTAAAAACAGTCAACATTTTTTTTTCAGTAATACCCTTACATCTTTCTTTCCAAATCTGGTTCTTAGACCTAGTAACTTCAGAAAAGTAGTTAATACGAGGAAGCATGCACACTTACATGTCTTAAGCTACATTGGCTAAAGGCAATTGAGATAAAAACTGAAGTTCAATATTGAATAGTGTGCTGGTGTAATAGTTAACCAGAACTGTGCAATATAATCTAAAGCAGTTATCTCCCTTTAAACACAAGTCGATATGTTACGACAAGTACTTTAAACATGCTTTTAAAAGCCTCTCAATATTCCTCTAAGTTCTTGAAGTGATATGTTTGTTGAAACAGTAAATTCTGTAACATTTTGGGGTTTTAAAATTTATGAGTCATGAGTCTTTCAGAATCTAAAAATCTGATGTTTTCAACAAAAAAAAACAGCGAATTTATAAAATATATCAAGTATTACTAAACAGTTACAAGTCTGATACTAGCAGACAACCTGTTATTACAAATCCTCACCCTGAAATGACTTACCTTCAAAGCCTCTCCATATCTCTTGAGGTCTTTATAATGATTTCCTTGTTGAAATAGTAACTTTTGTAACATTTCTGGTTTTTTACATTTTGATACTGCTAAACCTATATATGGTAAGGCCTAAAATAGGAATAAAACACAGGTAATAATGCATAGTGTGGATGGATGGGGTATGTGTTTGTTTGATTTTTTTTTTTTAATTTGTATGTACCGGTACATATAACAGGCTGTCAATAATTAATGCTATATGGAGGTTTCAGACTTTTAAATTAAATGTAAATTAACTTTTAAGTTAAATATGTAATAAGTGATTATAATATTTATTGTGTAGTATATTTGTCTAATGTTGCATGTTTTTTATTATGTCAGATGTGCTTATTTGGGACTATCACTATGGCTTTTGCCAGAAATTCTGGACCAAAGTGATATGATTTACACATGAATGACAACATTTACTAAGAGTTGACTTTACCTCTTCATGTTTGTTTTTCAGAGCCAATAATACTGCCATTTCTCTCAGAGCTTTTATATGGTAAGGCTCTGTATTTAATATCTGATGTAATAGAGCTTCCGCTTTATCAAACTCATCTAGATCTGATAACACATGAACCTGCAAAAAAATATGAAAAAAAAGATACTTACCATATTTTTTTTTTTTTTTTTTTTTTTTTTTTTTGTTTTTGTTAATGAAAATCTGATCTAAGTTAATTAAAACTTTAATAGACGAAAACCACTTCCTCAGATCATATAGAAAATCGACGATTATAGAAATTTTTGGTTGTGAATTTTACATGAGTTGAAGTTTTTTTTAAAATAAAATTTTAGCTTGAAAACAACCTATGTAAATTACACGGGTTTTTACAGTAAAAACATTAAAGAATATGTCAATGTATTACACTCTTATCCATATGGTCACATGATAGGCATAATAATTCAAATATATTAAATTAAGCCATTTCAGATTTTACAGCAAATGAGTACAAAACTGGAGATATTTAGAGTAGATTTTTTAAAACTGGCACACAAAACTACAAACTCTTTGTACTTTTATTCTGGTAACTTCAGGAGCATCTTTAAAACTATGCCAATGTTATTTATTGTTTTTTTGATGTTGTGATAAAATTTTAAAAACAAGACTGCCTCTAGCAGGAATTACTTAACTTCCAATATTATTAAATGTCATTGTTTCATATGAATCACATAGTAAATTATACTAACAAATGCATCAATTAAACATAAAAATTAAGGAAAACATCTATCATGAGTTGAGTTGAGTAATGGTGTTTTACACCCCAGTCAAGATTCTTTCACTTATATTGAGGTGGTCAGTTCTTGAATGGTGGAAGAAAAAAGATTGACAGGAAAACCACCCACCTTCTGCAAGAGAACTGATAATGTGTCTGGCATTAGGATCTACCCAAGAGGAATTCAAATCTAGGTAAATCTATCATGAGGGATTCGTACTACAAAGTATGGGTTTATGGAGAAACCAAACAAACTTTGGCCAACCATAAATTTAAGGGGTATGCTATAATTCACATGGAAATCCCGTTATATATTAAATTTTTATCAAGAGAACATTGTTATCTGAGTTTTTTGTAAAGCAAAAATTTCTCATAAAACAGTGATTAAAAAGGGATGTAAAAAGATGCTTAAGAAATTACAGTTAAAAAACTATTATTTAAAAAAATTAAAGTATATAAAGATATTGTAATTACATAATGTAAGATAGCATCTGTGTTGTTTGGTGCCTGTTGCTTGATTTCTTCAAATACTGACACAGATTTCTGTAACTGGCCTGAATCATAATAAATAATACCAAGAACATCTAATGTGGAACTGTCACGGTGAATAGCCAAGGCCCTGGAATTTAAAAAACAAACAACTTTAATTTAGATTATTTCTGGTTTAATGTTTTGTATTTAACAAGCAGTTATCAGTCAATCAACAACCTTAAGTTTTATATTGTAGGAAAGGAAAACAACACCCCTAAGGTATTATTTTTGGCTGGTATTATTCTAAGTACCGGTAGACACCTTAAGGTATTCAACAGAGTTCCATAAGGCAATATATAAATAAATAATTTAAGTATGGCTCTCAACACTTATGATAAGGCTGAGTCCTGAAGACGGCTGCCTTGCTGCTGAAACATGTAGACACAATAAAAGTAATACCATTATTGATCCTAAGTGTTGAGAGCCATACTTAAATTATTTAACCTTAAGTTTTAAAATATTGTCATTAATTTTGACAAGATGGAGGTGTTGAGTGGAGTGGAATAATAGTGTTTTTTCCCTCCAAGTCAAAATTCTCTCGCTTATATTGAGGCAGTCAGTTCATGATTGGTAGAGGAAACTGTAGTGTCTAGAAAAAACCACCAACCTGCTGCAAGTGAACTTACAGACTTTCTCACACTAGAATCTATGAAATTCAAACATAGGCAGCGAAAAGCACTGTGATCTGTAAACCTGCATTTTAAACCACTCAGCCACTGATACCATGACAAGATGGAGGGTGTGAAATAATATTCTTTTACTACAGCCAAGAATTTTTCCAATCATTGCCCAAAAATCATATACTAGTATCTCCGAGAAATACAAATGTAGGTAGACTGACAGTGTAACCATTGTATGTAGTTGGTCTATACATCTGGGTCCATCTAGTCAAATTTAACTAAAGTCTAGCATTAACATAAAAAATAAGAAACTTTAAAATTAGAATCAGATAATGATGCTCATGCAAGATTGTAACTTAGAGTAAAGTATTGATGTTTATAAATGTACATTGTATCACAATCAATATTCTTTAATAAATACTGAGAAGTTTGTCAGTTGCATTATGACTGAGAAAACAGGAATACTCAAAGAAAATCATCAACTGTGGGTAACTGAACTGACAAGCCGTCTAACTCTAGAATATGCCAGAGAGTGGTTTCATTAATCTTGACTGGTAGGAGTGCTATTGCCCTTTACAACATATGAAAATTTTTTCTTCTATTTGTATAGGTGATATAAAAATCAGGAAGACTGATTTTTATAAATCTGGACACAATAAATATGACAAACAATAGTAATAATACTGATAGCTTACCTATTTACAATATTTTCAGCTTCTTTGTTTTTACCAAGTTGATTCAAAGCTTTTGCAGCATTTACCATAGATGCAGAATGACGTTCATCTATGTTGTAAGCTATCTTGTAATACTCTACAGCTTCAGCTACCATACCTAGTCAAGTAAACAGAAAATACTATAACTCTTTTTCAGTAAAAAACCTATTGTAAAGCTTTTCAAAAGAGTAGTTACTTCTATCCCTACTACAAAACTACTTTTAAAAGTTTTCAACACTACAGTAAAATTATCTACAGCAACCACCTCCATGTCATGACTGTCTATCTATCAGGATTCTTTTGCTTTTTATTTCAACTAAGAAGTACCCCAAAACACTCTCTCTGTTATAGCATGGCTATATACTTGCCTCTTTTCTGTAAGTAAGTTCCATAATTATGATACACATTAGCAAGATCTGGTCTCTCCTCCAATGCAATCTTAAATATTCTCTCTGCTTCATTCCAGTTTTGTGTTTCAGCCATCATGCCTCCATATGCTAATAAACCATCAATATTGTGTGGGTCAAACTTTAATGCTTCCTGAAGTAGATGGATACCCAATTTCTCTTCCCTCTTGTACTGAAAATAAACATGTAAAGCAACAGCCTTTGTTACTTTTGTTTTGTTTTCACCTCAGTCTTACTTCAGGTACAATTTCTATTTAGATTCTTTAATGAATTCTTTGAACGTTTTCACATAGTGCAAGTTTATTTTTTATGAAAATAAAAGGGGCAGCCAACCTCAAAATTTATAATTAAATTTCTCTCTCTCTCTCTCTCTCTTATTTAAAGAATGCTAATGTAACCAATGGAATTGCAGAATATAGCCAGGTAAATCTCATTTTGAAAAAAAAAATCATTTTAAAAAAAATCATTTTAAAAAATCTAAAATTTTGATAACCTGAACATATTTATCTCAAAAATCTATGATCATCATTTTGCTTTTCTTTTCTTTTTTTTTTTTTTTTTGGGAGGTGTTATTTAACAAGAGGCCCATGGGCCTTAATGCTCACCTAAGGATATGTCCAAAACTGTTTGCAAAACGCAAAAGACAATATATTAGGTACAGAAACTTTACAAGTTTTCTCAAGTTAAGAACTCCCACAAAACTTAATCAGAAATATATCCACTCACATTTCATTCATAAGTAGCATATATAATATGCATGAAGTTACTGTAATGCAATAAATAATTTCCAAATAATTAACAAATTTTAGTATACTTATACAGCTATGTCCTTGACCTTTGAACATATATGACCTTAAACCATATATGATCACCATGTCAATACCTACAATATTTCAATATACATGCCAATACAAAAAGTTAACAGTTTTCAAGATAATTAGCAATTTATGTCTTCTTTTGTAGCTGTGACCTTGCCCTTGAACACATTACGTTAAACCATATATCAAAATGATCGTTGCTGCAATACCTACAATATTGTAATATATATGCTTATACAAAAATTTAACAGTTTTCAAGATGATTAGCATGTTATGTCTTTTTTTGCAGCTGTGACCTTGACCTTTAAACATATGACCGTGAACCATATATCAAAATGATCGCCATATCAATTCCTACAATATTTTAATATACATGCCAATACAAAAAGTTAACAGTTTTCAAGATAATTAGCAATTTATGTCTTCTTTTGCAGCTGTGACCTTGACCTTTGAACATATGACCTTGAACCATATAGCAAAATGATCACCATATCAATTCCTACAATATTCTAATATACATGCCAATACAAAAATTTAACAGTTTTCAAGATGATTAGCATGTTATGTCTTCTTCTGCATCTGTGACCTTGATCTTTGATCATATGACCTTGAACCATATATCAAAATGATCATTGTCACAATTCCTACAATATTCTAATATACATGCCTATACAAAAAGATTATAGTTTCGAAGCTAATGCACAATTTTGGTATTTAAAAGCCAAAAATAACATTTCAGGGGCAACAACTCCTACATGGATTATCATATAGTTATGAAACTTGGTACCTTTTCAAATTTTGTCATGCTGAACATTTTAACAATGATTTGATTTCATGTATCTCTTAATATTTGCAAGAAAATTGCCTAAAACTGCATAAATCACAAATTAGGTCATGACCTTGATTTGTGACCTTGACCCTAATTTAAAGGTCATTTCTAGAAAAAGTCAAAACTGAAAACCCCAAGTCATTATCTGATTAAATAGTCAAGATATAACAATTTGAAGCCATTTTACGAAATTTTTTAAATTAAACGCAAAAACGCGTATTCCATTTTCAAACAATTTCACGAAATGAACAAACTATAGGCTTAAGACCCTAAAAAGCCAAATATCACATCAGATTTTTTCTCCCATCATCGGTTTTGGAGAAGAAGATTTTTTTAAGATTTTTGGACCCCTAGGTCACCTTGACCTAGTTTTGGTAGCCATGGCAACACCATGAACGAATATGAATTGCACTGGCCCATATATGCTTCTGACCAAGTATCATTGAAATATGTCCAGCAGTTTTGGAGGAGAAGTCGAAAATAGATGTTAACAATGCATGCACACACGCACGCACATACACACACCACACCATGCCATAAGCTCACATGACCTTTCGGTCAGGTGAGCTAAAAATACTGAAATTCCAGAAAAACTTAAAGTTGAAATTACAGTTTATTGCATTTAAAGTGCATGAAGTTTTATTGTAAATGACGTTTGCTAAACATATAAGTAAACTTACAAAACTAGAGCGCCGAGATTTATGTGTGCTCTGGGATGTCTTGGTTCAATCCTTATTGCTTCATTGAAGTGTATTTCTGCCTGTGTCTTGTTTACAAGTAGAACTCCTAGATTGTTGTGAGCACTAGCATAGTCTGGGAATAGACTTTGTAAACCATAACAATATCAATTAATAATAATAATAATAAATAAATAAATAAATCTTGACAAAGGTTAATAACTTCTTAAGTCTTTTGTGTTGTGCATCAGATCTCCATAAACTAAAACATTTGTATTGGTTTTTTTTTAAACAACACTTGTTTTTTATCTTGCTTAATTCACATTGGTTGGTTCTCTTTTTTTTTACTTTTCTCCTAATTTGTTACTTAATCATTTTACAGTATAAATGTTTAATAATAAAAATTATTTTACTTTATTATTAATTGAGAGTAGATAATGTTTGATTTTTTCTTAAAATAGAATGAATTACTTCAGATGAATGTCAGAAAACATTAAATCCAATTGGCGTAAAAATGAAACTCTGTTTACCAATACAGTGTTAATGAGATGGTAACCAATTTAATTTGTATTAAAATTATCTTAACCCTACTTTTTTAAAATAACACACATGGCTAAAATCTACCAGTATATACATACTCTATGACTAGTATATTCATACTCTATGACCAGTATATTCATACTCTATGACCAGTATACACATACTCTATGACCAGTATACACATACTCTATGATCAGTATACACATACTCTATGACCAGTATATTCATACTCTATGACCAGTATATACATACTCTATGACCAGTATATACATACTCTATGATCAGTATACACATACTCTATGACCAGTATACACATACTTTATGACCAGTATATACATACTCTATGATCAGTATACACATACTCTATGACCAGTATACACATACTCTATGATCAGTATACACATACTCTATGACCAGTATATACATACTCTATAACCAGTATATACATACTCTATGACCAGTATATACATACTCTATGACTAGTATACATACTCTATGACCAGTATATACATACTCTATGGATGTATAATAATGCTGTTTAGCTTCTGCTGTTTTTCCAATATCACTCAGATAATTTGCATAATTATAATGAACTTTGGAATTTTTTGGCATTGTCTGAACACCTGACCTAAAAATATCAAACAAAACAGTCATTAATTTGGCATTTTAACATTAAACAAATGAATACATATATACAAAAAGATTGGTACGAGTATGAAGTTAACAGAACAAATACTAAATTTAATTTAAATATCTTTAGTTCTTTTACAATAATTCATTAATTTTTTGTCACTGTAAAGTTTTCAAAAAGGTACAAACATATCTATGCATAACCAAGGCCCAAGTGTTAAATACCACCTTACTGATAAAACACCAAATAAGAAATCTTAAGTTTTAAAGCATCAATTCAGTTGCTGAAGGCCAGTACAATGTAGTTTTTATTTTAAGGTACTCTTGTCCACAATCCCATAACTGAACCTTCTAAATATATAAATGAATTTTGACTGGGGAATAAAATAAAACACCATTACATTATTCTATGTCTGGCATAGGTACAAGTTGAGCTGAGTAATGGTGTTTAATGTCCCAGTCAAGAATATTTCACTTATATCGAGATTGCCAGCTATAGGCGAAAGTGTAGAAATTTTGCCTGTGTGTTGCACTGATGGCATCATACAGCAAGGTTCTTTATTGTGCCATGCCTGCCATGACACGGGACCTCGTTTGTTTTCAGTTCCCATCCGAAAGAACCGTGACTTTTATTTCGTAATGCTGAGTGCTTGGCGAAAGAACAGTCACTACCCACTTTCAAGTCTTGGGTCAGACCTGGTCGGGGTTTGAACCCATGACCTTCCACTTCCGGCATAAGTACGAGACACACACTAGTCCAGACATAAAACAAGACTTGCTTAACTCTATGTGTTGTCTGTCTAGCAAACCTTTTTTTTTCAAATTAACTTTCTAACTTTTCTTTTAAAATAAACATAGAAATGTCAATGATAAGACAACAATAGATAAGCTTAATTCTAGTCTTATGGCCACTAATGTAGACAAAATGTGTACAAATCTAAACTTAAACTGAGATTAAAATATAAAACATTTAAAAAATTACTGGTTAGGATGACTTTGTGATACAAGAACCATGTTTGCTAATCAAACAACACATGATTTAAATAAAAGATTAATTTTTTCTCAGTCAATTTTGTTAATGGAATTAACAACTTCTCCTCGAGCTAAGCCTTTGTACAAACAAATGATTATTTGTTTATATCTATATGAGGTACCATATTACCAGTCAGTCATATTTATTTCAACTGTCTGCATTTTTAAACACTGATGTGTTTGTTCATTCTTCAAGCAAAGTGCATTTTAACAGTGATAAAGATTTGACAGACTATTCCAAATTATACTCATTACTGTTAAAATGTCATCATTTTAAAACTGTCATATTTAAATTTTTAATCTATGACTTATTTAAATTTAAATCTAAAATTAAAATCCTGTCAGTTCATTAAATTTGACAAAAATGTCCCATGAGTTATAAAGATTTTCATCAAACATTGCATTACATGATGCAAAACTGTCATATTCAAATTTTTAAACTTTGCCCTATTTAAATTTAAATCTAAAATTAAAATCCTGTTAGTTCATTAAATTTGACAAAAATGTCCCATAAGTTATAAGGATTTTCATCAAACATTGCATTACATGATGCAAAATGATGACTTTGATATTCAATACAGTGTTTAAGTCATGGCCATATTGAAATGAAGTTTTAAACCCTGTCGAATATATTTATAATAAAACTTCGGTGGTAAACAGAAGACAATCTGTCATATTTTGTCATTCGGGTATTTTAACTTTTATCCATAATATTTTACTGAACGATTTATTTCTGTGTAAACTTGTTTGAAAATTTAAAATCAAGCTTTTATAAAAATTCTGTCTCAACTTGTTTGTTTCAAATAATTTTCAAACTTTACTAGTAAATCCTTGACTTGTGAGAAAATCAGCTTAAAATTACAAATAATATATATAAATATTTAAAATTGAAAACCGTTCATTAATATTTGTACTGTCTTATCACAAACATAAACATTTCATATTAAATGATTTTTATTTTGACCAACAAAAAAGTACCGTCCCTTAAGGCACTGGTCATTGTATGGTCAGTAGTAAGACTATATATAAATTGTACTGATAAAAGATAATGAAATACCAGTCAGTAAATTTGTCAGTCTTCAGCTAAAATTAATGAATTTATACAAGATACCTTGCTGATAAAAATATCTTGAAGCTATTTTTTCTAATTATAACAAAATATTTTGTACCTAATAATAAAATGACTATACTGTTTACATTAATTATAAAAATACTCTTTTCTGAATATCAGATTATAGATAATTTTTATCAACAGTCTAGATGCAATCAGTTAACTTTTGGCTGTATGTCACAGTCCTGTATCTGTACAGCAAGAATAAGTAATTACATATATTTTTCAAGAGTGTTGAACTGAGTTGAGTAATGGTGTTTAATTTCCAGCCAAGAATATTTCACTAATATTGAGATGTTGTCAGCTATAGGCGAAAGTGCAGAAATTTTGCCCGTGTGTTGTGCTGATGGTATTATACAGCAGAGATCTTCATTGTGCCATGCCTACCATGACACAGAACCTCGTTTATTTTAAATTCCCATCAGGAAGAACCGAAACTTTCATTTCGTAATGCAGAGTGCTTGGTGAAAGAATAGTCATTACCCACTTTCAAGTCTTGCAGTCAGACCTAGTCGGGGTTTGAACCCACAACCTTCCACTTATTGAGCAAGCACTCTACCAAATGAGCTATCACAGTGGTTTATTTTTCAAGAATTTGTTAGACATAGGTTCTATAGTATGTTTATGATATTTTGGTATTGTTTAAAAATATGGAGTAGTCTTTATCATGTAAATATGATAAAATGGACTTTATTGAAGCAAAAAATTACAGAAAAATCTATTACATAATAACATGCAAATATAAAAAAGAAAATGAAGTGGTGCTGAGAAAGTCATGGTTTAGTAGTGGTGTCTATAGTACATTACAATGCAGTGATTTACAGCCAGCTGTTTCTGGTCTGGAATTTTTCAGCATGCTGGTAGAGTACTCAAGGTCAGCTCTGCAATAATATCCTGATTTAAATACATGTACATGTGCCATAATATCCTGAGTCAATTACATGACTGTGCTATAATATCCTTAGCCAAATACATGAATATAGAATTTGTTGAAGTGTATTTTCTTAACTTACCTAAATAAACTTTCTCTTGTGAGCCAAATCCGATTCTGATTCCATGTTTTAAATGATAGGAGCACCAACAAAACAACAAAGGATGATGAGATGACTGATCTATAATGTCTGAACTTCTCCAACAGTAGATATACACCATATGACACCAATATACAATAACCAGTGCTGAAAATACAGTATATCAAACAATTAATGTAAAAAAATTACAACAAAAGTGTTGAAAATTATTCCAAAAAGTCATCAAAATCGAACTCAACCTGTATTTTATCAAAATATATTTTTGTCAATATTCCAAACAATATTAAGATTAGTGCAAGATAACAGAAATAAAAGTATGATGGATGGATGATTTGACAAACACAGAGGCAGATGAACTGATGGACAAATGAACAAAAAGTATGGTAGGATAGAGTGGATTAATGCTATTAAACATCCCAATCAAGATTCTTTCAAATATATTGAGACAATCAGTTTTGGGGTGGTGCAGGAAAAATGAATCACCAATGAAAACCTTTGGCAAGTGAAATGACATGTTTTCTTACACCAGCGTTTGCCATGATTGGAACTCAAGACAAAGTGGTGAGAAGTGTTGGGATTGATTTGCCTACAGAGTATGGCAGAGAAAAAAAAACCAAAATATCCCTCTCCATGCATGTGGCAGGTAAATGAAGCTGTATTAAAAACAAATGATGATGCAAAACCAGTCTCACATTCTCATTTCAGAGTTTTGTGTTTTGGGCACAGCAGACAGAAATGGTATATCTATGAGCAAGATATTCAATTTCACATTTCTCCATTTAACAAGATGAAAATATATCAATAAAAAGTTACTTTGTTAAGGAAAATATATAGAAGAATGTACTTTTGACAAAACATTTTTCCTAAGCTGATAGTCAAAGAAAAATATGTTCTTGTGAAAAGGCATTCCTTAATACTCACAATGCTCACATGCAAACATTAACATGGTACAGTGAGACAATGTTTATCATATATCAGATATGTTCAAAGTTAATTATGGTAAGAAATAGTTATGACAACCAATAACAAGTTTTTTACTCACTAAACAGACCTTAAAATGATGACAAGTTATAAGATGTGTCAAAATATTCTTGATTTTTAAAACTGGCTCAAGGCTAAAAATACTGATCTTGCATATATAGAATGCATTGTTAATTCTATTAAACAAGCTTACACATGAATAAATATGATAATTTAATGATTATTTTTTATCTTTTTGACACTTAATCTTATTTATCTAGATTGTCACTTTGCAAGTTGCAAACCTACCAAAACAGGAAAACAATGCAGACACTATTCTTTCTAGATAATTGATAAAAAGTTTAACAATTAGATTAAAAAAAAATTTAAATGAGTAAACAGTAAGATATTGAAAACTTGAACTTTTTAATTTGAAATATTATAGTCTGATTGATATGTTTGATCCTTTAGGATTTTAAAAACTTTTAAATTTATTTATTTATTTGATTATTTATTTATCTATTTTGATTATTTATTTATTAATTTATTTGATTATTTTTTTTATCTATTTGATTATTTATTTATTTAATTGATTATTTAATTATTTATTTATTCAATTATTTGATTATTTATTTATTTATTTATTTATTGAAATTATTTTAAGTTTATAACTTGAAAGCCACAATACATGTACCATATTTTGTTTCTTTTGCCCTTAATCAAACCTTATAAAGTTTTTTTTAAAAGTTCAAATTAATATTAGTTTCTTTAACAGTAAAATCAACATCACTATATTACACTGATTCACATGGCAATATCTTACAAAAGTTTATTGCACAATATACAATCATATTTTTTCTATCAATACACAATAATCTACAAAAGTATTCTGCTATTTATATACAGACAATCGGGAAAAGTTTCATCTTTCAAAACAAAAAAAAAATTAACTAATAAATTAAATTATATGTCACACCACACCATCAAGTTTCTTTTAAAAAATATATTAGATTTGGAAATTGAATGAAGAACTGCTTAAGGGAAAACATAAGATAAGAGAAACCTTTAATAAAAAAAAAAGGACAATAAATTTCAGAAAAGATGCTTTATATTAGCTAAAGAGATGAAATCTTTAGTTTTGACATCCAATAAACCATTTGAGTCTAAAAAATTTTTTTTTAACCGCAAACCATTGTCATGTTTTAGAAGGTAAAACTTTTTTTGGCATTAATTACATGTTTTAACTTAATTACAATACCAAATATGGTAATAGTGACAAATAATTGACTAATATACTAAATTTATGAGAAAATCTAAAATAATTACTTTGAAATAAAAATTATCTGAGAGTATAATCATGTTTTTTTATCTACCCTGTTCTGTGTTTTGCAAACTGGTAACGAGTACTTTGTTACCAAAGGTATTTAGACCGAAGGTTATAATGACAGGGTATAAAAATGTCACTATTATGATGTAAAGGTGTGAAAGGTTGCCCAAGTCATTCATCTTCAAAATGCAGTAATATTTATAGTTCTAATATATACATACAGATATGCATGTACACATTAAAACACAAATAGCAAAAAAATATAACTTATACTTCATAAACTCATGATAGATTTTTTTAAATATTAATAAATGTTATTTATTATGCATAAATGACAAATTATTTTAGTCGTAAAATGTTACAGGTAACCCATATTTACATATATGTCATTTATCACAAAAACTCACAAACATATGTCATTTAGTACAACCCTTAACAGAATTTGTTTTCTTTTCTTAAAAACAAATCTTAAGTCTGCTCCTTTCCTTTATATCAGTGGTCAAGTGGTTAAAGCATTTACCTTTCAACCTTGGACCTCTTTAGTTACAGGTTTGATCTGGTAAACAAAAGTTGAGTCATGGGACTTTTTTCCTACTTTTGATTATCATTATGTTACATGGTGTTGATATTCAATTTTGGTTCAAAAAGCAATCTGCTTTGTTGTGAACAATGAAAAAAGATTCTAAAAGCTGTCATTATTATGCTTTAGTACTAAGCTGTTCAGAACTTTTCGAGAATCTTATAAATTCTCATCCAAATTAGCTCAGTATCAACCATGCGATATGTAGCTGATCATCCAAAATTTTAGAATAGAATAGAAAGTTCTCCTGGTGTCTATGTATTCTGTTAATCAAGAATTTTTTTGTGTTTGATGCACAAGAGTAACAATGTGTGAAAGTAAAAAATATAATAGTTATTTAAATTTATATGATATGCTAGCATTACCACTAGCTGTCATCCAACTATGTGTAAAAAATTAATGCAAATAAAATTGAAAATTCAATTTTCAGGAAAATAAACTACTGTAGCAAAAATTTCTCAACTTAAAGTACAAGGAAAATCAACCTGCATGAAAATTAGATAAACGAAGATTTATCTATCAATTTACAAATTCAATAGTTTTTAAACAATAAAATCCCAATATATTGCTTATTTATCATATTTTTTATACATTTACTTTCATTTTTTTATTGAAATTAAGTTTTTTTCAATTATTTTTATAAAAATCAGAATGACAAGCACTATGTCATCATTGCTCAATGTCAGGATAAATAAAAATGAAAAACCAAAAAACCAAGACATTTTTTCTGTAAAAAGTCAAAAATAAATGTGTTTTTATTTTTTAAATTTAAAACAAAAAGAGAGCAAAGAAGATAAAAAGATATATAAAGCATATGAATCAATCAGGTAAATCTAAAACTTTACAAAAAATTGAAATAAGAATTGTGTACAAATTAAGAAGTAAAAACACAAAAAGTTACAGTATTATGCAAGGTTTGTAAATACAGAGAAAAGGGCAAGTTCAAGTAAAAAAACATTCATTTGTAAACAAGTCTTTAGGTGTGAGTGATTAGCATGCAAAATTAACATTAATTTTATTTTTCTGTAAAAACCAAATAAAACTGTCTTTGTAAGAAATGCTAATGAAAGATAATAAAAAATGTGCCAGCAGTACTGTATATATTGTTTATTGTATATTGTAATCAGTTGTAGTAGTCTGGACACTTGCTAACAAATAATCTGTGATATGTGTATCTGTATCGGTACACCACAATGGCAGATACAGTCATACTGCAGACATATAGCAGGAGAGGACCAATGTACATATCACTTATGTATTTGGCAGGCTCTAGAGTCAATGGGTATGGAACTATGTTAAAGTGGTTATTGTTGCTGTATATGTTAAGGTCAATTCAGTCATTGTATTAGTTTGAATTTGGGGTTGGGACAACATTAAACTTACTGGCTATTTTATCAAGTCTGCTGGCAAATGAATATCACAAACTAAACATGATACTGGTCCACTGACAAACAGTATAATTCAAAATTCTAACAATTCTGGATGATTGGTTGTTGGTTGCAATGTTGCTTAATGTCACATCAGAAATATTTTTTTAGCTATTTCTTATGAGAATAAGCTTTTAAATCTCTAAGGATTAATATAAGAACAAGGTGTGTATGCATGTGATGTGCAAATGTGTATTGCAGTCTACTGTGTACTAGAACACACTCAGGGTGACCTTTTAGCTCACCAAGTCTCTATGCAGCAGACAAGCATACCATTCCCCAAGTCACTGACAGCAGGTGAATCAGTCTTTACTCTGCCTCCAAATGCTGATCATCAGGGAAAATCTTATGTATGATCCAGCCCTGGTATGAAGCCCTGATTTTCAGTGCCATTTCAGATAAAGTGAAAATTTAGCTACTTAGGGAGTTCCTGTAACTGGGCCTTGATCTACCACAAAAAATTTGATTGCTTAGCCATCAGTGTATAAAAACATTTTATTTAGTGTAATGACCAAAAGACATTTTACACTACACATAGGTCTTTTGAAGCACATTCCAAGGCTTGTATTAAAATCAGCCATGTATATTATCAGGTATTTTTTCACTATTCTTCAATAAATTTATTTTGACTTGTAAATAATTTCATGGTTTATGAATTAAATGAATATGTGAGGTTTTAAAGATTTAATAGGTTTATTGGTTAATTCAACTATAACTGTATCTACATAGAAATATCTGTCCAGCTGCGAGAAGATATCCTATAATTGTCACAGTAGGGTATACCACATACTGACACAGAGAGAAAAAATATACAGGTATACAAACATAATAGTTATGAATATTTCTTGATCAGATTCATAAAAATGCAAAACAACACACAGAGAAGTAAGAGCATAAAATGGAGTGTTAAATCCAAATAAAAAATAAAAGGTATTGACTTCAATCCCAGGTAGCACTGTCAACTAGTATGTTATATTTTATCTATGTTAAGAGATTTGGTTCCGTAGGGCACAGTTTAGAATCTCAGTGATTTTAATTCATCATTAAGTTAAATATTTTTATTTCACTTGTGTATATTCATAACAGATGCTTCTTTTTTAGTTTTCTGAAATGTGAGGGGGTTAACTTAAAGACTGCATGTGAAGGGTTAACTTAAAGACTGCATTGTAATGTTTAATACATTTATACTTGTATTGAAATGAAGTCAGTCATCCATGAAACTGGGGTTTAAAGTATGTTAATGATATTTGTCTGTTGACCATCATACTGGTCAGTATACTCTTATATCTAGTATTAGTGTAGTTGGTATATAAAACATATAGAAATGTAAACAGTGACTTTGTTTTTAATTTAACACCAACACTATAACTGGCGACGAGGATAATCTAAGAACTTACATGGACATATTTAAGCATTAGTAGTCTTGTGATACATAAGTTAAAACTTTGATTATTTAATAATAATAATTATGGATCCTCTACCACACTTCCCTCCATTTAACGTACATGGAGATGGAGCCATAGCTCAAAGATGGAAAAAATGGATCGGGCGTTTAGAAAATCTATTTGTTGGAATGGATTTAGATGATACAGACGATGATAAGAGAAAACGTGCACTATTGCTGCACTATGGTGGAGAGGACGTCTATGACATTTTTGAGACACTGCCAAACACAGGTACAGACTACAAAACCGCTAGAGAAAATCTTGACGCATACTTCATGCCAAAGAAAAACGTCGAGTACGAAAAATATGTCTTCAGAGAAGCTAAACAAAACATAGGTGAAAGCATAGACGAGTTCCATACTAGGCTGCGCCAGTTAGCAGCAAATTGTGAGTTTGACGATACTGAAAAAGAAATAAAAAGCCAAATAATCCAGAAATGTTTATCCTCAAAATTAAGAAAAAGAGGTCTTAGGGAAGATTTGACCCTAAATGACTTGCTTAAAATAGGAAGGACAAATGAACAAACAGACAAAGAATCAGCAAAAATGGAAAAACAGGAAACAACAGAATATGCGAAAGCTGTTAAGCATAGGACAAAATTTCCTAAAAATGCACCACACTCAAGAAGTGGAGCAAAGGGAAGGATTAGCAATCGATATCCATCTGCCGCACCTCATAGAAACAAAACGACTTGCCGAAATTGTGGAGGTGAATACCCTCACACAAAAATATGTCCGGCAAAGGGCAAGAACTGTAGCTTTTGTGGAAAACCTAATCATTTCGCTAAAGTTTGCAGGACTAGAAACCGCAGTGTACGCCAAGTGGATTCACAACCTGATCAAAGCAGTGATGAAAATGATTATGCATTTGGACTAGTAACAGAATTGAAGACTATGAAAGGTAAGAAAAGATGTCCAAGCACAACACTGACACTAGAAAACACGAAATTAGAATTTATTGTCGATACAGGATCAAGTGTAAATGTCATTAGCAGAGACACTTACAATAGACTTAAAACTAAGATGAAATTAACAAAATCAAATGCCAATATATATGCATATGGTTCAGTAAAACCACTTAAAATTAAAGGAAAATTTCAATGTTCTGTGGAATCAAAATCAAATTTCGCAATGGCAGATTTCTATGTTGTAAATTCAAAAGGTGACTCTCTCCTATCATATGACACTGCTGTAGCACTGAAATTAATTCCAGTAATAAACAACATCCAAAGTGAAAATAATGCAAACATTTCTAATGAATTTCCGGAATTATTTAAAGGAATTGGCAAAATGAAAAATAAATTAGTTAGAATACACATCGACGAACAGGTTACACCAGTCATTCAGCAACATCGTAGAATCCCGTTCTACTTACGCAAGAAGGTCGAATCTGAACTTAAACGCTTGGAAGAACTTGATATAATAGAAAAGGTTGATGGACCAACTCCCTGGGTCTCGCCGATTGTAGTCGCACCAAAACCGAAAAACCCTGACAAGATACGGCTGTGCGTTGATATGCGACAACCAAATCAAGCTGTTAAACGTGAAAGGCATATTACACCGACTGTCGATGATATAATCCTTGAACTAAATGGGGCCCAATTCTTCTCTAAACTCGATCTTAACTCGGGATATCATCAACTGGAACTTCACCCTGACTCAAGATATATCACTACATTCACAACACATGTGGGCTTAAGAAGATTCAAAAGATTAATGTTCGGCATTTCTTCAGCCGCGGAAATATTTCAAAATACAATCAGGGAAATGCTTGGAGGTATAACAGGGGTTTTAAATATAAGTGATGATATAATAGTGTACGGTCGTTCTCAAGAAGAACATGACAATAATTTACGCACAGTCTTCCAGAGGCTTAGTGAAAATAACATTACTTTAAATAGAGCAAAATGTGAGTTTAACAAACGTTCACTTGAATTTTTTGGGTACACATTTTCTGACAAAGGAATATCTGCAGATCCAAAGAAAATTGAATCGCTAAAACAAATAAAACCTCCAACAAATGTTTCAGAAGTTAGATCATTTCTTGGAATGACAAATTATGTGTCGAGATTCATCCCAAATTATTCAACAATAACAGAACCATTGCGCTCACTAACGAAACAAAACGTTCAGTGGAAGTGGGGACCTGAACAGCAGGAAGCCATAGAAAATCTTAAACGATTACTCACGAGTGAAATTACAATGGCATATTTCAATGCCAATAAAACATCAGAACTTGTAGTCGACGCAAGTCCCGTCGGACTAGCAGCGGTACTTTCACAGGAAGGTAAAATAGTGGCATATGCTAGCCGATCGCTTACCGAAGTTGAAATGCGGTATTCTCAAACTGAAAGAGAAGCACTGGCAATAATTTGGGGTTGCGAACATTTTCATTTATATCTGTATGGTAAAGAATTTAAGCTAATCACAGATCATCAACCGCTCGAAGCAATCATGAACAATCCACGATCAAAACCACTGGCAAGAATTGAAAGGTGGCGTATGAGACTACAACAATACAACTTTGTGACAGAATATAAATCAGGAAAAAATAATCCAGCTGATTACATGTCGCGCCATCCGAACTCGGTTACAAAATCTGGGGATCACGATGATATCGCGGAAAAATATGTCAACTTTATAATATCACATGGAGTACCAAAGGCTATGAAATTAGAAGATATTGTGCGCGAGACAATGTTTGACGACCTTTTGCAAATAGTCATTGAAAATATTAAAACGAATACATGGAATACTGAACAAAATGACGTGCTACTACAAAGTTTTGCAAGAGTGAAACATGAACTAACAGTGGTATCTACCGAATCTGGAACTGTATTACTTCGTGACAATCGTATTGTAATTCCAAAATCACTACAAAAACAGGTAGTTGACATTGCTCATGAAGGGCATCAGGGAATTGTCAAAACAAAAGCTCTCATGCGCGAGAAAGTATGGTTCCCTGAGCTAGACTCGCTAGTAAATGAAGTATGTAGGCAATGTGTACCGTGCTTAGCAGCAACACCTGGATCAAAAACAGAACCGCTAAATATGACAAAACTACCAAAACAACCATGGACTGGAATTCAATTGACTTTTGTGGACCATTTCCATCAGGAGATTATATAATAGTGGTGATAGATGACTATTCAAGATATCCGGAAATAGAAATTCTAAAAAGCACATCTGCAAACTCTGTAATTCCAAAACTTGACAAAATATTCTCTACATTTGGAATTCCAGAAGTAGTAAAAACCGATAATGGACCGCCATTTCAAGGACACACCTTTCATGAATTTGCCAACTTCATGGGATTTAAGCACAGAAAAATTACTCCACTGTGGCCAAAAGCAAACGGTGAAGCTGAACGGTTCATGAGAACGCTTGGGAAAGCAATAAAAACGGCCCATGCTCAAAAACAAAATTGGAAACAAGAACTTTTTAAATTTTTACGAAACTACAGAGCAACACCGCATTCAACAACAAAAACAGCACCGGCAACACTGTTGTTCAACCGTCCAATGAAGACAAAATTACCTGAACTAAAACGTGGACAAGAAAACGACTCCGAAATTCGTAAAAGAGACGAACAGGCAAAAAATAAAATAAAACAATACGCAGACAAAAGAGGAAATGCCAAACATAACAACATAAAACTCGGTGACCAAGTTTTAGTCAAACAAAATAAGGAAAACAAACTCTCTACCCCATTCAATCCAGACCAATATAACGTGACAGACATCAAAGGAAGCATGATTACTGCCGAAAAAGATGGTCAGAAAATCACAAGAAATTCATCTCACTTTAAACAAATTCCAGGTGACCCAGAAATAATAAATATGTCTGATGGTGAATCAGATCCAATACCAAGTGACACAGTTGATAATCAAAACAAAATTAACCCAGAAACCAGAAGTGAAAGACCAAAAAGGGAAATTAGACCACCAAGAAGGTTTAAAGATTATGTGTTAGAAAGGGTAGATGGTGTCTAAGAGGCAAAATAATCCTCTCATCTACCTGAAGGCGGGCAGTCTAACCCAAGCCTTTTTTAGTTTTATTTAGTAGTTTATTATTACAAAGAATAGAATTATACGTATTAGTTTAGTCATTTTCTATTTTACTATCAATTGACTATAATTTGTTTATTCTGGACATCAATCTGGGACATCCATCTTTACCTGAGTTTTACAGTTAAGATTAAGGACTATTTAAAGAGATGTTTGTGGACATTTAAACATCTGAAGTAAGGATAAATTTATTTTCACACGGTTAAAAATAATTAAGCAATGTAACTTTCAAAATACAGTTAAAATAGTTTGAATTCTATGTTATTAGGTCAAGTGTCCAAAGATATATTCAAATGGATTTACTTTCATATAAATTTGGGGAGGGATGTAATGTTTAATACATTTATACTTGTATTGAAATGAAGTCAGTCATCCATGAAACTGGGGTTTAAAGTATGTTAATGATATTTGTCTGTTGACCATCATACTGGTCAGTATACTCTTATATCTAGTATTAGTGTAGTTGGTATATAAAACATATAGAAATGTAAACAGTGACTTTGTTTTTAATTTAACACCAACACTATATGCATGTGAAGGGTTAACTTAAAGACTGCATGTGAAGGGTTAACTTAAAGACTGCATGTGAAGGGTTAACTTAAAGACTGCATGTGAAGGGTTAACTTAAAGACTGCATGTGAAGGGTTAACTTAAAGACTGCATGTGAAGGGTTAACTTAAAGACTGCATGTGAAGGGTTAACTTAAAGACTGCATGTGAAGGGTTAACTTAAAGACTGCATGTGAAGGGTTAACTTAAAGACTGCATGTGAAGGGTTAACTTAAAGACTGCATGTGAAGGGTTAACTTAAAGACTGCATGTGAAGGGTTAACTTAAAGACTGCATGTGAAGGGTTAACTTAAAGACTGCATGTGAAGGGTTAACTTAAAGACTGCATGTGAAGGGTTAACTTAAAGACTGCATGTGAAGGGTTAACTTAAAGACTGCATGTGAAGGGTTAACTTAAAGACTGCATGTGAAGGGTTAACTTAAAGACTGCATCCTAGTAGAAATAGATAATTTTAGCACAAAAAGAAGAAATAATTTGCAAGACAATATTATATATATTGAAAATAAAAGACCAATGGACATTTAACTGCTCTCCTTAGGACATCTTGGAAATCAAAATTATAAATAAATCATGTCACCATGACTTTGTAAGTGGGTCAAGGTCAACAAGTTTTAAAAACTTGATCAGACTTAATACATTGATGTGATATATATGAAGTTTACATCTTCTTGACTTGATTTTACTTCTTCAGGTCACCAAGACCTTGAATATTAGTCATGCTTAACCAGCTTTGCAAACTTAGTGAAGCTTTATTCCCTAATGTTACAATGAAGTTTAAAAGTGCAAGGCCTTTTGATTCATAGCAAAAATATTTGAAGTTTTTAAAGGTCATTGTGACTTCAATAAGGGTAAAATAAAACAAGATTTGTAACCTCAAAGGACTTAAGCCAGACAATAGTTCTGCCAAATTTTCATTGCTATGGGTTAACCGGTACTGGAGGAAAAAGTTTACAGAGCACAAATCACAGACAGAAGAGCATTTGAATAGCTCACATTGAGCATTCTCTTAGATTAAGAATAGGTCAAATGTTGAAATACATGTAATTCCTAATTTCTGAAATGGGCCTCAGGGACAGAGTGATCTAAAATGCAAACTTTTAAATCACAGTGCTTATCACCCTCTAGATCAAATCCTACTCAGGCATATTTGAGTCTGTGAAAGTTTGTCAATAAGCATGCCAAAGATTGGTGACTTTTTTTTTTTTTTTTTTTTTTTTTTGGGGGGGGGGGGGTAACTATGGTTTCCAGTACCATCAAAAAATGACTTCTTCAATGCAAGCGAAAAAATTGTGACTTGAGAGCAAAAAACTATTAATCATATTCAACTCAAACTAAATTTTGATAAGTTATAAGGAACAGATAAAAATAAAGTTATGTGGTCCAATCCCTGATAATTTTTGTCACAAAATGATTTTGTTTTTTATTGGAAATTTCTAGTATTTACATGATGACACAAAGCATTGTTCTATATCACATTCTTGCTTTACAACAATCAATCATAAAAAAAATGAAAAAATAATGCCATGTTCAGAGGCTATAGTTTGAATCTTACTGAAATATGAAGTCAATTATACATCCTTTTTTTTTTTTTTTTTGTTTTGTTTTTTGCGGGGGGGGGGGGGGGATTTTGTGTGTGTTTGTGTGTGTAAATAAATCTTTTATAAAACTGTTGTAGAACTTATGTCTTTAAATTCAGGTGGTACATATACATATGCATAACTTTATTGACATCAATAATCTGCAACAAAAAACTCTCTCTACATAATTAAAAGAGCATGTTAAAACTTTTAAATGGTATTTCAAAATGTTTTCTCTTGTTAAGTGAATGTGCAAGTTGACCCAATTTTGAAGTTATTTCCAAATATTTTACTTTTTTTTAATTAACAGCACACTTACCAATAACAAATTTTTAAACAATTTTTAAATATTGACAAAACTATCTAACACATATATACTCTTCAATCAAATTGTTATTCTTCATAACTCTTATAGAAATAAAGTTGTAGATCACATAACAAGCATTTGTGAAGTCTCTAATTTACAAATTGGAATTTCCAAAAAGCATGCACTTACATTTTTAAGAGTGTCATACAGACCATGTCAACAAAGTCTGGGTGTTTATATTTAGAACTAAAGGAGGTGAAATTCTCATACAGAGGCATATGAGATGCAATGTTTACTTATACATATTGAAAATTTAGTAATATCCATAAGATGTCAGATAAGACTGTTTTAGAACTAAAATAAAATCATAAATAATATATATATTAATGTTTTTGACGTATTAGACAAGTATATATCATTTAAAATGAGACATTACAAATTTACCTTTGCATGAAATAAGATACATGTATATAACTTCCCCACACATATGGTAAAACACATAGTTCAGGTTATGTATAGCCAGAACATTAACACAGAATAAAAGTTCACAACTTCCAGCAGATTTCTTTAACATCGAAGCTACCTATCTTAGTGAAGTCTGCTACAATAGCAACTACGGGTACTGTTGAAGCTTATTATATTTACCTTGGAATATATAAGACTCGTTCTGCAACTACAAATCCAACACGGAAAAAACAAGTTAGATGCAGGTAAGAATGGCAGCACCATTAAAAGTACTCCTGCTAATATGGCATCTGGTATATAAAGGTACTGAATCTGTAAATATGACAGAAAAAAGTTAGAAATAGGTGAAAAAAGGTAGTATCATCAAAGAACTCCTATCACTATAGCAACAGGTAAATGATGGTACTGAGTTTGTGAAACAAGACAGTGAACTACTAATTAGTACAACAACAGTACTATTGAGAAACAAAATACCCTGGCTGCTGATCCTTTTTTAAACTGAGGTCAATCAATAACTATGGAACTAATTGACAAAAATACTGAAATTCAAACCTGACCTGCATATTTTTTAAATGAAAATCAGTAACTACAGTTTTTCAAAAATAAATATTGTTGAGAATGGCAAATGGTTTTACTTGGTAACCAAGGTATGATAAACTTAGACAGTCATGAACATTGGTACAGACATGGTATTTAAATTATTGTTTTAATTTGTATTTAGCAATGGTAGCATTCAAAGAGAATATTTCAAATTTGAAGTGAAGGTAAAACATCTGACAAAAGAAGGGTTTTAGTGAAAATGAAGGGTTATCTGTCTGATTATATGACAAAAGTAGGGTAATCTGCAGCTGTAAACTGTCATGAAAATGGCTTCATTTATCACTTAAAAGAGAGCCTTATAAAAAATACTTTTCAAATATATTTCTTTTTTTTTATTTGTTATGTAGAATCAAAACTTTATATCATGATTGCCTAGTTGAATTTTGTTTATTGTCAAAGTGTAGAAACTGGGCATAAAGGAATGCAAGAACAGTTTGACATATCTGCAAATCATGTCCTTCAAATACTAAAAATCATGGACATCTAAACTTGTTTCTGACACTCACACAAGATGACATAAAATATAATGGGCTTCACAAAGGTTAGCTCAATATAAAGATATTCTAGCTCAAAATTACCTTTAAACATCTGTACCAGTGTATGGCTAACAAAATGATAATCATATATAATATTGCTGTCTCTATGTTGCGTACATCGAGTAAACTTTCCACCAATGGAATACTTCCGACTTGCCAATCATAGCATAGTGTTACTGGACAAAACAACAGTTTAACATTAAAGTACCAGATATAACTGTATGACAAGCACCTGTAACAGAGGTAAACCAACAATTAATTCACAATTGTAACTATATATAATAATTTGATCCTGTTCCTGACAGGAATGTCACCAGCTGAAAGTAAATATACATAAATATGACTAAATCCTGTTTTACTTTTTAAGAAAAACACCCTGTCACAAATTACTAAATTACTAGTATCAGTATATATATATATATATATATATATATATATATATATATATATATATATATATATATATATTATATATATATGTTATGCATCCATATGCAAAGGACTAAAATTTTATAAAACTAATAAATAAAAAAAAAATACTAAAATTTAAAAAAAAAAAAACAAAACATAGTGGTACCCAAATTAACTTTATTTTCAACTTTATTGCTTTTGCTCTGAACAGCAAGCTTATGGATGACAGCATCTCTCATCTCCAAAAAACAGGCCTTACCAGAAACACTTGATTTACTAATTAACATGATTGTAATATTGTTTGCTTAATTAACCAGCATTAACTAAATATTGTTTAAACCAAACAAAACATTTGTTTTGGACAATGATAAGTTTTTAAGGTAATTTCTGTACTTATACTGAATATGTATATTTTTGCAGGTAAAAATTGACCAAAGATTAATACTTTTAACTCCAACTCCAGTTAATAGAATTAATGATCTACCTGCTGAGCTATAGAAATTGTTAAGGAAGTGCTGGAATTACAATTCAGTGGATAAATCCATAAACTGTTAAACTTTTAATTTCCAAAATCATTACAACAAGGTTATTGATTTTTAATGTTATTTGATTTACTGATATATTTGCAAAATTTTATTAGCTGTAATTAACTTTCTAAGGTAATTTACTGCAGGTTAATTAACTAAACTGTTGTGTATTCAGGTTGATAAAGTAACAATCTGATTAAAACCTGCATAAATCAATTTATCCAAAACAAAACATGCAGTATGAAAACAGAATTATATCAACCAGGTAACAAGAATTTGTTGTCAGAGACTTCAACAAAACACCTGGATTGATTTTATTATGGTTTCATTAAAGATTAAATAAGATGAATTACCAAAACAAATTGCATCTGCATAGGCCTGTGCACACTCGAGGTCAATGTTTACAACTTTATATAATAAGTGCTTGTGAAACTAATACAAGACCTATAATCACAGAGAATACTATAATTTTCTTGGTTTTGCCTTTGAACTAGATGATTTTAATTCAATTTGCAAAAAAAATAAAAAAAAAAAATAAATGGAATTTGCAATTAAGAAACATTGGGAAAAAAAACCTGCAATTACATGTATTAGAGTAATAAATATTACTGATGTAAACAAAATACTGCAAGCATATTATAGCAACCAAATATCTGGACTATCTTTCTTCTAACCAACCCACAAAGACACCCATCAACAAGCCAGTTTTTTTTAACAAACAAACCAAAAACTAATATCAGCAAACCAATCATTGACATAAAAAACAATCACTGGCATAAGCAAACCAATCACTAATATCAGCAAACCAATCACTGACTATGAAAAACAATCATTTGCATAATAACACCAATCACAAACATAAACAAACCAATCACTGATTTTAGCAAACCCATTACTAAAATCAATAAACCAATGATTGATATTAGCAAACCAATCACTGACATAAAAAACAATCACTGGCATAAAAACTGCCAATTACTAATAAACAAACCAATCACTGATTTCAGCAAACCCATCACTTACATCAATAAATTAATAATTGATATTACAAAACCAATCATTGAAATATTACAAAACCAATCATTGACATAAACAAGAGGGCCATGAAGGCCCTGGACGCTCACCTGAAAATCATGTACACTCAGCTTGATTTTGGCAAACTGGAGCTTCTATTCTTAAAAGAGATTTTTTCCTATATTTCGAGCTAGTGACCTATTTATTGACACAAAATGACCCATATATAAACTTGAGCTAGCTTTTGTCAAGAGCATCATTCTGAGACAGTTTGATAAGATTGGTCTAAAATGGATCCCCTCATATGTGTTAACAAGGTTTTTAAATAAATCGACCTAGTGACCTACTTATTGACCCAACATAGCCCATATACAAACTCGAGCTAGCTTTTGTCAAGAGCATCATTCTGACTAAGTTTGATGAAGATCGTACTCAAATTGGGCCTCAGGAGTGTTAACAAGGTTTTTCTACAATTTGACCTAGTGACCTACTTATTGATCTAACATGGCCCATATACAGAACTTGAGCTAGCTTTTGTCAAGAGCATCATTCTGACTAAGTTTGATGAAGATTGGACTAAAATTGGGTCCTCAGGAGTGTTAACAAGGTTTTATTACAATCCGACCTAGTAACCTACTTATTGAACCAACATGGCCCATATAAGAATTTGAGCTAGCTTTTGTCAAGAGCATCATTCTGACTAAGTTTGATGAAGATTGGACTAAAATTGGGTCCTCAGGAGTGTTAACAAGGTTTTATTACAATTTGACCTAGTGACCTACTTATTGACCCAACATGGCCCATATAAGGACTTGAGCTAGCTTTTGTCAATAAGATCATTCTGACTAAATTTGATGAAGATTGGACTAAAATTGGGGCCTCAGGAGTGTTAACAAGTTTTTCTACAATTTTACCTAGTGACCTAATTATTGACCCAACATGGCCCATATACGAACTTGAGCTAGCTTTTGTCAAGAGCATCATTCTGACTAAGTTTGATGAAGATTGGACTAAAATTGGGTCTTCAGGAGTGTTAACAAGGTTTTTCTACAATTTGACCTAGTGACCTACTTATTGAACCAACATGGCCCATATAAGAACTTGAGCTAGCTTTTGTCAAGAGCATCATTCTGACTAAGTTTGATGAAGATTGGACTAAAATTGGGTCCTCAGGAGTGTTAACAAGGTTTTATTACAATTTGACCTAGTGACCTACTTATTGACCCAACATGGCCCATATAAGGACTTGAGCTAGCTTTTGTCAATAAGATCATTCTGACTAAATTTGATGAAGATTGGACTAAAATTGGGGCCTCAGGAGTGTTAACAAGTTTTTCTACAATTTTACCTAGTGACCTAATTATTGACCCAACATGGCCCATATACGAACTTGAGCTAGCTTTTGTCAAGAGCATCATTCTGACTAAGTTTGATGAAGATTGGACTAAAATTGGGTCTTCAGGAGTGTTAACAAGGTTTTTCTACAATTTGACCTAGTGACCTACTTATTGACCCAGCATGACCCATATACGAACTTGAACTAGCTTTTGTCAAGATGATCATTCTGACAAAGTTTGATGAAGATTGGACTGAAATTGGGTCCTCAGGAGTGTTAACAAGGTTTTTCTACAATTTGACCTAGTGACCTAGATATTGACCCAACATGGCCCATATACGACCTTGAGCTAGCTTTTGTCAAGAGGATCATTCTGAGAAAGTTTGATTAAGATTGCACTTAAATTGTGGCATCAGGAGTGTTAACAATCAAAAGTTGACGCACGACGCACGTCGCACGACGCACACCGGACAATGACCCACCACAATAGCTCACTTGAGCACTTTGTGCTCAGGTGAGCTAAAAACAATCACTGGCACAAACAAACCAATCACTGATATCAGCAAACCAATCACTGACATGAAAAATAATCATTGGCATAACAACACCAATCATTGACATAAACAAACCAATCCTTGGTTTTACCAAACTCATTACTAAAATCAATAAACCAATGATTGACATCAGCAAACCAATCACTGACTAAAAAACAATCATCAGTATAAACTAAACAATCACTGTTATCAGCAAATCCAATCCAAAAAAAATCAATTGCATAAAAACACCAATGATTGACATAAACAAACCAACCACTGATTTCAGCAAACCACTGACATAAATAAACCAATTACTGCCATCAACAAACCAAACACTGACATAAATAATTCAATTACTTAATAAATACCTATAAACCATCAAAAATATCATGTGATGTTTTAATTTATCTTTTAAACATCTAACTGCAATCATTATTATCTTCAATTAATCTTCAAATCAAACAATCAAAAATTAAGCAAACCAATCAATCAAAATTCCAGCAAACTGGTTATCAGGCAACATCCATTCAATCCACCTTCAAACCAATCAACCAAAAACAAGCAAACTTTTCAATCATTTATCAGCTAAGCAACATTCAATTAAACAAAGCAAACAACATCTATCTGTTTACTAAAAAACTGACCTCAATGCTATTCATTAGTTATAACCAAATTTCAAATCATTAAATACTCCATTTATGCAGCTGCCTATCAATTTTTCAATATGAAAACTGAGAATAGTATATATGTAACAGTTCAGATAGCCAAGATGTTAGAGCACTATTCAGTGTATTTTTTACAGTGTATGTTCTCCATCTGTCCAATACTTGTGAACGTTTTGTCAAAAATATTACTAAAGTGCTAATCTACTCTACATATGTAAAAAACACATCACAAAATATTAAACCAATAACTAGTATATCCCTAGACAGGTAGGGGATATTATCACTTTTTTTTTATACAATTATTAGCTACATCAATGATTTTATCTGTGTGCTCCTTATACTATCTACCCATCAACCCCAAAATAAGTACTGGTATTAAAATTGATATGATACTTATTTCAAACATTTTCTGCACTTCATATCTTTACTATATTTTTAATATATGTGATATGCATGAAAAACAAATATACAGTGAGTACAAAGTAATACCATCATCTTCAGACAAACAGGTACTAAATAATCTGATCACTTTACATTAAGTATTATATATATATGTACCTGTACTCAGTGCATCAATCATCACATCTATCACATATTTCTTATTTGAAGTTTTTTGTAAACATATACATGTTGAATTACCAAATTAAATAGAAAACATTTTATAGAAGTTTACAACCATAAGAGTGCAATTTTCTACAAATTATTCATTCAATATCCAAAATATTACACATCAAAAGATTTTTATTTTTATTAAAAGATATTCAAATAAGTATAATGTGTAAATAAAGCTGTGAAGTAGAAACATTCAATGTCCATTAGCGAGGGATTTTATGTTTATATGTTGTTATAAGTTCTATGCATGTGTACTGTGAGTTTTTGTGAATCTGTGTAGTTCATGGGTACACTTATATTTTTAAAACTTTCAAAGGTTAAAAACCTTGTAGCCTCAAATCATACATTATCATATTATAGTTGAAAGAAAAGCAAGAAACCCAAGAATGGTACAAGGAAACCTAATACAAAAAGTTTATCTAAATCTAGTGGAGTGGAGTGGAGTGGAGTGGAATAATGGTGTTTTATGCCCAGATTCTTTCACTTATTTTGATGATGGTGAAGGAAACCAGAGTGCCCAGAGAAAACCATTGACCTTCAGTAAGCCAATTGACAAACTTTCTCACACTAGGATCTGTCCCAAGTGGGATTTGAACCCAGGCGGTGAGAGGTGCTGTGATCTGTAAGCACACGCTTTAGACCACTCAGCCACCGAGGCCCCTTCTAATAAGTGAAAAATGTTATAAATATTATTATAATAATAAACAAAGCCAGATTTTAAATTATTCTTGAACATATCTATCTATTTTTATAAACAAAAATATTGATAGTTTTTGATTGACAAAAATACAAAACACGAAAAATACGGCATACTTAAGTTTGTGCACAGAAACCAATAAATCTATTTATAGATCTATCTATATTGTGACCTTGAAATTTTACCTATGACCTTTACAACCAATTGACTTCTTTGCTTCAAAAGTCTACCAAAAGTATAATGTTTGTTGGAATCCAATCAAAGCACACAGAGGTTACTGCGCAGAAACTCATAAATCTATTTATAGATCTATTGATATTAAGTGACCTTGACATTTTTCCTATGACCTCCAAAATCAATAGGTTTTTTGTTTCAAAAGTCTATCAAAAATAAAATGTTTGATGAAATCCAATTAAAGCAAACCTTAGTTATTGTGCAGAAACCATTACAGACAGACATAAAGATAGACAGACAGACACAGGCAAAAACACTTTATGCCTTCTGCAAAAATATTCTGAATTGGGAAAATTAAATTGTTCATGGTGATCAAAAAATACAATATACAATAAATAATCACAGAGAGATGGATATAAGGCCCCTTATAAAGCAGGTGGTCTTATGTATGTTAAATAAATGGATCATCAGATTTCAACTTTAATGGATTTTTAATTTAATCAAAATTTAAGGAAAACCTCTAAAATTCAGAATTTTTTGACAGTTTGAATAACATTATCACTATTTACGATGCTTAAGTAAAATTTATATATAAATAAAGTATAAACTAAATCCCTCTTCAAAAGAATACTCTGATGTTTAAATTTTCTCTTATAAAATTTATTGCAAATAAAAACATTTTTAAATGAAAAAAAAATCACCATATAATTACATTATTCATTCATCAAACTCCATTGAAGCAGTAAATAAGATCTGAGTTTCTGAATGGCTGTTTTTAAAAGTTGATATTAATTGATATTCACATCACATATTTCCTTATTTAGATAGTGGGTAGCCAATCCATTCAGTTTCATTCACAAGTTTTTTATTCCACATAAACAAATCCATCAGCATGGATCAATTATGTATGCATGGTACGTGATGGATACAGTTACCAAATTCACAAACATACAAAAGTATAGTTGCCTACATTTATTTTAATAAAGTTTGTTTACTTTTCTAGTTTTTTACAATTTTTTTCTGCTTTCTTGAATCAGTAGGTATAAATTGAAAGTAATTTCAAGTTGTTGATTTTTTTTTGGTTTGATGGAAATTCTGAAATAATTATGTTTCTATAATGAATAAATTAGCATACAAAATGAGGTCTTAACAAACAATCTCATTTTGTGCAAGTTCAATAAGTATCTGCATAAAGAATTGTACAGAGAAATTTAAATAGATCCCTGCTTCTATAATATTAGTATCAAATACTAGCCAGGATTTTGAGCAGAGTTCATTTCAAATGATTTTTAAATGTTTCTCTACTGGTCGTTTAATGGCCGACATAAAAAAAACCATACGACGGATATGTGAACATTGAAAGAATAACAGAACAATGTGGTTTCTAAAAGTACAGTAAAACATGTCTTAACTACCCACCAGACCAGATTTAACTAGTCATTGTATCACGTAATTATGACTGTTGATTTATCTGGGTTTTATGTTCCAATCAAGAACATTTGACTTATATTGAGACATCACCAGCTATAAATGAAGTGGCAGAATTTTCACCTTTGTAATGTGCTTAGGCAATATGTAGGGAGGGTTCTTTAGTGTGCCATAACATGGGGCATTGGTTTTTAAGGTCCTTGTCTATATCTTCACCAAAATTTGTTTCATTCAATATTTATAGTTCTGTTGGCTGTTGCCAAGTTCATGTTTTTCAATTTCAACTTTTTCTCTATAGTAAATTCAAAATTGAATGAAGGCCATAACAAGAATCAAGACGTTTGTCAAAATAGGTGAAAACAAAAGAAAACTCAATAAAGTTTCAATAATAATGAAAGCACACACAGTCTTATTTCCATTACTAAAAACATACAGAAAAATATCAAGAGGAATGATGAAAAACACCAAAAGATTTTTAATCTACTTAATTTGACTTTAAAGAAGTAAATCACAAAAAACAATGATTTATTCTTCCTTTTTATGTCACCATTTAAAATCTCATTTGTTTTCAAAGCAAAAAAGAAAATAAAAGAGCACAATGAAACATCTTAAATTATCTTTAAAATTGAAAAAAAAGATTATCCGAGTAACAAATTGTGGCAAATGATAGATAATTTTGTGATAATAAATGGTTTTAAAACCACCAGAGTCAAGTCAAACTGCTATAATACCATCTTCTTAGACAATATTACACCTCATTAACATATCTAGTTACAACCAACAAATAAACAAAGTCATCAGGTAAATATTGTGTTTAGAATTTAGATAGTTACCTGTAAATAAAACCTTTCATTTCAAGAAGAAAATTTGTTCTCACATGTACATCAAATAATTTTGTTTCTAAAACAAGCTGTTTTAAAAACAGCTTACCTCACCTGCACAACTCTGTATGGTAATTTTTAAAAAAATTTTTTTTTTGGGGGGGGGGTGGGGGGGGGGGGGGGGGGGGTGGGGGTGGGGGGAGGGATGGGGGTATTTTTATTAATCTTTTTTCAGTAATTTTCATTTTCAATATAATTCCTTTATTTCTGATACAGGATTACCAGTATATCATAAACGACTTGGTTTGTAGAGACATACATGTACAATACACATGTATATGTAAAATGTAAAATGGAATACAGGTGATTTCTCCATAACTTTATTATCTAGTTCCTTTGTATTCCTAGCCCTTTGAATGATGAAAAATGTGAAAATATTTCCCATTTTAGTAAATTCACTCAAGTAACACTCACATTAAATATAATGATTTATTACTTGAGAAATTTTCTACCACTGAAGTATCTATCATTAAAGGATATCAAGACCCTTCACAATAATAAAATCAAAACCTTTAATAACTAAAACATGCACAATGGAACTTAATCCTACCAGAGAGTAAGTTTCTCTGTACTATGCACAAACAGTTAAAAATGATAAGATTTACCATACAGCATACTGAACAAGAGCACCGCCGAGCGTAGCATTATACGCCCGTGTTATATTGATCGAGTAGTACTATTTACTAGTGTGGCGACACCTTTAGGGGTTTCGCGGGAAAGAATGGAACAATCTAGAGGATTTCTATCAGTAGAGCTCATCCACAGAACTTGCCACTCAAAAGTTTGACACAGACCTAACGGATAAGTGCCAAACCTACCAATAATTTGGTAAAGAATTGGTTACTTTAATATGGGTACGAATTCAAAACGGTACGTTAAATTGTTTTTGGATGATAGCGCCGACTTTAAACAGTTATTGTGGATTTTATGTAAAAGATAGAAAAAATATAAAAATACCGTCTTTTCCGTCAGATCTTAAACATTTTTCGGTCAATGGACGACTTTTTCGTACAATGAACTGTTATTGAACAGGAGTGCGTTAAACGTAATTGTTTTTTGGAAAAATTCATTTTTTGCATGTTTGACCCCAAAATTAAGTATGATACCGATTTTTCCCAAAAATTTCACCAAGTTAGATAGCTAGATCACATTAGACTCCATAACCTCAGAAATTTTTAGCAAAATCTATCGAGGAGTTTTCAAGGTCCCCAAGATGCAAATATATGCTGCTAAAAAGGAGAAAGTTGTCGCCTTTATCATTTCACATCCAGAGGATGTTCCGAATGAATTCGTCACTAATCCTCTAGATTGTTCCATTCTTTACTGAGAAGTATAATTACAACTAGGATATATGTATGTAAAAATATATTGCTAAATGGATAGTGGTAGACTGCTATATAATTCATATTCATTTCCAGGAAGGAAGAAGTTTAAAATATAATGTTAGGTCATGGCAGTGTTTTCATGTGTTAAGCATTGCATGCAGGAAGATTTTAGGAAACAAATACATTTTTTGTCTGAAATGTTTTGAGAACTTTTTTTTTAACCAACCTGAAATAATTTATATCTATAAAGCTTAATTATAATTTGAACTGTTGTCGTGATCTGTGCAGTATGATAAAAAGGTGTTTTAAGTTAAAAAAGGGGCATAACTCCTCCAAAAATAGTCTGAAAAAGTTGTAATTCGAACTTGCACCAGATAATAACATCGTAAATGTGTATACCAAATTTCATTTGAATCCATAAATAGTTGTAGGCTCTGATGATCGGAAACCACATGGTCATACATACAAAAATTTCTAAGTTAAAAAAGGGGCATAACTCCTCCAAAAATAATCCGAAAAAGTTGTAATTCGAACTTGCACAAGGTATTACCATGGTAAAGCTGTATACCAAATTTCATTTGAATCCATAAATGTTTGTGGTCTCTATTGAACGGAATGCAAATTGTTAACAGACGCCCGCCCACCTGCCCGCCCGCCCGCCCGCCCGGACAGACAGCACCGTAACATAATACGTCCCGTCATATGATGGGCGTATAAAAATTAGTTCAAGTGTATCAAATAAACTAGAAATATAATTTACCCTATCTAATGAATAAAACTAAAAAAATGTATTTTATATGCATTAGCTAAAATACAAAATATTCTGAGAGCTGTGTCAGCCAATTAATCCCTGACTTTATACTGGCACTTTTGAAATAAAAAATTAAAAGGCATTGCCCAGTTATAAGGTAAGTGAAAATGAAAAATTACACCATCTGGTGAAAGAAAGCTGGATTGTCCTAAGGTAAAAATGCCTTTCCTTGTGATGAAATAAGGTGAAAATTAAGCTGGATTATCTTGAGGTAGAAATGGCTTACCTTGTGAGGAAATAAGGTGAAAATGAAGCTGGATTAACCTGAGGTAAAAATGTATTACTTTTCATGAAATAAGGTGAAAATGAAGCTGGATTATCTTGAGGTAGAAATGGCTTACCTTGTGAGGAAATAAGGTGAAAATGAAGCTGGATTATCCTGAGGTAAAAATGTATTACTTGTCATGAAATAAGGTGAAAATGAAGCTGGATTATCTTGAGGTAGAAATGTCTTACTTGTCATGAAATAAAGTGAAAATGAGGCTGGATTATCTTGAGGAAAAAATGTCTTACTTGTCATGAAATAAGGTGAAAATGAGGCTGGATTATCTTGAGGTAGAAATGACTTGCCTCGTGAGGAAATGAAGTGAAAATGAGGCTGGACTATCTTTAGGTAGAAATGGCTTACCTTGTTATGAAATAAGGTGAAAATGAAGCCAGATTATCTTGAAGTAAAAATGTCTTACTTGTCATGAAATAAGGTGAAAATGAAGCTGGATTATCCTGAGGTAAAAATGGCTTACCTTGTGAGGAAATAAGGTGAAAATGAGGCTGGATTATCCTGAGGTAGAAATGGCTTACTTTGTGATGAAAGAAGGTGAAAATGAAGCTGGATTATCCTGATGTAGAAATAGCTTATCTTGTGAGGAAATAAGGTGAAAATGAAGCTGGATTATCTTGAGGTAGAAATGGATTATCTTGTGATGAAATAAGATGAAAATAAAGCTGGATTATCTTGAAGTAGAAATGACTTACCTTGTGAGGAAATAAGGTGAAAATGAAGCTGGATTATCCTGAGGTAGAAATGGAGGTAAAGAACCATTCATTATCCATATTCTAAACACCATTAATACTAAAACCTAGAAATAAAAAAAACATATATTAAATATTATACTAGTAGGTCTATGATGGGCAAATTTCCATAATTACTAAGAACAAACAGTGTCCAATTTACAGTGTTCTATGGTATATGACAGAAACAATGATATATCTATGACTTAAAAAATAATGTTCTACCTCAATTTTCCCATGTTGTGTTTATATTACTCAGGTCATCATTTAAGTGTCATGTTTGCATGCAAGATTTGTTTTCTTTTAATCTCTTTTATTGTCTTAAAAATATTAATGGGTATATGGATGATAACAGGTCTTTCAAAACAAGACAAATGACAAACAAGTGGTAAAAAAAATTACAAGGGAAAGAACGGAACAAGAAAAAATATTTAGATGGCATAATGAAAGTGATATTCAACATTGGTATCTTATATTAAAACAGTACTAAAAATAAAAAAAAAAGAAAAGAAATCAACTCAATGTCTATTTTAAACATGACCAAAGTCGGAGTCAAAGTCACCTGGTCATAATCTACAGAATGCTTGACAATGTCGTATACAGCATGTGCTTCACTTAAAACACAAAATGGCATAAAATTAGATTGGTAAAATAGGCACTTTTAACTGTCAGCAAAAAGAAAGCAGCAAATATGGACAGTACAGAATAAGAAATATAAACTGACAGCACAGAGTAGGCAGAGAAAACTGTCAGCACAGAGTAGGCAGAGACAACTGTCAGCACAGAGTAGGCAGAGGAAACTGTCAGCACAGAGTAGGCAGAGAAAACTGTCAGCACAGAGTAGGCAGAGAAAACTGTCAGCACAGAGTAGGCAGAGAAAACTGTCAGCACAGAGTAGGCAGAAAAAACTCAGCACAGAGTAGGCAGAGAAAACTGTCAGCACAGAGTAGGCAGAGAAAACTGTCAGCACAGAGTAGGCAGAGACAACTGTCAGCACAGAGTAGGCAGAGGAAACTGTCAGCACAGAGTAGGCAGAGAAAACTGTCAGCACAGAGTAGGCAGAGAAAACCGTCAGCACAGAGTAGACAGAGAAAACCGTCAGCACAGAGTAGGCAGAGAAAACTGTCAGCACAGAGTAGGCAGAGGAAACTGTCAGCACAGAGTAGGCAGAGGAAACTGTCAGCACAGAGTAGACAGAGAAAACTGTCAGCACAGAGTAGGCAGAGAAAACTGTCAGCACAGAGTAGGCAGAGAAAACTGTCAGCACAGAGTAGGCAGAGAAAACTGTCAGCACAGAGTAGGCAGAGGAAACTGTCAGCACGGAATAGGCAGAGAAAACTGTCAGAACAGAGTAGGCAGAGAAAACTGTCAGCACAGAGTAGGCAGAGGAAACTGTCAGCACAGAGTAGGCAGAGGAAACTGTCAGCACAGAGTAGGCAGAGAAAACTGTCAGCACAGAGTAGGCAGAGAAAACTGTCAGCACAGAGTAGGCAGAAAAAACTCAGCACAGAGTAGGCAGAGAAAACTGTCAGCACAGAGTAGGTCAAGAGGCAAGAAACTGTCAGCACAGAGTAGGCAGAGAAAACTGTCAGCACAGAGTAGGCAGAGAAAACTGTCAGCACAGAGTAGGCAGAGAAAACTGTCAGCACAGAGTAGGCAGAGAAAACTGTCAGCACAGAGTAGGCAGAGAAAACTGTCAGCACAGAGTAGGCAGAGAAAACTGTCAGCACAGAGTAGGCAGAGAAAACTGTCAGCACAGAGTAGGCAAAGAAAACTGTCAGCACAGAGTAGGCAGAGAAAACTGTCAGCACAGAGTAGGCAGAGAAAACTGTCAGCACAGAGTAGGCAGAGAAAACTGTCAGCACAGAGTAGGCAGAGAAAACTGTCAGCACAGAGTAGGCAGAGGAAACTGTCAGCACAGAGTAGGCAGAGGAAACTGTCAGCACAGAGTAGGCAGAGGAAACTGTCAGCACAGAGTAGGCAGAGAAAACTGTCAGCACAGAGTAGGCAGAGAAAACTGTCAGCACAGAGTAGGCAGAGGAAACTGTCAGCACAGAGTAGGCAGAGAAAACTGTCAGCACAGAGTAGGCAGAAAAAACTGTCAGCACAGAGTAGGCAGAGGAAACTGTCAGCAAAGAGTAGGCAGAGGAAACTGTCAGCACAGAGTAGACAGAGAAAACTGTCAGCACAGAGTAGGCAGAGAAAACTGTCAGCACAGAGTAGGCAGAGGAAACTGTCAGCACAGAGTAGACAGAGAAAACTGTCAGCACAGAGTAGGCAGAGAAAACTGTCAGCACAGAGTAGGCAGAGGAAACTGTCAGCACAGAGTAGGCAGAGAAAACTGTCAGCACAGAGTAGGCAGAAAAAACTGTCAGCACAGAGTAGGCAGAGGAAACTGTCAGCAAAGAGTAGGCAGAGGAAACTGTCAGCACAGAGTAGACAGAGAAAACTGTCAGCACAGAGTAGGCAGAGAAAACTGTCAGCACAGAGTAGGCAGAGGAAACTGTCAGCACAGAGTAGACAGAGAAAACTGTCAGCACAGAGTAGGCAGAGAAAACTGTCAGCACAGAGTAGGCAGAGAAAACTGTCAGCACAGAGTAGGCAGAGAAAACTGTCAGCACAGAGTAGCAGAGAAAACTGTCAGCACAGAGTAGGCAGAGAAAACTGTCAGCACAGAGTAGGCAGAGAAAACTGTCAGCACAGAGTAGGCAGAGGAAACTGTCAGCACAGAGTAGGTAGAGAAAACTGTCAGCACAGAGTAGGTAGAGAAAACTGTCAGCACAGAGTAGGCAGAGAAAACTGTCAGCACAGAGTAGGCAGAGAAAACTGTCAGCACAGAGTAGGCAGAGAAAACTGTCAGCACAGAGTAGGCAGAGAAAACTGTCAGCACAGAGTAGGCAGAGAAAACTGTCAGCACAGTGTAAGCAGAGAAAGCATCCAGTATAGAGCAAGCAAAGTAAACACCTAGCACATAGCAGGCAGAATACACTGCAAGCACAAAGTACATAGAATAAACTGTCAACACAGAATAGACAGTGTGAACTATAAGCACAGAGTAATCAAAGTAAATTGTCAACAGAAAGTAGGCACAGTAAACTGGTCACAAAATGTATGCAGAGCTGACTGTTAGCACAGATAAGACAGCAAAAACTGTTAATACAGAGAAGGTAGAGTAAACTGTCAGCACATAGTAAGCAAAGTTAACTGAGAGCACAAGTAGAGAAACAGAATAAACTGTCAGCACAGAGTAGGCACGGTAAACATCCAGTATAAAGTAGGCAAAGTAAACTATCAGCACAGAGTAGGCACAGTAAACATCCAGTATAAAGTAGGCAAAGTAAACTATCAGCACAGAGTAGGCACAGTAAACATCTAGTATAAAGTAGGCAAAGTAAAGTATCAGCACAGAGTAGGCACAGTAAACATCCAGTATAAAGTAGGCAAAGTAAACTATCAGCACAGAGTAGGCACAGTAAACATCCAGTATAAAGTAGGCAAAGTAAACTATCAGCACAGAGTAGGCACAGTAAACATCCAGTATAAAGTAGGCAAAGTAAACTATCAGCACAGAGTAGGCACAGTAAACATCTAGTATAAAGTAGGCAAAGTAAACTATCAGCACAGAGTAGGCACAGTAAACATCCAGTATAAAGTAGGCAAAGTAAACTATCAGCACAGAGTAGGCACAGTAAACATCCAGTATAAAGTAGACAAAGTAAACTATCAGCACAGTAAACATCCAGTATAAAGTAGGCAGAGTAAACTTTTAGCACAAAGTAGACAGAGTGAACTGTCAGCACACAGTAAGCATAGTAAACTGTCATCAGAAAGTAGGCAAAGTAAACTATTAGTGAGTTTAAGGTGACTGTGTCCAATCATAATGAGAGAACAATATGCTTTATTCACTGCCATCAGGCATTATAAGACACATCTATCAGAAATGACACCATTTTGGGTTATTTTGTGGTATGTAAAACCATGTGATTGTGGTATAACTTGAAAAAGGGCCTTTTCTTAGGGTGGGAAAGATACACTCATGTGAAACCATCCTTTAATTTGCTACAAGACAGCTGCATTCATTAGTAATTATAACAATGATATATTGGTACTTTTTGGTGTTCATCATAGTGAGTGTATTTGAAAAATGGATTTTCTTTCAAATATCTTATTTGATGGATACCAGTACACCTGTCTGACATTGAACTTTCTATGCTATATTCATTTTAAATGATTCTATTTTAATATGCATGACTTGCCTCTATTAATTAAAAACTCATAAATTATGAATATAAAAACAATTCTTTTTTTAACAAAAAATTATCAGAAAATATATAACATATAATGAATCTTTGATTGATGAAACTTTTTACATACAAAAATTAATATTATTCATAACACATCAATTATAATGTTTTCAAAGTAAAGACAAAAATTCTCCAACTAAACAAGAGGCCCAATAGGGCCTGTGATGCCCAACTGGCTGCATATGTAAGACAATGTTTGTTTTTGTTTGTAATGCTGTTTAACGTTCAACTCAAGAATATTTCACTTATACGGAGACTGTCAGTTTTGAAATGATAGAGGACACTGGAGTATCGAAGAAAACCACAACCAAGCAGCAAGGTAACATACAAACTTTCAAAGATGAAGTGCTAGCGCCACTTGGCATCAATGCACAATGTCAGGGGTGAAAGGTGCTGTGATTCGTAACAGGGAATTCTTAAAACCACTCGGCCATTGTGGCACCTGTAAGACATGTAATGTGGTTACCATAATTGGTTCATCAGCTTAAGCTTGGGTCAATAAAAGTTTTCTCAGAAAAAAACATTATATATTTTGAATCCTACACAGTATACTTTCTATATTTAAAACTTGAGCTCAATTTGTGGAAAAAAGATCAACAATGGTAATTTTGGGGTTTTTTTCTTCTATTTTTAGTTATGACGGCCATCTTGGATGTCAGGCCAGGTTGCCTGGTACAACCTTTAGTCAGGCCAACATTTGGACTTTCCACACAAAATTTCATTCCAATTGCCACAGTGGTTTCAGAAGAGAAGATTTTCGAAGATTTCGCTAAATATTACACCTTATGCATAATTCTTGAAAATCATGTCAACAAAAAATTTCCCACAAAAACTGGTTAAATATGTTAAATCCCTCTCGCTATACTTTGTATATTTCAAATTTGAGCTTAATTGGTTGAAAAATGGATCAACAATGGCAATTTTAGTGTTTTTTCTATTTACAGTAACAGCAGCCATCTTGAGTGTTGGACAAGATTGTCTGGTACAAACTTTAGTCAGACCAACCTTCCACACCAAATTTGGTTCAAATTGCACCAGTGGTTTTAGAGGAGAAGATTTTCAAAAAATTGATTTAATATTACACCTCATTAGCATAATTCGTAAAAATCGGGTTAACAAAAAATTTCTCAGAAAAACCCGTAATATATGTTTAATGCCCCGCTATCTACTCTCTACATTTCAAATTTGAACAAAAACGGTAAAAAATTGACTCAACAACGGCTATTTATGTGTTTCTGCTATTTATAGTAACAGCAGCCATCTTGGATGTCGGGCAGGGTTGCCTGGTACAAACTTTAGTCTACCCCACCTAGGGACCTTCCACACCAAATATGGTTCTAGTTGGCTCAGTGGTTTCAGAGGAGAAGATTTTCAAAGAATTGATTAAATATTACACCTCATTTGCATAATTTGTAAAAATCGGGTCAATGAAAAATTTCTCAGAAAAACCTGTTACATATGTTGAATGCCCTGCTATCTACTTTCTACATTTCAAATTTGAACAAAAACGGTTAAAAATTGACTCAACGATGGCTATTTATGTGTTTTTGCTATTTATAGTAACAGCGGCCATCTTGTATGTCGGGCGGGGTCGCCTGGTAAAAACTTTGGTCTACCCCACCTAGGGACCTTCCACACCAAATTTAGTTCCAATTGGCCCAGTGGTTTCAGAGGAGAAGTTTTTCAAAGAATTGATTTAATATTACACCTCATTTGCATAATTCGTAAAAATCGGGTCAACGAAAAATTTCTCAGAAAAACCCGTTATATATATTGAATGCCCCGCTATCTACTCTCTACATTTCAAATTTGAACAAAAACGGTTAAAAATTGACTCAACGATGGCTATTTATGTGTTTTTGCTATTTATAGTAACAGCGGCTATCTTGGATGTCGGGCGGGGTTGCCTGGTACAAACTTTAGTCTACTCCACCTAAGGACCTTCCACACCGAATTTGGTTCCAATTGGCCCAGTGGTTTCAGAGGAGAAGTTTTTCAAAGAATTGATTAAATATTACACCTCATTTGCATAATTCGTAAAAATCGGGTCAACGAAAAATTTCTCAGAAAAACCCGTTATATATAATGAATGCCCCGCTATCTACTCTCTACATTTCAAATTTGAACAAAAACGGTTAAAAATTGACTCAACGATGGCTATTTATGTGTTTTTGCTATTTATAGTAACAGCGGCTATCTTGGATGTCGGGCGGGGTTGCCTGGTAAAAACTTTAGTCTACTCCACCTAAGGACCTTCCACACCAAATTTGGTTCCAATTGGCCCAGTGGTTTCAGAGGAGAAGATTTTCAAAGAATTGATTAAATATTACACCTCATTTGCATAATTCGTAAAAATCGGGTCAACGAAAAATTTCTCAGAAAAACCCGTTATATATATTGAATGCCCCACTACCTACTCTCTACATTTCAAATTTGAACAAAAACGGTTAAAAATTGACTCAACAATGGCTATTTATGTGTTTTTGCTATTTATAGTAACAGCCGCCATCTTGGATGTCGGGCGGGGTCGCCTGGTACAAACTTTAGTCTACTCCACCTAAGGACCTTCCACACCGAATTTGGTCCCAATTGGCCCAGTGGTTTCAGAGGAGAAGATTAAAGTTTACGCACGCACGTACGGACACACGGACGCACGCAAAACCATGCCATAAGCTCAGCTGGCTATAGCCAGTTGAGCTAAAAACAACAAATTTGTTCTATAAATTTACAATTTCATATTTGGAATAATAAAAGTAAGTTTATAAGTGACAATCAGGCATTAGTTCAACAGTAAGACAAAAATTCTCCAACTAAAAAACCACAAATTTGTTCTATAAATTTACAATTTCATATTTGGAATAATAAAAGTAAGTTTATAAGTGACAATCAGGCATTAGTTCAACAGTAATCTTTTGACAGACCACTGAAAACTGTATCTAATCTTGAATAGCTGAAAAATTGCTGATATAACATTAATCTATCTGTCAATTATATAGGTACAGTTTTAATATAACAGGTACTCAACTAACCATTAAGGCAATATCTGCCTAATCCATGAACCACAAGTTAAATTAAATACACCTATTTACATTCAAAGTAAAATGATATTGTACTTACAGTGAACATAGCTACAGACATCCTATATATGAGAGGTAAACAATTGTTGTCAATCTTTCTGTCCTTTAAGTATCTACAACATTTTAAAATGTATTTATGATTTAGAGACATAAAAAAGCTGCTAGAACAACAATGTTAGCTCACTTGTATGTCTTATAAGTAAAACAAAAACATATCAGTCCATTTCCATCACAATCCCTCCCCCCCCCCCAAAAAAAAAACAAAAAAACTATTATTCAGTTATACAGTGAAGGAATTGAGGCCATCAAGGAAGTGAGGCCAGGTGCTCTGGAAGGGTAAACAATCATAAAATTTTAACCAGCAAGAGCTGTAAAAAAAATTATAGCCCACCTGTATATCTAGACAATACAATTGTCAGCTCAAAAACTTATAAATTAATCACTTTCATTTACACTCAAGCTTCATGTGTAACATATTTTATTATGTACATTATTGTGCAGGTGAGCCAAAACAGGACCTTTGTGTGATTAACTTTTTATGAGAATGAGAACACAGCATTTTATAAGAACCTTAGCACTTAATATGTAATTTTTCTAACATTTGGTGACAATTTAAACTAAATTGTTATGAAGAACCAAGTATAGGTTCTAGCACCTGACTTACCCTCCTTACGTTGTATGGGGGTACAGTTGATATAATTTGATTAAAACTCACTGTAATATCCCTCTTCTGGAGCAGACTGTTACATCATAAACCATACAGACACCTAACACAGTGATACCCTGCTCCTTACATAACATGGAGATAGCTGCTAGCACCATACTAAACAATAATGATGATCTATATTTGGTGACAGGGAACTCAGCATAATACTGCCAACCTTCATCTATACCTCTAAATATTATTAAAAAACAAAAAAATTAACATTAACATATATGAAAACTCTGTATGATATTTTCAACTTTCATCTACACCACTAAAAAAGAAATGAAAAGAAATTACAGAAATTCAAAAAAAATAGAACATTTGAGTGACAAAGTAATGGATATTTGAGCAAAAAATCTCTACCTATTTAAACGAATATCCAAATAAAGAGTAAACATTCGAGCAGCAGATTTCTTAACTGCTTGCATTAGCCAGACTTAAGTCGCCTGTTTGCCAGCAGAACATGTCAACTTTAAATCAGGTCAAGATGAGGCTGTTTAATCTTGGAATGGATGAGGAAACTGGTGCCTTCACAGAAAAGCATCAATGTTTTATATATATTTATATATAAGCAAGGCAATATTAATTATATAAGTTACAAGGTACTTGTTTCCTATCTAAAATCTAGAATATTTAACAAGTTATAAATGTAGCTAGTCACTGATCCAGAAGTTGGTGCAGCAAAAAACCTCTGAATGAATGTATTAATTACTTAACAGTGTGTAAGTTAAGTGTTTAAAACCAAAATTAATACAAAATATAAAAAAATAGAAAAATAAGAATTTTTATTTTAAAAAAGTACAAAATATGCATGAAACTTTAGTCTAGATTTGCTAATAAAGGGATAATTTTTATTTATTCATTTATTTATTTATTTATTTATTTATTATTTTTGAGTAATTTGATGCATACCAATAAAAAGAAATCCATAGATTTAAAAGAAAAAAATTATATGAAAAGAACAAAATAAAACATTGTTTATATAGAAATTATTTTCTTTTTGTTTTTTGTACAGATATGTTATTATAAAATTTGATGCAAACTGATAAAAATATTTAAAAAGTGTATTTCTTTTTTATTTCAGATTTTCTTAAAAAAAAAGAAATTACAAAAACGTATAAAATTAGTTGAATAAAGGAATTATTCTTCTAGTTTTTGCATGGTTACTTTTATTTTGTCATTTAATGCTAACTTAAAATAGTATCCAAACAGAAACAGTCATTAAAAAAAAAGAAAAAAAAATTTCCGAAAAATCATAAAATACCCCAAAAAACTGCTTGAATAAAGGAATTTTTGTTGGTTTTATATACAGTCTTTATTATGTAATTAAATGCCTTTCAAAGAAGCACTTATTACATGTGCATATGTACATGTTTAAGAGAATTTCGGTAACTCTATCAGAACACCCAAATGAAATGAGTTTTACAATGGTCCCTTTAAAATAAATATACATGTATATTAAAATACAAAGAAATTTTAACACATGTGTGTTTTATCTACATGATTTAAAATCATTTCTTAAATAGTCAAAAAGAATGCTTAATGAGTTAAAATGACAATAAGGTGACTAGTCCCTAAATAAAAGATTAAACAGAAAAAACAGGAAACATTTTAATACCATTTCTTCTGAAAAATGTCTTTGATATATGATAGTCCTTTTTAGATGATCTCTCAAATATACAAAATTGTGTGGTGGGAAAATATTTCATGTGAAATTCTGTAGATTTCAATGATTTCATTTATAGGTAGAAGGCTGGCTACATATTTTTTCTTATGCTGCACCAGCAATTTTTAACTAGAAGTGATGCAATATCCAGACAACAAATCCAAACAACAACAACAACACATCCAAATAACAACACATCCAGACAAAAAATCCAAACAACAACAACACATCCAAATAACAAAACATCCAGACAACAACAAATCCAAACATAAACACATCCAGACAACAACACACTCAGACAACACATCCACACAACAACACATCCAGACAAAAAATCCAAACAACAACAACACATCCAAATAACAAAACATCCAGACAACAACAAATCCAAACATTAACAACATCCAGACAACAAATCCAAACAACAACAACAACACATCCAAATAACAACACATCCAAACACAACAACACATCGAAATAACAAAACATCCAGACAACAACAAATCCAAACATAAACACATCCAGACAACAGCACACTCAGACAACACATCCACACAACAACAAATCCAGACAACAAATCCAAACAACAAAACATCCAGACAACAAATCCAAACAACACATCCAGACAACAAATCCAAACATTAACAACAACAACACATCCAAATAACACATCCAGACAAAAAATCCAAACAACAACACATCCAGACAACAAATCCAACAACAACAAATCCAAACATAAACACATCCAGACAACAATACCTCCAGACAACAACACATTCAGACAAAAAATCCAAACAACAACACATCCAGACAACAAATCCAAACATTAACAACATCCAGACAACAAATCCAAACAACAACAACAACACACCCAAATAATAACACATCCAGACAAAAAATCCAAACAACAACACATCCAGACAACAAATCCAAACAACACATCCAGAAAATTATACATCCAAACGACACATCCAAACAACAACATATCCAAACAATGACACATCAAAACAACAACACTTCCAAACAACAACACATCCAGACAATAAATCCAAACAACAACAACACATCCAGACAATAATACATCCAAACATTGACACATCCAAACAACAACAAAAGCAACAACACATCCAGACAATAATACATCCAAACAACAACATCACGTCCAAGCAACAACGACAAGGCATTATTAACCTGAATAATGTAAAATGTGATAAAAAGTTTTCCATCACAAATAAATATAAAATATATACAGTAAAACAATTATCAACACCACATGTTCAACAGAATATGGTATTATAAAGGAGTCTGGCAATAAATTAATTAAGACATGTAAAGAAAATCATAAAATATATAGAAAATGAAACTTTAAAAGTGAGGTGACAAAGGACATGATAACAAGGTTTTACTGTACATAAATATACAGAATGTAGCAAATATTAATCAAAGAATCCCCCCCCCCGCCCTCCTTCCATTTAATCAATTTTTTACATCTCTGTATTGACAATAGTAACATATTTTTTATTTAGTATAAGGTGGTCATTTTATATTTTAAAAGAAGCAATCTTCTTGTTTGGAATCTGTAACTGTAAATATAAGAATAATAATTGAACCGATATCATATGGTAATTATTGTGGTATAAATGCCATAGCTATTCCATGCAGTACAAGTAGTGCCATAAAAGACTTATTGTATGTTGTATAAGGTAGAAATTCAGCATTTAAAAGATTAGGGTATCTGGTTTTGGATCAATGCAGCTGCATATATTTATATAAGCACTGAACTGATATGATACGGTTATGATGGTTGTAAAACTGTGGCAGCTATTCCAGGCAGGAAGTAGTGGTGTAACACAATTTTCTGTATGTTGTATAAGGCAGTAATTCAACATGTAAAAGATCAATCCCTGGTTTCACAATCATTCCTTTACGAAGATTTTGCTTAACTTAAATTTAGCAAATTTTAGCAAATCTCTTTCTAAGTTACAAATAAACATTTGTGATAAAAACTAGATACAGATGTTACAAGCTTAAAGTGATCTTCAAAATGACATTTTAAATTACTAAATATCTCAATAATTAACAAAATTATGTTACAGAAAATCATAGTTAAGAAATGATTTGTAAAACTGGGGCCAGGGATTATCTGGTATGGATCAATTTAATTGTTAATATTAGTACACTGGAAATGGACGAAATTTTGTAAACATTGCCAATAGGCACTATAGACAGTTTTGATAAAGCTTGGGGTCAGAAATATGCTGGCCGCTTGCCGCTTGCCGCATTAGACAGTGACCGCTATATAGAGGTGAGATAACGAACAAAATTCATTGAGGGTAATAAGATATAGTTGTTATAGACAAGTGGCCTCTTTATACAAGTGGTCACTAACACAAGTTAGACTGTATAGGCATTTAACTCCTATGACATGATAATTATGGTTGTATAACTGCTGTTGCTATTTCAGACAAACAGTAGTGTCACAAGATAACCTTTTAAATTGTAAAAAACAAAAATTTAATTTTAAGGATGTCAGGGATCTAGTTTGGGATCAATTTAGTTGTCAATTTAAAAAATAAGCATTGAAATGTTGAGATATAATATTACTTTGTAATAGCTGTACAACTGTCACGACTATTCAAAGCAAACTACCGGGGTAATAATAGCATGCTTATTTGCATTATTTTATTTTTCTGGAATAGCTATGGCAGTTATGTGACCATAATCAGCATATCGCGTCTCTTCAGTGCTTAACAATTCATTGGAGACCTTACAACTTCTTTAAAAAATAAGGTGACATATATAAAAAAAAAACCAAAAAAACTTTCATCTGATGGTACAGAAATCAGTTAAACAATAAAAGAAAATATTGTTGATAAAATATTACTGAATATCACAATGACATATGTAAAAAGGATTTATAATGAGTTTTACTACCTTGATGATTAACGACTAACATAATAATGTAATTAAGTTATATTACCTGAATTTGATATTTTATAATAATGGAAGAAAGATTAGATCAGTTTTGTATAGATTTATAAAGTTGTCACATGGACATAAATTACTTCATGTTAGTAAATCTCCTTTAAGGAATTCAATAGCTCAAAAAAGAAAATTCAATTTGTAAAATAAACCTGGTTACAAGCATGAAATATTACCTGTATTTCACAAGTGACATGAGCCAGATTAATTTGTGCATCAGGTATCAATTATGTATATAATAAGTTTGTTTGTGGAAAATTGTAACACCCGACCTTTATATGCACAATAAAGTAATTTATTAACCATTATCCTGGTGGTCTACACTATCAACTTAAATGTATTTGTATTATGTATAATTGTAGCCTTTGACATTGCACTTCCATTACCAAAGTCAAAATAAAAATTAAAAGTCTCTAATTGTTAAAAAACACAACTGACACATTATTGAACATTAAGACCTGTATGTAGTTTATGTACAAAAATCCAATTGGTTCTGTTACCTTGCAATGGACTAAATTTTTAATTATTGTTTATGAAGCTTTACAATAATCTTGAAATATATATTTTTTATTAAAACACTCACCTGAAGATTTGATACACAAGCACAAAAGTACTCGACAAAATGTAATTGTTATTCTTTTTTATTTTTTATACTTCACTGTTATACATGTATATATATATATATGTGTGTGTGTGTGTGTGTGTGTGTGTGTGTGTGTGTGTGTGTGAGTGTGTGTGTGTGTGTGTAGCTTTTACAAAACCATATCTGTATATAATCTAAGCCTTAACATCTCAAGTTTATCAGAAATAAAATGTCTATCAAGTCAGTTTAAATGGAACCCTCAATGAGGCATTGTATCTTACCATGAGTAGCTAGACATCATCAAGCAGTACAACTAACACAGAAGTGTTAATCAAAAGCAAACACCAATTATCAGCATATTATAACCATTTGGCAAGGTCTAGATAGCTATGGTGTCAGGCTTATTCATCATTCATTTTAAAATGCCTAACAGCGGCTATATTATAAATGTTAATTGTTTCATATCGGCTTGGTTTTGAACAGGTAATCTCTCAATTGTTTCAGAATAAGAGTTGGGTTGAATAGAGGTATTTTACACCCTAGTCAAGAATTTTTCATTTATTTCGAGGTTGTTAGTTCTTAGATAGGAGAAAACCAGAGTGCCTGAAGAAAATCACCAGCAACCTTTGGCAAACTTTCTCACACTAGGATCTGCCTGAGTGAGATTCAAACCTAGATGGTGATAGGCACTGTGATTTGTAAGCCGAACATTAAAACCATTTCTGCCACCTTTTGGAATAAGAATAATGTAACCTATTTGGCAGAAGTGTTCCCAATTCTAGACTTGCTGGTAGGGTGTGGTTACTAATGATATCATTAAATCTGAATATGTACACCTTAGTAGCAAAAAAATTATAGATTACCATAACTCAAATCAAACAGTCATTAAAGATTTGTGGTTTTATAAAAAAAAATTACGTAATCATTTTACATTTTTACTTCTGAAGTAAGTCAAATTTTAAAGATAATTATCGTCAATAATAGAGACATTTAAAGATAAAAAAACGGCTTTCAACTTTTTGTTCCTTTTTTTCCCTCTAAGTTATTCACCAATAAAAATCCACCTACAATTTTTGTATCATTTGATATCTATAACATGAATATAAATCAGTTTTTTACAATAAGTAGATTTTAAATTTTATTACTTTTAAAGTGTTGCATTCTAAAATTAAGTTAAAAGTGCAAATTAAAAACATTAAATTTTTAAGCCCTCAGTATAAATGTAATCCAACCTGATTACCAGGTAGATTCAATAACATGGGCCACAACTCTGACTAATAGCGATAAAAATGACCAACTCAGACTCTGATATCTTTTTTTACCTCTCTCTCTCTCTCTCTCTCTCTCTCTCTTCTCTCTCTCTCTCTTATTCTCTCTCTCTCTCTCTCTCTCTCTCTCTCTCTCTCTCTCTCTCTCTATATATACGTTTTGTATATATATATTTAACTTTGTGTGAATACATTGAAAATTGTAGGCAACAGAGTGTTAAGTAAATGTGGCTTACATGAATTGTTTAAATAAATCTATTTGTTGAAAAAAATACTTCTTAATGTTACAAATATATGTACATAAAGATGTTAAAAATTGCTTCTGTTAATACAATATCTAACTATCAAACCCCTTAAATCTGTTTTTAAATGTATATATGTGTATATATGTTCAGAAAAAAAAAATTCAAGAAGCCTTTCCTTTTGATTTTTTTCTGATCAATGGAAAAATTTCAAAAATTTAAAAATATTTTTTTATTAAAAGCTTTGTGTTGATTTTTTTTTATATTGTTTTTTATTATGGTATGGTATCACAAATATAATTTAGTCTTGTTTGCACAGTCTGTTGCAAAACATGAAATAGAAATATATTTTTCTTAAGAAAATCAGCTTTCATTGTCATATATACAATATACTCACTTGACATATGCCAAAAATGAAAGCATGAAGAATATGCCAGCTAAAATATCAGCTCTTCCCACTATCCCTGATACCTGAAATAAAGAAAAAAATAAAATAGGCATTATGAGATTGTACCAACTGTCAAAGTTATCCATGGCAATCATACAGTAATAAGATATCAGGAACAGGTCTCAGGACCACACATCCTTCCTCTTATCCAGGTTTTACAGTTTCCATTAATTGTCTATATACATAACCAGAGTTCAGGTTTCACAGTTTCCACTATATACATGTAAATAACCAGGGATCAGGTTTCATAAGTTACACTGTATACATAACAGGGTTCAGATTTCATAGGTCCCAATGTATACATAAACAGGGTTCAGATTTCACAGGTTCCACTATATACATAACCAGGTTCCACTGTATACATATCCAGGGTTCAGGTTTCAAAGGTTCCAATTTATAAATATCCAAGGTTCAGGTTTCATAGCTTCCAGTATATATTCAATCAGGATTCAGGATTCATCACCAGGTTTAATAGCTTCCACATAATATATAGTCAGGGTTCAGGATTCATTAGTTCCACTGTATACATAACCAGGGTTCAGGTTTCATAGGTTCCACTGTATAAATATCCAAGGTTCAGGTTTCATAGCTTCCAGTATATATTTAATCAGGATTCAGGATTCAGGATTCATAACCAGGTTTCAGGTTTAATAGCTTCCACATAATATATAGTCAGGGTTCAGGATTCATAGGTTCCATTGTGTTCAGGTTTCAAAGGTTCTACTAAAACTTTTATCAAGGTTCAGGTTTCTAAGATTCCACTATATACACAACCAGTTTTTAGGTATTGTAGATTCCACCTGTATACATCACCATTAAGGTTCTGTTAGGTTCCACTGTAATATATCATCAGGGTTCAAACTTCATAGATTTTACTGTATATGAGGGTTCAGTTTTTATAGGTTCTACTGAATATAGAATTAAGGGTTCAGTTTTTGTAGTTTCAACTGTTTATATAACATTTATATGATACCTACACATATAAAATACCAATAATGTAACCCCATGGAAAGATGTGACTGTAAGATGACAAACTTGTAACAATGATGTTCTAGTATTTATTTTTACAAAGTTTTAAAAAGAAAAGTTTACAAACATCAGTTTCAAAATAAAGTTCACAATATATGTAGTAGGGATTATGTATTTGTTTTTTTTAAATTATTATTTATTTATTTATTTCAGTATCAAATTTTTATAATAAGTACATTTACTATTTTCTATTATTATTTTCTTAAGAATAATTTCTTTATTCAGAGGATAAGGATCTGCTATCCATAATATTCTACAGACATGGAGAGGATTAACTGTAACTATACGATACAGAGAAAAATTGCCAGTATGGCATTAACTCATGCAGAGTATACACAAAAAATACAATTATGTATAAAGACATTCTATTTATCTAAAAACAATTTTTCATGTATTTTGAAATACAAAAGTTAATATATTCCAATTCTATATATCTGCCTACAAAAGGTTTACATTTTATTATAAGTTTTATATTCCTATTTGAATACATGGATTACCTGACACCAACAGCTTGAAAAATCCTATATAATTGAATAAGAGTTTTCAAATTAAGATATCTACCTCCAAGGCTTCTTCGGATTTCAACAAAGTCGCAATTTTACACGTTTGTGATATTTCAATAAAAAAATCTAGATAAAAAGGCTGAATATTCAATAAAGATTATACCTGGAATGCCATATTAATTTTTCACCTGATTAAGTAGAAGCAGTATACATCAATTACTTCACAGTTATTCAGTATTACATTAAATACTAAATATTCCTAATGCTAATCTCTACTTTTATACATTTACCCCTATTAAATATCATCAAAGATGTTTATCTTGTAACAGTTGATTAAAATTGAAGAAAAAAATAGTTATAAAGTTTTATGAATTTTAAGAAATGGAAACATGATAAAAGTTTGTATTTTACAAGCCAATAGTTATTATAGTTTCAGAGTAGTAAAAAAAAAAACTGGGGTGTCACACTCATTGCAAGATTAACTCCAGAAAAAATTTTTATACTGTTTATTCATTCATCAGCTAGGTTGACCAGATTCGGAGACAATATATAAATGAGGTACAAGACTTCCGTAAGATGGGAATCACAAGTATAACCCTAGAAGTTTCAGCAATTTAGTTGAAATAATTAGTTGTGTGTTTGAGTCAATCATTTCTTTTTACAGAACACTATTGTAGTGATTTTTTATTTTTTTTTGTTTTTTTTTTTTGGGGGGGGGAGGGGGGGGGGAGGGGGTGTCAGTATAGGCAGGTTGTACAGCACTATATCATCTTTGTAAAGGGGTTTTGGTTTTATAATTTTTAACATTTGTTTTACCTGTTACTTACCAAGATGTGCAAAAGTTTTATTTTTTAAGTGATCAGTTTGCAATGGCTCTTTGGATTTTTAATTATTTTTTAATTAAAATTATTAACTACAGTATTGGTCCTATTCATAGAAATCTGTATTTTAACTCTATCACAAAAATTGCAGTAATGGTGTCCCAGTCAAGATTAATTCATATATTTAGAGGCTGTCAGTTTAAGAGTGGTGGAGAAATCCAAAGAACCCCTGAAAAACCACCAATATTTGGCACATAAATTAACAACCTTTCTCATACATGGAGATTCTAACCTAGGCAGTTTGATCCGCAAGTGTACCTTGAGACCATTTGGTCAATGAGACCATATCAAGGAAATTTTAATAAAGTAAAAAGAAAAAGCTTCTGAAAATGAGCTTAGCAGAATGTGACACAGTTAATATCAATCCACACATTATATACCTCCAGTTTTATTGGAAATGTCCATCTAATGTGTCACAGTTAATATCAATCCACACATTATATCTCAGGTCTTATTGGAAATGTCCATCTAATGTGTCACAGTTATATCAATCCACACATTATATCTCAGGTTTTATTTGAAATGTCCATTTAATGTGTCCAGTTAATACCAATCCACACATATCTCAGGTTTTATTGGAAATGTCCATCTAATGTGTCACAGTTAATATCAATCCACACATTATATCTCAGGTTTTATTGGAAATGTCCATCTAATGTGTCACAGTTAATATCAATCCAAACATTATATCTCAGGTTTTATTGGAAATGTCCATCTAATGTGTCACAGTTAATATCAATCCACACATTATATCTCAGGTTTTATTGGAAATGTCCATCTAATGTGTCACAGTTAATATCAATCCACACATTAAATCTCAGGTTTTATTGGATATGTCCATCTAATGTGTCACAGTTAATATCAATCCAAACATTATATCTCAGGTTTTATTGGAAATGTCCATCTAATATGTCACAGTTAATATCAATCCACACATTATATCTCAGGTTTTATTGGAAATGTCCATCTAATGTGTCACAGTTAATATCAATCCACACATTATATCTCAGGTTGTATTGGAAATGTCCATCTAATGTGTCACAGTTAATATCAATCCACACATTATATCTCAGGTTTTATTGGATATGTCCATCTAATGTGTCACAGTTAATATCAATCAAAACATTAAATCTCAGGTTTTATTGGATATGTCCATCTAATGTGTCAGAGTTAATATCAATCCACACATTATATCTCAGGTTTTATTGGATATGTCCATCTAATGTGTCACAGTTAATATCAATCCACACATTATTTACTTCCAGTTTTATTGGAAATGTTCATCTAAATTAATCCTGCATCAGTAATAATAAGGTCATCAATAGCCATTAGTAAATACTGATAATTTATAGAAATAGCAGTAAGCCCTGAATTCCATCACAATCAAATACATGTAATTATAATCACCAACACTATATCATTATTATTGTAACAGGTTTGTAAAGATATGCATATTGACATATGAAAACCCCATTAACCTGTCAAACAAAGAGGAATAAAAAAAACCTGACAATGACAATGATTAGAAATTAATATGATTAAATAGGGATCTATCAATAACAGAATTTTCACTTTCAATGTTCAGATAAGTACTGGATGAGAAAGTTGATTGTCAAAATAAGAAATTGGATGATTGGGAATAAATGTCGGACTGTCATATCAAATGTCTGAATTAATTATTGAAAATCAATCTTAATACTGTATAAATAATAATAAACCTTTAAAGTTAAAGGTTCTAGATCGGTCATGTGAAATAAAAACTTATTCAAAGCAATTTTATTCATCAATAATTTTGTCAAGACTGATGAATTAAAAGATGTGATAAATTAATGAAGACCAATCAAACTTTTTACATGCTTATTTCCCTCGATATACATTAGTATGTATCACAATTCTTTAAGGAAGTCTATAAACAGTAGCTGAAATACAACTGACCACTGGCTAGTACTACTGTATTGTTACAATGATTTTGATATTTATGAAATTTAGGCTATAAGCACTTGTATGCCAAGCCCTGGTTTCACAATCATTCCTTAACTAAGATTTTCCTTAACTAAAATCTTGCAAATTTGAAATCTTAATAATTTGGATAATTTTTACGATTTTCAAGAATGTAAGGTGTCATTTTGAAGATCACTTCAAGCTTAAAACATCTGTACATGTATTTAGTTTTATCACGAATATTTTTTTTTTCAGTTAAAGAAAATCTTAGTTAAGGAATTATTGTAAAAGCAGGTCTAGTACTATAATGTGGTGCATTAAACATAATGGTTTCTGCATTGCATAACTACTAATTAAAACATGCTTTGAATCCAAAACAGCTAAACTCTCCTACAGAAAAGTAAAGATCACTTGCTTGAAAATGCCATTAAAGTTAATGAATTAATATCTTTTCTAAACACAACATATATAATTTAAGTCTACACATGTTTATAAAGACCTGTTGGATGTATTTGCTCATTATACACTTGAAGAGGCATTGGTGGGCTAGTGGTGTAAAGCTAGTTAACTATCGACTATACCCTAAGTTCAAATCCCTATGAGGGCAGATCTTAGTATGAGAAATAGCCAGTCTGAGGGTCAATTGACAATTTGTTTCCTCTGAGGTGCTGTGGTTTCTTCTCTCATCCCTCAACTGACTGCTTCAAAATAGTGAAAGATTCTTCACTGGGATGTAAAACATAAAAATCAATCCAATATAATCAAATGCAATCATTATGCATTTGTGAAAAAGAAATCAGATAGAGAATTGAGAGAGAGAGAGAGAGAGAGAGAGAGAGAGAGAGAGAGAGAGAGAGAGAGACAGAGAGAGAGAGAGAAAGAGAGAGAGAGAGAGAGAGAAAGAGAGAGAGAGAGTCTCAGAGAGTACCGGTACTTACTGCTTCTGTATGTATTGGGTGGACAGCAAATAGAGCACCAGACATCCACACACATGACAGAGGAAGAAATAGGACATACTGACACACATACATGAATAAATAAGTCATTATTCCATGTAATACTACATTGGTCACATGGAAATAGTATGAACTTCCACCAGTCAAATAAAAGTTCCATCTGAAAAATAAAAATAATTTTAAACATATAAACATAAAATTGTTTGCTGACTTGTTAAATAGATGAGAAATGTTTAAGATTGAGCATAGAAGTCCCTGACAACCAATCTGCTGCAGGATGACAAAAAAAAAAAAAAAAAAAAAAAAAAAAAATTCACATTTCAAGTATAATGTACTGACATTAGGACAGCCATTACAGGATTTAAAAAAAATTATATATGCAGTCCATGAAGTCATTTAAACCAATAAGTGTTCAAAAATTTGACTTTAACTTCAACTTATTAAAATATATAAGAGAATCACATTTCTGACACAAAATACAAAGATCTCAGACTTTGAAAGGGCCTTTATTACCTGAGTATTCAGTGCACTTTTAGTTGGTGTGTAAAACAGATTGTGTTCCCTGAGCTGAATCAGTGTGTGTATAACCTGAGTATTCAGTACACTTTTAGTTAGTGTGTAAAACAGATTGTGTTCCCTGAGCTGAAACAGAGTGTGTATAACCTGAGTATTCAGTACACTTTTAGTTAGTGTGTAAAACAGATTGTGTTCCCTGAGCTGAAACAGTGTGTGTATAACCTGAGTATTCAGTACACTTTTAGTTGGTGTGTAAAACTGATTGTGTTCCCTGAGCTGAAACAGTGTGTATATAACCTGAGTATTCAGTACACTTTTAGTTAGTGTGTAAAACAGATTGTGTTCCCTAAGCTGAAACAGTGCGTGTATAACCTGAGTATTCAGTACACTTTTAGTTGGTGTGTAAAACAGATTGTGTTCCCTGATCTGAAACAGTCTGTGTATAACCTGAGTATTCAGTGCACTTTTAGTTAGTGTGTAAAACAGATTGTGTTCCCTGAGCTGAAACAGTGTGTGTATAACCTGAGTATTCAGTACACTTTTAGTTGGTGTGTAAAACAGATTGTGTTCCCTGAGCTGAAACAGAGTGTGTATAACCTGAGTATTCAGTACACTTTTAGTTGGTGTGTAAAACAGATTGTGTTCCCTGAGCTGAAACAGAGTGTGTATAACCTGAGTATTCAGTACACTTTTAGTTGGTGTGTAAAACAGATTGTGTTCCCTGAGCTGAAACAGAGTGTGTATAACCTGAGTATTCAGTACACTTTTAGTTAGTGCACAGATTGTGTCCCTGATATTATGTGTATAACCTGAGTATTCAGTGCACTTTCAGTTTGTGAATGAAACTAGATTGTGTCCCCGAAACAGTGCATAGAATGTTCCATGCCTTTTTTGAAGTTTTAGTTTGTTTTTTCTCCCATGAAACAGTTCTTGCAATGTTTTGTAAATGATGGGCAAGAAATAAAATTGGTAAAAAAAACAGCCTTAAATATTTTATTACCATTTATATAAAGAAGATTAGGTATTAATTCAGCTTTTCTCTATCTTGTAAGACATGGTCTAGTTAACTCCTTCCTATGAATTGAATACCAGTGCATTAAGGATGTCATAGAGATCATACTGAGAAATGACCAAATAAAATTTAAAATGGCTAACATGATTACCACACACATATTTTTTAACTTTTTCAAAAATAACTATATCAAAACATACTGACTGTATTCACAAGTAGTTTGTAACTATAAAGTATAATAGATAAAGAAAATGCTAAAATTTTATTTTGTGGTCAAAATGTTGATTTATGTAGCATCTAGCAAATCAAAGTTATGTTTAACAACTGAGACGAACATTTAAAAATAAATATATATAAGTAATGTTTCATTATGGTACATATAGGTACATATAATCAGCTGATTATAATTTTAAATGAGACTATATATAAATGTAATGAGATTTGACAGGTACTTGTCTGTTATAGCATAAATCAATCTAGTCATTTTTATCATATATAACTAGACTATAAAATTTAATTTTAAAAATGTCAAAACAAAATGTTTGTGTGCAGTCCACATTGTACATTCTAATGAAAATTTTCTGCCAAGTTAAAAATATGAAAGCATAAAATTTAACTGGGAAAGACAAAAGATGTCTTTGTGGAAACATTTTCCCTTTCTATCTCTCTTAACGAAAGTCAGGAATGATTATTTCTAGGATTAATCTTCAACCCAGAGGAGCTCAAGTACAATAATTGGTTGGTAATAGTTTGTGTTAGACCAATGACAAGATATAGTCTTTTTGTTCATTTATGAGTTCTTGTAGTAGCTGAGTTTGTACAAGAAATCCTGATGTGTGTTTGTGTAATAGGTGAAAGGAAACACGAGAAAAATCCACTTTGAAACTGAGTGCCAAGACAGGGATCTAACCCAGATGTTTCAAGTGAATCAAGTGAAAGCAGACTTTAAACAAATAGGAATTCATGTATAACATCCAGTTTTTTTTTTTTTTTGAGTAAACAACTCCTTTATCTTTGCCATATTCAACACAACTAGCTCGATTCTGCTACTTTTGTAATAAATCTATGATGAAACTTACAGTAGCCATAACAGGAAAGGAAAAAAAATTGCAGTGACTAAACCCAGAGGGTGCTCTACCAACTGAACTATATGGACTAGGTCTCTGATTGAGTCTGACCTACCACATTACTTTCAATTTTTCACCCTTCTACCAACCTCTTGAATAGCCATTACCCAAATTAAAGCTGAAGGGGCTCTAAATCATAACAAGAAAGGGAAAAAATAGAGGTCATACCGGAACTATTGACATTTAGTTCATTATTGGGCCAAAATTTTACCTTATTTAAACATGGATTAAAATGTAAAATAATACATGTAATTCCAAATTACACTGGAATGCACATACATTTATTTCAGCTAAACAAACTTTGTGGTAGAGTCAGAAAAAAATTTAATCACTCAAAATACAAATTTTCAAACCTCGCTCAATAAATCCCCTGGGAATGTTGAGAGCCGAGATTACTGTGTACACATTCATGTACAAAGGTACTTAATATTAGTCAAGATTAAGGTACCTTTAGTCATTTAGTATAAGTATTTTGTCCCTTTTTACCTTAATAATCTGCTTAAAGAAGTCATATGTATTACATACATAAGCTATCCGTCATCTGATTAAGACGATAATTCCATTACTAAACAAAGACTTTTTACATGACATATCTATGTAACCTGGGATTTCAGTACTGGTCAATCTGTATAGTTAACACATACAGGGTCATATGTATGAATATAAAGTTGGATAAGGTTGAATTTAAACATTTTCTTCAATTGGAAAATAAATGTAGAAAATTCAGCAGCTATATAAAACCTGCTGAATTTTCTACCTATAATTATTTGTTGCAGTCAGATAACTCTGTTGATACAGTGCTCACCTGTAGCGTTTTGATGTTACAGGTTGATTTTTGATCTGATGCTGCAATTCTCCAATTTCATTAAATAAATGAAAGCACAAAAGATCCTCAAAAGTAACTGACATACTCTTGACCCAAGACTGTAAAATGAAATCTCCAAAATTATACAAAGATGTGAAAGGGTTGTAAATTGGTTTCCCATTTGTTAGAGCAATTTGGTCCATAGTGTTAAAGGTACAGTTTGACACATTTTCCTTTTCAATTATGAATATAGTTAGATACCTCCGTCTCGTCTCGAAGCTAAGTTACTTTCTGTGTCTTGGCAATTTTGTTATGTGTGGATGAACAATCAGAAATTTGTGTTTTGAAATATTATTTTTATTATAGAGAAGTACTTAAGACTTCAAAGGAATAAAAACAACACAATTACAAGATATTAGTGGACAACTACAGGTACTTAGACACTTTGGTCATTAACTAAATACTTTCACAGGTATTAAGATGTTTTTACTGATGTGTAAAAATCATATAACTAAGACCATCAATGAATGATCAAAATCACTTAGAATACCCGGTAATACATTTACACATATATATAATATAGCCAGCTTCGGATACATCCGGGATAATTTTCCAGGGTAAACTTACCACTTCACACCATTAAATAACTTCAAACAAATATATTTTCATATTAGGATTTTAGAATTACTTTAAAAAATAAATGAAGTATATAAACAAGTACTTAATTCAATTCACAATTACTATATAATGACACTAAACAGTATTTAGATGATTTGGATATTCAGCCTGAAGTTATATTGACATTTAACAGCTAATTTTCACCTCCAGCTATATTTAAATATTAAGCCTGTTCATTTATAAAAGAAGAAATAGGCATGGAAGTTGTTTTTTAAATCTTTCGATTGATCAGAAAATGTTACACATTTTAATTTTATTACCATGATCACAATATTCATTTCAGTAAAATTGGGTTTAATGATGCTGAGAATAGTGAAGTGATGGTGTTTAATGGCTCAGTCAAGTTTTCTTCATTTATATCAAGATGGTCAGGTCTGGAATGGCGAAGAAAACCAAAATACCTACAAGAAACCACAGACTTTCAGCAAGCAAAATGTCAAACTTTCTTATAGTAAGATCCATCTCAGCAGGATTTTACCTTGGTGGAGCACTGTGATCTGTAAGCCACTTAGCCAACCCATAATGTCGATGAAAATGATTGAAGTGAATTTTTTCAACAACAAGAAAGATGAGGCTTGTCAACATTAAATATATATATACTTTCTATTCTTTTTAAACATAATATTTATTTTCCGATAAAATCTTCAGAATTTAATGTTAAAATAAGCTTATTAAGTTTACCCATTAAGCATGTTCCTATAAAATAGCACTTAAGCTGTTCAACTTTGATGCTGGTACCATTACCAGCCAAGCAGAAGTAATACAGATAAGAAGAGCATATTGGTATATTAAAAATGTCAATATCAATGAATCAACTGAAATAAAAAGCTCTATATAGTATAAAAATACATTTATCTTATTTATCTATAATGAAAATGTCAGTCTCTTTATAGACAAATTACTTATACTAGAATTGCTTCAAGGTAAGTCCAAGAATATAATGGCCAAATCTTGAGAAAATTTTCTGTATATTTTTTTCTGTGTTGTTGACTTGGTAGTTCAGTTCCTAGAACACTTATATTATGATGTAAAGATTCCAGGTTTAAATCCCTGTCTGATTGTGCATTTTCCCTGTGAGGTTTGCCCAGAAACTCAGAATATTCTATTCATTTTCCATGTTCACTATTTTGTTGTTCCATGTCCAGTTCTTTATTTTTGTTGTTCAATGCCCTTTCCCCATTTTTAGTGCTTAATGCCCATTTCCCCATTTTTGTTAATTTTCAGTTTCCCGTTTTTGTCATTCAATACCCATTTTTCCATTTTTATTGTGTAATGCCCATTTCTTCATTTTTATTGTTTAATGCCCAGTTTCCCATTTTTATTGTTTAATGCCCTGTTTTCCATTTTCATTGTTTAATGTCCTGTTTTCCATTTTTATTGTGTAATGCCCAGTTTCCCATTTTTATTGTGTAATGCCCAGTGTCCCATTTTTATTGTGCATTGTCTATTATCTAGTTTTCCGGTTTTGTCATTCAGTTTTCATTAACTGTACATCCTTATTTTCAGATTAAATTTAACTACACCATTGAATGATTCAGTTTACCAATAGGTTGTCCCCTAACTTGGCAATACCAAGGTGCAGAATCTTGCATATTGAATATTCTATAAATCAAAGTATTACCTAGACTTTTTTTAAATTTTGCTTTAAATTTTAAATTAAGAGCTGATGAATTAATATTTATTAATCATTATAATTTTAAGTTATTCAAACTTCTGAGAGAAGTGTGAACTTTGAACATTTTACCGTAACAAAAAGAAAATAATTTTTTATTTAAAAAGTTAAGTGGTTAGGTGCAACATCAAAAAATATATCCTATCTGATAAAATATATTATATATATTGTGTATTTATATACAAGATGTAAATGCAAAGGAAAAAGAAAAACATGATAACATCAAAAATCTAAATGTTACATCAATCAGATGATAAGTTGTCTATATGTCTTGGTGCCATCATTTCATATCACTTAAATCAATGTCAAATTTTATAAAGATGTTTACTATCAAACTATCATTCAAAATTATTGAAAAAGGTGTAAACAGAGAATGTGATGATTTTTCCGTTCATGCAAAACTTATTTAATAGCTTGCAATGAGGGACAGAAAAGTCATCATAATTTCATACTTTCTTCATCGTTAATGAGGTGTTACATTTTATTTCCTTAAATGATAAATTTGTTTTTATTTATTCTAAATCAAAAGTAAAAACTTGTCTGACAAAGAAAAAATAAAACTAAAGTTCTCTGACAAACTTTCTTCAAATTTTATGTAGCTGTTTCAAAAAAATCATAGATAAAATTTTAATACACAATGTACATGTACTTGTATTATAAAAAATATTTTTCATATACAAATTTTGTGATACATTTTATGACACTCAATTTTGTAATCAGCTCTTAAATTGTATGAGCTAGCTAAGTATTGTTTTTTGGGGTTTTCTTTCTTTTTTTTTTTTTTTTTTCTTTTTTTTTTAAAATGAGTTGCTGTTTATAGGATGCCATTTGACAATGTATTCAGTAATCAGCAATCACTAATTTAAAATAATAAATCACTTACTTTATTTTTTGATATTTTTTATATCAGTAATTGGAATTAGTGATACATGTATCACTAATTCAACAAGATTTAGTGATATCAATAATTCCCTTTTTTTTTTTTCTTTTTTTTTTTTGAAATTATAAAATTTATATAGTGATATCAGTTAACTTAAAAAGTGATATCCCTAATTCATTGACAGAGAAATTAAAATAATGTAATTTGATGTTTTGAAATTAATTTTTTAGTTAGATTTAGTGATATCACTAAATATTACTACCAGTATATAGATTTAGTAATATAAAAAAAATTCAAATCAGTCATATCAAAGACTCAAAATGAATTTGTGATATCAAAATATCCAATACATGATATCATTTATTCGGTATATTGATATCTCTTATTCTATTTCATAATATTACTTACCTGTAATATGTATTTATGTTACTAATTGATTTTTGATATCACTAATTGATAATTGATTTTTGATATCACTAATTGATTTTTGATATTACTAATTGATTTTATGATATCACATGATATACATGTTCTGAATAAACAGTAAAAAGAAACCGCATGTTCCAATGTTAATTTAGAATCTTGACAATATCACTTTAATGTTTAATTGGAAATTGATTTAGTTATATCACAAAATTAATTAGTGATAATACTTCATATGAAGTTATTATTCTTTTTGATTTAATGGTATCACTAATATTTTGTGATATCACTAATGCTGACCAAAGTGAATAAGTGACATCAAAAATAAAATTAGTAATATCACTAATTCATATTGCAACACTATTTTAATTGAATTTGTTGTGAATGAATTAATAATAATGATTATGTGATTTCAGTAATCTGATTAATTGGAATTACTTAATCAGATTGAATGAGTAATATCATTAATTCTATTTAGTGATATCAAAAAATTAGATTAGTGATATAACTAATTTGAATTAAGTATTTAAAAAAAAGTGAAAACACTTATTTGAATTAGCGATATCACAAAATAGAATAAATAGTAAAATAGCACAGTTTAGTTTTCTCCTATCCCTAGTCATGTTTTTCTTCTCCAGAGAGAATCAATAATTTTGTAAGATTTCATATCATATAAATGCAATTCAAATGAGAAAAAAAATCTAATTCTTACCTGAAAGTTAGAGTAGTAAGTGGTCGGTATGACTTGTGGCTTGTATTTTCAAGCATTGGTTTGCCCCAAAAGTCATTATGAAATAATAAATATAATTCGGTTTTGCCTGTAACATCTCGATTATTTTTTATGGCAAAAATATCGTCATGCACAAAATCTCCATTCAATGAATTCGAATAACACAAACATGCAATAATAGCCACAAATATTCTTATCACTGTGTTCCTATTTTTCAGGCACGCTTTTTGACACTTATTTTTTTTATCGCTTTCCTTAAAAAAATCAGTTTGTTTATGAATGTTATTATTAAGTTCCATTGCATATGAAATAAAAATTCCGCACACTGCATGAAAACTCTTTTAAGACTAACATTAAATTCACCGCCTACAATTTATATATAAACCACCAAGCATGACAATTTACCGTGTTTTGACTTCACATGAAGCACATGGCAAAATTTATGTCACGTGACCTGACCTACCTGTCAAATTACCAGCAATATGGCGGCCTCCATGAGCGTTGCTAACGCCGCTGCTAATGGGGATTTAATGGTAAATATGAAGCTTTGACCCTATACTAAACATTATTTTAACTCAGATTAATTTTTTGATTATTAATTGACAAGTGATTGTAAATTTAATAGATTTGAACGAGTAAATTCGCCCATCTGATGTTGCTACTGTCAACTTTAAGGGGGGGGGGGGGGTTACCACTTTATTACTTTCGTTTTGTTTTTATATTTTACATGTCTCTAATGTTTATGGATTTATTGAAAGCGAATTTGAAAAGTTATTTTGACCTGCAGAATTAAGTTCAATACAAATAAACGCCACTGAAATGTAAGGTGTGTCTAAAGAGTAAAGGGGGATAACCCAAAATTACAGCTGGATATCTATGATAAATTATTAATTACTTTTTTATATGCTATAGCTAATTGTTACTATATGTTATCATGGTAGCAAAATCAAAAGCCCTACTATTAAGGCTGATAGTTCAGTCTACTACATGTATAATTAATAATACTGGTAAATAAATTATTTAGATATGAAAATCAATAAATTTTGTATCATGACTCAAAAAGTGACAAAGTGACACATGTATTTTGCATACCTGTCAAGTCACATGCATTTTTTATGTAATTCACGCTCACACACAAAACTTTCACAAGCACATGCAAAATCAAACTATCCAGAAAATTAAAAATGTCAGCAAAGGTTTATTATTATAAGTTTGGTAACATTTTCAGCTGCTGATACTAAACTTATAGATCCGGTATTATATACCGATCTGGTAATATTTGGTTTCTAGTTGCATGTTTTGTAGATTCTGCAGCTCTTGTCGAGGTCTCATATTGCAGGTGAATGAACTGTTTTTTACCATTTTTCACCATTTTTTCCCCATTTTTTTTGGGGATGCCCCTGTCTTCAAGTTGTCACATGCTCAACTTTAAAAACTCTTGACAGCTATGATTTTGTCATAGTTGATGAACAACCAAGTAAATATCATCTAAAACAAATAAAAAGCAGAGCATATCATCTCATGTCTTTAGTAAGATTAAACTTCAAATAGTTCAATCAAAATCTTTGATCAAAGTTACCTGAATTTTGTTTAGTCTTGTTATTTAAATAATTTATATCTACTGGTCTCAAATCAGTTGTATGTTAAATCGTTTTCTGATTTGAATTTTTTTGAATAGATTAATAATAATTGTTTCCAGAGTGGAATGAAAACTTGAAGCTGAAAAAAAAAGATTTTATGGGTATTTTATTTTATATCAAAGCAACCTCTGGCATTCCCCAAACGATGCTTTTTCATATAACAGTCAATCCAAAACTTAGATTTAAAATTTTTACCAAACTTTTAAAAAATTAATAAAAAAAAAAAAAGAAACCCATTCTTTATTTCTTACAACTTTGAACAAAGTTGATGGGATTTATTAAATAACAATTAAGATAAAACTAAGTGAAGCCTTCAAGTGACATGCTTGGTAGGGACAATACTAAAAAATTGTAAAATTGGACAATAATTAGAGATATAAGTTCTAATGTAAAATTAGACTACACAGTTATGTTGTATACCGGAAAGTTCTCATGTAAAATTACAAATACTTCTAAATGTTCTCTATTAGCTTTGGCTATCTTGATGGCTTAATGGTGGATAAATCTACCTTGGGAGAAGGAGGTTGAGGGTTTAAACACCAGTTAGGCCATACAGAAGACTTTAAAGTTAAAGGTATTGCTTTTGTACCTGGTGTTTCTCATTTAGAGGAAAAAATATTGACCACTTCACCAGGTGCCAGGATAATTTGACTAGGGGATTTATATGCTTGTCTGCAGCATACTTACTTGGTGAGCTGGCACCTAACATAAAGTTACCCTGAGTACTTGCTAGTATTATTATGCAGACTGTAATACATATTTGCACATCTCATGCATATACAGAATTATTCTTAGATAAATCCTTAGAGATTAATGATCTTGCTCTTGTAGCACAGAGCTAAAAATTGCTGATGTGACATTAAATAGCATTGCAACCAACCAAGCCCTCTGTAAGCTTTGACAGAAAACTTGGATAGTGTTAACACATTATCTTTGAGAAAAAAATTACTTTTAAGTATTTTGTCACAGAGCTTTTGATAGTGTAAACCTCGCATTACTAATCTATGTTTCACTGTACACATGTTATGAAATGTCCAGCATAGTATGAAATGAAATGTCTTCCATACAGCCATAGTTCAGTTTCCTTTGGTGGTCTTGTGCTTGACAAAGTGCCTTCTCTTCTTATCCGAGTTAAACAAGACCAGGAATGGAAAAGAAGATTTTTCTTCTTCTACTTAGAAAACAAATCCATAATTATGATAGATGGAGATGTATAGATTTATCTCCCCTTAGTCTTTAAACCTGCCATAACTTACTATTTCATATCCATCTCATGAATCTCAATATGGATCCTTGTGATAGCAGATCAATAGATTATTTCCATTGTTCATGGAAAACATTGTTTCACGTTTATATGTCCATGAAAACAACCTTTTTCATGACCATCATAATTTGAAGCAGGACATTTTTGACAACCAGTAGTAATAATTCTTCACAATTGACTACTTTGTTCTTGTGCATACTTTTTGGAACTCCCAATTGTGAAAACTATTTCACCATAAATAACTATATAATATCGTTTCATTGGATGAAATTAAAAACTATTAGGTAAGTATTTATACAGTAATGAAAGTAAACACTATGCACAAATGAAAGAGGTAACCCATGGTGCATGAATGAAATCCTTTCTCAGCAAGTATTACATAGGGCATACACAGTCAGAATTAATGTTTACAATTATTTACAATTCAGCTGGTACAGAAACTTATACAGAGTGGGGCTGATGTAAACTTACTGTCTAGAGATGGAATGACACCAATGGCAGTAGCAGCATTTTGGGGATACTCTGATATTGTGCAATGTTTATTAGAAAATGGGTAATAAATCTAATATATTATGTGTTTTAGCTTCTAAGTGTTTGTACAACAATTTGTAAGAAATCCATATGGTTTAAAGTTTATGTACCGTTGTCGAAGATCTGTAGTATAATTTGTTGAAATAGTCGCCGATACAATGAAACTCGCCAGCGTACCACGTGATCAGTACCTCTAAACATTTGTGCGGAATGAAATGGATAACATTTACTTCAAATATTCCCGAAAAAAACTTCATTATTACGGGAAAACGCCACTTTCTGCGATTACATTGCCAATGGAAATAAATGTCCTGCACAAACGCTATGAGGTGTCACGTGGAGCTCTGGAGGAATCCATTTTAGATCTTAGTTTAACTAGTAATATGGTATCAAGTTATGATATGCATAGTATCGGCTTCTAAACTTCCTTTGATTTTATCAACTTATATGCATAAAGTTAACGTCTATAGATTTTATGACAAAAATCAATTTCTAAGAATTTTTTTTTCTAAACTAATGTATATATATTGGAATAAAAATCATCTTAGCCTGAAAAATAAACCACTTCCTTATTATGTACCAGTATTCATTTCAAAAGTAGGACAACAGAAATACTATGACAATGTAGTCAGAACCAACATTCTTTTTCTAGGACTGATTTCAGCCACCTAATCAAAGCTTACCATCTAGAAAAAAGATAAATACATACTGGTATATATTATTTGTTACACATTATGTTTATAATCCTTGCTTTTGATATTTTACACAATAAATAATACTAGTACTTATTGGCATACATCATGATTGTAGTGCTGATGTAAATGCATCAAATAAAGGAACCATGTGGACACCTTTACACTGTGCAGCCTTTCAGGGACATGGCAAAGTAATAATGAATATCATGGAATACAAACCAGACTTAACACTTAAAGATAACCAAGGAAGGTGAGTTAATACACACACACACACACACACACACACACACACACACACACACACACTTTAAAGAGGCAAATGGATAAGTAAACTTTTATACTGGTTACTAGTATTGTGGACTGGGTGTTTTTATTATTATTATTATCATTATTTTTTTTTATACACAATTTGCATTATTGTACTAGCACTTTAAAAAAGCTCAAATTAGGCACTGGTGCAGTGCCTATTAAGAACATTTGCTCACTAACACATCATATGAAATTGTTTATAGAATAATCATCCAGATATTTATAAGCATTGTCTCATGATGAATAGCTGAAAACTGCAAACATGACAGTGAAGAATATGCAACAAATCAACAAAAACTTTATATACATGTAAAAAGTGTGATAGGAATAAAATGTACCTTCTTGTAAATTACTCAAATCTATTTACACTATCTGCAGTTAGTACGACATCAATTGCTTAATTTTTATTCATTTGTATACTTTGCTTAATATTTCTAGAACTGCTGTAGATTTTGCATCTGCCTTGGATTCAATATGGCCATTTTTTGCAGGTAACCTCTCTTTATTATTTATTTCTCCTGACTGAGAAAGGTCAAGTAAACAAACTTAGACATATCATTGTTGTTAAGGAGTACATGAATTGTTAATCAAAATTTACCATAAGACAGTCAGTTGGAGTACATGAATTGTTAATCAAAATTTACCATAAGACAGATGAATTGTTAATCAAAATTTACCTTAAGACAGTCAGTTGGAGTACATGAATTGTTAATCAAAATTTACCATAAGACAGATGAATTGTTAATCAAAATTTACCATAAGACAGTCAGTTGGAGTACATGAATTGTTAATCAAAATTTACCATAAGACAGTCAGTTGGAGTACATGAATTGTTAATCAAAATTTACCATAAGACAGTCAGTTGGAGAACATGAATTGTTAATCAAAATTTACCATAAGACAGTCATTTGGAGTACATGAATTGTTAATCAAAATTTACCATAAGACAGTCAGTTGGAGTACATGAATTGTTAATCAAAATTTACCATAAGACAGTCATTTGGAGTACATGAATTGTTAATCAAAATTTACCATAAGACAGTCAGTTGGAGTACATGAATTGTTAATCAAAATTTACCATAAGACAGTCAGTTGGAGTACATGAATTGTTAATCAAAATTTACCATAAGACAGTCAGTTGGAGTACATGAATTGTTAATCAAAATTTACCATAAGACAGTCAGTTGGAGTACATGAATTGTTAATCAAAATTTATCATAAGACAGTCAGTTAGAGTAGAAAAATGGTGTTTTACACAAGACTCAAGATTTTTTCACTTATATTGAGGTGGTCAATTCTGGGATGGTGGAGGAAAATGGTTAACCTTAAGAAGACCATCGACATTCCGCAAACAAACTGACCAACTTTCTCATTCTAGATCTGCTGGAGCAGGCTATAAACTAAGGCGGTTAGAGGCACTGTCAGTTAGGTAGAACTTGGTATAAAAATTTGTTTTGTTAGTACAAGTACATTCATAGCTAATTTAGACTTATTTAGAGTCCTTACTTACTGATTTATCTTGTCTTAATAATTAATTAGTGAAAAAGTACATGTTATAACCTCATTATAACACCAAAATCCTGTACTTACTTTACCATATATATAACTGTTTGTTTTTGCAGCTGCTGGTTGTAGAAGAACAACAAAAGCTGATCTAATAAAAATGGATGTTGTAAAGAAGGTATTACATTTATAAGATTTGATATTACTGATGCAGCATCACGCTTGGTTCTTAAAACAATTATTTCCACTTTGTCTGTCCATCAGTGGTTGCCTCCTTTACTGTTTTATTTTAGCTTTATCTCATCGTGATAAGACAGAAACAAGACAGAAGTTAAACTTTTTCAGCATCATTTTAATCAGGTACATTGTTGTCACTTGTGCCGTAATTTATGTTCATTAAAATGATACAGTAATGTCACAGTAAACACAGGGAAACATTAAATTACAAATACCGGTACTTCCTATTATTAATGTCTATAAAATACCATTTTCTTATTGTTTTTAGTTTCATGTTTCAATATACACTGTACTGAGAAATTTTGATAACTTCACTTTAATTTTAAGAGTTTTTGAACCGAAAATATCAACAAAAGACTCCTGTTGAAAAAAAAATTAGTCTAAGAGTTATCCAATCTATTTGAGAAAATCCTGTTGAATTTGTTAGAACACACTACATGTACTTTATGTTTGAATTTACCCAGTATGAGTCGATTGTCTGTTACTATATCTTTTTCCTTTAACATAATTTGTTGTTTAATCTTTCATCATTCTAGGTGGCAGGACCTAAAGTTGACCCCACGCTACCAAAATCAGAGTATGCTCACTTCTCGCGTCCAGGATCAGCTTATGTAATGAGATCTCAACCAATGAGAGGGGAGCCACATTATGAAGATAGGAATATGGTAACTATGTTTTATTAGCTTATTTATAGTAATTATTGAAAGTATTTTCTATCAAAAATATCTGCCTTGCATAAAATTCGATTCACTTAGAAAGGAGTAGATAAATTAGAGTTATCTTTCTTTGAGTATGTTTTGTACCAAGCGGGAATCTAATTGCTTTACACTGATGGAAGGAATACTTCATACTTCTGAAACCAGGTTATGCACCAGTGGGATGATTCTGTTAACTCACTTACCAGATTTTACTTAGTTTTAATTTTCAGTTCTTTGTAGTAAGGGATTTCCTTTACCTTAGTGTATATTTCTTTGTTGATATTACTTTCAGGCTAGTGCCTCTATGAATGGAGATGTATTAGCTGGTATGCCTGAAGAACCAGAATCTTGGGATCAAAGAATGAACAATCCATCATTAACAGTCTGGGACAATTGACATCTATAGAAAGTTGGGAAATTTTAGACTTAATCAGGGATATTGTAAAAATGTAACTCCCAAGTCCAGATGTTCCCGCATGCTCCATCTGGAGAGCTTTGTGTGGTCATTGTATGAAATCACTTACAAGCTGTCCATGCTATCAGGTTTATCCTGATATCCAAGTATAGTTTGTCTGTATATGGTACAGGAAGGCTTATGTTATATTTACAGTGTGAGCATCAGTGTCCTTAGTCAATGTTAATTTTTTTATGGACAAGTCTGGCAAGATATGCAGACAAACAATGAACTGTTCTTGTGACAGCTTATTTCACTTTGTTCAGCCTAAAAACAAAGATAAAATAAACCTTTTTTTTTTTTTTTAACTGTAATAATTCACTGTTATTTTGACGTATATGAATCTGGTTGGGTCAAAATTGTTCACTATAAAAATTAAAAGTAAATGTATCGGTTAAATCAGAAATGTGATTATTGATCAGGATACTATTAGAATGCAATGAAAAACAGTATAAAAACAAGCAATGGTTTCACAGATTTGAAAAGCTGTTATACTTATAAAATACACTTAAAGCCCTTGTTACATTTTTTGCTCATCACTTCAGACTTTTGACACCATTTGTGTTCAGTATCATAGTCAAAATTCTATAAGTATGTGACATTTTTAAATAGTATTATATATACCTGTCTGTGTTTTAAATGTATCAACTTTATAATCACCAAAAAATTTGAATTAATTTTTATATTTTATTTTTTGCATATTCTTCTGGATTATTTATACAAATCTAGACATTTTCACATTAATAGCAAATTAAAAAAACATAAAAACAATGAATTAAAATTGAATTTTACACTGACTGTCACCTAACAGCATTAAATTTTCACAAAAAAATAAAATGTTGTTTCTTACCCAAATTATCTGACATGTTATTTTTCAGACTTAAAAAAATGTGTATTTATATGTGAAGGATCTAGGCTATGGATTTATACAATGTATTTCATTTAGGGTGCAGGAGTGTGAAATATAATTTGTGTTATGGGATACATATCTAATCATTATTTTTTAGCATTATCACATTTAGTTACAATATACAGTTATAGTTGTATTATCACCTAGGAATTGTAGATCACATTTTTTTGTTTTGATGATTGTTATGTTTTGAGTGTTATGCATGGCATTTTGTTCTTTTTCAGGGTGATGAGTAACTTTTGCTAACTCTGTGTGTGTGTGTGTGTGTGTGTGTGTGTGTGTGTGTGTGTGTGTGTGTTTTACCATGTGATAAATGAAATGAAGTAGGTTGTATAATAATTTCCAGGGGGAGTGCTTGAAGTTTCATGTAATGAGAAATTAGATGTCATTTTTGCATAATTATATTTCTGTAAGAATGTATTTGAACGGAGGTAAATGTGTAATAGAAGCGTTTAATGTTGATGTTGTTGTCTCTCTAGCTAGAATTATTTGTAAAACAAATGTCTGTAACAAAAATGAAAGTAAGATGTATTGACTATACAGTTTGTGTACTGTTTATAATATTTTATATACGAGCTTAAATTATGGTATTCAAGAATAAAAACAGATTCACATATAAACGTTGTTGGTATCTCTATGACTGTTTTATCGGATAAGATTAAACTTGGTCAGAATACATGTACTTAACAAAAACATGACTGATTGATTCTAGCTTCCAAATAAACTTAATTGCCGAGTTCTAGGCAAAATAAAGTTGAGTTCTAAAATTTCAGACATGGCATGCTAAGAACCCTTCCTGCACATTGCCTTGAGCAAACTGTAAAGGTAAAAATTTCGGCCACTTCCCCCATAGCTGGTGATGTCTTGAGATAGGTGAAATATTCTTGACTGGGACGTAAAACCACATTCAATTAATTGATTAATCAATCTAGATTGAATCTTGTTGGCAAGGCAACACTTTACCAAAGAATATCTCAATATAATTTAAATAATCTTGATGTTCAACATCATTTTCAACACTCAACTGAACCCAACATAAGATAGCGAGTAGATAATTAAATGACACTCCTGCAAATGATATAATTGGATGCATTTTACAGTTTTCTAATATTTTTTGCGAAGTTTGGTGATTGCATAATTAGATAAGTGATTTAGAATAATAATCTGTGTGACATTGTGGGAAAGTATTCTAGTGCACAAGGTTTTAAGCTCAACACTTGTGAAGTGTAAGCAGACAAAAAACTTACACAAACATATCTGTTAGATAGAAAAAATGTTCTTGTCCTGAATGACAAAACAATTGCTGGTAGAAAAATATTGAATGGTGTTTTATGGCTCAGTCAAGATTATATTGCTAGTATCAGGTATAGTCCCTGGCTTTAAGTCAATTTGCAGATATTTATACATTGTACTCTGTTATGAGCAATGAGGTTTGTAAATGCAATGCTTACTGTGACAAGGTTGGAGTATCTGAAGGACCTTGCTGATATTATTATAGCACCAGCAATCAATCAAAAGGTTTTATAAAGTGCCTGCTATTTATAATCAAGCTCCAAACAGCGGCTAACATTCACATCTTACAACATATGGAGGCTCCAAGCTAGGTGGTTGATGCTGTTTCAGGGCTTGATTCAGAATATATCAGTAAGCCAAATGGAAACAGAACAAACAAGTACTAATTAAGAGATGACAAGTTTTTATTTTATACAAAACTAGCTAACTGTACACATCTATGACTTAATATTGTTGTCATATAAATATTTGATGAAGTATGGACATGGCTGTCATGGTGATGAAGAATTTAAATAGTAATGTTTTTATCCATACATTAAAATCAAATGTACACAACATACAAAAATCAAATGACATTATTAATACACAAAATCCAAAATAACATTTACAGTTCAAATATACAGCACATTCATATAATAAGCTGCAATAATCATATAATGTCTAAAGAGAGCCGAACACCAAAATCTGACCAAATATGAAAGGGAGGATGGGACAAATATCAATGGGAGAGAGATAGAGAGAAATAATAAATTGGATGAACAAAATTTGCATTACTTGAAGCAAATAAGACTGGGTTATCATTCAAAATACAATGTTTCCACTACACAACATCTACACAATAATATGATGATCAATTGCCTATCATTTCTCCACTAATACTGAATACTCCAACATGGTTAATGATAAATATGTATATGATACAACCATGCAAAAACAATATTTTTGTTATTATATTTTTAATGAAATACTCTTGACAGTTTGTTATAAAAAAGAAAATATCAACTTGTGTTTGAACCAGACTGATCAATCAGAGAAAATGTTTTCTGTATGGTGACTTACATGTAAACATAATTTCGTTGGAAAACATACAATGATTTTCTTCCTGCATACACTGCAATGACAAGGTCCAGATCAATGACAATTGTGAAAGAATGGGTGAGACTGGACTTAAAAATTGAGGTAGGTCCAGATGTTGGAGATCTGTAATTATTTTTCTTGGCTATTGAAGTCCAAATAGTGATGTTGTCTTACTCATTATCGAATGAATCTTATAGTGAAAATAAATACGGTAGTTCTTATATTAAAATCAAATGTTCACAATGTGAAATTTTGTATGTCATTCCAAATTGGAGTGTTAACAAACCATTTTAACATTACATGCACTTAGATTTCATTCTTAATCATGAGACATTATTCTTAAACAGACATTTTTACAGATAAAACACCCAAAAACTCATTATGTGTATAGATGGTTAAATGATGTTGTAGCTTCCAAACACATTAATTTGTCTAAATATTATCATGCCCTCATGTTCTCTATGGATGATATTTTATGGTGTTTTATTTCTAAAACTCGAATGAATGAAAACTTTTCTTAAACCTGTGTTTTACTGGCCTTGATTGAATATTCAACAAAGATAAACAATATATGAAATAACATATGTTATTTCCAAAATTTAGCAGTCTATCACATAACATGTACATTGCTAAATATAGCAAGTAGTATATGTTTACATCAATATATAATAAAACAATGATGGAAATAGTAATGTTTTTAGTTGAGTTAAGGCCCTTTGACGTCATAAATTAAAATTATCAAAACACTGTGTGTAAATTTGGATAAAAAGAGATATGCAGACCCAATTTTTTTTTTAAATTTCATAAATGTTAGCCAAAGTTAATTTGTGAAGAGTATTCAGGAAATTTATCCTTTTAAACAGGAATATGATCATCAAAGCAGATGAAAATTATATAGATACTGACAAAATATGGCAGTAAAATCCTGATGTTGTATCACCTTTTTGTGTTATCACTTTAATTAACCTTAAATTATGATTTAATTGTAACATTTAATGCAGTTTTCAATACAAATACTTGAACCAGTGTTTAAAATACATAATTATTCAACAGACAACAATAATCAACAATATGAACAGAAGGTGTTTATTAGAAATGAATTTTATCTTTGTATCACAATGATTCCTACTAAAGTCTGTGTGGAACTATCATTTCCAATGGTTACCAGGTAAAATAAATGTTAATGTTGAATATTCCATGAATATTGTCATATGATGGAACAAAAAGTAAAAACTATGCAATAGTTCCACCCAAATGTTAACGGTGTATCATGTAGTATACATGTATCCCATTGTACAATTTTTATTTCCTGATGGATGGAATAAATGAAAATAATGGCCATTATTGTTCAGTTCAGATATGTATCAATGCAAATACTTTGACCTCTTGACACCGGTATATTTTCATATCTGGACCTCCCAATGAGATCAAATCATTTATTATCAATCAATTTCTGATGCTTACATCATATGATTACCAAATAGGGTACCAGGGCAAATTGGACACTTCTTGGTTCAGAGGCCTTAAATACATATTTCTTGGTTCAAATTAAGAGGTCTTATTTCAAGAAAAGTCAGAAGATTCAATGCCACCCAGAACAAATGATTATGTGATGTGACACTTGTTTATTGTATGATAACATGTTGTAAGGAATATGTTATATGCCATCAGAAGCAAACTTTTTGTTATGATAACATTGTTATTTTTATGGCAAGTTTCAATGTGCAGTATATGAAACAAAACTAAATATGAAACTTACAAAATTTGAATTTTCAGAAATGAAGTTTCAACATATGTAACTGCTGCTTAATAAATTGACTCTCTAACCAGAATTACCAATTTTATTGTCTTCGCTTCATACACTGAAACAACATTACCTTGTGGAAAACATGTGTTTTAAAAAAAAACATTAACAAACAACAGAAAGTAAAAACAGTCAGGTAACCAAACAATAGGTAAGTAAAACCTATGTCTTGCCACTTTACAAATGTTACAAACTGATTATGCAGATAGATCAGTCACTGGCAGGACACTACAGCATATACCCTTACTTATTTCATAGATGTCTAGGAGAAAGTAAATTGGACATCTTTCGCTCTAAATTTTTTAAACCTGGGCTGTCCTATTTTGTGTTTAATTTTGATTAAAATGCAAGTAGAAAATAATAAATGTAAGCTGCAGAAGAAAATCTCTTCTAGACAGGTTACAAGCACACCCACCATTTACAACTTTGTCTTCAAAATAAATGAATTCCAACAAAGGGCAATAATTTCCATTTAACTTTGGAATTAAGTATGGACTTACCAATACTTGTGTCTAAAATTATACCTTTTAGACCATGGCATTCTTACTTTGGTGACTTAGTGATCAAATCCATGACCCCCCACTGCCCTCATACAGAAATATGGTTAGCAATACCTTGAAGATGCCTATATTATTTCAAGGCAAATATTATTAATTTGTAAAAGGGGCTTGAATCTATATGACACTTCTTGAAATTTTTCACTGTGTCGATAAAAAATACTACTAAGAACAATTTAACTACCTTTTCTAATTACAGAATTAATATATACAATAACTATATTATACAGACTTTATTCTATATACAATGAGTATAGATTTTTTTACTTTAAATTTTACTTATTTTCATACAAAATCAAGTAACAGAAATTGGATTCACCTTTGTAATGTGATATCTGCTAATGTTTGTAAGAATATATCCTTGCTATCTGATGCTTTTAGTTAAAGAAAATGTTTCCATAGCAATTTCCCCCAAAAATACCTTATTTCTATAAGATGGCAACTTATCCACTGGTAAAAAAAATATCCCTCTCCCCCCAAAAAGAAGGATGTGAGATGATGCATAGGTGAACCCAATCGCTAAATGCATGATAATTATCACCAGTAAAAATTGTTGTTTATGGCATCAAGTTTTTAGACAAGAACTTTTCATATCTAAAATATGCATAAAACAGAAACAACTACATATATGCTTTCTGGGAACAAAATCATTCAACTATTTTTCTTAAAACAAGTACGGGTATCAATAATTTCAGTTGCCGTTCATATGGCAATACTTTTTTTAACAATTTAAATATATCCACTAAATTCAAATGAAGTTCAAGCAATGGATCAGAAAAAGTATCAGATATATACAGGAAAAAGACAAAGTTTTGATTGTATGATAAGCAAATACAGAGACTTGATGCAGTTGACTATCCCAATGACATATATACCTGTTCTGCTTATCATTTAACTAAAAGCTGCTTCTTTAAATGAAATATACATATTATATGTATGCCAAAAATTGTAAAATATTATAAATATTTTCTACCCCATGCACCACCTCCAGTTGATTAAACTGAATAACGAATTTAAATTGAACTGGAAAAATAAAATTCAGAATACATAGACTATGCTACAAGTTAAAGACCATCTGACCATAGTGATATATGTATATTAAAGCTAAATAATGTTATCATCCATAATTTTTAAAAACTTTTTAACCCACCCCCCCACTTTCTGGCATTTCTCAAAATGCTTATTTGCTTATTTGTCAACATAATAAACAGTGAAGGTGTTAAATAAAGATATCAACAACAGAAGAAAATTTACTTCTACCATAGATTTTGCATTGTCATGATGAGATAAAAACAATGCATGACAATATACTTGATTAACTGTGAAAAATAACAATAATTTTTACTGGTGACTCAAAATCTAATGGCAGATTACCAAAGGCTCTTACAATTTTGCTACTTGAAGACCCAAGAAGATACTTATCAAAATGGTAGATAATTCTTATGTTTTATCTTACCAAAAACAGAAACCTGAGAAAAAGTAATGTACAGTTACAGTAAACACAATCATCACATGACAATCACATGATTAATACAATGAAACATAGTTTAAAATTTATACAAACTTCACTCAATTCAGTAATGAATTTTATCCATTAAATTTACAAAATTTCTCTATAATAAATATTCCATACATTTAATATACTCAAAATTAAGTGCAGGTAGCACAATTTTAAAACTTTTAATTATCTTAATGCTTGTAATTATCTTAAAACTTTCACAGTATGCATAATTCAAAATGCAACATTTTGATTGGTTATTATAAAACTTTAATTGATGTGTTCATCTACATATTAAGTGCACTTTATTTATGATTAGCATGTAAATAATAGATTTGAAAACAATTTTTTTTATCATTCCTCCATAATCAATAGGGTCCATTCATTTCCCCCACACAAAAAAAAAAAACTATTGCACAGATTTATTGTTTCTTCTTTTTGTGTATTTTTTTTTTTTTTTGCAATAAACATTCATTCATTTTTTCAGTAGTTTTCAGATTGTACTTCTGAAGCCACAACATGATAACTGGTTCCCTGTCTAGTTTTCTATACTGCTGACACAGCAGAAATAACAGAATCAGATAACATTAAAATATGGTTAATAACTGTTTCACACATACTTACATGTAAAGACAAATTATACAGTACATGTGTGAACCTATCTAAAACCTTAACTTCTAAAATAACATTCTTAACTTACATGGTTTATAACAATAATATTTAAAAACAATTTTTCTGTAGTTGCCCTAAATATTAGCATTTAATAATTTTCGATGAAATAATTTCAAATTTTTCTGCTTTCTAACAAATCAACCAGTAAATGAACTGAAATATACAGAAATAATTTTCTTAAACATTAAATTGTGCTGTAGTTTCTCTTAATATCATTTAATTTTTAAATCTGACATACAATTTTGACCCAACACACTAAATATGACCTTTTTTAATATTTACACACAGAAAGAGAGAGAGAGAGAGAGAGAGAGAGAGAGAGAGAGAGAGAGAGAGAGAGAGAGAGAGAGAGAGAGATGGTAAATAAGCAACCTTGAGATTAGACAAAACAAGATTAAATTGTACAAAAACAATTTTGTAATTTATATCATTTTATTCACACAGGATTTAAAATATGGCATGCATGCAAAAAATATGAACAATGAGATTATACAAAAGCAAAATGACAACGATTGAAAGTGATGCTATTGACCTCCAAAATGTTTTTTAAATATGAGATACAAGTATATAAAAGCATAATGTCGATGATTGAAAATGGTGCTATTGACCTCCAAAATGTTTTTTAAATATGAGATACAGGTATATAAAAGCATAATGTCGATGATTGAAAATGATGCTATTGACCTCCAAAATGTTTGGAAAAATAATTGCAGAATGAAGATGATTTTTTGACTAAAAATTTGGAAACTAATGGCCTACTTAATGTACTGGTATAAACTGCAGTAATTGGTCATGGATTAGGGTACCTAGTTATAACTGATAAACACAACTGATTTTGTTATGAATGATGTTGTTGTGAAATAATACCAATATAAAGAAAACATTTATAATAAACTGAATTACAAAAATGTAATGGATTGAGTTTGAACTTTTTGCTATTTAGATATTCATGATATAAAATTAAAACAGATAATGAAGAAAAAACTATCTGGGCAAAAATAACTCACCCATAATATTTCAAAATATAATGTTCAAATAATGAAGTTCACTGAGTAAAATTCTACTATTTAAGGTACCGGTAAATTGTGTCTTGTTTCATATTTCTTTATACATGTATATGTAATGTATTCATTGTAGCATGTGCATTCTAACATCTATTTGCTAATTTTTTTTTTACTTAGGTAAAATTGCAGTATACTGTTATACAATTATTATGAGAACAAAGATATGTAATGCAGGTGCATAAAAATTTAACACAAATAAATCAAATAAATAACATGGTAGAAACACAGAGGTATAGGTGGGACTGAGTATAATGTAAAAAGAATGCAGGAAATATACAAAAGGTTTTGGATAAAAACTAACTTTATCAAATTTGAAGTTACTTATTTGCTTATGTCTTTTTTTTATTGTTGATAATACTTTATTGTAACCCCCCCCCCCCCCCCCCCACCCCAACCCCAGAAGATCAAAAAGACAATATTTTTGTGATAAATTCAATTGATAACATTATCTGGTTTTTTAAAAATATTTATTTAAATTAAGGTCAACATTGAAGTAGAACTTGCTGAGAGAGAGAGAGAGAGAGAAAAAGAGAGAGAGAGAGAGAGAGAGAGGTATTTAAGTGTATGTTTATATAGCAATTCCTACATAAATCTGTCTGGAATGGTGGAGAAAACCTGAGAGTATTGACTATATATAACAGACATAAGACAGCAGCTATGTAATATATAGTAGAAATAATTTGCCCAATGGCTGTAGTCAAATCCAACTGAATAAATTTTTATTTTTATGATAAGATGACAAAGTCAAAACACATTTTATTTATAATCACAATGTTGGAAATGTAAAAATGATCAAATAAAATTTATTTACCACAATTAACATTGAAGTATTTTATAATTTTTTTTTTTTCCATTTTTTTTTCTTTGCCTTCAAAACTGAAAAAAACCCAATAATTTCTGTTACCTAGAATAAAGGCTTAATTAAAAATTTATGTCCCCTTGGACCAAAGAAGATTTTATTGAAATTTTCAAAATGCCAAATTAAGATAAAAGTCATAGCTGTTTATTATAGAGGGATAAAAAAAGGTAATAAAACACTAAAATATTGGATGCTAATAATCACACTCATGCCAAAGTTAGGGTTTACGTTGTACTGAATTTTGTATAGACAAATTAAAAAGACCATTTAATCATAAAATCACCATACATGTATTTTGAAAACACATTTTGTTGAAATCCTACATTTATGCATGTAAATACCATAATGACTAAATCGCTGTTAATATTGCTACAGCAGTGTGTTAGGGATGGTGAGGATGATGACGACGATGATGATAATGACACAAGGGTATAGTTAATTGCATTATTTGTTATTATGGACCCTGAGGTTAAAAGTCAAAATGTCACCCTCAAATATTAATATAATTAATACTTATCAATAAGAAAATGATTCCATTCAATTATATAGGCTCTGTCTTTGATTATTTGCAAAATAATTTCTTTATCCTATAGTAAATATATAGCACAAATACCTGTTAAATTTTGATGTGCCATATGTGCACATTTCTGAAAATCATTCCTCATCAGTGACACTAGGGGCCAAAAAGTTTATAAATAAAAAAATAAGCCAAACATTTGAAAATTAATGAATCTTAAGTTCCAAAATTATATGAATCAAAAACAAGCTAAGGAATGCTTTGCATGAGGGAACAAACTTAGTTTTAAATAAATTTCAAACAAATGATTTGCCAAAAAACGTTTTTTATGTAATGTTTTCAAAAATGTTTTTTCTTTGTAAGGTTTTCATGGATAAACAACAGAGCTATGCCTATTTACAGGAAACTAAATCCGAGTACTGTCTTAGAAAACAGATAAGATATCAATGTATCCAAGTACTGTCTTCGAAAACAGATAAGATATCAATGTATCCAAGTACTGTCTTAAAAAACAGATAAGATATCAATGTATCCAAGTACTGTCTTAGAAAACAGACAAGATATCAATGTTTCCGAGTATTGTCTTAGAAAACAGATAAGATATCAATGTATCCGAGTACTGTCTTAGAAAACAGACAAGATATCAATGTTTCCGAGTATTGTCTTAGAAAACAGATAAGATATCAATGTATCCGAGTACTGTCTTAGAAAAGACAAGATATCAATGTATCTGAGTACTGTCTTAGAAAACAGATAAGATATCAATGTATCTGAGTACTGTCTTAGAAAACAGACAAGATATCAATGTATCCGAGTACTGTCTTAGAAAACAGATAAGATATCAATGTATCTGAGTACTGTCTTAGAAAACAGACAAGATATCAATGTATCCGAGTACTGTCTTAGAAAACAGACAAGATATCAATGTATCCGAGTACTGTCTTAGAAAACAGACAAAATATCAATGTATCTGAGTACTGTCTTAGAAAACAGACAAGATATCAATGTATCCGAGTACTGTCTTAGAAAAGACAAGATATCAATGTATCCAAGTACTGTCTTAGAAAACAGATAAGATATCAATGTATCCGAGTACTGTCTTAGAAAACAGATAAGATATCAATGTATCCGAGTACTGTCTTAGAAAACAGATAAGATATCAATGTATCCGAGTACTGTCTTAGAAAACAGACAAGATATCAATGTATCCGAGTACTGTCTTAGAAAACAGATAAGATATTAATGTATCTGAGTACTGTCTTAGAAAACAGATAAGATATCAATGTATCTGAGTACTGTCTTAGAAAACAGATAAGATATCAATGTATCCGAGTACTGTCTTAGAAAACAGACAAGATATCAATGTATCCGAGTACTGTCTTAGAAAACAGATAAGATATTAATGTATCTGAGTACTGTCTTAGAAAACAGATAAGATATCAATGTATCCGAGTACTGTCTTAGAAAACAGATAAGATATTAATGTATCTGAGTACTGTCTTAGAAAACAGATAAGATATTAATGTATCCGAGTACTGTCATAGAAAACAGACAAGATATCAATGTATCCGAGTACTGTCTTAGAAAACAGACAAGATATCAATGTATCCCAGTACTTTCGTAGAAAACAGACAAGATATCAATGTAAATAGCTTTTAGAATGTCAATGTTATTGAAAATTAATAAACCATTGTGAATGACCTTAATTTCATTAATATTTAATTCTTAAAACAAATCTTTTACATTAAATGGCAAATAGAAATTACAAGTATATTAAGTCAATAAGTGGTAAATTGACAGCTGGATATCACAAACATTTGTTCTAATACATTTCTGCTACAAATTTGCAAAAACTGAGACAGTGTGTCATGATATTAAGTGATTTCGATCATGGTAATAAAGTTATGATACCTGAAGGAGTGAGTGAGTAATGGTGTTTAACGTCCCAGTCAAGAATATTTCACTTATATCAAGACGTCGCCAGCTATAGGCGAAAGTGCAGAAATTTTGCCTGTGCATTGCGCTGATGGCATTATACAGCAGGATTCTTTATTGTGCCACGCCGTGACACGGGACCTCGTTTATTTTAAGTTCCCATCCCAAAGAACCGTGACTTTCATTTCGTAATGCCGAGTGCTTGGCGAAAGAACAGTCACTACCCACTTTCAAGTCTTGGGTCAGACCCGGCCGGGGTTCGAACCCACGACCTCCCACTTACGGAGCAAGCACTCTACCAACTGAGCTACCGCAGTGGTGATGATACCTGAAGGAGAAACTTTTCTTAAAATCAAAAATAAATATGTTGACAGTTAATCACTATAAAAAGACGATCATATTTCCCCGTCAATAATCATCTATGTTAGTAATCAACTGCTGTACATCTCTGTTATTATTTGACTAAAACACTGAAAATATTATCCTAATTTAGTTAACAAAACTGAGGTAATTAGAATACAGAGAGAAGACTATTAAATGAAAAAATAAATAATTATTGACCAAAAAAAAAAAAATATCAGCAAGAACACAAAGACAAAGCCCATAAAATAACTTATGATCCCCATTAAAATTCTGCTAAAATCACCAAGTCAGATGACATTTTATAGTTATATAATAGTTCTAGGGTGTTATATCTCAAAATTTAATCTAAAATTTGTTCTTTCTTTAAAAATATCAATTCACACACATACATACATCTATATATATATATATATAAATTTAGATATACATTTATTAAGGGGATAGAGGTAAATGGGGCTATCTTCTTTCTTTATAAGGTTTGTTATAGCCCCTTTTAACTCCAGATCCTTATTGTCATATCTATATAACCATGTACAATAATATAAAAAAGTTTTTGGTCTTTATTGTTGCACTTGTAGGAGTAGATGGAGGAGAATGTAGTTCTATATTCTTCATCTTCTGTGCCTGGTCATTTTCTACGATGTTTTCGATAGCGGTGCTGATGGTACAATGAAGGATGTAGGTTTATGGCTGTATCAAGAGGTAGTTTATTTATAGGAATGACACGAGTGTGAAGCACTGCCATCTCTGACTCAGGTACCCATTCATCTGATAGTCTGGAAATACAATGAATTAAAGAATTAAATCATTCTGTTATTTTCAAGTAAAAATTTAATAACGTCAATTGAATAAAATCAAATCTTATCAGGCATTTTTTTCAACAACTAAATCAGTTTTCTTTTACTAAAACTCAGATGTTTTATAATCAAAGGTCTTGGTATGTATTTTAAAATTGTGTTTCCATGGGTTTTTCCTCTTGTGGTACTAAATTGTGTTTCCATGGGTTTTACTCTTGTGATACTAACTGAGAATTCCAGTCTTTAATGTCTATTGTGTAGGACATACCATGGTATACCCTGCAGTGCAGTTTTTAACATACTGTGGTATGACAATGATTCATTTTTTGTGGAATCCCATCTTCCTTTTTATTTTCACGTTTTTGGTGATTTTGACTTTTAGAGAAACTTGCTATTCAGCAGCAACTTTCTACATTTCATTGTTATAGAGCAATATGAAATAATTCTGTCCAACCTAGTATGTATATACACATACTGAGGTGTACAGTGTTTGACTTCCTAAATATTACAACTTGTATTTTTCTAATTTCAATGAACTTGCAAGGGTTCTATTCTAACTAATTTATTAACAATCATTACACGGAAATCATGATAACCATCTCCAATTAACCATGGAAACAACTATATCTTACACATTCTCTGGTATCCAGTGTAATAAAACTTTTACTTTTCCTGATTCTTCCTTTCTTCTTGCAATTACCTGTTTAATTGCAAATATAGAGATATAGAGTGTTATAAATAAATAAAATGGATAAAAAAAATAAATAAATAATAAATAAATAAAGAGGATCATTCTGACTTAGTAAAATAAAGATTGGACTAAAATTGGTGCCTCAGGAGTGTTAACAAAGTTTTTCTATTATCTGACCTAATGATCTACTTATTGACCAACATGGCCAATAAACGAACTTGAGCTAGCTTTTGTCAAGAGGATCATTCTGACTAAGTTTGATGAAGATTGGACTAAAGTTGGGTCCTCAGGAGTGTTAACAAGGTTTTTCTACAATTTGACCTAGTGACCTACTTATTGACCCAACATGGCCCATATACAACCTTGAACTAGCTTTTGTAAAGAGCATCATTCTGACTGAGTTTGATGAAGATTGGACTAAAATTGGGTCCTCAGGAGTGTTAACAAGGTTTTATTACAATTTGACCTAGTGACCTACTTATTAACCCAACATGGCCCACCTACAACCTTGAACTAGCTTTTGTCAAGAAGTTTATGCTGACTAAGTTTGATGAAGATTGGAACTAAAATTGGGTCCTCAGGAGTGTTAACAAGGTTTTTCTACAATTTGACCTAGTGACCTACTTATTGACCCAACATGGCCCATATACAACCTTGAACTAGCTTTTGTCAAGAAGTTTATTCTGACTAAGTTTGATGAAGATTGGACTAAAATTGGGTCCTCAGGAGTGTTAACAAGGTTTTTCTACAATTTGACCTAGTGACCTACTTATTGATCCAACATGGCCCATATAAAAACTTGAGCTAGCTTTTGTCAAGAAGATCATTCTGACTGAGTTTGATGAAGATTGGACTAAAATTGAGGCCTCAGGAGTGTTAACAAGGTTTTTCTACAATTTGACCTAGTGACCTACTTATTGACCCAACATGGCCCATATACAATCTTGAGCTAGATTTTGTCAAGAAGATCATTCTGACTAAGTTTGATGAAGATTGGACTAAAATTGGGTCCTCAGGAGTGTTAACAATGTTTTTCTACAATTTGACCTAGTGACCTACTTATTGAACCAACATTGCCCATATAAGAACTTGAGCTAGCTTTTGTCAAGAGGATCATTCTGAGAAAGTTTGATTAAGATTGCACTTAAATTGGGTCCTCAGGAGTGTTAACAAGGTTTTTCTACAATTTGACCTAGTGACCTACTTATTAACCAAACATGGACTATATACGAACTTAAGCTAGCTTTTGTCAAGAAGATCATTCTGACTAAGTTTGATGAAGATTGGACTAAAATTGGGTCCTCAGGAGTGTTAACAAGGTTTTTCTGGAAATTGAACTAGTGACCTACTCACTGACCCAACATGGCCCATATATGAACTTGAGCTAGCTTTTGTCAAGAGGATCATTCTGACTAAGTTTGATGAAGATTGCACTCAAATTGGTGTCTCAGGAGTGTTAACAAGGTTTTTCTGGAATCTGACCTAGTGACCTACTTATTGACCCAACATGGCCCATATATGAACTTGAGCTAGCTTTTGTCAAGAGGATCATTCTGACTAAGTTTGATAAAGATTGCACTCAAATTAGGGCCTCAGGATTGTTAAGGTTTTTCTATTATTTGACCTAGTGACCTACTTATTGACCCAACATAGCCAATATACTAACTTTGTGCGAAGGTGAGCTAAAAATGGAACAGGAAAAATAACTCCTACCAATCCTGAGAGCATTATAAAGGTCAGCATTTAGTACCTATGAATATTATAATTAACAAAACTGTCTGTATCGTTGAAATGTTTATGCTTATAAGATTTTGTTCAGACAGATTTGACTAAAGATGTGTTCAACCAAATACAAACTGCCAGTATAAAGCAACAAAATACTGCTGATTAATTAAAGAGCTAAGTTACTTTTTCTGATTACAAATCCACTGCAAACTGTTTAAAATGTTGTACCTAAATCCTAAATTTACTTTTTAAATTTGTATACATATTAAATACTTAAGTTCTATATCTTTAGAACTATGGAATGTGACACAGTTATTGAAAATAAATAATATTGAGTTTGTTTGGTCAAAATGATGGTTTTACCCACAGAACTATGGAATGTGACAGTTTTACTCACAGAACTACGGAATGTGAACTTTTATTCACAGAATTAAGGAATGTGACAGTGTTACTCACAGAACTATAGATTGTGACAGTTTTACTCACAAAACTATGGAATGTGAAACTTTTACTCGCAGAACTATAGAATGTGACCGTTTTACTCACAGAACTATGTAATGTGACAGTTTTACTCACAGAACTATGGAATGAGACAGTTTTACTCAAAGAACTATGGAATGTGAAACTTTTACTCACAGAACTATGGAATGTGACAGTTTTACTCACATAACTATGAAATGTGACAGTTTTATTCACAGAACTATGGAATGAGACAGTTTTTTCTCACAAAACTATGGAATGTGACAGTTTTACTTGCAGAACTATGGAATGTGACCTTTTACTCACAGAACTATGTAATGTGACAGTTTTACTCACAGAACTATGGAATGAGACAGTTTTACTCAAAGAACTATGTAATGTGACAGTTTTACTCACAGAACTATGGAATGTGAAACTTTTACTCACAGAACTATGGAATGTGACAGTTTTACTCACATAACTATGGAATGTGACAGTTTTATTCACAGAACTATGGAATGAGACAGTTTTTTCTCACAGAACTATGGAATGTGACAGTTTTACTCACAGAACTATAGAATGTGACAGTTTTACTCACAGAACTATAGAATGTGACAGTTTTACTCACAGAACTATGGAATGTGACAGAGTTGCTGCTGCCATTGAGATCAATTTGAGTTTTTTCTGTTAGACTACACAACTGCTGTTGAAGACGTTCCATTATCCCTATATCAAAATAATCTGTAGGTTTTTCTGAAATAAACAAATATATTAAATTTAAACAGAATTTAAAATGAATTTAAAGAAACAGTCATTTAATTACAATTGAGTTTGCTCTCTCTCTCTCTCTCTCTCTCTCTCTGTGTGTGTACGTGTGCACGCTGTGAATGAGACAATGTGTTTGCATATTTTTATAAAGCTTTTCTTTGAGAAACAGTAGCACATGTATATTTATTCTTTGTATGAATTAAAACCCCTAGCACTATTTTATGAATCATTTTGTTTGTCTGTTTTTTTTAAAATTCTAAATCACAAAACTCGTTTATTTCATGCATTCGTATTTTCACATAAAACAAGTATTTTATTCAAGAATCTTAGGTGGAATTTCATCTTTTTTAAATAATTTCTTTGTAAATGCATGTATATGAAAATTTGACAACTTAAAGTAAATTAAAAAATGTACATATTAGAAGTCTGCTGTTATGCTGAAACAATGCTCTTGAGTTGTACATTACAACAACAAAACTCAAACAAGAGCACCGCCGAGCGTAGCATTATATGCCCGTGTTATATTGATCGAGTAGTACTATTTACTAGTGTGGCGACACCTTTAGGGGTTTCGCGGGAAAGAATGGAACAATCTAGAGGATTTCTATCAGTAGAGCTCATCCACAGAACTTGCCACTCAAAAGTTTGACACAGACCTAACGGATAAGTGCCAAACCTACCAATAATTTGGTAAAGAATTGGTTACTTTAATATGGGTACGAATTCAAAACGGTACGTTAAATTGTTTTTGGATGATAGCGCCGACTTTAAACAGTTATTGTGGATTTTATGTAAAAGATAGAAAAAATATAAAAATACCGTCTTTTCCGTCAGATCTTAAACATTTTTCGGTCAATGGACGACTTTTTCGTACAATGAACTGTTATTGAACAGGAGTGCGTTAAACGTAATTGTTTTTTGGAAAAATTCATTTTTTGCATGTTTGACCCCAAAATTAAGTATGATACCGATTTTTCCCAAAAATTTCACCAAGTTAGATAGCTAGATCGCATTAGACTCCATAACCTCAGAAATTTTTAGCAAAATCTATCGAGGAGTTTTCAAGGTCCCCAAGATGCAAATATATGCTGCTAAAAAGGAGAAAGTTGTCGCCTTTATTATTTCACATCCAGAGGATGTTCCGAATGAATTCGTCACTAATCCTCTAGATTGTTCCATTCTTTACTGAGAAGTATAAGTACAACTAGGATATATGTATGTAAAAATATATTGCTAAATGGATAGTGGTAGACTGCTATATAATTCATATTCATTTCCAGGAAGGAAGAAGTTTAAAATATAATGTTAGGTCATGGCAGTGTTTTCATGTGTTAAGCATTGCATGCAGGAAGATTTTAGGAAACAAATACATTTTTTGTCTGAATTGTTTTGAGAACCTTTTTTTTAACCAACCTGAAATAATTTATATCTATAAAGCTTAATTATAATTTGAACTGTTGTCGTGATCTGTGCAGTATGATAAAAAGGTGTTTTAAGTTAAAAAAGGGGCATAACTACTCCAAAAATAATCTGAAAAAGTTGTAATTCGAACTTGCACCAGATAATAACATCGTACATGTGTATACCAAATTTCATTTGAATCCATAAATAGTTGTAGGCTCTGATGATCGGAAACCACATGGTCATACATACAAAAATTTCTAAGTTAAAAAAGGGGCATAACTCCTCCAAAAATAATCCGAAAAAGTTGTAATTCGAACTTGCACAAGGTATTACCATAGTAAAGCTGTATACCAAATTTCATTTGAATCCATAAATGTTTGTGGTCTCTATTGAACGGAATACAAATTGTTAACAGACGCCCGCCCGCCCGCCCGGACGGACAGCACCGTAACATAATACGTCCCGTCATATGACGGGCGTATAAAAATGTGAATAAAAAGGAAAATGTGTTCATCCCACATAGCTGATTTATGACTGTTTAACAAAGCTTTGTGTGGTCCAAGTTTATACATAAATTACTGTAGATCATCTTTTAATTTTTGTGGCATTTTCATGTTTCAGTAGTTTCTAACCCCATTCTTCATTAATTTTTTTTCATATGGAATTTGAAATTGTGTTTGTGGCATGGGTTTAAGTTTGGTCAATCACCATTTTTATTTAAAATAAATAAAAATCAATCAATAAATAAATAAATGAAATAAATAATAATAATAATAATGATTTTGAAAAGCCTTTATTATCTTAGCTCTGACATAGCTTCATCTACCGGCAACTACACTAAGATACAGAAACTTGATTTTTATGATTTCATCTTCACCCACATTTAAAGACAGTGTAGAAGATATCAACTTGTCAAGTTTTCAGCAAGACTCTGTCTATAGTTGACCCTGCAACCTTCTTAGTTTCTCTAACTTACAGATAAAACAAATGTATTTCATATCACAGAGAGCAATTATATTAAGTTAATGATGACACTGTGACATATACTTTACATTATCAATGAACCTAACACAGAGGTGTGTCAAGTAACTCAAAAAAAAAACCAAAAAAAAAAAAAAAAAACCAGACATACAACTTCAATAAAGACGGCCACAAAAATACCACAAATATCACAACATCTCCACATACAAAGACCTCCTCTATCAGAAAACATGCAAACATCCAATCCTTTCATTTTAACTTGACACAAATGTATAAAAAATTCCCTCAACTATGTCATTAAAACACACATTGCTAAAGCATAATGCCTCCACAAGTTTATATATTATTTATATACCATATCCAGACCATCCCCAAATTTGACCCCATATGATGAATATCTACCAAATACAGATTTGATAGATTCATTACTGGGATTTCCTAGAACAATTAAATGCAAACAAAAAAATGCTAATTCAGTATTATTTATAAGATAAATTTGATATATTACTTGCTAAATACCTACCAAACAATAAACTGCAAACATGGCATTATTTACACCTATGATATATAATTTCCTTGAAGCAGGTGCCCTTAACACTGCCTGTAAATTTGATCAGTTATGTATATAGATTTTTACTTATACTGTTATATACTAAGGACACAATTATATACATGTATACTGATTACCTAGAAATATCTTAGTATAATTAGGTCACCAAATGATCAATATAAGTCAACAAATCAATATGCAAATGTGCCATCAATACTTGTGAAATAACTTCTAATTTTATCAATTTTTCTCCTACTAATTGTGAGACCTTACAGTGTTTGCAAGTTTTTTATACAATTGAAAAATTTAGGATATACATTGATGATAAAAACATTAATAGATGGCAAAAATCAGTCAATTTAAAAGGAGGGTTTTAAAATTTTCAGGAAATAGATAATTTACAATTATTATAAATATCACACTGATAGGCTTCCAGAAAATATGTACTTATGTGAATTTAAATTCATTGACACAAGTACATGGTAGATAAGGAACAAAGCACATACATGTAATGAACATGTCTTTTTTTCACAAGGGAATTCTATATTTTGAAACACCTGCCATTGTGTCTTTGTTCCTAATGAACTAGACAACTTGGTTATTCTTTCATTTACCTGTTGATTTACCTTTAAATTCTGAATAAAATTATTAAAAAATATATCAAGGACTTAAACCATAAAATCATTTTTAAAAGCTAGAGAAAACCTAAAATTTTTATTTACAGAGATTCGAAAGTGAAATACATCTAAAGGCTCATTTAATTTATTTTTACATTAAAAACGTGAACATGCTAGAAATACAATGTACAGCTTGTAATGGTGATATTTTTCTTTAGTAATACATCCTTTTGAAACAGCTGCATTAAAATTTTTTGTTCCTAATGAACTCACAATCTTTGTGTTTTCCCTTATTTGTTACATGCACTATCTTCTTTTACAATAATAGAACAATAATAATACCATATGTTTTATGAAAATTTTCCAAAAATAACACAAATTATTTAAAGATGCTAAGAAAAATCCAAAATTCTGATTCAAGATCATGAGTTATATAAACAATCTGTTACCTGATCAAACCTGCTACATTTTAAAACTGAAAATTCATGTGTAAAATGAATGTTTAAATTGCAGAATTTGATTGGGTTTAAACGAGGACAATTGTCTGAACTCATCCATATCTGTAAAGCAGACGTTCTTTGTAACTACTGGTATTTATTCAAAAAAAGTTTCCTTGGTAAATTTATTAATATCATGCACATATGAAAACATATAATTTATGAATACTTGTCAGAAAGGAAGCATGTTTTATTTTAACACTATTATACCTGCAAATATGCAGTAGGAAGAACGTTGGTTTATTTATGTTTACCTGTACAGGAAAAATATGGTTTTTATTTTCTTGTTGTTTAAAACTTTATAGAGTACAAAGGTGAGATTTGAAGTTTACACACCTGTCAATGATTACAATTTTACATGAAAAAGAGCAGGTGTATTAAGACATATTTATCTGCAGTTATTACACAACTTTTAACACATTGTGTGTTTTAACCTGACATACAGGAATTATAATGTGACACATTTTGTCATTTATAGTTACATGTTTCACATTTATATGTATCATGTGCATGTTTGCATAAGAGATATAGATGAGATTAGGGTATTTACAACTAACAAAAGTCTGTGCCCTGTCCAAATTTTCAATGAAAAAATGGACCAAAAGATACTATCTTGTGATAGCAAATATTATGTTTCTGACAGGTTGATGGTAGACAGTGTGCATGACTGGGTGACACTAGACAGTGTGCATGACAGGTGACAGTAGACAGTGTGCATGACAGGGTAATGGTAAGCAGTGTGGATGACAGGCTGACAGCAGACAGTGTGCATGACAGGGTGATGGTAGACAGTGTGCATGACAGGGCGACAGTAGAATGCATGACAGGGTGACAGTAGACAGTGTACATGACAGGGTGAAAGTATACAGTGTGCAAGACAGGGTGATGGTAGACATTGTGCATGATTGGGTGACAGCAGACAGTGTGCATGACATGGCGACAATAGAAAGTGTGCATGACTGGGTGTCAGTAGACAGTGTGCATGACAATGTGACAATTGACAGTTTGCATGACAATGTGACAATTGACAGTGTGCATGACTGGGCAACAGTAGAATGCATGACAGGGTGACAGTAGACAGTATACATGACAGGGTGACAGTAGACAGTGTGCATGACTGGGTGACAATTGACATTGTGCATGACAGGGTGACATTTGACAGTGTGCATGACAGGGTGACAGTAGACAGTGTGTGTTGTTACTTCACAGTTTAACTTCATTTATCATGAATCAATAATTGTCAAATGTACCTCAGCAGCCATCTTAAAAGCATTTTATATAGATGCTGAGTGTTTAATCTTCAACACTTTTGACATGTAATTTTCAACAACCTTAGCAAATATCTTCAATTATCTTGTTTATGACCAACTTGGTACGTTGCAAACCTTTCTGTGTTTAAAAACAATATCAGCAACAACAGGCTATAAAAGCAAATGATTACATGTAACATGTGATCTAGTAACAAGAGGCCCATGGGCCTTAACGCTCACCTGAAGATATGTCCAATATTGTTTGCAAAGTGCAATAGACAATTTATTAAGTACAGAAACTTTAAAAGTTTTCTCAAGTTAAGAACTTCCACAAAAAATTAATCAGAAATATATCCACTCATATTTCATTCATAAGTAGCTTATATAATATGCATGAAGTAACTGTAGTGCAATGAATAATTTCCAAATCATTAATCAATTTCAGTATACTTATGCAGCTATGTCCTTGATCTTTGAACATATATGACTTTGAATCATATATGATTGTCATGTCAATACCTATAATATTCTAATATACATGCCTATGCATGAAATTAATGGCTTTCAAGACAATTAATAATCTTAGTATTCCTATGTTGATATGACCTTCACCTTTGAACATATAACCTTGAACCATATAACAAATGATCGTTGTCGTAATACCTAAAATATTCTAATATACATGCCTATACAAAAAGTTATTAGTTTTCAAGATAATTAGCAATTTAAGTCTTCTTTTGCAGCTGTGACCTTGACCTTTCAACATTATGACCTTGTACTATATATCAAAATGATCATCATGTCAATACCTACAATATTCTAATATACATGCCTATACAAAAAATTAAAAGTTTTTAAGATAATTAGCAATTTAAGTCTTCTTTTGCAGCTGTGACCTTGACCTTTCAACATATGACCTTGAACCATATATCAAAATGATCGTCATATCAATACCTACAATTAACTAAGATACATGCCTATACAAAAAGTTGATAGTTTTTAAGATAATTAGCAATTTAAGTCTTCTTTTTCAGCTGTGACCTTGACCTTTCAGCATATGACCTTGTACCATATATCATAATGATCATTGTTGCAATACCTACAATATTTTAATATACATGCCTATACAAAAAGTTAATAGTTTTCAAGATAATTAGCAATTTAAGTCTTTTTTTTTTGCAGCTGTGACCTTGACCATTCAATATATGACCTTGAACTATATATCAAAATGTTCGTTGTTGCAATACCTACAATATTCTAATATACATGCCTATACAAAAAGTTAATAGTTTTCAAGATAATTAGCAATTTAAGTCTTTTTTGCAGCTGTAACCTTGACCTTTCAACATATGACCTTGATCCATATATCAAAATGATTGTCATGTCAATATCTACAACATTCATATATACATGCCTATAAAAAAAGTCAATAGTTTTTAAGATATTGTGACAAATATATAATTTTTAGCAATTTCCCCACTCATTGCCTTACAATTTCCCCATTTTGAGCCCCATGGCTACCATTTGTGCTAATCTGAATAAAGATGACCAAAGGATGTTATAAATGAAATAACAAAGGTATATCTCATGTAGATTCAGAGGAGAAGATTTTCAAAGTTTTTCACTCTTTCCCCCCCCCCTTTTTTTTTTTTTATGGGGCACCAAGGGGACATAACTCATTCATTTGTGCAAAACTGAAAGGGCTTCACCCAGGCATGATGGTTACCAAGTTTCATTAAATTTGGCCCAGTGGTTTTGGAGGAGAAGATTAAAATGTAAAAAGTTAACGCACGACGGACGACGCACAACAGACGACGGACGGTGAACCATCGCAATAGCTCATCTGAGCTGTCAGCTCAGATGAGCTAAAAATGGAAGAAAAAGAACTTACCAGTAGTCACAAACAAGGCTACGTGACATTATAAACTTTAAATGACAGTAAAAATGTCACACAAATGTAGTTCTTATTGTGTGAAAAGACTAGATCTATAGATGAGATGTAATAAACATAATTAGTACTATCATCTAGATCAAAGAAGTTACTGTTATCTAATGGATTATTACTACTGCTGTAGGTAACAACACATTAGGCAGTGGAGAAAAATACCAGTACTTTTTATATGAACAAAATTTTTATACCTTTTTTTTTGTTTTTCAATACTTGATTTGCCAATTAAAATTCCGACCCAAATATGAATCGGTTTTCTATTAAGATTTTACAACTTCACCAGACAGTAATCTGGGTTTTTCGTTACATAAAACATGACTTCTCTTGGCAAACAAAAACTAAAAATAAGATTTTCATCTTTTAAACCATTTTATTTTGCATATAATGTCTCATATGTATTTAGGCTTGTCTGGGAAACTTTTTAAATAAAATGACAACATAGAAATTATAATGGTAAAAACAGTGCTTTTTGTACGAAAAAACCCGAAAATTTAGAGGTTTTGTACCCCGTCATTGTAATATCTAAATAGGAAAATGATTCACGATGACTCGGAACATTTAATTGGCAATGGTCTATTGGGTAAATTGTTTTTAGAATCATTTTATTTGTTGAGCAACAATATTTATTTTCATGTTTTTAAACAATAAAGTGTAAAGGATGTGATATGTATCATTTACAGCAGATAAAGCCTTGAATTTTTTTTCCCTGTCTTTTTCATATGGTTCTTTACCTGTTATCTTCATGTAACAAAATTTCAGTAGATTTTTGAAAGATGTATAAGGTTAACCCTATAAATTGTAATGTTTTGCTACTGCTATGTTAAATAAAACAATGCATGTATAACTTAGGTCCGAGATATGTGAGTGTGCATTATGGACTGTCTTTTTATACTGTAGTGCATGCCAATGACAACTTTTTGTTAAGTTGCTAGTTCAATGAGTCAGTATGTTGCAAACAAGCATACCATTCTTCCAGTACATTCTTCTGGTACCAGGTGAACCAATGCCAAGTGCCAGAAAAAGAAACAGTATCTATAATTTTTAAAACTTACTGGTATGTATGACCTGGTTTGGGTTTTGAACTACTGACATGATGTTCACCTGGCTTAACCACTGAGCCACCAAAGTGGTTTCAGCAGTACAATTCAACCAACCCTATGCAACAGTGCTATGTAATTGCTGACTCTAAGCAGTTTAAGAGCAGTCAGCACTTCACAAATGTTTTATTATGGTTTAACTCTAAGCAGTCAAAGTTTAGTCAGCATGCTGCATTTGGGTTAAGTAATGGTTGACTTTTAGTAGACTGTTAAATAAACAGGAGTCATAATATTGGTAAAGTAAGGATTAGCACCTGACTTAGGTCTATAATGGCCATGATACTGCAGCACAACTAAATACTTATTATAGATAAGACCTAATACAACATGTATATATATTATATCTTATTTCTATAATTTAATATATCATTTATAATTGTTATCACTGTGCATTTTGTTGGATGTGGTTTGCACTAGTGATATACTACCCCCTCTATGTCCCTCTGCTCTGCAAATTGCAATATGATAAACATTCATGGCAAGTTTGATTAAAATCCTATATACTGTTTAATAGTTATGAGGCAAACATAAAATAGTTAACAGAAATCCAAAATTATATTTTTGTACATGCTGTAAGCTTGACTTTTGATCCTGATCTTCATGCAATGTGCATTGCACATCTGTAATTGATAAACATTTCAAGGCAAGTTTTATTAACATTCTTTTTCATTAACATTCTTTATATATCATTTAAGAGTTATGAAGTGGACATAGAAACCTGGACCTCCATGAAATGTGCCTGCATACTGTTTGAATATGACAAACCTACATGGCAACTTTCATTCAAATCCTTCATACATTTTAGAGTTATTGAGCACACAAGGACATATGTATATATGGACAGATGGACAGACATACAGACAACTCCAAAGCATACAATGTCTGTATAAAACATATCAAAGAAGCACTCACAGTTAAGTGATGCTATAGTTAACGAAAAGCTTGATCTACAACATGTGCTATGTCTGTCTGCTCATACAGACAATGATTAAATTTTTTCCCATTTTTTTTAAAATTTACTACCAGGTATTTTACAAAATCACTATATTGTGATACTCACTGATATGGCAGCAATTGAGTACACAGATACTTAATCTATTGATCTTAAATGTATCACTATTTTATCAATGTCAAACACAATTTGAGTAATTAACATATTAACACAATCTTCATTTTTGATAAACTCTAATTCAGAGTGCTCAGAAAATAGATGTGGTAATGCTTTTAAAAGGGTAGAAACCAGTCCACTAACCGGACAATTATAAATAACAAAAACATCATTCTATATGTTTGTAAACAGGTCATGTGATACTGGGTATCTTAATGTTTAGCTGAATAAGCTTGCTTGATTATGAGTTACATATTGTTAAAGGTCTAGTTGAACTTTTTTTTTTAGCTATCATTGATTATAGATTTTAAGACTAATCTATACACAAGTGCTCCTCACCTGTATTTTACTAATGCTCAATTGAGAACCAGTACACCAGCTAACAATGCCACACATTAAAGCAAGAAATAGTCAATTCATCAAGAAGGTATCAACAGTAAAAAGTATGTGTGTGTTATCTTATGTTCATGTGTTTGTGTAATTTTTATAAGAAAATTACTCTCTCTCTCTCTCTCTTTTAGGAAAAATAACTTACTTCCTTCAGGCCTTCTTCTTTTAACCCGTTTTCTTCGCCATAGTTTTGTAGGAGTATCCTCCCTTGATTTTTGAGGCTTTTGATTAGGTGTTTGTATTGAATTAAAATGTCTATTAACATGGCGTTCAAGTCCTTTCTGAGAAGTAAACCGCATGTGACATCCATCAACTATACATTTAAATGGTTTGTCACCACTATGACACAAAATATGTCTTTCTAACCAGGACTTAGAGGAAGAAGTTTTATCATAAACTTTACATCCTTTCCATAAACACTTAAATGTTTTATTTTCACCTAAATGCTGTGTTTCTACATGTTTTTGTTTTATGTGGTCCATGAGGTTAACTGTTTCTAATTCTATATCACAGTCAGTCCATTGACAGCAGGTGCTTGTTGAGTCCTTATTGTTGTTATTAGTCAGTGGATCAGTGGTTGTCCCATCTTTGCTGATGGGACTTAGAACATAGCTTCCACTGAGGGACAAAGGTGTACATGAACGCGATGTGTCGGGTGTTATCTGTCCCATACATGGTCCATTTGTTATCTTTCTGATTTCTTTCTCTTCTGGTAAACTTGAGCTAGACACAGGATAATTAGAGAGAGAAAAAAAAAAAGAAAATGTATACAATCAATAGTAATCAAACATGAAATGTATATATTCTAAATTTGCAATTCAAGAGGAAATTTTAAAAAACTTGATGATCTAGGTATACATTTTATCCCCTGCCCCCATAATTTGTTTTTTTTTTTTTCTAAATCAAAATAAACTTTAAAGAAAAAAAAAATCAAGATATAAGTACATTTTGTATTACATGTATATCAAATTTGTTGCAAAGAACCCATTTATTCATAAACAAGAGACCCATTAGGGCCTGTATCGCTCACCTGGCACACCATTATTTTATTCTTTGATTTTTCTTTTTAAATATATCCAATCAGTAAAATGTAAACAAACTCACTACCAAATTTCAATAAAATTGGTACATAAATAAACCCATAATGTCCATTTTTAAATTTTTGCTATTTATAGTAACGGCAGCCATCTTGGATTTCCGACAGACATGTTGGATAAAATTTTGAATCTATTCCACACAAGGACCTTCCACACTCAATATCCTTTCAATTGGCCATGTACTTTTAAAGAAGAAGATTTTCAAAGATTTCGGCTAAAAAAGATCTTATTTGCATATTATGTAATTATTGCACAAATAAAAAATTGTATGGAAAAACCTGTTATATATGCTCTATCCCCCGACATCTTTTTTCTATGTTTCAATTTTCAACAAAATTGGTACATAAATAAACCCATAATGGCCAATTTTAGATTTTTTCTATTTATAGTAATGGCAGCCATCTTGGATTTCTGACAGACATGTCGGATAAAATTTTGAATCTATACCACCCAAGGACCTTTTACACTCAATATCCTTTCAATTGGCCATGTACTTTCAGAGAAGAAGATTTTCAAAGATTTCAGCTAAAAATAGAAATTATTTGCATATTACGTAATTATTTCACAAACGAAAAATCGTACGGAAAAACCTGTTATAAATGTTTTATCCCCTGAGATCTTTTTTCTATGTTTCAAATTTCAACAAAATTGGTTCATAAATAAACCCATAATGGCCAATTTTAGATTTTTTCTATTTATAGTAACGGCAGCCATCTTGGATTTCTGACAGACATGTCGGATACAATTTTGAATCTATACCACCCAAGGACCTTCCACACTCAATATCCTTTCAATTGGCCATGTACTTTCAGAGAAGAAGATTTTCAAAGATTTCAACTAAAAATAGAACTTATTTGCATATTACATAATTATTGCACAAACCAAAAATCGTATGGAAAAACCCGTTATATATGTTTTATCCCCAACATCTATTTTCTATGTTTCGAATTTCAACAAAATCAGTACATAAATGAACCTGTAATGGCCATTTATAGGTTTTTGCTATTTATAGTAATGGCAGCCATCTTGGATTTAGGACGGACATGTCGGATAAAATTTTTAATCTATAGCAACTAAGGACCTCTCATACTTAATTTCATTTGAATTGGCCTATTGGTTTCAGAGAAGAAGATTAAAGTTTACGGATGCACGCACACATGCACGCTTTACCATTCCATAAGCTCACCCTGGCTTTGCCTGGTGAGCAAATAATCAAAACACATTTCAGTATTTAATAATTAAAAAACAAAAACTTTTCATTATTAAAATCAATGAGATTGTTTTGATTAATTAAAATCAATGAAAATTTTTTTTATTAAGAAAACATATCTGCTTCCATTTAAATTTATAAGCCAACCAAATTCTTCAATTTCCATATTAACCCCTGTATTTTCACAAGCTAAACACAATAATAATCTGAAAATATTTAAAATTCTGTAAAATACCATAGTACATGTAACAGAAAACTGATAAATTTGTTATAATGCCATGATTTCTTGATTTCTGATACTCTTTGCTTGTATATAATATCAGTTAATGAAATAAAAATTCAGATATCAACAAACATATTGATCACTGCCTCAAAATGATCAGAAAAAAAATAAATTTAGTATCAAAACTAAATAATAAAATACTAATGACATAAAAAGTTGATAATTCATCAAACATTTAAAATAATAAATAAAAACTAAATATCAATAATAAGTTCTTTTAACAATAGACAACTTCCTTATTAACTTGAGTAAAAACATACCATGAATCTTCATTCTTATCTGGCCATAACTCCAAACGGGGAAATGTGAAATGTGAATTTGATAATTCTTCTTTGGATGATCTATAATATACAAAACAACAGTATTACATTAATTGATACTTAATCAGTTTTAACCTTCAGGATTTTGAAACAAAAATAATTAATCAAAATGAGAAAACTTCTGCAATATGGCAAAACCATCTTCAATGACCAGTTCTATACAAACCATCTGTTGATAAAAATCAGTAAATCAAGAAACAGTTGTCTTATATCACACCTTTATACAGTATAACTTGTCTAGACTGAATACCCATGGATGTAAAATACAAATATTCAGTTTACAGAGCTAAAATAACCTTGATATACTAATGGAACATTCTAATAAGTTCAATCTATTCAGGGTTTTGGTTTAGTGATGATTTAGTTTAAGATTTTGGTTCAGTGATAGTTTGGTTTCGTTAGAGTTTTGGTTAACTCAAGGTTTTGGTTAAGTGAGGGTTTTTTGGTTAAGTGATAGTTTGGTTTATTTATGTTTTTTTTTTAGTTTAGTGATAGTTTGGTTTATTTAGGGTTTTTTTTTGGTTTAGTGATAGTTTGGTTTATTTAGTGTTTTGGTTAAGTGTAAGGCTTGGACGTTTAGCAAATTTGTTAAACGTTTAAACGGACAGCCTTAACCGAAACGGATACGTTTAACCGCTAAAATTTTGACAAAGCTAAATAACAAGTAAATAACAGACGTATATTGGAATCTTTTACTGAATTTCTATTATTAAAAGTAAATGATCAGATAAATACCTTTCTCTGTGTTATATTTCAATCAATAAAAGCTCCATTTTCTCTCAGTTTAATAAAATAATCCAATATATGACGAAAACTCACAGGTAAACCATGAAGAGTGGTTGTTAAAAGTGCATGTTTACAAGACACAGGTGACATCCCATAATGCACAAATTAGGGGTCATATCAAAACTACTGAATATATTGGTAGTTTCCTCCTTTTGTCTTGGAGCACCATGAATTAATAAATGATCTGAACGATTTTTATTTTATTTTACCAACTTTAATATGAAATTTATTAAACAACAACAAACAGTTAAAACACACAAAACTGTTAAATCAGTAAAAAGTGAACTGTTAAGTCAGTAAAAATTGACTAATTAAATTCATTCATCATGTTCATCCAGGCAAATAAAGTTAATTAAAATTAACAACTGAAACATCAGTTTGATAGTTATTCAAGAGTCACTTTCGGTAAGTATGGTAAGTGGCAAGTGAGGAAGTGGGGGGTTAATTGCACCACTGTTCAGTGAATGCTCATATTCCTGGATATCTGCTACATTTTCCTGCTTAATGCAGATTTGTTCTTGGGGATTTTCACTTTTTACTGGAACTGGAACCTTCTGATCAGCCATTTTGAAGCGCTTGTTTAAAAATATAAGTTTATCAACTGAATCAGAATCAAGTGCCGACCTCAGTTTAGTGACAGTGCCCCCTGCGGTCGAGAACACGCGTTCAGAAGGAACAGAAGTAGCAGGGATTGCCAGAAGCTTTCTAGCTAGAGATGCTAAACGTGGAAAATTAGACTGATTAACTTTCCACCACTGAAATGGATTGAATTTAGTCGGGATTGGACGTTCAGATTTATAAAGAGCTATCTCTGAATCAACGTCATTAGCAGTTACAACTTCACAATCGGTCTGAAAATAATTTCCAAGAAGGAAATTCATATCATCTTGGTTTAATCTAGAGCGCTTACACCCACTCGCAGTATCTGAAGCTTGTGACTTAACATCTTCCTGGCTCTGAGCTGAAGTACTAGAAACTTCGGGCTGATTCTCACCAAGACGTGACCTAACACTTTCTACAACAATCTGCTGTTTTTCAACCGACAAAAAAGGCAAAGAACGATATCTAGGGTCAAGAAATGTTGCACACATCAACAGACCCCTACATGTTTCATCCAACCGATCATCAGTCAGCCCAAAACGCTCTTTCACATCATCAATAAGAAATGATTTAAATTTTCGAACTGCTGGGATATCAGAATTATCAGCTTTCATGTGGTGATAAATAATGCTAAAAATTATGGGACAAGCTCCACTCAGTGTTGGATATTCCTCAGAGCACATTACCCTAGTTGCCATATATAGAGGCTTCAAAACGGGAATTAACCCCTCTATCACTTGCCACTGATTGTCAGTCATATCTAAAATACGCGCATCGGCAGGTTTGGTGACTTTTGGATCATGCAATACTGCATAAACGGGTAGACGCTGTTGAACCAAACGTTCAAACATATCATATGTAGAGTTCCATCTCGTTGGAACATCATTGATTAAGCGATTTTCAGGTACACCCATTTGTTTCTGGCAGTCATGTAACTCTCTAGTTGCAAAAACAGATTTACGAAAGTGAGTCACAATCTTTTTAGCACAGATTCGAGTTTTGACAATCATTGGATCACATTCCAAGGCACCATTCACGGAGAGTTGCAGTGTGTGAGCAAAACATCTAAGATGTTCCATGTTTAAATTTTCGCCACAAACAACCATATTAGACGCATTATCAGTAACAATACCAAGTATTTTATTTTCAATTCCATACTCAGTGCATATTTGTTGAATTTTTTTGGCAGTATTAACACCGGTATGACGATCCGATACCTCTCGGGTCATGAGTACGCAATTGTGATTTGTAAAGTTATGATCTAGGAAATGACCCGTCACAGTAAGGTACCCCTCCATTGCCAGACTTGACCAATGATCACAAGTTAAAGTAATTGCAGTTTGATCTTTTAATTGTGTAATCAAAGCCTGTTTTTCAATTTCATAAGTGAGTGTGAGATGTGATGATATTGTTTTCGTAGTTGGTACATTATAGCTTGGGTTAAGTTCTTTACAAAAACTTCTGAAACCTTCCCCTTCTACAATACTGAGTGGGCGGAGGTCACGTGCACACATCAAAACTATTTTCTGTGTCACTTGGATCCACTTGTCCTTCATTAGGACTGGGGATTTATATGCTGTTATTGAAGTTTGTTGGGTTTTCTTAGCCGATTCTACATTTAAGGCTGCATGTTTTAATTTTAGATGGTTTGTCATTGTTCCAGTACTCCCTCCTGAATATGACAGAATTTTCGAACACAGCATGCATTGCACTTTTTGGCCCGCAGAACTTTCAATTACAACAAAATGTTTCCAAACACCCGACTTCTTTTTTTCACTCATTTTAACAACACGTGTTAAATTTTAAACGCTTTAAAATTTAAATTCTGTATCATTTAAAAGTTTTAGAAGGGAAGTAATTAAGGGGAAGACAAATCAATTTATTAATTAACGTTTAAACGGTTACCAAATTCTTAAACGTTTAGTGTCAAAATACCAAACGGAACCGATTACACGTTTAAACCTCCAAGCCTTAGTTAAGTGATAGTTTGGTTTATTTAGGGTTTTGGTTAAGTGATAGTTTGGTTTATTTAGGGTTTTGGTTTAGTGATAGTTTGGTTTATTTAGTGTTTTGGTTAAGTGATAGTTTGGTTTATTTAGGGTTTCTTTTGGTTTAGTGATAGTTTGGTTTATTTAGTGTTTTGGTTTAGTGATAATTTGGTCTATTAAGGGTTTTTTGGTTTAGTGATAGTTTGGTTAATTTAGGTTTTGGTTTAGTGATAATTTGGTCTATTAAGGGTTTTTTGGTTTAGTGATAGTTTGGTTTATTTAGGGGTTTTTTTTTGGTTAAGTGATAGTTTGGTTTATTTAGGGTTTTTTGGTTTAGTGATAGTTTGGTTTATTTAGTATTTTGGTTTAGTGATAGTTTGGTTTACTCAGGGTTTTGGTTTACTGATAGTTTGGTTTACTCAGGGTTTTGGTTTAGTGTGGTTTTTTTTTTTTTTGGTTGACAGGATTTTTGGTTTATTTAGGGTTTTTTTTTTTGGTTAAGTGATAGTTTGGTTTATTTAGGGTTTTTTTGGTTAAGTGATAGTTTGGTTTATTTAGGGTTTTTTGGTTTAGTGATAGTTTGGTTTATTTAGTATTTTGGTTTAGTGATAGTTTGGTTTACTCAGGGTTTTGGTTTACTGATAGTTTGGTTTACTCAGGGTTTTGGTTTAGTGTGGGGTTTTTTTTGGTTGACAGGATTTTTTTTAAAACTTATGTATATTATGTCTTTTATAGACTATAAACTCTGGAGAACAGGGTAACCAACAAACATTGTGTGAAACTGAACCTGTCTTTGAGTCAAACTCTTCATTAGAGAACACATGCAACAAAGAGAACAGAGCACCAAAAGTTGTTCCAATTTCCATTTCAATTCTTTTATCCTATTCTGAGAGACAATTTATTTATTATGACCAGTTGCCTTTCATGTCCTTTTACTGACAGGTATATATGAAACAAACCAATCAAAATGATAAATAAAGTGATCTAAACAACAAATAGTCTAGGATAAATTGATTTGATTAATAAAGAATCTAGACTAACTTTCTGTGTTACTAAACACATTTAAATCTATAAATATAAAGCATTGATATGGCTTACAAATGAGCATTGATTTGGCTTACAAATAAGCACTGAATTGGCTTACAAACAAGCAGTGATTTGGTATGAATAAGCAGTGATTTGGTTTATTCAGAATTTCATTTAGACAGGTTCCTCTATATTTGACAGTGGAATTTTTACCATAACTTTCAGCATTTTTTCAGCCATGAAATACTTTACAAATCTGACATTTCTTAAACAAATTTATTACAAAACAAAGGCATATATTACTACTGGTCAATTGAAGTTATTGAAAAAGTATTTCATGTAATGAATAGGATAAAAAGAATATCACATATGACTTCAAATACTGGCCAAAAAATAAATTTGTGAACAATTAAATAAAACAGAACAACTAATAGTCCAAAAAGTACATCATGTACAATTTCATAATTTTTTAACAAAGCCATAGAAATGATTAAGTAAACCTACACATCTAACTTGAATAAACAAAAAAACCACCACAATATGAAAATAAAAAGTTCATAGCATATCTTAAATAATTAATTGCTACAATTTATCTCTATTTATTGATTAAATATTTATTTCATTAATAAATGGCTTGTAATGATATTTGTGACAGCGAAAAAAATTATGATATATCTAAACAAATCAATTTCTGCATTTTCCCCCAATTTATATTGCATTATTCTGATAACAGTCTTAAATGTGATCTGACATATAGCACAAACATATATCCTAGATTATAGCACATAGAAGATGGCTTTAATAAACTATATACAACACTGTTGAAGTATAATCAATATCTGGTTGTTAAAGTTTTTATTTGAAACATACAGTAAATCAACAAAACACTGCATAGTCTGTCTGTCTCAGTCTGTCTGTTTTTCTTTCTTTTTTCTCTCTCTCTATTTGAAATAATTTACTTTTCAAAATATCCAAATTACATAACAGCATAAAAGAAAAAAGAGAGAACTATGCACAGAGAGAGAGAGAGAGAGAGAGAGAGAGAGAGAGAGAGAGAGAGAGAGAGAGAGAGAGAGAGAGAGAGAGAGAGAGAGAATATATTTTTACAAAAAGAGTATATTCTAAATGACACTAAATCCCACAATCCTCCTCATACACAAATTTCAATGATAATTTCATATCAATAGATGTGACAGCTTAGACAGATGCTATCTCCTGTATGCCATTAACCAGACAAAGATGAAAAACTTATCAGTACACAAGCTTGTCATCGATGATTGCCATCTCTCTATATGTAACATGTTCACAATCCAATGCATCTATACATGTATATATTCATACAATGGAAATACAGTACAAATTGTTTTAACCAAACTCTGAATAAACTAACCCTATCATTTATTTTTTAAAACATACAGATAACATTCTTTGGATATTTAACCTGTGTAATTTGATCAGTATCCAGTCCCATATGAGTTCAGTTTAGACAGGCTGTACTGTATAATTATATAACAAGAGGTCCATGGGCCTTAACGCTCACCTGAAGATATGTCTAATATTGTTTGCAAAGTGCAATAGACAATATATTAAGTACAGAAACTTTAAAAGTTTTCTCAAGTTAAGAACTCCCACAAAACTTAATCAGAAATATATCCACTAACTTTTCATTTATAAGTACCTTATAAAATATGCATGAAGTAACTGTAGTGCAATCATTAATCAATTTCAGTATAATTATGCAGCTATGTCCTTGACCTTTGAACATATATGACTTCAAACCATATATGATTGTCATGTCAATGCCTACAATAGTGGAATATACATGACTATGCATGAAATTAATAGCTTTCAAGATAATTAATAATATTAGTATTCCTATGTTGATATGACCTTGACCTTTCAACATATAACCTTGATCCCTATATCAAAATGACCGTCATGTCAATACCTACAATATTCTAATATACATGCCTATACAAAAAAGTAATAGTTTTCAAGATAATTAGCAATTTAAGTCATCTTCTGCAGCTGTGACCTTGACCTTTTAACATATTACCTTGACCCATATATCAAAATGATCATCATGTCAATACCTACAATATTCTAATATACATGCCTATACAAAAACTTAATAGTTTTCAAGATAATAAGCAATTTAAGTCTTCTGTTGCAGCTGTGACCTTGACCTTTCAACATATGACCTTGAACCATACATCAAAATCATCGTTGTTGCAAAACCTACAATATTCTACTATCTATGCCTATACAAAAAGTTAATAGTTTTCAAGATAATTAGCAAGTTCAGTCTTCTTTTGCAGTTGTGACCTTGAACTTTCAACATATGACCTTGAACCATATATCAAAATGATCGACATGTCAATACCTACAATAGTCGAATATACATGCCTATACAAAAACTTAATAGTTTTCAAGCTAATTAGCAATTTAAGTCTTCTTTTGCAGCTGTGACCTTGACCTTTCAAAATATGACCTTGTTCCATATATCAAAATGTTTCTCATGTCAATACCTACAATAGTCCAATATACATGCCTATACAAAAACTTAATAGTTTTCAAGATAATTAGCAATTTAACTCTTCTTTTGCAGCTGTGACCTTGACCTTTGAACATATTACCTTGAACCATATATCAAAATGTTTCTCATTTCAATACCTACAATATTCTAGTATACATGCCTATACAAAATGTTAATAGTTTTCAAGATAATTAGCAATTTAAGTCTTCTTCTGCAGCTGTGACCTTGACCTTTCAACATTTGACCTTGAACCATATATCAAAATGATCGTTGATGCAATACCTACAATATTCTAATATACATGCCTATACAAAAAATTAATAGTTTTCAAGATAATTGGCAATTTAAGTCTTTTTTTTGCAGCTGTGACCTTGACCTTTCAACATATGACCTTGAACCATATATCAAAATGATTGTCATGTCAATACCTACAATATTCTTATATACATGCCTATACAAAAAGTTGATAGTTTTGAAGATATAGTGACAAATATATAATTTCTAGCAATTTCCCCACTCAGTGCCTTACAATTTCCCCATTTTGGGCCCCATGGCTATCATTTGTGCAAATCTGAAAATAGATGACCTAAGGATGTTATAAATGAAATAACTAAGGTATATCTCTTGTAGATTCAGAGGAGAAGATTTTTAAAGTTTTTTACTATTTCCCCCCTTGTGGGGCCCCAAGGGGACATAACTCCTTCATTTGTGCAAATCTGAAAGGGCTTCACCAAGACATGATTGTTACCAAGTTTCATTAAATTTGGCCTGGTGGTTTTGGAGGAGAAGATTAAAATGTAAAAAGTTTACGCACGATGGACGACGGACGACCCACGACGGACGGAGATGGATAGCAATAGCTCATCTGAGCTTTCAGCTCAGGTGAGCTAACAACTACATAAATTGTAGTCATTAGAAGTTAGACATGAAAATCTGATGCACATCTATCCTTACACAATGGTCATTAATATAAAGTCTTTTCTTACAAACATTGTAGATGTTGTCTCTGTGACTTGTAATTGAATTCTATGTGTTGATATCACAGACTTACAAGTGTTTGCTACAGTTTAAATTACCATGTTCCAATTTAATTAGCTGTTCAAAATTTACCAAACTGAATATTAAAATTTACATGGTTTTTAAATTACATGTACTAAATACATTTAAATCAATTTTGTCTATTTGTATGATTGATTTTGACAACAAAAAACATCTATTTTTGTATCATATATAAATTGTCAAGAGGGATACAACAGATTTTTTAGACTTACATGTATTAAAAGTACATAAGGATTAAAACATATATCATTGCTTGGTATCTTTATGTGTATCACAGATTGAGTCTTCGTCTAATAACTTAATCTCAGATTGAGATGATTTTGTATTTTCAATTTATGCTATAACAAAATTAATTCATTTTGTCTTGAAAAGTAGTTACCAGTTTTTAATTTGAATTTTGGAAGTAGTTGTTGTCTGCAACAAGATTCACCAAGAAACAATTTCTAACCAGGGTTAATGAAATTTTCAAGGGAATATTGTAATTTTGTAAACAAATAAACAAAGCAGAGAACAGTGATTTTTCTTAGTATCAGCAAGTATTCTCACCAACAATTATAATTTGCTCAATATACAAGTATACCCATTAACAGGCTGTCATGTTAGATGTGTACCAGTAACTAAATGCATGGTGAATGCATGTTGCAACCCGTATTCCCTTTTTTTTCTTATTGTTGTGGCATGATCTTTGTTGCAATGGCTACTGCCTCTTTTCAGTACATTTCTATTTATTTTATAAGAGTGTAAATGATACAGTCAATATGACAAGTATTTTTTTCTACTGCTAGAAAAAGGAAGACCTCAGATCTTAAATATCTGATCTTCTTGATGAATTTTAATAGACTCCATTGTATCAATTCAAATCCAACATTTGATCTGATGTGTAAGCAAAAAACAAATTTTCCTTTTGTTTTTATCAAACTTTTTCATACTTTGCTTCTCTCGAAATAAACAATAATGTTTTTGTTCTGAAACCAGAGCCATGGTAGGAGTCTTTGATCATAAATGGACTCTATTAATTATGTATATTTTTGGTTAAAAACAATGTAAAATGTTTTCCTTTAATTCAATGCTGTGGTATGCCAGTAACCAGTAATGTTACATTATTAACTCTGAATATACATGTTATAAGTAGAGTACCAAACTGTATGTGATGGTTAAAATGAACCAAATCAGTGGCCATACTGACAAAGAAATACAAAATGTCAGAAAAATTTTATACAAAAGGTAATTCTTAATAATTCTTTAAATAATAAATAAGAATTGAAACTGTTTCCTCTACTGCCATTGTTAGTCTAATATATACAATGTACTACAGTCAACTAAAAACAAAGTCAAAGCTTTGGCTTCATAAAACAGCAGAATCCTAATGTCCACAGGAATAATCATTAATTGCCATTTAACCCATTCATTAAAAAACTATGTAAACTGATGGTGATACATATCTAGGAAAAATAAGGATGTTGATTTTGCATGGTAAACACTAACTGTATAGATGAAAAGATAGATGCTTTACCATGGCTCAATAGTTCTCTGTGTTATCAACAGTTTTAAGAGATCATCATGTTATTTGATGAAAAACCATGTCATGTTCCTTACATTTAACTGCAATATTTTGTAAAATATTAACATGCACAGGAAGACTCTTAGAATTATTCAGATGTTCAAGCTACCATTAATAACATAATATCCAGCAAGTATTTGTCTATAGTGCTGCAGACATTAGTTAGTATAGGCACTATCAGTCAATGGATCATACATCTGAGATAAGTTAGAATTAACATAACTTTAACATCTGGAGATAACAGCTGGCACATGTATTACTATACTTAAGGTAAATCAAAAGGAAGCTATCTACAGTACATGTAAAAAAAAATCTCTATAAGTTTTGATATCTGTGTGGAGAAAATAGTGATGAATAATGTTTTTAACACAGACTGCATGCCTACAGAATTTTATTTACTGTCAAAGTGTGTTGAGGATGCAGAATTACAGAATAACCATTACAATTAATTCATACAAAACAATTAACAATGGATACTAATTATCCTCATACTACTGGTAACACTAATGTTGAAACTGTATAACAGGTATATCACATGCCATATTCAAGAAAGGCTCTTTTGTAATTTGTCCAAGTGAGCTAAAAATTATTCAATATAATGCTTTTTATTGCAAGTGAAAAACATTACATTTTTGTACAAGACATTTTACAAACTAGGTCATCTTATCTTAATTAATTACATTGGACTAAATGTACCATAAAAAACAGTCTGAATAAGGCAGAATCTTGTCTATAAAAAGCCATGCACCCAAACCAACCTTCAAAGCAGGTGTTGCAACTTTTAATTACAGGTGCAAAATACCAGTATAAGGACAGTACTATCAATATATGGTGTGATAGTTTACATTATATCATCTTGAACAAATCTAACTAAATTATTATAGTACATGTATCAAGATTATTGAGCTATTGGAGAAACTGCAAAGGAAATGTAAAATGTTTACATTCAATTTCAGCTCTTATCTAAAAGATAGGACGCTCGACTTCTAATGCTTTAAGGCCATGCAAGGTAGGGCTACTATGAGTATCAACATATTCTAGCATTCACAAATCATTTTGAAAACCAAATTACAAATATATAGCCTTCCTTATATTGTTTGATTGCAAATTAAAAAGGAAAACATGTTGACAAGGTAGGGCTACTATGAGTATCAACATATTCTAGTATTCACAAATCATTTTGAAAACCAAATTACAAATATATAGCCTTCCTTATATTGTTTGATTGCAAATTAAAAAGGAAAACATGTTGACAAGGAAGGGCTACTATAAGTATCAACATATTCTAGTATTCACAAATCATTTTGAAAACCAAATTACAAATATTCAGCCTTCCTTTTATTGTTTGATTGCAAATTAAAAAGGAAATCATGTTGACAAGGAAGGGCTACTATGAGTATCAACATATTCTAGTATTCACAAATCATTTTGAAAACCAAATTACAAATATTCAGCCTTCCTTTTATTGTTTGATTAAAAATTAAAAAGGAAATCATGTTGACAAGGTAGGGCTACTATAAGTATCAACATATTCTAGTATTCACAAATCATTTTGAAAACCAAATTACAAATATTCAGCCTTCCTTTTATTGTTTGATTAAAAATTAAAAAGGAAATCATGTTGACAAGGTAGGGCTACTATAAGTATCAACATATTCTAGTATTCACAAATCATTTTGAAAACCAAATTACAAATATTCAGCCTTCCTTTTATTGTTTGATTGCAAATTAAAAAGGAAATCATGTTGACAAGGTAGGGCTACTATGAGTATCAACATATTCTAGTATTCACAAATCATTTTGAAAACCAAATTACAAATATTCAGCCTTCCTTTTATTGTTTGATTGCAAATTAAAAAGGAAATCATGTTGACAAGGTAGGGCTACTATGAGTATCAACATATTCTAGTATTCACAAATCATTTTGAAAACCAAATTACAAATATTCAGCCTTCCTTTTATTGTTTGATTAAAAATTAAAAAGGAAATCATGTTGACAAGGTAGGGCTACTATAAGTATCAACATATTCTAGTATTCACAAATCATTTTGAAAACCAAATTACAAATATTCAGCCTTCCTTTTATTGTTTGATTGCAAATTAAAAAGGAAATCATGTTGACAAGGTAGGGCTACTATGAGTATCAACATATTCTAGTATTCACAAATCATTTTGAAAACCAAATTACAAATATTCAGCCTTCCTTTTATTGTTTGATTAAAAATTAAAAAGGAAATCATGTTGACAAGGTAGGGCTACTATGAGTATCAACATATTCTAGTATTCACAAATCATTTTGAAAACCAAATTACAAATATTCAGCCTTCCTTTTATTGTTTGATTAAAAATTAAAAAGGAAATCATGTTGACAAGGTAGGGCTACTATGAGTATCAACATATTCTAGTATTCACAAATCATTTTGAAAACCAAATTACAAATATTCAGCCTTCCTTTTATTGTTTGATTAAAAATTAAAAAGGAAATCATGTTGACAAGGTAGGGCTACTATGAGTATCAACATATTCTAGTATTCACAAATCATTTTGAAAATCAAATTACAAATATTCAGCCTTCCTTTTATTGTTTGATTGCAAATTAAAAAGGAAAACATGTTGACAAGGTAGGGCTACTATGAGTATCAACATATTCTAGTATTCACAAATCATTTTGAAAACCAAATTACAAATATATAGCCTTCCTTATATTGTTTGATTGCAAATTAAAAAGGAAAACATGTTGACAAGGAAGGGCTACTATAAGTATCAACATATTCTAGTATTCACAAATCATTTTGAAAACCAAATTACAAATATTCAGCCTTCCTTTTATTGTTTGATTGCAAATTAAAAAGGAAAACATGTTGACAAGGTAGGGCTACTATGAGTATCAACATATTCTAGTATTCACAAATCATTTTGAAAACCAAATTACAAATATATAGCCTTCCTTATATTGTTTGATTGCAAATTAAAAAGGAAATCATGTTGACAAGGTAGGGCTACTATGAGTATCAACATATTCTAGTACCTTCACAAATCATTTTGAAAACCAAATTACAAATATTCAGCCTTCCTTTTATTGTTTGATTGCAAATTAAAAAGGAAATCATGTTGACAAGGTAGGGCTACTATGAGTATCAACATATTCTAGTATTCACAAATCATTTTGAAAACCAAATTACAAATATTCAGCCTTCCTTTTATTGTTTGATTGCAAATTAAAAAGGAAATCATGTTGACAAGGTAGGGCTACTATAAGTATCAACATATTCTAGTCCCGGTATTCACAAATCATTTTGAAAACCAAATTACAAATATTCAGCCTTCCTTTTATTGTTTGATTGCAAATTAAAAAGGAAATCATGTTGACAAGGTAAGGGCTACTATAAGTATCAACATATTCTAGTCCCGGTATTCACAAATCATTTTGAAAACCAAATTACAAATATTCAGCCTTCCTTTTATTGTTTGATTGCAAATTAAAAAGGAAATCATGTTGACAAGGTAGGGCTACTATGAGTATCAACATATTCTAGTATTCACAAATCATTTTGAAAACCAAATTACAAATATTCAGCCTTTTTATATTGTTTGATTGCAAATTAAAAAGGAAAATGTGTTGACTCTTCAGTTTAGTTTCAGTTCAGTTGTCTTGTTGCCAAGTAATGGAAAGCTGCAAGCAGAATAAATATGCTTAAAACAGCAGGAACAATAAAACAATCAAATAAATAAATCATATACAAAATACTACTTTACAAAACAAGAAGAATGTTCAATATATAACTTCTAACTTCGAAGAAGCATTTCATGGTAAAGGCAAAATAGCCAGTGATTTGGTTTAAGTACTTTTGGGCCTTTAGTCAACAGCATTCTACTTACAAGTACTTTACAAACAATGATCATAGACTGAAAAGTTTTAGAAATATAAATATTACATAAATTATACAAATATAAAACTCTCTTAAATATGTTGTAAAAATCAGTTTTAAATGTTTGTAAGATATTGAATAGTACTTTTATTAAGTCTCAAAGGCAAGATCTCATACTTGTTTTTAAATGCAAAATGATTATACATGTATATATTTTAATATTGCGTTTATATTTTACTACTTTTACTACTATGATAAATTACTAATAAATTATTCATCTTTTTTCATCGAATTCTTTTCTGTGATCTGTGGTTTGGTTAATGATTTTTTTTTTTTTTTTTTTTTGAAATTTTGAATTACATTGAGTAGATTGCCAATTGCACAATAATTCACAGCCCTTATGTAAAAGATAAGACTTGTGATCATCCAATTAACAACTGAATGTGACTCCACCTACCAAACCAAATTTATTGATTAAAAAAACTCTTAATCTGACATCCAAACTTCCATATACTCTCAAACAGTCTTACAGATCTGAATAGTGTTGAATTTCTCCTGTCAGATGTTTATATAAATCAAAGATCTGGCATTTGACTTGACACATTTCTATACACTTAGGTTAAATAGATTTGATTTTTTTAAAATGTAACAGTTAATTTTTTGTGAACTTTACATGTGGTTAATCTACACACATTTAAAAATATTAATCTTCTCACTTTTATCTCAGACATTTTAGATAAGTGTGAAGTTATGTAAGTAGCATATACAAACTTCCTCAAGATTAAATACATCCTACATGATAGCAAGAAAAATCTTAAAATTGATGATCATAAAATCTAAATTTCTAGTAAAATATTCTAAAATCTTTAATATCTTATACTTTAATTTCAATTCAAATTTCAAATTACAGATATTTTGCAGTTCAACAAATTGGTAGAAACTACGGAAAGAAACAATAAGTAAAAGTTCACTGCATGTTCTTTTTAAGTCAACTTATTTGTACATGTTTCAGATCAATATAGCATTTATTGTATTCACATGGTCTAAGAGCACTGAACATTTAAACAGTTTCATGATTAATTGTTTACAGATGCATCGGAAATGTCCAGAAAAATATCCTCCTACCCAAGGAATTTATTTTGGCTCTAATAATTTTGGAGATTGACCAAATTTATGTATATTCTTGTATGTCTTTATTTATTTATTTTTTGTATGTTCCCCATATTGTAATTTACAGTTTGTAAATAAAGAAACAAAAACTTGAACCATCAAACTGTTACTTTTGTCCTATGTGGGTCCTAACAAAAACAGACACTGCTGGATTTAATAACATACACTCAATCACAAATCAAAATTTTTTAAATGTCTGCATCAAGGAGGAAAGAAATAAGACAAACAACACTTCAATTTTCATGAAGATTTAAGTGCTTGATGTATGTTTTGTAGTGACTGGAACGATATGATCTGATTGCTTAAAAGACTGAGGTCTTTATACAAATGAAACTGAACACAAAAAGAGTCACAAAATACAATCAAAATAAAATCACTCTGCAGAGACATATATCTGTCTTGAAGGATTTATCTACCAGTAAGTATGCTCATTTAGTAGTTATTATATAGGTTGATTATAATTCTAGTTATGTTTTAACATTAACAGTGCTGTAACATACAGTCTCAACAACTTAATATAATTATATACCAGCATGGATATCTTAAAATGCTCTACATCTAAAGAAACCTTAAAAGTTGTGAAGGAAAAAAATATAAAAATCACTGCTGATTCTAGACACACTCTTTATGCTACTGCATGAAATGTCTCGCTTCTAGCATATTAAATCCATTCATTATAATTGATACTTACATTGCAAACAATTTGGAGTTGAAATATCAATATTTTTTTCTAATCTTAAAAAATAATAAATGTATTTCTTATCAAAAAAGAAACAAACAAAAAAAATAATAATAATAATAATAATAAAATAAAATAAAATAAAATAATCAATGAAACATTAAATTAAATACAAAACTTAAGTTAAATGATGAATTCTAATTTTTGTAATCACATCTACTAAAATACAGAAATTTAAATTCTAAGACAAATTTTCACTTTTAACTAACATGCTTCAGGAACATTTATCACACATAAAGAGATATATGGAAGATACTTTTAAAATCTGACACAGTATTTTCTACAGACAAAAATTGTGTAAATTTTTAAATGAACTGTAATTAGTTTCTTAATGTACAAGTTTATTTCAAGGGACATATTAAGAAGTATTTTAATAAAACAGGAAAAATCCAAGAATATTTTCACATAAGAGGAAGAATCCATAAGTATTTCCATGTTAAAGGACATCTGTATGTGTAATTTTTATGTGAAAGGATTGATCCATAAGTATTTTCATATTACAAGAAGAATCTTTAATTTCATGATACAAACATGCCTTCTCACAACATAATCTCACATGATGACCTTTAGCCAATTGAGCTCAAATAGTTTAAACAATCACACACACACACACACACACACACACACACACACACACACACACACAGCTCAAATTCCCTGACTTTGAAAAAGCACTGGATATAATGAAAGTGTTTACAAGAAATGTGATCTGAATATTTTTCATTCAAGTTTTCAAGCTTTATCTGACCAATAAATCAGACAACATGTGTAACAGTATTAAAAGGTAGTTATAAAAATGGTGCATTTTAACCTGCCGTAAGGATTATTTTACAGTTAAATTTGTGATTTTTCCCAAGCGGGATTCTAACATAGAATTTATCATAACACAGCAGACAAATTAACCGACAGACAGAAAGACAGACACTTAGTAGGGAAACTATAAATTTATAACTTTTAACATAATTAATTACTATAAAACATATAATTAAGAGGCTCAAGAGCCTTAAATCATTCACCTGAGAAAATTTGAAATATAAAATCTATTTCAAAAATCTGGTTGAGTATCATATGGATGTAAATTTGGTAAAAATTAAATAAGCTGATGTTATTTGAAAATAAAATTTCTAGATCTTTTGGGTTCATACCATGTTGATGTTTTAGGGGTTTTACTACTTCAGATCAATGTGACCTTTGAGATAGGTCAAAATCAACCAGCTTTGCAGTCTTGGTGGAGCTTTATTTGACAATGCTTTAGATTAAGTAACAAGCTTCTAGTCCTTTCAGTTTAAGACTAGATGTGTCAAGATCAACCAGCTTTGTAATCTTGGTGGAGCTTTATTTGACAATGCTTTAGATTAAGTAACAAGCTTCTAGTCCTTTCAGTTTAAGACTAGATGTGTCAAGATCAACCAGCTTTGTAATCTTGGTGGAGCTTTATTTGACAATGCTTTGAATGAAGTAACAAGCTTCTAGGCCTTTCAGTTTAAGACTAGATGTGTCAAGATCAACCAGCTTTGTAATCTTGGTGGAGCTTTATTTGACAATGCTTTAGATTAAGTAACAAGCTTCTAGTCCTTTCAGTTTAAGACTAGATGTGTCAAGATCAACCAGCTTTGTAATCTTGGTGGAGCTTTATTTGACAATGCTTTGAATGAAGTAACAAGCTTCTAGGCCTTTCAGTTTAAGACTAGATGTGTCAAGATCAACCAGCTTTGTAATCTTGGTGGAGCTTTATTTGACAATGCTTTAGATGAAGTAACAATCTTCTAGGCCTTTCAGTTTAAGACTAGATGTTTCAAGGCCTTTTCTTCATTCCACTGTGAAATGCAGGATAAGGTCAATCAGCTTCATAAAATTGATAGAGCTTTAAGTTCTGATGTTTTATATGAAGTTTTAAGTTTGCATGTCATTCCCTTCATGTAAAGAAAATGTTTAGATGTTTTACTATTAATGGTCATCATGACCTTAAATAAAGGTTAGGTCAAACAGCTTTGCAAATCTAAATGAGATTGGACCTTTGAACATACCTATTAAGTTTCAATGCAATAAGTTCTTGGTTTTGGAGAAGTTATTTTAGTAATACGTTCACCACAATGAGTTTGAAATAGGTTTCGTAAGGCTTGTGTGTAACCTTTTCTCCAGAAATTAAATTTTGCCCTGCAATTTTACATCCAAAAAGAAACAATGCTGCTTGTTACCTACATGACCAGTTGTTAAGTAACATCATCTGACAAAGTTTCTTAACATGCTGATTATTCTGGTACCCAAATTTACATATTCACCTTTACCATTAACAGACCCTATCAACACAAGTCTTTATCGTAAAAAAATTAAATATAAACACAGTAACAACAACAACAACAATAATAATAATATTATTATTATTTTTATTATAATAAATAATTAGCAAGTCTGATGACCCAACAAACCAATGTTCATTCCCCAGAGAAAAAAGGAACAATAAGATAATAAGATAATAAATACAATTATCTGCAACAAAATGAAAGGAATTTATCTCTTTTTATACACTCAATAAACAGGAATCTATATATGAATAAAAATTAGACAAGTAAAATGACAATTATCAGAACATTGAACCGTTCGTCATCAGTTGTATTCCACTATGAAGACAGGGAAATGTAAGAAATTAAAATAACAGTACGGATGATCAAAAAATATTAAATATCAATAAATCTTATAGATTGCACTAAGAACATAATATTTCTACAAGTTTTATGGGCATCATCAATATTCTTTTAAGACAGGTTTGTTTTTTTTTTCAGGGTGTGGTTTAGACGTATTGCATTATTTTTTATGAATTCCTTAACAATAATCTAAGGTTTCATTCTATAATACTGGTAAATTAGAAATATTTAACATCTGTAATAAATATATATATATATATATATATATATATATATTACAGATAATAAATAATGCAACATATATACACATATAAATTTTAGAAAAAAAAAAACCCAAATAATAATAATAATAAATAAATAACAAACCAAAACAAAAACCAAAAGCAATAAGCCTCATACTTAAGAGCATAAAATTACTACAGAAAAAAAAATTAACATCCAATATTGACAACATCAATTTCATTTGTAAATAAAAAAATCAATCGTATTGTCCCTCAAAAAACTTTTTAACCTTGCTAACTGCCAGTTACAAAGACTCAAATTCTATTTTCTTAGTAATTTTCCATTTATTTCCATACTCTTTTCACATGTTTTACAAAATTTGAATGAACACTTAAGATTTACTAAGACATATTGGTTTAAAATAGATGTATTATATCTAACAACACATATTTCTTGGATTTATACTACAGAGGTCATGCATTTTATGTCTATATTGTATGTACATAAAGATGTACAAATAAAACAAATTTATAAGAACAGAACAAGCAATAAATCTGTCAAAAATCAATCAACTGTATACAAAAAAGTTTAAACTTACTGGATTACAAAATACATACTGTCAAAATTTCAACACAATAGCAAATTATTTTAGAGTGATTCTGTAATGTTTCTTAATAATTCTTTTGATATCTGTTTTTCACCAACACTGTCTTAAAGTAGATAAGTTCAAACATTTATATATTTAATTCCATCATATCTCACCTATCCAGGTATTTTTCATGTTAATTAGTGGGAATCCTTTATCATGCCTGTAACAGTTCTCACATGTATAATCACAGACTCCTTGTCTGAAATGTAATACAAAGCATCATGGGAGAAATCAGGTTTTCCTGGATTTAATCATCCATTAATTAGCTGTCATAAGGTTTTTCACCTGTTTTTGGTTATTATTCTCTGAAGTTCAGCTCAGGTTTATTAGGCACTCTCAACTATATCAAATTTCAATTATGATTTTTTCAAATAATGCAGGAGTTATTGGTAATATTTAACAGCTTACCAAAAACAAATTTGTATATAAGAAGAAATGAATAAAACAAGAAAATCACTGACTGCTTCATAAATATTATCCTAATTTGACATTCAATGCACAAATTCATTACATGTACCGGTATTACTATCTAGAATGCCCAAGCTTAAAATGAAATTATATTTTTAATTGGTTATTTTCACATTGGGATAGTAATTTGGCCAAGATGTTTCATATTGCATGAGGCAAAAGGCTAACATTAATTAAGATTTCAAACATTAGATAATTACAAATAAGAAAATAGTTGGATTCTTATTTCATTTGATAACAAATGTTTATATGGCAAATATTGTGTAGTATCTGTCAAATTGGTATCTATTTGTTTTTTAAACCTAAGTCTTTCATTTCTACCAACATGTATTTGGTTTAAATTCTTCATAAGTTATCTCATTAGCTACAGCATTTTTACTAAAACGCACATGTTTAGCATGAGCTGGATTTTTTCGTAACAGAGATACCTTTTATAGTTGTCAACTAATGTTAAATGTTAGAACTGCCACAAGTGAGATACTTTTATCATTCTATTTCAGTCACACAGATATTTTTCTACACAAAATTATCATGCTTGTATGGTCAGACATTTTTGTTGTTTTAGTGAAATGTTTGCACATGCTTTTATCAATTTATTTTTTTTTTCTTATTGGCACATATTTGCCCTGTTAGTGGTTTATTTTTATTTGGCAAAGCAAGTTTTTGTTTTGTATTAAAAACAAAACATCATATCTAGGTCTAGAAGGATATTAATAATTGAGTTAATAAATTTATACCATGCCGAAAAACACTCAAATTCAAAACTGGGTAAATTTAGAAATTTTTTCTTCAGTCCTAATTACAAGTATTTTTTAGCAATCAATAGGTATTTAATATTATGTACAGTTTTTCAGTTTTTAAGAAGCATGATGATACAAGATAAGATCATACTTTTTTTATTTAGCATATTCTATTAACTGGTTTATCTTCTCAAACTCTTCAGGATAAAGACTTAGTAATATTTAGTTTCTATTTTACTGAATTCTCTTCACTTCAAATTAGTGTCAGAGAAACTTTTTTAATTATAAGTACATGTACATGAATTTTATCTTACTAACTTAAATTCCAGGATAATCTCACAAAAAAGGTTGCCCGGTATAAAACCAGATAAGTTTGGCTTTTTTCATTGCACTCTGCCAAATGTTCAATACCATTATTATAAAAAAAAAAATTACTTCACTATGCAATAAAATGAAGTTTTAATGAATTTGAAGTTACTTAGTTCTGGGGGGGGGGGGGGGAGGGGGGGGGATAGGGGCACTTTTTAATTTATGTTTGTCAACTTAACAATAGCATATATAAAACAAAGTGGTCAGAGCTAGCACACATGGATACTTATACTGACTAACATAAGAACAGACACAAAAATAGCAAAATAGCCTTAATGGCCAAATGGTCTAAAGCACTGGTTTGCAGATCAGCTTAACAGTCAGATAAGAATCTAGGTTAAACTTCCCCTTAAGTGAAACCTAGTGTCAGAAAGTTTATCAGTTTGGTAACAGAAGGTCCTTGTAATGACTACCTAGGTAAAAAAAAAAAAAATAATGCTACATATTAAAAGACAAAAACAAGAGAACAGATACATAAAGAACTAAGAACAATCATTTTCAGAATCTATTACTTGCAATCATAAAATTCTCCAAATTATTTTACAAACACCTCTGATACATTCACTACCCCTTTAAGTAATTTCAATATACAAAAGAGTTATAATCCAGAATTAGTGCCTCTATCACAGTTCACTTATTGACACCAGACATTGTCGAGCCTGATTATATACAGTGTAAGTGCAAATACTGACCCAGATGATATACAGTAATGATTTAAGTCTTGTACATATGTATATAGCATACTAGGCCTATTAATTTCAAGAAAAGGTAAAAAATAAGAATGTTGTGTTGAAATAAACATGTATTATTACTTCTTATCCAAGATTAATAAAAGGTCAACAAACCACAAAACGACATTAAATCATATTATCATTCTGGAAGGAAAACCAGCCGACTCTGCAAATTTCTGTTGCAATGTAAAATAAGAAAATGTTTAGTAAGTTGTAGTAAAATCAATATATGCCTTAACTCTATAGGAAAAACAATTTTTTTTAATCAAATTTACATTTTTTATACTTTTTATCATTTTGATCATGAAACTGCTTCAAACAGCTAGCTATGAAATGTGTTAAAACTGAAGCAGTAGGTTTGACAAACATTTATTATATATATAAAGCTCTGATTTTAAGTAACCAATTGGTAGCCTTTTTTCTGTCTTTATACTAATGTCTTATAGGCAAAGCATTCCTTAGCTGGATTTGGATTTATATAATTTTTCAAACTTTAGATTAATCAGTTTTCAACCAGTTGGGCTTACGTTTTTTTTTTTCTATCAAACTTTTCGGCCCCTTGTGTCACTGATAAGGAATGATTTTCCGAAATGTGCACATATGGCACATCAAAATTTTTGTTATAAATAACTTATAAGTAACTAAAAGTGCTTTGTAATAATCAATAGTGTTGGTTTTGAGACTCTGGTGAAATGTTCTTTTGGTTTAAACTTTAAATTGCTGGTTGACTACATTGTGATGACTAAATATTTTTACCACCAATCATATATTATTGTAATGCTGTCCAATAGTTCAAAATTGCAATTGTCCTGGCTAATGTTCTGTGGCTTTTATATTAGTACTTACTTAAGTGTAAGTACTTAGGGTTTAAATTTTGTGATAAAGCTTATGTTTTAGATATATACCACTTTGATTTATAACAGATGTTATTGCTTACACATATCTGTATACCTAATGGCTTAACAAAGATCATAATTCAAGCAAATATTTCATTATCTTAAGCTTAAGGTCTTGAATGGTCATCTTTGTGTAAACTTAGTGAATCTAGCTTATGCCTACTTGGCTTAAAATTTGATACTCTAGTTAAACCCTTGCTTCAATCTGTTTGGTTTAAACTTTGTCTTTTGTTTGACTGTGTCTATGGTTGATGAAACTCAGCTATTGATATAAATGTCCTGCATGGTGGATGCTCTTTAGGTTATGCTAAAATTGACAATGAAATTGTTACAACTGTTTACTGTCCTCGACTGTGAAGTTACCAAGATTTAGCTACAATGATTATAAAAATATAAGCTCATTGTGATGATACAGATTTTGTAAGAATATTCCAGTTGAGCTTGCATAAGAATGAAGATTTATATTTACCATATTGTTTCATGATATTTTAAACTGCCAAAAAAAAAAAAAAATAATATAATACAAAATGTAATAATAGTAATAATAAGTCTTGTGCTTTTAAAATGGGGTCTATCAGTGTACCATGTGACAAGGAACCCTAAATGTGTATGCAGAACACTTGGAAAGGTTAACATCTGAAATTCTCAAAATAATGATCTTTTTATAGGAAAACATAATCTGATATGATTCTATATGGCATACAAACAGAAACATTAGGAGTCGTACATGGCATGCTGGCAAACCCCTTTAGTAGCTACACTATATTACATGACAAAACATTCTTAGTTTCATAGACATAAAAAGCATGCTACTACTTCTGTATTAGAGTCCTTTATTTACAAACTTCCAACTGTAATATTAAACAAGCACTATGAAAATTCATTAGATTGCCTTGTTTTAATACAATATTGACCTACATGCAACAGACAGTTGAAACATATTGATAATTGATATAGTGAAGTAACAGCAATGATCTTGACATATTTTTATGCATGTATTAAATTAAAGAGATATTAAAACTAATTTTTAAGGGCAATGCATCATGACTTTTAGAAAGATTGATTTACAAAATGTAAAGGAGATTGTTCAATACTCATGTAACACGTGACCATATCAATTACTTAGCTTAATGGTTTTGGAAAATGTATTTTGTAATCTCTTTAACTTTTGACAGATCAATCAATAGGTATAATGCATCTCTGCAGAAATTTATACTACATATACATATTCACACTGTGCTATATTTTGATATCTAAGGTCATTGTTTCTTCTATATTACACATTATCCTTAATTGCTATTTCTGGTTCATAAAATCCCTATTGGCTAACTTGTTATGTAAATAGTTCAATAGTAACAAAACAGGAAAAAAATTTATTCATTTTTTTCTTTTCTTTTTTCTTTTTCTTTCTTTCTTTTTTTTTTAGCTTGTTTTAAGCTATCTCTATATATGGACCATCTGCCTTTTAAGCTTTAGAGTAAAGACAGTTCACTTTATTATCTCAAACTCCATTCAATACTCAATGGATATACAATTGCTTTACAATGTTTTCTGTTCTAATCTTGGCAACTACTTTTTATTTATCCAGATTGGTTGAAATTGTGATTTATATCTTAGATCATGAATCTTTTGGCAATTAAACTAGCAAACAGTCTTTCATAAGAACATGTACCATTACAGGTCAGAGTGAAAAGTTTCAGTTCTTTGGCCTCCAGACTGTCCTAAATTTCTAGACCTGGATTTCCTTGAACACAACTTGACAATTGCAGAATAGCCTAGAAATAACCCTGGATTAGATTGATCCAACCTGTATTCTCCTTTATAAAAAATGACAACTTGACAGGTGTATCAAAGTAACTTATGTACCGGTAAGTCTTAGGCTTTGGACTGTCCTAAATTTGTCTTGATCCCACCTGCATCCTACTACACACACAAAAGCTCCACAATTTGACTACCTCAGAGGTTAGGTACAAAAAATCATGCACATTTAACACAAGTACGGAAATAAAAAAAATATATTTAAATAATATTAATAATTTATTTGTACTTGCACTTCATGAAAAATTAAGTACCAGTATGTCCTGAAATAAACATATTTATATAATATTTCCTTAAATGATTTTAACAGTTTCTTATTTCTCCATGTATGACATACTTTAATGTATAATTACATTTACTGAATAATTGTGAACCAAAATATATACACTTGTCAAAACCACAATCTAATGGCTCTATAATATTTGTTCCCAGAACAGCGTCTTTAGGAAATGTCAATAACAAATTACTATCTAAATATGGTATTTTACATGCTTCTTAAAAAAAAAAACCCTACATATTTCATTACAAAAATACAACAATCCTCTTTATCTAAAACTTTACAAGGTCAATGTTGTAAATATATAGTCCATATACACATGTAGTAGATATAGATATACATGTATATACATGTATACATCAGTTGTCTGACCTACATATAAGGCATTACTGTGTCACTGGTTCAAGTCAGCAGTTTGATTATCATACTGTAACCATTAACATGTCATTTTCCGTATTACAATCATCAGTTATTTTTTTTTTCATTTTTTAAAACAAAAATTGCATATTGACTGAGCTCTAAATTTGTGAAATGTTCTTGTTACTTCACAAACTATTTAGATTTGTTATGCTTTATACCCCATATATTCCATGTATAATTGACAAGCCTAAGACTCTTGTATAGACAGATCTATATAATTCTATAAGAACAGCATTATGCCAACTTTACATGTTATTTTCCCTTGTGACAAATCCAATACACAAAAGAGGATAATTTTATTCGTTACTGATGCACTGCAAATTTTGATTAACTTTCTAACAACGATTGTCTAGAGGAGCTTATAAAAGACATTTTTGTTTGAGATATTTATAAGATTCTAGGTAAAACATGATTTGTGTATGTACAGTACATGTGTGATAAAATGTGATCATTCACCAGGAATTAACCATATGATCTACTGATAATCAGACAATTTCATTTCAAATAAATTTAGATTTTTTTTTTAATTTTGAAGGAAAAAATTTTAAAGATGTTAAATAGATACTACAAACACAACTAAATTATATCATAAGAACTATATCAGTCTCCAGTTTTATAGGAGATGCCCATCAAAGTGAATCAATAAGAAATCTAAAAATAGAAAGCATGTACATTATTTTATCTCAATTAAAAATTGATTTATATATGCTATATATAATATAAACACAACTAAGTTTCCTACACTAATTAAATTTCTGGTCAAAATGTTCATCCATTCATGAAAATCAAAATTATCTTTAACATAAATAGCCACTGAGGTCAAGGTCATAGTAATAAAATTTCCCAGTGGGCATTGTTTTCTGATCCATACAACTAATCGTGACTTTTGATCAATAATATGGTACTGTAGGGGAAAAACTTTTTAAGTTAAAAGTCCAAAGATGTCAGACTCACAGCAGGTAAAGTGATAACTTTTATATTCCTGTGAATAACAAGGGATTAGTGGTATGTATATACATTTAATGAAATGGCCATGACTGCAGACATCCATCCTAACTCTACAACTAAATCAGGTTAGCCTCTTCATTACTTATTCCATGGCAGTATTCTGTATGACCTCACTAAAAGCTCTTGGGTCATATAGACATGTGTCTGTCATTGATCAATTTTACAGTACCATAGCAAAGGACATTACAACTGTCCAGGGCTATGAATAATACATCCGGTACTGATGGTCATAGTTTACAAACTGGATTGACCACAACATATTTTATTATTCCAATATCCCATGCCATCCAGATGGTTAACATTAAATACCCATTTATCATTAGTACAGGTCTGATGTTTAAATTTATTTGTAAAAAGGGTTGTTACAGTGTATAGTATTATTTGTATATCACAGGAAAATGTGGTGGGTAGATTGCTGAGAATAATGACATTTATGCCAAAGTCAAGATTATTTCACTTTTATCAACATAAGAACTATAGGTGAATCATCCTAAACAATAACTACACATGACATATGACAAGATGCAGCAAAAAGATCTAGTAAATGAACTACAGCATCTAAGATACAACTTTAATGTCTCATCCAAAGGACTTGATGGTATTCATTTCTTTCATTTTTAAGGCTGTATATATTACTGGTAGTCAAGAATGTCAAAATTGAATGTCTTCAAGAAAAAGACTTTCAATTCAATATTTGCACCCTCCATTTAATTTTTAATTTTGTCTGGATAAAAAAACATTTTGGACATTTATGTGGAAAACAATATTTCAAAAATTTTACATGCCAATAGAATTCAAAAAAAGGACCCATATTGTAAGTTTTTATTGCGAGCCATATAAGCTAAGGTAAAAAGGTCGTCAAAGTTATGGTCTAAGAAAAACCTCTGAAGATGATACAGACTGATGAGTGATGAAATAAAAAGTTAAGGAAGTCAAATATTATAACATTTTATATTTTTTGAAGTTTGTATGGTAGTTTCATTACAAGTATTGTTTCAGGTCATTTTGTCAAGTTACCTTTAAACAAGAAACATCTGTTTACAAAAAGAAAAACCTAAACTCATTACCCTATTAATATTGTACAATTACCACTGGTATATCAAAATATATAAAATTCAAAGGCAACTCATTTTTGGTCAATGTGTTATACAAAGATACTAAGTGTTCATCAAAGATACAACATATTAACCATTTACTTTAGATTTAAACACATGCATGTTGGTAGCCTTGCTTGAAAAAAAGAGTGATGACTGGGTCTTTTCTAAAACAATGCAATTTACAACAGTTTCAAATATATAACAGAACTTAATTGTAAGCTGTTGCATACAATGTACTAAGGATGCAACTAGAGTGACCAGGAACATGCTACAACTAAACCAGATATATGCTGCAACAAAAACAGCTTCAACTAGAGAAATCAAGAATGTTTCAACTAGAGCAACCAAGAAAATGCTACAATCAGAGCAACCAAAAAGGTTGCAACCAAAACAACTAAGAACTTCCTATAAACAGAACAATCAAGAACATGCTGTAATCAAAATAGCCATGAACTATGAACAGATCAAACAACAAAAAACATGATACAACCAGAGGAACCAAGAAAATGCTACATCAAAAACAACCAAGAACATCAGAATAGCAAAATCAACAAAATAAGAAATAACACAAAAGTGAGACCTTCTTCATTACTGTCATAGATTATTTATCATAAAGAATACATAACAGGACATATGAGACTAAATAACAAATGTTTTATCTATAATTCATTCATTATTATTATTATTATTGATTTTACAGCAATTTTGCAACTTTATATCAGTATAGTTTACACTACAAATAACAGTATAAAGTGGACCTATCCTTTAATCCTAAACTTCAGCTAATAAGTAAAAAGGCCAACATGATTTATAAAGAAAAATGAAATGAAAACAGTTTTTCTGTTAAGAATATTGTGATAGTATTATCATGATAATGAGTTGGTTAAGAGACCTTTAAGGTGAAGTGGCTACACCTGGACTAGTGATGAGTCAAGTTATATTTGTTATAATCATTAAATACTTATTCATATTTCAATTTTTAAACAAACTATTCAAAATATAGTTGAATTTATTAAGAGTTTATTTTAAAATATTCCAGAAACTTCTTGTCAATAAATTCCCAATACTTAATCAAATTGTCCAATATTAAAGCTACAATACATAAGTGTTACATTTAACATATATGAAAATACTGGTAACATTATTTCTTCCCATTTCCTGTTGCTTCGATTTAATAACTTAAATGTATAAATTAAAGTATCTTGTTTCATTGAGATATAACATTTTCCTTTAGACATAACATACAATCTTTTTTAAACTGCATGTACACAAATAAAAAGATTTTGTTTTGATTTGATAATTTTATTGTTTTGTTCTCGCTACACATACACAGGATTTACTGGTAAAATTATTATCATAACATCCCCAACTTGAAAGTAGGAAGTGCTCTTTATAATAAAGTTAAAAAAATTTTTTTTAATAAATAAAAAATATTTTACACAATATGGATGTACATTGAAGATCAAAGAAATTTGCTGTGTGAATATAACTGACAAAATAAATACCATTTTCCATCAAATAGGCACAATATTGGAGAAGTAATTGAATGGTTGTAAAAATTCATTTCTACATGACAAAATAAAAAAAGTGAAGATAAAGCATTCAGAAATAAGACTGAATTGAAATGGTAATTCGTGACTTGTTCAAGATTATTTTACTTTAACAAGTGAGATTTGGCCACCTACATATATGAACCACAACAATGTACATCATTCTGTCATTATGTCCCTTGCCTGTCCACAGTTGGTAGTTACATAATCAGTAATATACATGTACATCTTATATTGATGCTTTTTTACTTTTTATTTATTTATTTATTATTTTTTATTTATTTATTTATTTTTTTTTAATTTATTTATTTATTTATTTATTTATTTATTTATTTATCTATTTATTTTTTTATTTTTTTTTTTTTTATTTTTTTTTTTTTTGTTGCTGTTAAACTGAGTTACCAGAGAGAGACCACAGGCTTTCACAAATAAAACTGACACACATTTATAAACCTGGTCTACCACGACTAAGCTAAGGTTTACGACTAGGCAGTGAGAGGCACTGTGGATCATAAGTTGGTGATAAAGGCAACATGGTCTCCAAGAACCCAGCAGAGGGTGGCAAATTACAGTGTAAACAGAGGGACAGTGAAGTACATTTTACTATAGCAACTTATCTTACAAGTACATAGCATATTCTTTTATTGTCACATCACATAATTTACAATCATTTTGAATCAATGACTTCATTCAATCAATTTTAAGCAATTTTATGTGTTAATAAAGTCTGAACTGTATTATACTAGACCGGAACAAATGATGACTAAAACCTACTTGCTAATAAAATGATGTACAGTGTTTAAGATCAAAATAGAAAACCTTTTGGACCCTTATGTAATAAGGCAGTATATCGGCATTTTAATAACTAATAAAGCTATATTGGTTGACGGCTCATTATCAAACCCAATAAGAACTTTAAAGTTGAATATACATATTATTGATTCTGTACCAAAAAAAAATGTGATGTAAGCAATTATTTCTGAGAACAAACATTGCCTTCCATGACATGAAACAATTAATTGTTTCTTGATGTCATAGATCTAAATGTAGTATAAAATCAAAGTAATTGTTCTTTTACTTGGAAATGGCAAAATACAGCTGGTCACATGACAAGAGTTGAAGATCCAATACATTTTCAAGCTACATGTATTTAATATAAGTGTACCTGGTACGGTAAAACCTGTATTTAAAGATAATCTAAGTAAGGTTCAAAATTTAAACCAGTCCACAGGTCTAAGAAATGGATCCCTAATATTTTATAAATTATGTAATGTATTCTTAAAGAATACACTATATAAAATTTAGAAACATTATCCATCTGGTTATTACAGACTCTGCTAAGATTTCATACATAGGTCAACTCTACACAGGGGTTTAAACTGGGTCAAAATATTAAGCAAACAGTCTCATATGGTCGTTTTATAAAGGTTGTACATGTATCTTTCACTTTATTACAGGTGTATATAAATGTTGTTGCTTTTATATATTTCATCACCAGTAGATATTGTTACATCAATAAAGTTTTACATTGATAATTTATGTGTACACAAAGAACATTAGACATAAGATAAGCAGTTAAACAGACAGACCTGTTAACAAAAAGAGCTGATTATGACCAAACACATAAATTGGACCTATTTCTTTTCTTTTTATCACTAATAATATGTTCTGGACTACTGTTGTGAGTTTTTTAATGTAACTTTCAAAAGAAATCAATTCTTATAGATCAAAAAACTTATACAAAAATAAACACAGTCATTATGATAATGAGCTTTAGGGCATTTACCGATAAAATTTCAGACGTGCAGAAAAATTACATGACATTTAACATGCTTTAATAATAAAAATCTAAAAATATGACAGTACATAAATATACTACCGGTAGTATAGGTATATATGCTTTATTGTATACTGATACTTGGAAACATAACCAGCATATAAACATTTTATTGTGTATTGAATCTGTGTCAGATATATTAATTGTCAGTACACAGACTTTTTGCATATATAGACCAAAGTTTACTGCCCTAGTCCAAGTTCATTGACTGAGTAAGCAGTTATCTGTAACACATAATAAGACAATAACTCAGTATTTTAATGAAATCAGCAGTAACATCATAATAAAATTAACCCTTGATTTATGCAGTATAATTCTTCACAAATCTAATCAATAACTTGTTATTTGTTATTTATCTCTATATAATGAGATCTTTAACTTAGACTCTAATTGTATATATATATATATATATATATATATATATATATATATATATATATATATATATATATATGCATGTATATAGATATTCAGTCTAATTTGTAGACAAAGCAGGTTTTAGACAATGAAATGTTAAAAATTAATTAACCACAACAAAAGATATAGTGCATATGTATGTATATGGTATTTATAAAATTTGTAATTTTTCTCAAATGTCATAAAAATACATTGACTAGCTTTATTTCAATTCATCCTACTAATATAATAAATATGTAGGTTTTTTTTAAAATTCTTCAGTCATCCGATTTCTATATTAGACAACATATGCGTTTATGCGCACTGGTAATTCTTAGCATTTACAAGAAGCAATATCCCAATAAAGGCATTATATTATCAAAAATAATTGATCATATAAAGACAAAAGACTTGAATGACAGAATTTGTTGTTACTCATCAATGACATACAAGTGTATTTATATACAGAAATATACATTGAAATGTACTATCTTCTGTCTTGGCTTCTTGTTACAAATTAAGAATGTCTCCAGTGTGGTCAGTTTAAATGAATTATGGTCTACAAAATTTATGTAATCAAGCAATCTTTTAAATGTAAATCTCTGAAAAATTTTTCAGTCAAGATTTCAAAATATCACCATTGCCATTTATTTAAAATGTTTTTCATTATAAGACTTCATATCTTTATACAAATGTAATTTATAACTATTAACATTATTAGGAGAAATGTAAAATAGAGGGAAACAGTTTCTATAATCTATTTGTAAAACTGAGTCTCCGTAAGGACTGTAAAGAGAAAATCTTACATACTGAAGGTTAATATTTCTATGTTTAAACTGCAAAACAGGGATAGGCAGTTGTACTTGTACAGGAAATAAAATTAATTTGTTTATTTCTTAAAAAGTAAGTCACAGAAATAGTGTGAAATTTCATGTGATATTTATTTATATAGTACAAACACAGCAACTTTTCCTTACCCATGGGTAAAACTAAGATAATTTTCAGGGATAAACCAAAAAATTTTCCATATGAGGCTGAAGAGGAGAGAAAAAAATCTGATGCAATATAACAGAGTTATATGCAAGTTTATATATTAAAACAAATAGATAAAAAGAAAGCAGAATTAGAAGTAAAGACTGTTGTATTTATTATAAAATGTAATATTTGAACTAATATCTGTGAGTTTCTAAAACTAATGGAATTATAAAAATATGAAAAATTGAAGAACAGGACAATGGAAAATTATTTTTTAAAAATTAATTCAAGTTAACAGTATTAAAATATCATGAAAAACATGTTTTCAAACTACAAAGCCTTGTTCTACGACATCATTTTAATTCAACTCTGACATTTATCTGATAAATTTTCACAACATCATGAAACATTAGCACATGTATATATATGTGATAGTCTGTTAAAAAATTAAACAACAAAATATTCAAAATGGCCAAATAACTCTAAAAATATTTTATTTTTTATTAACCTGGTGAAAAAATGAAATGTGAAAATAAAAATACAACCAGTTATAACTCTATCTAATCTAATCTGGACCTTATTATAAATAAACCCCATGACACAGAAAATCTTTTAGTCACAGCAGTATACATGAGGCTTTTTATTAAATTGTACACCCATGCACATAAAATTACATACAAGAAAGGGTTCAGGAAGTCTATGGCACCGGTTTGACCTTAAAAATGCCAGATTTTATAACTGACACTTATTTTATATTTCAATTCAAGAGAAAACAATTAAAGTTAAAACATGTTAAAGGTTCAAATTTGTAACTTGAGGTTTTCCCATTTTAAATTTTATATTAAAGCATGTAACATTTTATACCATGTAAATGATGACTTCAAGCATTGTGTCTTTTTGTCGAAAAAAGTGAAAAAAATATTCAAAATTTAAGCTTCCATATTTATTGTATTAAGGTATAAATTAATGTATTAATTAATTAAAAAAGAAAAGTTTTAAAAATGATAAATCTTGTAATATTTTAATATGATTTTAAAAAGAAGTTGAAATGAAAATTAAAGGCAATTAATACAAAATATTAATTTATAACTACCAAATTTACTACTATTTACATGACTTCCTCAATCACTAGAAGGAACTTTATAAATTTCAAAAATTTGTTACATATTTTTCATAACTTCTAGAAAGACTCATTAATTTAATTCTTTTTTTTAAATATCTGATTTTTTTTAAAATTAAAACAAAATTAAAAAGTAAGCACAATGTTATTATTTTAAATATAATATTAAGCTATATCTTTTTAAAATCCTTATTTCATTAATGTCATATAGAATCAAGATTATTTTCCATGCTTTGATGAAATGCTTGCTGAAATGTTATCAATTTTCTGAATCAGGAAGAAGCATATTTTTTTATTTTAAAAAAATTGTAAAGTTTGTGATTAAATTCTTTAATTTCGATACAGTCAAAAATGTACATTTTAAAAGATTTCTAAATTCCGTATAGCAATAAAACGGCGAAAAGTTAAAGTAGAAAGTGGGTACGTGACTACAATACTTTGAACTGTTGAATCAGCGCAAATTATTGTCCCCGTCGATGTGCCCCCAAACAGCTCACTCTTTGTCCAGAGAAACCATGTAAAATGTGGAAATTAATGCAAAACTATCCACTATAAGGTACTTACGTGACATGCAGATCATTTCTATCCTTGTTAGAATTTCGTCTTTTCCTTCTCGGTGAATCGGGTCCCGATGGATGTCGTTCACCTCGCGATCTGAGGGTTGGAATCGAGGGTTTTGTAAATGAGTTTGATTTCACTATGCCATTGACTTTTGTTATTTTCTCCAAAAATACTCCTTTAGAATTCAAATATTCACATGATTTTCGTTCATTGAAACTCTTATAATTAACTCCATTTTTCTTACATAAATCGCTTATGTCTGATTCATTTTTATCCCCTCCTTCTTCGCTGTCTTTCGCACTATTTTCATCCATGCACCCGACAGCCGCCATCTTGTACACCTTCCATCGTGACATCATTGAAATCTGTGTGGATTTCCCCTGAACACCAAGAAAAATGACGTCAGACTAGGGGGTTTTCCGACCCAATATGGCAGGTATTCTTTGTAAATGGAAAGTAAAAAGTCCAAGTTGGGTGAATTTCAGGACAACTAAGTAGCTTTTGAAAGTAAGGGTAATATAAAATGAAATACGACAACTTTGTAAGAAGGTTTTTCACATAGTTAAGATGAGTCAACATGGTTTTTTCAGCTAGTCATGTCTTAAATTTCCTCATTCTTAAAAATTCAGTAATGCTTTTCAGAAATGATCATTATCATATGATTGTCGGCACAGCCTATGTAGAGAGCACAGCAATTTTTTATGCACGTTTTTCACTTATGATGTTCATTATATTGTTTATAATTTAAGATTTTATTATGATTTCATTTCACTGATTAAATTAGACTATGTAAATATGTCAATTGCTAATAAAAGACAAAGTCGCAATGTAGATATGTTTAGCTTATTGAAATCCCCAATCAAATAGAATTGACTAACAATTTCCTGAAGAATTCTCCCACACCAGAACTTCTGCACTGGTAAGATTCAAACCTAGCATGTTCACGAGAGGAACCTGTAATCTATAAATTGGCGTAATCAGCAACTGATAATTTCATAAAGATTAGAAAATCCAAAGAAATCAAATTGAATAAATTCTATTATAATAAAAATGGATATTAGATAAAGAATGTTTATGGTTATTGGAAGTATATTCATCATGGTCCATAGGTCCTTAGCATTGTCTGATGATAAATTGCTCCTCTTGCGAAAAGGTCCTTGGGGAAAATTAAACTTGGATGGTTTTCTTCTATCATGGACATTTCTGAAACATTTGTCTCTAGCCATCAGGTAGGTGTTAGCTAGGGAGGCAAATATGGCTGCTAATTGATAGATGGTGCTTCAATCTTGGAATGTTTTTCACCCCAGATTTTATGTATTGCTTGTGACGCTGTCAGTGGTTTTGTCTTAAGCAAATGGTATAGAAAAAGTCCCAAAGATGTGATTTTGTGATGTAAAGGATGTCTTGTACAGAAGAGGCATACTGTAGTATAAGCAAGATGATTGTCAGCAAATGCTGTTAACTCGGACAGAAAAAAAAAACACATGGTGGTCTGTTGTTTCTTTGTAGAACTGAAACAATCACTGCTCCCTTGTCTAGTATTTTAATACAAAATCGGAACAATATTATACACCTAATTAAGTTTAGTTGAAATTGCTGAAAACATGGAACAAATAAATCACATGCTCAGGTTATAGGTTACAGAAGTTTGATTGTGATTGTGATTTTTTTATTGGTGATAGTAAAACCTTTGCATTCATTCCTGTCACATGATTAGCAATATCATCTGATATTCTGTTTTATTTTAAGGTATCATTTGCGATTTTTTTACATTGGAAACATTGTTTAGAAAAATTTAACCATTATCTTTGAATTGAGAAACATAAAAAAAAAATTATTAAAAAAACTTGTACCATCATTCATTCATTCATTCATTACTTCATCAATTCATTCGTCAATTCTTGCAAACATCTATTCATTCATGTATTCACACATGCATTCAGTCAATAAGGGGGTTATCAGTCCTGTTTCTTCCATTATCACTGACTGTCTTGATACTTATGTTGAAAATCTTAAAGGAACTTTGTCAACCCTGTGGTCTAAAGTGGCTCTTACAAATTAAAGTGCCTATCACTGCCAAGATTTTATTCCAATTCAGAGCAGGTTTTTTAGTCATTCTACTTGCCAAAGGTTAGTGGGTTTTCTTTAGGCACTTCACTTTCCTCTACCTTTCCTGTATTGATGGCATCCATGTATGTGGAAGGACATTGACTGGAATGTTAAACTTTACCACACTCCATTCATTCATCCATTTATATTTTTGAGTCAATATTATTTTGATTTATTCAAATTCAGGTTGATATTTCTTGAACAACAACATGGAAATGGATGTTCATCACAGAAGTGGTGTGCCAAATGGACAGCAGGATCTACAAATGAATGAAGAAGATGATATAAGCTTGGAAGGTGATCATGATGATGAAAACTATGCTGCTGATACTGAAGATATTTATGAACAATTGGAAGAGAAGGAATATATTGATCCAGGACCATTTAGATATAATAGAAGAGTTTGTGTAGCAGCCATTCCATCATTTATACTATTGTTTGCATTGGTTGGAGAATTGTGAGTTATCTACCCTTTAATTTTATATATATTCAACCTATAATTCTCATAGACATTAGTTTTGTTCAGTTTTAAAGCAAATATGTAACATTATCAATATAATTCAACTTTTATTTAATGATTGAGAAAATTTACTGTTGCCGACAATCAATTTTTTAAATAGACAAATCTAATTTTCTTCATACTCTTTTAAATGATTTGTTTCTATTCTGTTCCGCAACTAACGAGAAACTTAAGATGAAAAGTAAAATGACAAAAATATTTCTCTTAACTTATTTAGTTACTGCAACATTTTATGAAAATAAATGTTTTGTTTATATGATAAAAAATTAATTTTATTTTATATTCTATTATAGTTTGGTGTTAATTGTGAGTTTTGGAATAGCACTGTTAATGATTATAGATAACAGTGGTGATAAACAAAGGTAAGTTTGTAATGAGTGAGAGAGTAAACAAGCGTAAGTTTGTAATGAGTGAGTAAACAGTGGTGATAAACAAAGGTAAGTTTGAAATGAGTGAGAGAGTAAACAAACGTAAGTTTGTAATGAGTGAGTAAACAATGGTGATAAACAAAGGTAAGTTTGAAATGAGTGAGAGAGTAAACAAACGTAAGTTTGTAATGAGTGAGTAAACAGTGGTGATAAACAAAGATAAGTTTGTAATGAGTGAGAGAGTAAACAAACGTAAGTTTGTAATGAATGAATGAATACCGTTGGTGATAAACAAAGATAAGTTTGTAATGAGTGAGTAACATTACTGATAAACAAAGATAAGTTTGTAATGAGTGAGAGAGTAAACAAATGTAAGTTTGTAATGAGTGAGTAACATTAGTGATAAACAAAGATAAGTTTGTAATGAATGAGTAAAAGAGTAAATAGTGGTGATAAACAAAGTTAAGTTTGTTAGCTAAAGAGTGAACAGTGGTGGTAAACAAAGGCAAGTTTGTTATGAGTGAGCTGAAGAGTAAACATAGGAGATAAACAAAGGTAAGTTTGTTATGAGTGAGTTGAAGAGTAAACATTGGTGATATACAAAGGTAAGTTTGTTGTGAATGAGCTAAATAGTGAACAGTGGTGATAAACAAGGGCAAGTTTGTTATGAGTGAGCTGAAGAGTAAACATAGGAGATAAACAAAGGTAAGTTTGTAATGAGTGAGCTAAAGAGTAAACATTGGTGATATACAAAGGTAAGTTTGTTGTGAATGAGCTAAAGAGTGAACAGTGGTGATGAACAAGGGCAAGTTTGTTATGAGTGAGCTGAAGAGTAAACATTTGGTGATAAACAAAGATAAGTTTGTAATGAGTGAGCTAAAGAGTGAACAGTGGTGATAAACAAACGTAAGTTTGTAATGAGTGAGCTGAAGAGTGAACAGTGGTGATAAACAAAGGTAAGTTTGTAATGAGTGAGCTAAAGAGTGAACTGTGGTGATAAACAAGGACAAGCTTGTAATGAGTGAGCTAAAAAGTAAACATTAGTGATAAACAAAGGTAAGTTTGTTATGAGTGAGCTGAAGAGTAAACATTTGGTGATAAACAAAGGTAAGTTTGTTATGAGTTAGCTAAAGAATAAACATTGGTGATTAACAAGAGCAAGTTTGTTATGAGTGAGCTAAAGAGTAAACATTTGGTGATAAACAAAGGTAAGTTTGTTATGAGTGAGCTAAAGAATAAACATTGGTGATAAACAAGAGCAAGTTTGTTATGAGTTAGCTTAAGAGTGAACAGTGGTGATAAACAAAGGTAAGTTTGTTATGAGTGAGTTCAAGAGTAAACAGTGGTGATAAACAAGGTAAAAGTTTGTTATAAGTAAGCTAAAGAGTAAACAGTGGTGATAAACAATGGCAAGTTTGTTTTGAGTGAGCTGAAGAGTAAACGTTTGGTGATAAACAAAGATAATTTTGTAATGAGTGAGCTAAAGAGTGAACAGTGGTGATAAACAAGGACAAGTTTGTTATAAGTGAGCTGAAGAGTAAACATTTAGTGATAAACAAAGATAAGTTTGTAATGAATGAGTAAAAGAGTAAATAGTGGTGATAAACAAAGTTAAGTTTGTTATGAGTGGGCTAAATGGGAAAACATTGGTGATAAACAAATGTACCGGTAAGTTTGTATGAGTGAGCTAAAGAATAAACAGTGGTGATAAACAAAGGTAAGTTTGTTATGAGTGAGCTAAAGAATGATCGGTGGTGATAAACAAGGGCAAGTTTGTTATGAGTGGGCTAAAGAGTAAACATTGGTGATATACAAAGGTAAGTTTGTTATGAGTGAGTTCAAGAGTAAACAGTGGTGATAAACAAGGTAAAAGTTTGTTATGAGTGAGCTGAAGAGTAAACAGTGGTGATAAACAAAGGTAAGTTTGTTATAAGTAAGCTAAAGAGTAAACAGTGGTGATGAACAAAGGCAAGTTTGTAATAAGTGAGCTGAAGAGTAAACATTTGGTGATAAACAAAGATAAGTTTGTAATGAGTGAGCTAAAGAATGATCGGTGGTGATAAACAAGGGCAAGTTTGTTATGAGTGAGCTGAAGAGTAAACATTTGGTGATTAACAAAGATAAGTTTGTAATGAGTGAGCTAAAGAGTAAACAGTGGTGATAAACAAGGACAAGTTTGTTATGAGTGAGCTAAAGAGTAAATATTGGTGATAAACAAGGGCAAGTTTGTTATGAGTGGGCTAAAGAGTAAACATTGGTGATATACAAAGGTAAGTTTGTTGTGAATGAGCTAAAGAGTGAACAGTGGTGATGAACAAAGGCAAGTTTGTAATGAGTGAGCTGAAGAGTAAACAATGGTGATAAACAAAGGTAAGTTTGTTATAAGGAAGCTAAAGAGTAAACAGTGGTGATGAACAAAGACAAGTTTGTAATGAGTGAGCTGAAGAGTAAACATTTGGTGAAAAACAAAGATAAGTTTGTAATGAGTGAGCTAAAGAGTGAACGATGGTGATAAACAAAAGTAAGTTTGTTATAAGTAAGCTGAAGAGTAAACGATTGGTGATAAAAAAAGATAAGTTTGTAAATGAGTGAGCTAAAGAGTAAACAGTGGTGATAAACAAGGACAACTTTGTTATGAGTGAGCTAAAGAGTGAAGAGTGGTGATCAAGAAGGACAAGTTTGTTATGAGTGAGCTAAAGAGTAAACATTGGTGATAAACAAAAGTTAGTTTGTTATGAGTGAGCTGAAGAGTAAACATTTGGTGATAAACAGAGATAAGTTTGTAATGAGTGAGCTAAAGAGTAAACATAGGAGATAAACAAAGGTAAGTTTGTTATGAGTGAGCTAAAGAGTAAACATTGGTGATATACAAAGGTAAGTTTGTTGTGAATGAGCTAAAGAGTGAACAGTGGTGATGAACAAGGGCAAGTTTGTTATGAGTGAGCTGAAGAGTAAACATTTGGTGATAAACAAAGATAAGTTTGTAATGAGTGAGCTAAAGATTGAACAGTGATGATAAACAAGGACAAGTTTGTTATGAGTGAGCTGAAGAGTAAACATTAGTGATAAACAAAGATAAGTTTGTAATGAGTGAGTAACATTAGTGATAAACAAAGATAAGTTTGTAATGAGTGAGTAACATTAGTGATAAACAAAGATAAGTTTGTAATGAGTGAGTAACATTACTGATAAACAAAGATAAGTTTGTAATGAGTGAGAAAAAAGAGTAAATAGTGGTGATGAACAAAGTTAAGTTTGGAGTGAGTGAGTAACATTAGTGATAAACAAAGTTAAGTTTGGAGTGAGTGAGTATAATTAGTGATAAAAAAAGATAAGTTTGTAATGAGTGAGAAAAAGAGTAAATAGTGGTGATAAATGAAGTTAAGTTTGTAATGAGTGAGTAAAGGAGTAAACAGGGTTATATTTCTGACTCAAGATTATTTCACTTATATTTAGAAGTTGAAGAAATGATTACCTATGTTCTGTTCTAATGTCATTGAGCAGTGATGATCTATATTCTGTATTAATTTATTGTTTCATGATATCAGAACTTAGTTAGAAAAAGGTCTGTTCTATGATTGGCTAAACAATTACCATCCCTTTTATCCGTTTCAAGTCTAGGGTAAAACTGAAGCGCAATGCTTTCATATACCAAGCATGTTTAATTTATAATCCAAAATGACTGTCATTACTGTGAATAAATAAACAGTAAATTTGCAGTCTTTTGTGAATAATCACTGTAACAAAATTTGCAAAATTTGCATTGCATCATAAATAGAAATATTTCCATTGATATTTAATTTCTATTTTTTTTTTTATTTATTTATTTATTTATTTTTTATTTTTTTGTTATTGTTGTAAATTTGCATTGCAGCATAAACAAATTATTCCATTGGTTTCTAATTTCTATTTATTTCAGGAGTGTTGTGATATTTGTTACACTGTTTATACCATGTCATATACTTATTTTATACTCTGTATTTCCATTGCTGTGGTAAGTAGTCATTAAAAGATGAATTTATAGCTTTTTTAAACTGCTCCCATCACCTATCTATATCAGTTATCATAGTTGTTTTCAAAGTCAAGTTCTATTTCTTCCATTACATTTTTTTTATAAACCTACCTCAATTAAGTGGCAAACATTTTTATATCACCAAAATTTAAAGGAATTAATGATGTGGGTACAACAAGATTTTTACTGTATGCATTTGTATGCATATATTTGGAGAGGACTATTAAAATAACACACATTTCTCATCCATTTTATAATATTCAGTTTTATGCCAGAGATAATATGAACTTATTCCATACAAAATTTTATATAAAGCAGGACATTTACATGGATTTGCATTATTTCAATTCAGAATTGATTCTCTTTTGTGTATGTGTGTTGGGGGGGGAGGGGTTATTAAGTAATAAACCTCATTTTGTCACGCATCAATTCTTATATTTACAGTTCTGAAATAAAAATCAGAATTTGGTAAAATGGGTACTCTGTGCTATGAAATCTTGTTTATCATCATATAAATGGAATACCTAGAACAGCTGATTTACTGAACATATTGACAATCTAATCTCAAAACCATCCAAGAGAAAAAAAAAGTATACAATGAATTCATTATTTAGCATACCTTACTAGATATAATTCCATGAGTCTCCTATATTTTAAAGAAAAGAATATCATAGAAACATCTGAACACTGATTTTTAGTTTGATATTATTTTACATTTTGACATCATGGAAAAAGTTGCCATGTCCTTGTACTGGGTTTTAAAAAAAGAGATTTCATCTTTCATGCACATGAAATCTTATAATGGGCAACCAAGTTTATTAATTAGGGAACCAAGTTTTCTCAAAAGAATTCAATGTAGACAATCAGTAAGCATTGTAAATACATGTATTTTAGGATGTTTTACCTAAAGTAGTAAAGCAGTGAAAAAATTATCTGTTTTTCTAGTGTCATGACAGAAACATTACTTGTATAATGGTTCAGACTGATTACCAATGTTTTCTATCATCAGGGCATAAGTAATGTGTCACCAGTGCTTTCAGTCTGTCCCTGTTGTAAAATACACTCACACTTACAGCAGTCAATTCCAAACAAAGTCTAAACAGTTGTGTACCTTGTTGGAGATAAACACCCAATACTTCATCACTGATGTTTTACAAAGCTCTTACAGTAGGATAATATTTCTGTTTGTTTCTTTGGTCAGTGAAGTTCTAGGTTAACCAATCATTTTCAGTTAAAACATTTTCTGAAATACAAAATATGGATTTTCATTTTGTTTTAAATCTTAGTTCAAAAATTTTCTTTTGATGAATTTATCTGCATGAATGTTTTTATACGCCCGTCATATGACGGGACGTATTATGTTACGGTGCTGTCCGTCCGGGCGGGCGGGCGGGCGGGCGGGCGGGCGGGCGTCTGTTAACAATTTGTATTCCGTTCAATAGAGACCACAAACATTTATGGATTCAAATGAAATTTGGTATACAGCTTTACCATGGTAATACCTTGTGCAAGTTCAAATTACAACTTTTTCAGATTATTTTTGGAGGAGTTATGCCCCTTTTTTAACTTAGAAATTTTTGTATGTATGACCATGTGGTTTCCGATCATCAGAGCCTACAACTATTTATGGATTCAAATTAAATTTGGTATACACATTTACCATGTTATTATCTGGTGCAAGTTCGAATTACAACTTTTTCAGATTATTTTTGGAGGAGTTATGCCCCTTTTTTAACTTAAAACACCTTTTTATCATACTGCACAGATCACGACAACAGTTCAAATTATAATTAAGCTTTATAGATATAAATTATTTCAGGTTGGTTAAAAAAAAGGTTTTCAAAACATTTCAGACAAAAAATGTATTTGTTTCCTAAAATCTTCCTGCATGCAATGCTTAACACATGAAAACACTGCCATGACCTAACATTATATTTTAAACTTCTTCCTTCCTGGAAATGAATATGAATTATATAGCAGTCTACCACTATCCATTTAGCAATATATTTTTACATACATATATCCTAGTTGTACTTATACTTCTCAGTAAGGAATGGAACAATCTAGAGGATTAGTGACGAATTCATTCGGAACATCCTCTGGATGTGAAATGATAAAGGCGACAACTTTCTCCTTTTTAGCAGCATATATTTGCATCTTGGGGACCTTGAAAACTCCTCGATAGATTTTGCTAAAAATTTCTGAGGTTATGGAGTCTAATGCGATCTAGCTATCTAACTTGGTGAAATTTTTGGGAAAAATCGGTATCATACTTAATTTTGGGGTCAAACATGCGAAAAATGAATTTTTCCAAAAAACAATTACGTTTAACGCACTCCTGTTCAATAACAGTTCATTGTACGAAAAAGTCGTCCATTGACGGAAAAATGTTAAGATCTGACGGAAAAGACGGTATTTTTATATATTTTTTCTATCTTTTACATAAAATCCACAATAACTGTTTAAAGTCGGCGCTATCATCCAAAAACAATTTAACGTACCGTTTTGAATTCGTACCCATATTAAAGTAACCAATTCTTTACCAAATTATTGGTAGGTTTGGCACTTATCCGTTAGGACTGTGTCAAACTTTTGAGTGGCAAGTTCTGTGGATGAGCTCTACTGTAGAAATCCTCTAGATTGTTCCATTCTTTCCCGCGAAACCCCTAAAGGTGTTGCCACACTAGTAAATAGTACTACTCGATCAATATAACACGGGCGTATAATGCTACGCTCGGCGGTGCTCTTGTTTTTGTTTTTTTTAGGTTGTCAATTTTGAATATATTTTTACTGGGTTTAGTTAATGCGTTTGTCCTGATGACAGGTGCTTGGATGATTATTCAGTTTTCAGTATTTAGGAAGAAAGAGGCAGAAGCCTTTTCTTTTGATGAATTTATCTGCATGAATGTTGTTTTTTTTTTTTTTTTAGGTTGTCAATTTTGAATATATTTTTACTGGGTTTAGTTAATGCGTTTGTCCTGATGACAGGTGCTTGGATGATTATTCAGTTTTCAGTATTTAGGAAGAAAGAGACAGAAGCCTGTTATGTAAGTTATACATGTGTATTACTGTTTTTTGTATATGTGATAGATTTAACTCAGCAAAGCCTTTTTTGAGATGAAAAATCTGGCCACTCAATCAGAATTTTCCCATCTCAACTTGTAATAGATTCTTCATATCTAATACATGTATATGTTAGGTGAATGTGATTGCCATTCAAGTTGAACAATTAATATAGATCTTTATCAACTACAAGTTACAAGTTACAAAAAATATAACTGTGCAATAATTTTGTGGCTGTGGTGCCATTAGTTTAGTCCTCAACTGAAGGACTTTTAGTTCTAAAGGCTAAGTACATGTTCTTGGTAAAAGAACAGTCACTACTAATACAAGTTTGACCATACCAATTGTCAAACCAAAACTCTGTCTAATGAGTTACCTTAGAGCCATGTAGCTATTCATCGTCTTGCTTTTTTCATGTGGTTTTGATTTCACAATTTGGAAAGTCATGAAATCTTAAGCAACAAGCAAATTTATAGAATTTATGTCCATCCGCTTTCAAATGAAATAGACTTCTGTAATTGTAATGATATATGAGGGGTAATATGGACAGTCCTAGCATAAAATGCAAAGAGGGAAATTGGATCTATGGTATATCATTTGTTTGTCTCCCTTTTGGTGAAAGTGGGGGACAAAAATCTTAAATGGTTAACTTTTAAATGACTGGAAACCAATTTTCTATTTATAGTTGCAGTGACCTTGACCTTTGGTCTAGTGACCTGAAAATCAATCCCAAGCGAGCTCTTGTCATAAGCTAAATCCGTGCCAAGTTTCATTTAAAAATGCCGAACGGTTAACTTTAAAATGACCGAAAACTGATTTTCTATTTATAGTCACAGTGACCTTGACTTTTGACCTAGTGACCCGAAAATCAATCCCAAGCAAGCTCTTGTCATAAGCTAAATCTGTGCCAAGTTTCATTTAAAAATGTTGAACGGTTAACTTTTAAATGACCGGAAACCGATTTTCTATTTATAGTCACAGTGACCTTGACCTTTGGTCTAGTGACCCGAAAAAACATGACGGATGGAATGACGGACAGACAGATGGACAAACCCATATTAATGTCCCCCACTTTCGGTGAAAGCAGGGGACAATAAATTTCAGACTAAAACTACAGAAAAGTGTTAATTTGTTTTACCATGACCAACATAGATTTGAACAGATGATAAGATGCATGGTGAGATAACGGTAGGTTTTTGTCTTAATGAGAATATACATGTAATAATTACATGGTGATATTAGTTACATTGTAAGAACATACACTGTAAATGTACTAATTTTAGGGGTGTATTAATTTTAGTGATTTTTGCCCTAGGACATTAGAGCTAATTTAAATACACGACTTAAATACATGTTTTTGACTTATAGTCTGTTTCTCAAAAGTTGATTTGTGCTAATTTAAATCTATGTGAATTAGTCAAGATGTACATTGTGCTAATATATGTACATGCTTAAATTAGTATGTTTACAGTACAAGGCCAGATACTGTACAAAAGAGAGAGTTATTGAATACTTGTATATATATATATTCTGTTATATTTGGCATGATCACGCAAATAGCTTAGTTATGTTTAGAGAAGCCTTTTATCAAAATATTAATCCTTCAGCTGAATGATAATTTTTATTTAAACATAGTCAGTATAACAGTTAAACATATAATATATATTTCTTTTTGATTTTAGATTATTGAACAGTTTATGTTTTCTATATATCCTGGGATATCGGCAGTTATGTTAACCTGGGCAGCTGGAACTGTTATACCTATAAAATATACACCTCTTATGTTGATATCTATAGGGTAAGAGCACTATTACACTAACAAATAAAAATAGACCATTAAATCATTGAAAATGAACAAATGAACAAATGGATGTTCCTAAGATATGTACAACATTTCATTTAATACATACATTATCAGAGAGCAAGGTGATTAAAATATCGGTATCTTGATTTTCCATTTATCAGTATTGTTTCCTTATAGCAATAATACAACAGTCAGGAATTAATTCAGATTTTGAGGGAAATTACCATTTTGCTAAAGTGGGGAAGCAAGGGAAATTGGAAAGGGTTTGAGTTCTCTCTTGGTTCATAAACAATTTTAGATTCTGTATTATTCAATACAGTAGCTTTCAGAACATGCTGGAAGCTTATGTTGATACAAAACTGAATAACTGGTACTTCACCTAGCTGAATTCACTTATCGAAACAGCTGAAAAATGTGGATATGGATGAAATTTGAGAAAAACTTTTAAAATCTTATTCTTAAAATTATGTGGATTTGTTTGAGATTAAAAATCTGATATTTTTATGGTCTAGGGGAATTTTTCCATAAAAAGTGGGATTTGTTAATAATTTTAGGAGAAAAAAAATTAAGATGTCCTGAGGGAATAATACCTATATTTGGTATTCAATTGGGGTAGATTAATCCCTGACAGTATATTGAGGATATATTCAAAATTTTTGGATTTAAAATATCATAATTTTCTATTTCCCTAGGGCAGTATTACAATAGGTGGTTGTGGATATATTCACAAATTTGATAAACATTTTTTAATAATAAATTATCTAAAAACCATGTGCAATAACATAAATATATATCTTAGTTATATATACTAGTATATCTTAGATATATACAGTATCAAGATTTAATGACATTGCAACAAATTCACATTTTCTAAATTCAAATAATGCAATTTCTTCAGTTTATTTTTTAATTCTCTATTCTTTTGTTCAGATAAACCAAGTGTCAGAACTGCAAAGTGACTTTCTAGTTTATCTCATATTTTTAATCCCCTTTTCCAGGTTCATTTTTCAGCAGATATTTATGATTCCAACAACATCATCATTTAAAAAACGGGATAAGAAAGATGATGAAGATTTAGACATATTAAGTTATCTTCAGATTGGTGCCATTGCTGCAGCATATTGTGTCGTCCCTGCTTTATTACAGCTATTTATTGGCATCTATAGGTTCTCATTTCTTGGAATATTTCATTTTGGTTTTATGGTAAGTAAAATTTCAGTATCTTGGAATAACAAAGTTTGATTTGAAAAATTTGGTCTTTTTAATAAAAGTTCAGATTTTTATCTGGTGAACTTGAATTATTTCAAACATTGCTATGTTACATTTCATTGCAGACATCATTTTGGTTCACACAATGTTTGGCTGTTATTTTTTTGTATTTGAAAAAACAAATATATCATGAAAAATCAAAGTCTAATGCAGTTATGAGTTATTAATATTTGGCCGTATTTCATGCAGCATTATATCCAATGGAATATATGTAGTTGCAGGGAAAATAACATAATGCTTAATGTAGATAAAACCATCATTAATACAATAAAAATAATGAACTAAAGAATATTTAACATACGATTAAACATACTGATTATAGAACTTGTGAATTCCGCTGGACATCAGACATAATACTAATTGATACACAGTTAAAGTACTCTTGTAGGGCTCTAATCATTCAACAACTGGTAATGTCAACAAGTGATCTGTAAGACTAAAAGTGAAATAAATGTAATATAATAAATTGGTATATATATATATATATATGTATGTATGTATATATATATATATATATATATATATATATATATATATATATTTACAGGATTCATTATGTGAAGGAAAATCTTATATTGTAATTTGGCAATCTTAATTTCATTATTATTAGCTAACCTGGCCGAAGGCCATGGTGAGCTTTTGCTATCACTTGGCATCCGTCGTCGTCCGTCGTCTGTCGTCCGTCGTCCGTCGTCCGTCCGTAAACTTTTCACATTTTGACTATCTCCTCTGAAACCACTGGACCAATTTGAATCAAACTTTGCAGGAATTATGTATGGTTGGTCCTTTACTAAGATTGCCAAAATTTTCTGGATCCACCAAAAAAACATGGCTGCCAGTGCAAGACATAGTTTAACATTGGACCCTATGGGAAAAAGCATGTATTGGCTATCTCCTTTGAAACTACTGAAGCCAATTGAATCAAACTTTGCAGGAATGATGAATGGATGGAAGCCAATTGAATCAAATTTTGCAGGAATGATGTATGGATGGTCCTTTACTAAGATTGCCGAAATTTTCTGGATCCACCAAAAAACATGGCTGCCAGCGCAGGACATAGTTTAACATTGGACCCTATGGGATAAGCATATATTTGTTATCTCCTCTGAAACTACTGAAGCAAATTGAACCAAACTTTTCAGAAATGATGTATGGATGGTCCTTTACTAAGATTACTGAAATTTCTTGGATTTATTAAAAAACATAGCTGCCAGCACAGGACATAGTTTAACATTGGACCCTATGGGAAAAGCATGTATTGGCCATCTCCTCTGAAGCTAATTAAGCAATTTGAATCAAACTTTAGAGGAATGATGTATGGATGGTCCTTTACTAAGATTGCTGAAATTTCCAGCATCCACCAAAAAACATGGGTGTTCAAGTGGCGCAGTGGTTAGCGCTTCCGCCTATCACCAGTGCGACCGGGGTTCGATTCCCAGCGTCGTATGTGATAAGGTATGAGGTCACCTGATTGAGCACGTGGGTTTTTCTCCGGGTTCTCCGGTTTTCCTCCCACAATTAGACCTCACGCGCGCAACAATTCAGGCCAATGAGCTAGATTAATATAAGTTGCACAACTTGTTTCTAAATCGTTGTAAAAGAAATAAAGTTTGATTTGATTTGAAACATGGCTGCCAGCGCAGGACATATTTTAACATTGGACCCTATGGAAAAGCATATATTTGCTATCTCCTCTGAAACAACTGAAGCCAATTCAATCAAACTTTACAGGAATGATGTATGGATGGTCCTTTACTAAGATTGCCGAAATTTCCAGCATCCACCAAAAAACATGGCTGCCAGGGCAGAACATAGTTTAACATTGGACCCTATGGAAAAAAGCATATATTGGCTATCTCCTCTGAACTACTGAAGCCAATTGAATCAAACTTTACAGGAATGATGTATGGATGGTCCTTTACTAAGATTGCAGAAATTTCCAGCATCCATTGAAAAACATGGCTGCCAGCGCAGGACATATTTTAACATTGGACCCTATGGGAAAAGCATATATTGGCTATCTCCTCTGAAGCTACTTAAGCATATTGAAACAAACTTAGCAGGAATGATGTATGGATGGTTTTTTACTACGATAGCTGAAATTTTCCGGATCTGCCAAAAAACATGGCCACCAGCACAGGACATAGTTTAACATTGGACCCTATGGGAAAAGCATGTATTGGCTATCTCTGCTGAAGCTACTGAAGCAAATTGAACCAAACTTTGCAGGAATGATGTATGGATGTATGTTTACCAGAATACTCAAAATTTTCCCGATGTGCCAAAAAAACAAAAAACATGGCCACCAGTGCAGGACATAGTTTAACATGGACCCTATGAGAAGCATATATTGGCTATCTCCTTTGAAACTACTGAAGCCAATTAAACCAAACTTTACAGGAATGATGTATGGAAGGTGCTTTCCATAGATTGCCGAAAAGTTTTTTTGAAACTTGCCAAAAAACTTGGAGACTAGCATAGGATATTATTTAACAATGGACCCTATGGGATAAGCATATTTTGACGATCTCCTCTGAAGCTGCTGGTTTAAATTAAACCAAACGTTACAGGAATGATTTAAACATCTTCTACTAAGATTACCTGGCCCAGGTGAGGGATACAGGCTCAGCCTTCTGAGCCTCTGGTTTTTAGTATTAAACTATTATTTTCTTGTTGAAAATTCAAGAGGCATCCAATAATAAATGTTGGTCTAATCACACTTTTCTATTATTTTTATGTAGAGTTGCTCTTTTTTAGCTCACCTGGCCAAAGGCCATGGTGAGCTTTTGCTATCGCTTGGCGTCCATCGTCATCCTTCGTCCGTCCGTAAGCTTTTCACATTTTGACTATCTCCTCTGAAACCACTGGACCAATTTTAAGCAAACTTTACAGGAATGATGTATGTATGGTCCTTTACTAACTTTGCCGAAATTTCCCGGATCAACCAAAAAACATGGCTGCCAGGGCAGAACATAGTTTAACATTGGACCCTATGGGAAAAAGCATATATTGGCTATCTCCTCTGAAACTACTGAAGCCAATTGAATCAAACTTTACAGGAATGATGTATGGATGGTCCTTTACTAAGATTGCAGAAATTTCCAGCATCCATTGAAAAACATGGCTGCCAGCGCAGGACATATTTTAACATTGGACCCTATGGGAAAAGCATATATTGGCTATCTCCTCTGAAGCTACTTAAGCAAATTGAACCAAACTTGGCAGGAATGATGTATGGATGGTTTTTTACTAAGATAGCTGAAATTTTCCGGATCTGCCAAAAAACATGGCCACCAGCACAGGACATAGTTGCTGTAACAATGGATCCTATGGGATAAGCATATTTTGACTATCTCCTCTGAAGATACTGGTTTAAATTAAACCAAACTTTACAGGAATGATTTTAACATCTTCTTCTAAGATTACCTGTCCCAGGTGAGCGATACAGGCTCAGCCTTCTGAGCCTCTGGTTTGTCTGACTTATCACACTTTTTTCTATTTGTCTTTACAGGTAGTGTTGTTGTTTTCATGACTGACTTATCACATATTTCTTTTATTATTTTACAGGTAGAGTTGTTGTTTTTATGACTGACTTATCACATATTTCTTTTATTATTTTACAGGTAGAGTTGTTGTTTTTGATGTCTGTTACTGTATTTCTTACCACACTAATGAGTATAAGACCACTTATTGAAGCAGCAGGTATTTGTTTTATAGATTTTAATGTCTCACTATAGTAATGGATCAAAGACGTTACAACATTTAAACTCTATTGCTGTTTGGAGTAGGTGTATTCTTAGTGTCCACACTAATGGTGAAACATGGTGCAATCAGCAGAAGGTTGGGCTCAAGATCTTGAGGGTCATGGGTTCTTTTCTCACTGGAGAAACATTTAATGTAAAATTCAGCTACATGATCAGAAATCACTTCATTTCACATAGCACTTGACTAACTTAATGTCAGGATAATGGGTTGTTGAGGCAGTAACTGTTGTCTTGGTGAGGTAGCAGCTAAAGTACATGCTAGCACACATGCATAACTCACCACTGAGCATGACAATACCATGGTAGGATACATACAGTGTTGATATAATTGTAGTTAAATTCTTTCACTGCTCAAGCTTAAAAATTGAAATGTATATGTTAAATCTACAATGTTTTAAATGAGAGATCTTGTCACAGTAGGCTAGAATTATAGTGGAACAGTATTTGAACAAAAATTTTAAGACATAAAACATTTTGGCAGTAAATGAGGTGACAAAATTATCAGAGTTTCATTGTATTTAAAAAAATCAATTTAGAATTTTTACAACTATTTAAGTCAATCTTGTGCTGTATACATGGAGGATGTAGAATTTTATTTATTTTCTAGGTATGCAATTCAGCATTTTGATTAAAATACGCTGGATAAGTGGTGCCATAGCAACCATCCTCTGCTATCCTTACCTAATAGATATTGGAATTTCATCACATTTCCTGCCATGGTTACCGGCAGCCATTGCTGTATACTCAACATTTGGTGCATTACTAGGATATAAAAAATACAGGGTAACTTAATTCACATGTTTTCACATGTAATTTTTTTTTTTTTTTTTTTTTTTTTTTGGTATGAAAATTTAATTTCTTTTACTTTAAAATGTAACTGCCTTCAGTAATATTCAACAATTATTTTGTAATAATTAAGATACCAGTAATTCTAAGATACCTTTGTTCTGATTTTTACTCCAGTTAAATATTCAATTGGCTTGTTAAAGAAGAGGTTGTGTCACCTTGAAATTCATAATTGCAGATAAAACATAATTAGGATTTTCCGTGATAAAATATTATCATTACTTTTACTTTCTTTCAGGGAAGTGCTAATATATGTTTTGGTTTAGCATTATTGTTTTCTGTTGTTTGGGCAGCTAAGTTACCTTGGAGAATTACATATCCTTTTTTATGTTCAACATTAACATAGTATTGATGTACATTGGGGAAACATAATGTCCAAGCATTGAATGAGTTCAATTGACAGATTGTTGAATCAAACAGATTTGTATTCAAAAATTATCTAACTTATATAACTTATATTGAGACATCACCAGTGACAGATAAAGATTCAAATTTTTGTTTTAATTGTGATTGTCCTGGACACAATTCTTAATTTTGCATATTATGAGTTACAATAATAAATGCCTGGTGTTTTTGCAAAACAGTGGTTCAACATCTATTGGGAATCTGACTCTCAACTCCTGCTTACAAATGTAAGAAACACTTTTAGTTTTAATATTTTATAAAGATACAAGTTTAAAATTACATTTAGGCTCTGCAGTTTGTGAAGAAGTTACAAAGATATTTTTGTTATTACCAAGGATGCTTAAAAATATCTGATAGTGCACCTGTTTCTTAACACTAGCATTGGTTAATTAAGAGCTGAATGTAGGAATGACTTTATTCCCCATTCAAGATTCATTTAGGTCAAGGCAATCATTTTAGTATTGTTGGATTACAAGAATGCCCAGATAAAACCAATGGCAACTGCTCTGACAAATTTGCTTACTTCAAGCTAGATTTGAATATTATAAGGTGAGAGGCACTGAAACTGTAAACCATTGCTTTGGACCACGAGAACACTGAGACCCCCATTTGGTACAAAAACAAAACACACAATAGTTTGTGGTTTACTTGTGACATTGGCTAGCTTGAATGATCAAAGTTTTCAGGAGTGGAGTTAAGTGAGTAATGTTGTTTTATGCCCCAGTCAAAAATCTTTCACTTATTTCGAGGTGGTCATTTCTGGGATGGTGGAGGAAACCAGAGTGCCCAGAGAAAACCACTGACCTTTGGCGAGCGAACTGACAAACTTTCTCACACTAGGATCTGACCCGAGTGGGATTCGAACCCAGGCGGTGAGAGGCACTGTGATCAGTAATTGTGCACTTTAGACCACTCGGCCATCGAGGCTCCTATCAAAGTTTTCAGGAGAAATATGTTTTTGGATAGGTCTTGTTTCTTATAAGGTTTTCCTTAACTTTCTGTACTTATGACTTTATGTTTTATTTATCGCTGAAATCTGTGTATATTCCTCATACTAGCTAACTCTGTGATCTGTTTATCTGCTGCTATGTTGCCACATATGGACGACAGGAATTATTTACAATACTGATCTGCATACAGACTTTAGGTATGTATTCAGTGTTTATTGTAAAAGAAATAAAAAAATTATAGTAAATGTATTTCTTTTGGGATATTTACAGTTTTTATCATCTAAAAGTTAAAGTTATTTATAAAGAGATTTTATATAATGTGAAATAATTTATATACTAGCATTTAGTTATTGCACAATTAATTTACTTGAAATACATTGAGAAATGTGCATAGTTGTTCACACACAGACACACACACAGACACACACACACACGCACACACACACACACACACACGCACACACTCCTTAATTACATATTCGATTTAGTTTAGATTTACATGAAAACAGTGTTGTGACTATTCATAGTAGATATTTATACAGAATACATAAACAAAGTTAGTAGACTTTTCTTTTTGATTCTGTATTATTTTGATATTTCATATTTCACAGGTCAGAACATTTTCTATTTTGCAAAATGTCAATTTATAAAAAAACCTACTTTTTCACTTATTCATACCCAATACTAGCAGTTTGTCAACTGATAGAAGAAATAAGATAAAAGGCTTTTACTACATTTTGTATGTACATGTACATCTAATGCAAACAACAAAAATTCAAATTAATAAACCAGGGCCATATAGAATGACAGGAAATCTTATTGATTTGTAGATTACAGACTTAGGCCTACAAATGTAATTTTGAGTTTCACATTTTTCTGCTTTCTTCTGCATCTCTTTTTTTTTGACTGCTATCCTTTAACCAGATAAACCTTTATTGATTTACATTTGATATATTTGTAGTATTTGTTTTTTGTGAGACTTTGCTGTATGAAGCTAATCTTTATGGCTGGCCATTGTTTGTTGTTACTGCTGCTGCAGCTTCTTACACACTACAGAGGTAATTATTACTTGGCATATATATTAATATACATGTAATTAAAAATAAAAAATTGTTTAACTGAAAAAATAGCCTTAATAAAATATGTATAATACCTGCAGTCAAAGAAGTGATTCTTCATTTGTTAATGTCTTTAAGATGGACAAAAAATCTTTAATTGTTAAGGAATATAATAAAGTTATCTAAAATCTGCCTCAAGTCGGTAGGCTCACAGGGTTAGGCTTTAATGATGCAAAGCAACTAAGAGTATAAAAATCCTCTTGTAGTGGATGTAAGCAAGGTTAACTCCTGGTACAGTTAGGTACACATTCATTTGGCAGCTGATTGGACTGGAATAATGTAAAATTATATGTCCATCTTGAACTGATAGTAAACTCTATACATACCTAGTACATCATCATGTATTAAAATTATTATCCGCTAGCTGTATACTAATATGCTGTGCTTTCTTATTGAAACTTGATACAAGGAGATCATGTTGTAAAATCTTGGACTAATTTGTGTTTCACTATTTCCTTATTGTCCTTCATTTATTTCACTGAAATTTTTCCTCAACACTTTGACATTTTATAAACAGAAGTCTGAACAACAAATTCACATTTCTGTTACAGGTTACATTTATCCAGAAAGTTTCCATTAATTCTGACTTGTTTCTGTATGTCTGTACATCTAGTCAAAGGCAGTCATAGTTTTGATGTATGTTTTTGTTTCCATCGATGTTACCATGGTTACTGTTTTAGCTATGTTGTTCTTGATGTTTATGGTTTTAAGGGTACTTGTCAATGAAATGAGACCAGATATTCCTAAACAAGAGGTAAGTACACTTTTGTTGCCATAGATACTATCATGGTATTAACTACTCAAGTTTTTACAGTCTGCCAGTTTGTTTTGCCTATAATCATGCTACATTTTACTTTGAAATAGCACTCAGTACAGGAATATTTGATGAAATATAAAATAATGTGCTAGTTGGAATGTTTTCATTACATTTGAATAAATTTAATCACAACAATTCTTCATATTATATGCTGCAGTTTCTGCAAGGTCAGTTAACTATTTTTCTAGATTGAAATGCTGGTCCACAATGCTCTCTGATTAATTAGTAAACAAAAGTACATAGAAGTGTTTTATGTAACATACAGAGTCTAGATTAATATCTTATTGCATGGCCCATATATAGTGGTACCTCTGAAACCACTTTGGTCACATGATCAGAAAAACATTTAAATATATAGCAGGTTCTAGTTGGAGTTCTGATTATGGACTTTAAAATAACAATTTTTCCCCAAACTATATATAAATATCAGTTTTTGTTTTGTTGTTGTTGTTGTTGTTGTTGTTACTGTTTTTTATCCAAATGGATATTGATAACTGTCTTATTCTGTTCTGTGTGTGACACAGATAAAAAAAATTATGTGCAAATTTACCTGAAATTCAGTAAAATGCAAATTCATGCATTCAAATGAAACAATGCACATTAAGTATTTATTGTAGTGAACCTAAATTATTCATTTGGTAGAATTTCATTTTTCCAAAACAAAGTGTAGAAGTTTTAATAATTTAAACAAAAAAAAATTTAAAAATGTGTTCAATAAATATAAACTGCAAAAATTGTTTACTGGCTAATATACCAGTACAATGGTATTGAAATAAATCTCCAATCTCGTTAGTTATCCATTTACACATAATATTTACACATATAATGATTTAATTTATAGGTTGCTATAAACTTGATACTGTTGTGTTTGTCAGTTGCTGCCAACGTAAACCCATTAATGTTTGTAATGGGTACTTACTTATTTGGTGTACAAGCAAGCCCTGCTGATGTGACAGGTGCAGTATGTCACACACACACACACACACACACACACACACACACACACACACACACACACACAGTTAAATTATATATTTTTTATTATTGTACATACTGTGAATTGTTCATGTGTTATTTCTTCATAGGCTTGTGCTTTTTTCATATTTTGATAAAATTTAATTAGAGGAAACAGAATACTTGTGTATAGCAGTCACCTGATTTAAGTGGTAACTTTTGGGTATCAGCCAACAACTAGACAGGATTGACAGTTCTATGTATAAACAAAGTAAATCCTGTCCAATAAAATAGATTTATTTGCTTTTATTGCACTTTATTGCTAAAATTGTAGTTGGAATTTTCATTGATTTTAAAAATATACAAATGTACATTACTTTTATATGTAGTAAACACTTTTTGCACATGGAATTTGAATTTACATGTATTATTAGATTGTGAATAATTATGAAAATTACAACCTGGTGCATAAAACTGTATATATGTACAGTAAATACATTTTTGAATATTTTTGTACAGGAATATGCTTCATTGTATGTGGAGTGTTGGTCATCTCAGTCTGTGTTTTACACATGAGGTCAGAGGTCAGAATAAGACAACTAGGTATAGCTGAAATATTCATTGGCTTGCTGATTATTTTACTTCAGCCAGATATTGAACTTACATGGTAGGTTGAATGTTAAAATCTTGTATTTTTAGAGAGAGAGAGAGAGAGAGTACCAGAGAAGAATCTATTAAAATAATTAAATAATTAATATAAAGTGTTTGGTAGATTTGGGATGGTTCAAAGAGTATAGATATATCTTTGATCAAGATATTTAACTTCATTACTTGTAATGCTCTAGTCCATTGTTGAAACAAATGGTATTTGACAGTATACTGACTTGATCTTGCTGTTGAATGCTGTGCATTCTTTATACATGTATTGAAGAAAAATGTTTCCTGTTTTCCATTAACTCTGAACAAACTTTAATGTTTATGAATGGAGTTGAATGTTAGTGTTTTATGCCCAAGTCAAGATTTTTAAAATTATTTTTAGGCTGTTAGAGGTGGAGGGAAATGTAGTACCCAGTCATCAAATTGACAAACTTAAATAAAACTAGCACCTTTCCAAGTATCAAAAGAGATGAATGGTGCAATGACCTGTTGGCAGGTGCTTTAGATCGGTTGTCCATTGACCCGTTAGCTGGTGCTTTAGATCACTTGTCCACTGACCCATTAGCAGGTGCATTAGATTGCTTGTCCACTGACCCGTAAGCAGGTGCTTTAGATCACTTGTCCACTGACCCATTAGCAGGTGCTTTAGATCACTTGTACACTGACCCTTTAGCAGGTGCTTTAGATCGCTTGTCCACTGACCCATTAGCAGGTGCTTTAGATCACTTGTCGACCAAGTCCCTTTAATGATTACAGAATTACTAAAAAAAAGTACTGAATGTGTTTAATATTTCCAGGTATTGCCTATTTGAGTGGAGTCAGCTCTTTAGTTTGGTCATATTTGGGTTAATTTTGTATACAGATTTTGTAAAGAATCCAGCTTTAATGGTACTGGTATCAACAGTTATAGGGATATCACCTGGAATAAGGGCAGCGTTATTGGTAAATATTTATTGTTGTATCTAATTAATGAGCATTATTTAGTAAACACATTTTATAACATTATCTGTTTTATACCAAGCCAGACATACTGGTGAGGTATCGTGTGAGTGATACCCTCCATTTTCATTGACAAGTGTCTGCCTGCCTGCCTGCCTGTTCATTAGTCAAACTCTGTCTGTTACCTATAAGTTTTCAGATGATAACTTAAAAAAAAAATCCATTGATTTTTTTTTTTTTTTTTTTTCAAAATTGCACATGCACATATGTTGTCAAGTTTGATTTCCAGCATAAAATTGCATAATGTATTACAAAATTTTTAAAAAGTAAATAAAAATAAGATAAATTGTTAAGTGTTGTAATATAAAGAAAAAATAATAGATAAATAATAAACAACAAGAAATAAATTTTAAAAAATTTAAAGATTTATTGCTCTGCATAATAGTGGAGTATCACTTAGTGTCCTGTTAGATGTCTATGTTATCAGATATTCTTATTATATTTAAAATGAACTTTTCAGTAACCCTAGTCACCAAGAACACACCACAACAAAACATATGATTTCCTAGAGAATAACAGCTTATCTTTGACAAGCTTATTGACAAACTTTTTCAAGCTAAGACGGAAATGGAAGTTGGTCCAAGGCAGTACCAAGGGCTATGATCTATACACCTGTACTTTAGACCTCTTGGTCACCAAGGCTCTCCCTGATGGACAATAGACATACACAAAACTTAAAAGCCCTACTTAGCTATGTGGTCCATGTATGAGGTTATCTTAAGCTTATCCAGGTTTTGTATTATAATTTTGAAGTTATGTTATATTGAATTCACTTGTAGAAGTACCATTCAGTAACAAGCTATGTAAAGTAGTTGGAGTTTCATCAGTTAAGTGCTACATGTATTTTTGAATTTGTATACAAATAGTTTTATTTTCTTTATTATTTTTTTCTAGCTATATCCAGAAGATAATGTGCCGACATCAGGAATCATATTATTTATATTATCATCATGTTGTCTTGCCTGCAGTATCATCTTTATATTTAAAGCTCGTCATCTTGATCAGAAATTTGAAAAATACATGATTGTTCTGTAAGTCAATTTGAACATCGTTTTCTTTTTATCACCATGACAATAGATGTTACATTTAGATGTTTCTTTTCCATGTCACAATTTTATGTGTTGAACCTCCAGATTCTATACTAGAGTAAAGGTGTTTGATGTCCCAGTCAAGAGTACGATCTAATATCATGGTGATCATTTTAGGAATGATGAGGAAATCAAGGTGTCAGGTAACCACAGTCCTTCAGCAAATGAACTAAAAACACTATCTCACACTAGGATCTGCCATGATGGAATTAAAATCTAGGTGTTGATTGGCACAATTATCTGATAGCTGGTTCTTTAGATAACTTAGTCACAGAGGCCAAGGCAAGATGGGGAGACACATGAAATTCTTGTATTCCCTTTTATCTCACTATGATAGACTGTGAGATCACTAAGTGGGATAATGTGAGTTCATTACCTGAAAAGTTGTAATGTTTTAAAAATTTGACCTTACAAACCAATGCCTGACATCATATTGCAGATGGTTATGTTATTGCAATAGAAGTATAGGATAAAATAAATGAAATGTTTTAACGGAACGCAGGAGTTCATAATTTTTTGTTGAGAATGCATTGGTTTACAATTCAATACTTGTTATATTGAATAAAACATTTTATTATGATAAGAAAATAATTTTTGAAATAGTAAGTTGTAGTTTGTATATGGGAAAAGCTTACGCAATATATGACACAATATCAGTAAATTATCAAATGGGAATAGACAAACACATACATGTATCAAATAATAAAAATAAAAAATTAATATGAAAATAAATGATTAATTGTTGATCTTTTAATCCTTTTTTAGATCTGTCATCCAGTTAATCATATCCGTCTTGGCTCTCACATCAGATTTTCTCACAGGAGATAAACATCAGAGAATCTTTTCATTGCCAGCATGGAAACTCTTCCTTAGTTCTAATATTGTAATATGTCTTTGTCTGAGGATTCTAGCAGTTCATAAGGTAAGGTTAAATATTATTTACCTAGAACAAAAAAAAAAACTGTTCTTTTAAAAATTGCAATTAAAAGTTGATAAATCAAATTGCATTAGACTTGGATTAAATCTTAATGTAAATATTCTGCTCAAGTCTCCCATTTCAGAAGAATAACAACAACAAAAATAAAAATAAAAATAAAATAAAATAAAAAAGCAAACAAACAAACAAACAAAATGATTGGGAAATACCATAAAAACTAAAAATGATCCATTGCATTAAAGCTGTTGAAGTTCCACTGTTTGTTGAAGAAATTTTCAAACATTGGATGTGATTAGATTCTATAACACATGTAAATGACACGATGGAACCATATATCATTTAATGATACATGTATTACCAACAATAATGTTTGTTCTTTACTGTCATACTACACAAAATACATGTAGTATCCAAGTACAAAAACAAAGATTTCAAATAAGACTTTACAAGCTCTGCTTGATACTTGTCACATATGAACAGACTGGAATATGTTATTCAAATAACATCAGTATACATTGTAAATTTATTGATGGAATTATGTTTCAGTTCTTATGTGAAAGTTTCATGGACTTGTTTGCAGACAAGCTCTGCTGCTCTTAATGATGAGCAATTTCGATGAAATAACATAAAAATGCTTTTGACAAAAAACATTTCTAAAATTGATATGCAGTTGTATTTTATCTTTCTATTCTGAACTTTAGTATTTGTATACATTTGATTTTGATTCCTTATTCAGCCTTCAGAGATCATTCCATTAACTGAAAGAAAAGAGGAAAAGGAGTTGTCATGGTTACCAGTGCTAGGAAATGTAACAACAGTAGTTTCCTATGTATTACTATGTTTAATTAGTCCAGTTCATGGATTTATTCATGATGTATGGGTAAGTATTTATGGATATTTTTGATGGCATCTTTATTTGTGAGCATTTATGGACTTGTAATCACTTGATTGTCTTTTATAACTGTGTAATAACCAACATTAAAAGCAAATTAAACGTTAACTTTTAAACAACATTACACATCTATGTTTATAGAAGATGAAAAGGATTTTAATCTTTAAGGGAAAAAATTTCAAAAACAATTTCAGTCTCGTTTAGATACACAAATTTTCGTCATACATTCTGTTAAACTACCGGAAATAAATTTTTGTCCAGAACTAAGACCCAGAACTTTATTATTCACAGTCCTGTTGATTATACAAACACTTGACAGTTTTCTCTGTTTTATATTTTATAAATTTTTATTGTTGGTAAAATTAATTACCAGTACAAACACAATAGCTAATAGTCTGGGAGCTGGTGAACCTCTGTTGGGGAATTATAATCCAGACTAGTACACGGAAGATTTAGCCTGGGTTCTGAACCACCAAGGTCTGGTTAAATTTGACCTTTGTTAGTTGGCTATTACAATTTTTAAAGTACCAGTACATATACATGTATTTTCCAAATGTTTTTAATATACACAGCCTCAATGGTGGTGATACCTTCCATTTCCTTTTTGTGTCAATCCATTTGCCTCTATTTCTTATTACATGTATATTTAATGGTTCCATTAACAATTTATTTCTCTTTACAGTGTTGTGCTGCTGGTCTTATACTAGTGTGCCTTCAGAAAGACATGAGAATTATCTACAACTTAAAAGAAAGTAACCAGACAGTACCAACCAAGATGGCTGCCATTGTAGTATTTACCTTAGCAACACTTTACAGAAGTTCATTATGGCATTCATCATCATGGACATTTGTCAGATCTCTGTTGGAAGTGTCTCTTCTTTTAGGAAGTTTACCAACTTTTTATGTACTGTGGGGAATTTTATGGAAAAATGAATTAGTTTTGTCTGAACAGGTTGTAGTGTTTATATTACCACTTTATTTTTGTATCATGCTTTATGGAAGTAGTTTCACTTCCTTTACCTATGGAATTATGGGAGCTGTAGCCTCAATTTGGATGATGACAACACACTTACCATTAATACCTTATTTGGATGAACCCAAGAGGTGATGATCTCTTTTGTAAATTAACATTAGTTATGCCATTACCACTTCCATTTTTTCTTCTTTTTTTTTTTTCATACAGATTTATTACATATCATATTTATTTTTGTACTTTCTTTTTACTGATTCATGACACTTTATGTTAAATTAAGATCAAACAATTTAAAACACATACCAGTAATTAACCCTTTATCTTTGTGCAGAAGTGCTATTTCTATTATGTGGTGTTGCATAATTTATAAATTTAACATATGTGATATTTTGAGAAAGTGCAAGCTTATCATTTACCATAAACAATCAAAATATAAACATACAAACCCTAGTGGTATACAGGTGAACCACTTTGTTTCTTCATAATCAGTCCTATGTTGAGGCCTGAGTGGCTGACTGGTCTAAAGCCAATTTATTGATCAAAGTGCCTCTCTTCTTCTAGGTTAAAATCCCACTCAAGCAGTTCTTTGTGTGGAAAAGTTTGTCAGATGACTTGCCTAATGTCTGTGGTTTTTACCTGGGCACTTCAGTTTCCTCCACCATCTCAAAAATGACTGCCTTGATACAAGTGAAAGAATCCTTACTTGGTCATGAACACAATACTCATTTGGACCTAACTCAGTCTCATGTCATATCAGTATTTCGCTAAACTTAAAGTATTTTATTTTATGTGTTGAATCTAATTATTTGAAGTCAGTGCTGTTTTAATATTTTATATACTTGTGTCTTTTGAATAACCGGTAAGAAAAATTATTTCTCAGTAAATAATACCATTAAAAGTTTGTGGCATTTTAATGTACTAAAAAATTTTTTGTTGTGTAAGGTTGAGAACAGTTTTTATACTTGTTTAAAACAATTGATTATTTTCTGATACATGTATGGCGTTTTTGATGCATTATGGGTGTTATTTTTGATTGACATGCTAGATGTGTTTTATTTACATGCTTACAAATGCTATGCTATTGCTTTCAGGGAAATAAAAGTATTTGTATCCATAAATTGATTTGTAATAAATTACAAGTTATTTCAAACCTAATTTATTTTGAATCTTTTCACATCAGAAAAAAAGATATCCCTGAAGTACTCAAGATGTTTATTATGATTCCCCACCCAAAGGTGGGGAATCATATTGTTTTCGTTCTGTTTCTTCTTATTATTATTATTATTATTATTATTATTTTTATAATTTTTTTTCTTCCTTAAAATTGTCCGGTGCAGAACTCGGAAACGGTATGATGGGTTTCGATGAAATTTGGTACCAACAATCTGCTATCTTAGTAGATATGGATAAATGATCAAATTTTTTTCTAACTCGACGGCTCAGCGGTCGGTGTGTGTAAATTGCGTAATTTAATTCCAAACATCTTTCTGTCCAATACGTACAAAGATAGATAACTCTTACAGAATCTTCTTCTTCTTTCTTATTCAGTTTCTCAGATATATGAGGGCCCGTTAAAAATGAGTAATCTGAATTAATGTATACAGTTTAGCACTAAACAAAAATGATTGAATGTTAATGAACTACATGTTAATAAAGTGACTAACCTCTTTCTCACATACATAATTTGTTCTTAATAAATTCTCAGTTACTATGTATTAAATTGTTAAAAATATATCAAATTTTTATCAGCACTGCTAAACAAGTTAAACGCATCATTCAATCTCGTTCAAAATTTTAGGATAGGTTCCTGCACCATTAAAGTTTTACATCCATGGGTATTTATTGGGTGAGGGACAGGAAGATGGGGTCTTAAAAACAAAAATCACCAATTTTTCCTTAAACACTTTGCGGTGTACTATAAAACCATATATAGGGCTTTGTCATAACTCATAAACTAATGAGATCCCCATCCCTAAAGTATATATTTTCTGGTTCCTAATGATAAAATGAAAAGAATGACACTAATCAAAGACACCTAAGGTCCTTTCCCACTGAAGGGTAGGGCTGGGTGGTGCTAAGTTAATTTTAAACTATTGAAATCCCCACCCCTAATTTATGTATTTTCTGGTTCCTTATGAAAAGTTGAATAGAGTGATATTAATAAAGGGCACCTAAGGTCATTTCCCACTGTGGGTGGTGCTATGTATATGTATAGCTTTTAAATAGTTAAAATCCTTTCCACTCATCTGTATATTTTTTTTGTTCATTATTGACTTTTGAAAAGAGTGATAAAAACCTCCAGGAAATCATTTTCAAGAGAGGGTAGGGGTGGGAAGCCAGAATTCTTAACACCCACCCTCAGTCAAGAAACACTATCTTATGGCATACTTGATTTCATTTCTTAAGGCAAGTTTACAGGATTAAATTCCTATTCAAAGAATTGTAAACAAATTCAATAGCATTATTACATGTTTTGATATGGATAATTGCTTTAATCTCTTTGTCAATTATCCATTAATATGTAGGTTATGGCTACTTCACAGTCATGACACACGTCAATCAAATTTGTTGGTTAAACACCTCACAGTTCGTGAAATAGATTTGCTATCAATCAAAGTTGAATACCTGTCCAATCAAAATACACCAGCTAATAGAATTGCCAATTTAATGGATAGGACCTATGTCAGAAGACAGATCGCATGATTCTGATCTATTAAACTTGTATAATTTACATACATTTCGAATTATAAATTTATACATGCAGATTCAGACTCCCATGATCAATTGATTTCTTTTAACAAAAAAAACATTGTTGCAACAATGGGGTATGAGGGAATGAAAATATATATTAAAATGATTACTGCTCGAATTATAATTGTACAATTCGATGTTAACTTTAAATTTACTTGTCTTCCGCCCTTTCTCTTAGTCAGCTTTCGATTACTAGTAATGGATACTATCATTCCATCTCGAGATCAGTCCATCAGCAGGTGTATATTTTAGACAATATATAGATTATGGATGGTGGGGAATCATACGTAACTGGTATCCCAGTTACAATCTCTAGTTAATATTGATATTGTAGAAAATCTCATCATGATAATAAAACAATTAAAATTTTGGCTCCAGGTCTTGTATGGGAAGAATAAAAAAAATTTTCCCTTTACTAACACATTGAATGTGAAGTTTGCTTTGTCATAATTTTCTTTTGTATTTACAACTGCTGGTTCTGTTTTTTTTTTTTTTTTTTTTTTTTTTTTTTGACATTAATATTTAATAAAGAATTTAGTTATTGATTATAATTCTGTATTTGTTGAATTTATAGGCCCCAGCCATTCTGTAATATCTGATTCAAAAACTTCTTTTATTCCAACTTTGTACAGTAGTTTGATATCAATCATTTATTGATACCTGTATATTTATATGTATAATTTGTATTTTTTGGTCAGCTGAGCTAAAAATGGTGGTAATTTATTTTTCATAATAAATTGAAGATTTACTGTAATATACACAGGCACTCGTTAGTTTTACTGCCTTAGCATCATTCAGATTCCATTCATTTCCTGAAACCATTGTCTGTGATTGAACTAAGTCTCAAACCACTGACCCTTCAATTTAAAAGCATGTTACTGACCTACTAAACATTACAAGAATTCCACAGATTTAAATGTTCTGCCTGGTTAGTTTATGGTGGAGTAGAAAATATATTACTTTAATATAAACTTTAACATTTTGACATGCCGCCGCCATCACCACCTACAATGACACTAGAAAAGTAACACCTAAGTCTTGCCTTATGGCAATGCCAGGCTGGACAAAAACTGCTATATTCCAAAAATACAATTTATTTTCTTGTCCATGGAAATGGCCTTACTTTATGTGTCTTATATGTCCACCACATATCTTGTAAATGTATTTTAAGCTTGCTTGCTATTGTTGTTACCTTTCCATGTCTTTATGTTTTTTCTGTGATGTTGCAGAGTTATGCCCCTTACAACAAAACTGCCAAAAATGTCAAGATCAACCGATCTCCGATACTTTTTAGGGTTTTATGCAATGATACTTTTATGGAGATTCAAACTTCTAGGCCCTTTATGCAAAGTTTAGATCAGTCTTCTCATTGGAGATTAACATGACATCTAACAGTGTTGACAAACTACAAGCTTGGCAGTACTTCATGTGCTGATGATATACATTGTTTATGAATTTCCAAAATACTAGACCTTTATCAAGGTTTGTTTAAGAAAATACATGTTATTACATTGATGATTGAAGGTAATTTTGACCTTAAATGAACTTTGATGCTATGTATTAAATCTTGCTTTCAGGCTTTATTAAAAAAGGTTAGTGTGACCTTGAAATTGTCCAGGTAAGCCATGTTCAGACACTTTTAAAGTCTTCATGCACTGGTGTTTTACAATCCAGTCAAGATTCTTTCACTTATTTCGAGGTGGTAATTCTGGGATGGTTGAGGAAACCAGAGTGGCCAGAGAAAACTACCGCCCTTTGGCAAAAGAACTAACAAACTTTCTCACACTAGGATCTGTCCCAAGTGGGATTCAAACCCAGATGGTGAGAGGCACTGTAATCCGTAACTGCATGCTTTAGACCACTTAGCCACCGAAATTAATAAAGGTTGAAATTGACTAGCTCATAACTTTGTAAGGCTGTATGTGCTGATGCCTTAATTGTAGTCTCAAACTTTTATGCCCTTATATTCATGACAAGACATTTAAGGATTTTACTATTTTTTGAGCTCCTTGACAAACGGGCCAGTTGAGCATATCATCAAAGCCAAAATGTTTTCACTTTATTGAGGCAATCATGTCTTGGATGGTGGAGGAAACAAGATAACCTAGAGAAAACCATTGACCTTACCTGAGTGAATTGACAAGCTATCTCACACTAGTATCTACTCCAAAGGAGATTTAAACCTAGATGTTGAGAACACTGGTCTGTAAGCGGCACTTTAGAAGACTTGGCCACTGCTGACTCAACCAGGCAAGAGGTTAAATGGGTTTCAGTAAACCAAATTTTCACAGAAAACCTGGTACTTGGATTGCTAAAAGACAGCAGGATGACATCAAAATGATAACTCCAATAACTGATACACTTGCTTACAGTGAATATAGGACATAAGTGCTTATGAACTAAGAAACAAAACGTTAGATACAACACTCTTTTCTTCTTTTACTATATGTAATTTTTTTTTTAACTGATCAACTTCAATAACGAGAATCACAAAAAACAACTTGTAGAATATACATCAACTTTATTGTCTTGAAAACAACGGTTGTGATAATAATTGCAAAAATAGGCTTAAGCCTTAGCTCATAAACAATCAACATTAACAAAGTTACCTTCTTTGTTTTGTATGTATTATCACGGATTTTAATATGAATGGTCATATGACCAATAAAGACAAATAAATCACATACTAGTATTCTATTGAAATAATGTTCCAAAAAATATCAACATAAATTTATGTCAAACTCTTGTCTAAGTTTAAAAGCTTTTCAAAGTTGCATGTATAACTATAAATAGTAACATCAGTTCATGGCTATCACCATAAACGCTAACATATATAAGAAATGGACAGAGAATTATCTTGCTTCAATATATAGCAACATAAAGAAGATTGCACAAGGTAGTACCTCTTGTTTAAATATAAAGCAACTTAAAGTAGAAATTGTAAAATAGTATCAATTTCTCACATACTTGGCAAGATAAAGAAAATGGACAAGCAAGTATATGTTGTTTTAATATTTTGAAAAATAAGGAATAAATAGACAAGCAACTGATTTACTTCTACAACAGTGACATAAAAGGAATGGTCAAGCAATATTATCTGTTGTTTTAATATGTAAAAATGTAGAGGAAATGAAAAAGCACTTACCATTTGTTTCAATATATGGTAGTTTATCTTAGATAAACAGGTATCGAGGTTTATCAATGACAATCTGCAAATAAAACTGCTTGTTTTTGGAAGTTTTAACCTCTACAGATTATATACAAACTATCATACCTGCAGCATTTTTAAATAACAAAAAAAAAATAAATATCCTCAAAATGTTCTTGAAACATTCAATTTTTAATTACAAATTGTGTTAAAATCTGTTTAATAATTTAATATTTTAAACAAAGTAACTGCCAAACAGAGAGAAAATACAGTTAAAAATTTGAATTTATAAATCAAATGCAGCACATTATTTACAGCAAAAAGACAAACATCTTTATATTCTCGTTTGTGATATGTATAAAAGTCAAAAGTAAATTACGTTTTTTTTCTACAAAATTACCAAGAAGTAGATGTACTCCCTTATATTTTGTCCTCTGGTAATTCTTGTCATTTAACAATCTTTTCCTTTGTGCAGTGTGCAATATAATGTTACTAATTTGTGTCACTTATTTAACACAAACAAAAGTACCTGTCAAAACTAGTGATAAGGCATGAGGTTGTATTTATTTGGTGCGAGATACAAAATGTATATAAGAAAAATTTTCTGAGAAAAGGGTATATAGTTTGTAAATGAAAATTTCTGTCAAAAAAATGCCAGGCTACATGTGAGATAATTTAAAATGTTAGAACATTGCAAATTTTTTCATGATGAAAATGAATTGCAGTTCTTCTTATGAAAATGCCAATAGACAAAAAAGAACTAAAATTTCTTCTTTTTTTTTTGTGAATATTTTTTATCATTCAGTATTTCAAATGAAGAACTGAACTAGGAAATGAAATTCCAACAATTTTATTGTTCAACTGCAATAATAAGTCTGGTACAAGGAAATTTGCAAATAGAACCATTTAAATCAATCACTTCTCCATTTGTGACTTATCTGCATTTTAAATACAAAGAATACCTTTCATTCTCCCTTATTACATTCATATCACTATGTATCTGAACCTTTTTATAAAACAGCTTGAAACAACAAATATAGTGAAATAATGTTACTTAAATAGGTTTTATTTTTATATTTTAATTTGAATCTTTCTGATAATGTATCTTAAAGCAATGCTTAAAAATTTGGTTTATCTGACATTTCTTGAATGGTGACTTTAAGGATCAGTTACTTTTCCAACATTTAAACAGAATATTTTAAATATCAAGTCAGAAATGGTTGAAATGTCAGACAGATTTTAAATATTGTGTAAAGCTTTATAAATATACACAAAATAATGATAATTAAAAATATATACCAACATCATCAAACATTACATCATTAATTAAAACTATGACACAGTCATTAATTCAATTACATGAAACAAATGACATTTCTTCAACATTTTCTCATTTATTTTTACATTTCTACTCCTGTTATTTATCCTTTACTCAACATGTTCAATTTTATAAACCTGTACATAAAACTTAACCTTTTAACTTTTTTTTAAAATAACACCAAATACACAACTGACATTTTGATGTAGCAACAAGTCACAACATAACTTTCAACGTAGTCGGTAGCTATGACATGACCTCTAAAACTGGAAACAAAATACCTTTTAACCTTAGTATAAAGATACAAACTATTAACTTACCTTAGTAACCACTGAAGGCATCCAATACAAATGACCTTAAACATTAGTGACCAGTCACAAGCAAGTGATTTTTAATCTTAGCTACCAATTGTAAACTGACTCTTGTCCTTAGTAACAAGTTTAAAACAGTCTTTTAACTGTTTAGTTTCAAAATACATTTAGTCATGGTAACCAGTTACAAACTATGTACCTTAGGCAGTTAAGATTATTTTAACTTTAGTATCCAATACAAATGACCTTTAACCTTAACAACCAGATGCAACACATGACCTTTAATCTTAGTAACCAATTACAAACTGACCATTTACCATAGTTACTGGTTACAAATTGTTTTTAACCTTTTAACTGACTGTATTAATTAACTGATTACCTTTAACAACATTTTTCTCCCAAACATACAACAAACAACAAGAGGCCCATGGGCCTTAACGCTCACCTGAGGACATGGCCAACCTGAGGATATATCCAAAATCATTTGCAAAAATAAATAAAATATTCTTATATACATTCCTACAAAAAAGTTAATAGTTTTCAAGATAATTAACAATTTGAGTCTTTTTATGCATCTATGACCTTGACCTTTAAACGTAAGACCTTGAATCTTATATCAAAATAATCACCATATCAATTCCTACAATATTCTAATACACATGCCATACAAAAAGTTAATAGTTTCCAAGATAATAAACAATTTCAGTCTTTTTATGCACCTATGACCTTGACCTTTGAATGTATGACCTTGAGCCACATATCAAAATGATTGTCATATCAATACCTACAAAATTCTAGTATATATACCTTTGCAAAAAGTTAATAGTTTTCAAGATAATTAACAATTTGGGTCTTTTTATGCATCTATGACCTTGACATTCAAATGTAAATCAATTCCTACAATAATCTAATATACATGCCAATACAAAAAGTTAATAGTTTCCAAGATAATTAACAATTTCAGTCTTTTTATGCACCTATGACCTTGACCTTTGAATGTATGACCTTGAGCCATATATCAAAATGTTTGTCATGTCAATACCTACAATATTTTATAATACATGCCTATACAAAAAGTTTATAGTTTTCAAGCTAATGCACAATTTTAGTCTTTTTTAGCAAAAAAATAACATTTCAGGGGCAACAACTCCTACATGCATTATCATACAGTTACGAAACTTTGTACCTTTTTACATTTTGTCCTGCTAAACATTTTAACAATGTTTTAATATTATATATCTCTTATAATTTGGAAGAAAAAAGCCTAAAACTGCACAAATTACAAACTAGGTCATGACCTTGAACTTTGACCTTGACCCCATTTTGAAGGTTATTTCAAGAAAAAGTCAAAACTGAAAACCCCATGTCAATATCTATTCATATAGTCAAGTTATAATAATTTGAAGCCATTTTACGAAATTTTCAAAATTAAACGCAAAAACGCGTAACCTAATTTTTTACCAAATTTCACGAAATGAACAATTTATAAGCTTAAGACCCTAGAGAAGCCAAATATCACATCAGATTTTTTCTCCCATCATCGCTTTCGGAGAAGAAGATTTTTTAAGTTTTTTGGAACCATGGGTCACCTTGACCTAGTTTTGGGAGCCATGACAACGTCACGAACAAATCTGAATTGCACTGGCCCATATATGCATCTGACCAAGTTTCATTGAAATCTACCTCATAGTTTTAGAAAAGAAGTTGAAAATGTAAAAGTTTACGCCGCGGACGACGACGACGCCGACGACGACGACGACAACGCCGACGACGACGACGACGACAGACAAATTTTGATCAGAAAAGCTCACTTGAGCCTTCGGCTCAGGTGAGCTAAAAAAGCAAAAGGAATAATCTACTAAAGGAAGTGCACAACTTTTGTTGTAAAAATAAATAACACTTTAAATTATCACAAAATATTCTTTATCCTGTTTTACTAGATAAAGAAAACTGAGACACTGACAATTGCATTAACTTGTTCAGTCATTTAATTTTTTAGGAAATGAAATATTAAATACTATAACGCTGAATGATATACCCCCCCCCCCCCCCCCCCCCCCCCCCCCCCTATCTCACTACTCAACATGACCCAATTCTGATGATAGATATAATCTGAGAACACATAAGCTTAGGCTTTCAGTAAGTATTTTAGATCACAAATCAGTATTTGGTATAATGGCTCTTTAGTACTAGGCAATATATACATGTATTTAAATTCCACAATTTTAATTTTTGAAAAATGCATGTACATGTATATTAAAGCAAAATTAATGAAATATGAGCTGACTGTCAGCAAAGAAAGCTAAATAAATGTTATATGCAGTCTGAAGAGAGTTGTTTTATAGGAAGTGTAGATATTTATTTATAAATAAACAAGTATCCACTGACAGACACCTAATAATGTCAATGAACACATATACAAGGGTTTTTATTCTAATGTTTGTATTTTCTAAATGAAATATGACAAGTGTTGAGATCAAGGAAATATATGCATTTATAAATAATAATAAAACTAATCATTTAGACAATCTTAAAATTTATTTTCTGGACAAACTGAATGGAGTAATAATTTTTAAAACATTCTTAATTTGGTGAAAGTCAAAAAGCAACAAGCTCCAGAATACAGTTATGATATTGATGAACATTTGGCCAGAATGACATAGACAGGGAACAAATTATTGTCCTAGATCAATTGGGATGTAAAACTATGGCAAACATTTAACAAATTACATTTAATTTAAAGTCTACTAAATAACATCTAATCTAGATCTGGAGAAGATTTACTGCTACTACTAGGTGGTAAATCATCAGTATATATCTTTAATGCTCGCTCTTTTCTTGGTGAGTATGAACTTTTGTATGTTCCTCTTGATAATCTAGGGAAAGAAAAATAAAACACGAATGAAACGTTTGCAGCATGATAAATTGATGTATTCTACAAACTTTTGCAGCACAATGAATCAATGTATTGGTCAATATTACCATCTACAGTTTAGACCGATATCCAGTACCGGTAAATTATTTCAATGTTTCTTGATTCCTTAGGCACTGTGTTTATTTTCACAGATCTTTAACTTGGTTAAAAATAGCAAAAACAAAGTGATTTGGTCAATGTCTCAATTGATGGCCAGTTTTGGATGGTGGAGGTTTTTCCACAGATATCTGACATGCAAACTTACAATATTTCATCACCAAATAAGTTCTGAAATAAAATGGTTTTACATCATGATCATCAACATGTAAGAACTGTTATTGTCAATAAATACCTTTTCCACTGACCTTCTGACCTTCAAACCTACAGGCTAATCTTTACAATGAAACAAAAGCAAACTTATAACCTGGTGACTGAAGCTTAGAAATACATGACCTAACACATTATACCATTCAATGCTGATAGTAAGATAAATGGATGGATAGACAAATACAGCTACATACCTTGCATTTTCCTTTTGCTGTAGTTCTTTCTTCCTTTCATCAGATAATTCCATTAATTTCTCACTTTTGTCCCTGAAATTTTGACAATGTTTGAATTTAACATACAATCTACAGACATTTAAATGAAAATCCAAAACAAAGGGGCAAAAATTTTGAAATTACAATATATATATATATATATATATATATATATATATCTTGTAACTAACAAAGAAAATTCATTAAAGCCACTCTGGGAATAAAATTAAATTCAGGATAACTGTTTGAATAAAATCACTTTAACATAATAACATTAGAAAAATTACATAATATGAAAGAATTTTGGCACTATACTGTGATATATTCATTTACAAGCAAATACACACAAATAAAAATTTACCTGTAATACAAGACATTTCCATCGTCACATATATACAAAGGCCATGTATTCAATGTTGTGACATATGGACTCCAGTCTAAGTCAGTATGAATTTCCAGCAAAGAAACATCACATGGGAATGTACCTCTACCCTACAATTATTAAAATGAAAATTAAAAATTATTAATGACATAATAAAAGTATCATTAGACATAATGCACTGGCATTATTCAATTGGCCTATAGCTATGAGCAATTAGAAATTAGTTTTTTAGCATCTCTACCATGACATATCACACTGGTTATAGGGTGCTGTCTGAACAGTTTTTTTTATACTGTATAGTGGGTTATTTTGGGAGTAGTATTCAAATCACCAAAATAAAAATTGAAAATATTTGTACCAATCGACTTTGAGTAAGTTGTTTAAGATCGCCAAAATAAATACGATAAAATTTTTAACCTAAAAAATCGCCTAGATAGCCTACTATATGGTAGTAGGAATTCAGTGACAATGTTTCTGTTCTGTTGTTCCTATCTTACTGACAAACAATCTGAAAGAATTGAGTACAACAAATACCTTGGCATATTCAATGTTTTCTTCAGGTATACCACTGACTTCAGCCAACTGTAAAAATATAAATTTATAAATCAAACATTGGTCATAACTGATAAAATACATGCTTCAACTAAACCAAATTAAATCCCTCTGTAATTCTTTTCATACTAATCAACATCCATGAACTGACCAATCAAATTAAATCTCGCTGTCATTCTTTTCATACCAATCAACATGCATGAACTGACCAATCAAATTAAATCTCTCTGTAATTCTTTACATATCAATCAACAAACACTGTGACAAGACAGTGTGCTATAGCTCACACATACCTCTTCTAGCTTTTAACTACAAAATACTTCACACAAAATTCAAAATCATTTTTTATAACACAAATCTCTATCCAAATGTAAAAGTGTTTTCTTGCACCAGTAAAAATAATCAAAAGAAATGTTTTCATTGGTGGATTTGTTCCAGATAGAATAAAGTCTCCACATATTCCAAGTCTATTTACAGCAATCACTAAACACCATATCATAATAACATTATATAAGACACTTGAATACCTATATGAACAAATGCTTGTCATGCTCTTAAAAATATATCATTTGATAGTTTAAGTTTCCTTTTGATCAACATCATTACCAAAAATAAAAAAAATATTTTGATATCTAACAACACTTTATATGATAAATATGATTTACCTTTTGTTTAAGTTCGTCAACTGTCTGTTGTGTTAATATGATTTCTTGAAAAGGATCTATTGAGAAACAGGATGGCCTCCATCTGCGTACAAAAATTGCCAGGTAAGAATTACATGTCATCTTCTCTGGACCTTTAAATTAAAATACACACATGTATTCACATTAACTATGTTAAAAACATTTATACTTTTTTATGCTGTTTTATGCAATGAAAAAAAGATTCAATATTTACAGCAAGAGCATAACATGTAAACATTTTCTGCACTTTGTTCAAATGAACTAATAATAACAAATCAAGCTACTTATATATTTTACAGTTTTTTAAATTGATTTCTGAATTTGTAAATTTGTAAATATTCAAACAAAGTATAATATGAACTTACCATCAAGAACTTGTAAGAACACCTCCCAATTAGCAAATATAGGAACATCTTCTTCATACAACTGGGAATCTACATACACTGTTCCTGGATTCTTCCATGTTTTCTTTCTCAATCTACATCTGTTAAAAAAGAATTATACTTTTTTAAATTATATCTTATGTGTATATTGTAGGACCTATCAAAAGTCAGAGGGTTAGGGCCCTTCAAAATTTTTCTATTATTTTAATAAAAAGAAACAGCCCTGGGTATTATAGTTGACATTGAGATAATTTAACTATGATACTTGCTTTATATAAAATTATATCAACTTGTATATATTACCTTTCTAATGGGAAATCTAATGAACACTGTTCTTTTATCTCTGGCAATATCATCTTTTTGGACTCTAATACAGACATTCCTTTGGCAAATATGGTTTCTATCAAAAACTTGCTGGGCTGAAAATTGAAAACCAAAATCAATATCAGGTTTTACAACAATCATTAGAAAAAGAAAATTTGTAAATTGTTTTAATATTTTGTTATATGTTTAAGTGTTAAAGATCTACTGATTTTTCCCCAGTTATTTACAGTTTTACCAGATAGTGTATCTTCAACTATTGTGTATATATTACAAAACAAAGGACATCTAGTTGCTTATTGTGAAATGTAAAGGGTTATCTACATGTATCATAGAACTTGTCAATAAATAGATTCCTGGCTATATCAGTTTTAAATGCTCGTCACTATGTGTGGTGGGATATGAAAAGTTCTACTGATATGATATATGAAATATCACACAAGCTGTTAATCACTAGATTAAACGAGTATGTTACTGTACCTCAGATTCATTCAGCAGCAACTGATAAACTTTAACTCTGTATTCACCAGGCTTTAAAGCTCGACCAAGTTTTATATTCAACTATAAATATAAATAAAATGTTGTCAAAACAGAAATCTAATAAATGTGTGTTTTCATACAAAAATATAAATGAAAGAGTCACAGAAGGGTTTTCTTTCTTCTTTCTAATATTATGAAAAGAATGATAATGATAATAAAAAAACAGCAAAAAACTAGCACTTAATATAATACCTGAAGTAATAATTATTTGTATTTTTATGACATCTGCATAAATGACTGCCTTTTTTCTATCAGTCATCATAAAGATTAATGAGATCTAATCCTTTTACGATTTTGATCAAATCTAAAAAGCCAGATTGTGATCAATATCTGCCATTAACAAAGTTATAAAGAATTCCCTAACAAATAAATCTATAGTCACTACAGCGCCTGATGTTAAAAATGATTTAATGTACATTTTTACTTATTGACAAGACAATGCCAGTGTCAACACAATAAAAGTAAAATCTTAAATCTTTCCAATAGTTGCTCATGTGATATAATATTAAGTTCAAACAAAACATATACATACATACATATATATATATATATATATATATATATATATATATATATATATATATATATAAAGTACCTTGCCATCTTCGAAGAAAGACAATGTTTCTGAAAGTCGAATGCTCTCAAATTCCTGATTGTTTGAATAAACCCTGTACACCTAAAACACACCAAAAAACTTATCACATTTGAGTCAAGTATGTATAAATGCTGAGTATAGATGAACTAAAAAAATCATAAGAAACATGACGAGAAGCTTCTAAGTGTTGATTGGTTGACAGCAGACTGATTGAAACACTCCATTAACGAAAAATTACTATGTACATATAAATGTTTCATAATTCAATTTTCAATATCTATATTACCTTTGGTATAATGTTTTTTGTTTCTGTTTTTTTTTTTTTTTTATATCGAGTTCTTTATCAGTCACGGTTTATAACAACTACCACAACAGATTATTATTAATCTAAACAATGTATATTTTTCTACCTAAGGTAAAGACATTAATGTATATTTTTGACTTCCACTAGTTTTGGTTCTATAAGCTACAGGTATGTACTACATACATCTATAAATTATTAAAATTAACTTACTTTAAAATTGTCTGAGGTTGTATAAACAAATGGTTCTAATTCTGTTTTGAAAGCACCTAGTGTAATACGTTTATCTACAAGCACGGTTAATTCTGAAATTAAAAATCAATCTCATTTACATAAACAGATATATATATATAATCAAATAAGGAATTTGTATTTGCATTTTAACATCTTCACTAAAACTATCAAAACTTGAACATCATTTTCCCAATATCGTGTATAAATAGTTATGAATGGTATTTATTTATCATAATTGACGTCTGTGATACTTAGAAACCACCCTTTTTTACAAGTCATTGTGTAGTGTGTACATTCAGTTATCAGAGTTTTAATTGAAATAATATTATAATAAATCCTGTAATCTGTAAATTATATGGAAAAATTTTAAATTGTACTTATATTTCCATCTATATTCCTTAAACTAAACATTTAATTCTTTATCTTGTCCTGCTGCTACCAAAACATAAACATGGCCAGATACAATCATACTTGATTAAATGTACATTAAATGTACTCATAAATGAGAATTAAACACTTATCATACTTAATGTTGTAAATAAAGTGGTGCCAGAGAGAAATAAAACAATTTCTCACAACTGAGATATATTAACACTTATCTTGCTTAATGTTGGAAATCAAGTGGTGTCAGAGAGAAATAAAACATCTCCTCACAACTGAGAAATATTAACACTTATCAGACTTAATGTTGGAAATCAAGTGGTGTCAGAGAGAAATATAACATCTCCTCACAACTGAGAAATATTAACACTTATCAGACTTAATGTTGGAAATCAAGTGGTGTCAGAGAGAAATAAAACATCTCCTCACAACTGAGAAATATTAACACTTATCAGACTTAATGTTGGAAATCAAGTGGTGTCAGAGAGAAATAAAACATCTCCTCACAACTGAGAAATATTAACACTTATCTTGCTTAATGTTGGAAATCAAGTGGTGTCAGAGAGAAATAAAACATCTCCTCACAACTGAGAAATATTAACACTTATCAGACTTAATGTTGGAAATCAAGTGGTGTCAGAGAGAAATAAAACATCTCCTCACAACTGAGAAATATTAACACTTATCAGACTTAATGTTGGAAATCAAGTGGTGTCAGAGAGAAATAAAACATCTCCTCACAACTGAGAAATATTAACACTTATCTTGCTTAATGTTGGAAATCAAGTGGTGTCAGAGAGAAATAAAACATCTCCTCACAACTGAGAAATATTAACACTTATCAGACTTAATGTTGGAAATCAAGTGGTGTCAGAGAGAAATAAAACATCTCCTCACAACTGAGAAATATTAACACTTATCAGACTTAATGTTGGAAATCAAGTGGTGTCAGAGAGAAATAAAACATCTCCTCACAACTGAGAAATATTAACACTTATCAGACTTAATGTTGGAAATCAAGTGGTGTCAGAGAGAAATAAAACATCTCCTCACAACTGAGAAATATTAACACTTATCAGACTTAATGTTGGAAATCAAGTGGTGTCAGAGAGAAATAAAACATCTCCTCACAACTGAGAAATATTAACACTTATCAGACTTAATGTTGGAAATCAAGTGGTGTCAGAGAGAAATAAAACATCTCCTCACAACTGAGAAATATTAACACTTATCAGACTTAATGTTGGAAATCAAGTGGTGTCAGAGAGAAATAAAACATCTCCTCACAACTGAGAAATATTAACACTTATCAGACTTAATGTTGGAAATCAAGTGGTGTCAGAGAGAAATAAAACATCTCCTCACAACTGAGAAATATTAACACTTATCTTGCTTAATGTTGGAAATCAAGTGGTGTCAGAGAGAAATAAAACATCTCCTCACAACTGAGAAATATTAACACTTATCAGACTTAATGTTGGAAATCAAGTGGTGTCAGAGAGAAATAAAACATCTCCTTACAACTGAGAAATATTAACACTTATCAGACTTTATGTTGGAAATCAAGTGGTGTCAGAGAGAAATAAAACATCTCCTCACAACTGAGAAATATTAACACTTATCAGACTTAATGTTGGAAATCAAGTGGTGTCAGAGAGAAATAAAACATCTCCTTACAACTGAGAAATATTAACACTTATCAGACTTAATGTTGGAAATCAAGTGGTGTCAGAGAGAAATAAAACATCTCCTCACAACTGAGAAATATTAACACTTATCAGACTTAATGTTGGAAATCAAGTGGTGTCAGAGAGAAATAAAACATCTCCTTACAACTGAGAAATATTAACACTTATCAGACTTAATGTTGGAAATCAAGTGGTGTCAGAGAGAAATAAAACATCTCTTCACAACTGAGAAATATTAACACTTATCAGACTTAATGTTGGAAATCAAGTGGTGTCAGAGAGAAATAAAACATCTCCTCACAACTGAGAAATATTAACACTTATCAGACTTAATGTTGGAAATCAAGTGGTGTCAGAGAGAAATAAAACATCTCCTCACAACTGAGAAATATTAACACTTATCAGACGTAATGTTGGAAATCAAGTGGTGTCAGAGAGAAATAAAACATCTCCTCACAACTGAGAAATATTAACACTTATCAGACTTAATGTTGGAAATCAAGTGGTGTCAGAGAGAAATAAAACATCTCCTTACAACTGAGAAATATTAACACTTATCAGACTTAATGTTGGAAATCAAGTGGTGTCAGAGAGAAATAAAACATCTCCTCACAACTGAGAAATATTAACACTTATCAGACTTAATGTTGGAAATCAAGTGGTGTCAGAGAGAAATAAAACATCTCCTCACAACTGAGAAATATTAACACTTATCAGACTTAATGTTGGAAATCAAGTGGTGTCAGAGAGAAATAAAACATCTCCTCACAACTGAGAAATATTAACACTTATCAGACTTAATGTTGGAAATCAAGTGGTGTCAGAGAGAAATAAAACATCTCCTTACAAATGAGAAATATTAACACTTATCAGACTTAATGTTGGAAATCAAGTGGTGTCAGAGAGAAATAAAACATCTCCTTACAACTGAGAAATATTAACACTTATCAGACGTAATGTTGGAAATCAAGTGGTGTCAGAGAGAAATAAAACATCTCCTTACAAATGAGGAATATTTTAATTAAATAAATAAATAAATAAAAACTTACGTCTTTGTTTGGTTAAGTTATCAACTTCCTCATGAATCACATTAAAATATCTCCTAAGTGGTTCCTCATTATCATTATTTCTTATATTAACATCATTTTCAGCCTCAATTTCAGCATCCCAGTCCTCCTTAGCCCCCTGCTTACTAAAGTCTAAATCCTTAGCCCCCTCAATTGGTGATGGGGGTGAAGTTTGTTCTGAATCACTATCTTTATTCCCCAGTGTATCATCTACACTCTGGGGATCCTCTACCTGTCCATCTAAACTAGTACTTCCATTAGTCGGTAAACTAAATTCAGCACTTGTACTGGTGTCCTGACTACTACTACTCTGCCCTTGTAATGGGCTATTAGTTCTACTAGTAGGGACTATCAACTCTACATCATCAGTACTTGTACTATATCTATGGTAAATTGAGGGGTCACTATATGATTTAGGTAAAGACATTGATTTAAATTTGAGTTCTAGCTCACTTTCACTTCCTCGATCACTTATACCTTCGTCCACTTCTAACGAATCATTTCCTAATTGGAATTTAACTTTATCATTGTCACTTATCACAGATTCTATGACAGCTTGTTTTAATAATTTATTATGTCTTAGACTTGACTTAAGGAATTCTTCTACATCCTCTGTTAACAGTAAAAATATAATACCGGTATACAGATACATGTAATATACAGATACATGTCAATATATGTTCTACAAAGACAATAAACCAATTCCATCATTAAGTTTCACCTGAAAAAAATGTTTCTGCTAACAAATATGGCATGTATGAATGCATATTTCAGTTATTTTTTCTAAACTTAAAGTCTGATTTAATTCACAAACATGTCCAACAAACCATGAAAAATTTGGAAAACAATGAAGTGATCTCTTTACAAGAAATTTTTTGACCTTCAGATTATATCATAGTTAAAGGGCTCATGATATCTTTATATGCAAGTTTAAAAGTGTGTGTGTGTGTGTGTGTGTGTGTGTGTGTGTGTGCATATGTGCATGTGCACAAGTAAAACTGATGACTTACCTACTGAAGGTAAATTTACATGTACCCTAATTGTATTTTGATATCGATCAAGTAGTTTGAAAAATCTACTATCTTGAAATGGAACATCCTCTTCTAAATCACCTGAATATTCTACATACACCTAAAACATAGAGAAGAACAGTTTTCTTAATGATACATGTATATTGCAGATATTAATGACTTTGGCATTTACAGACTGGTTCCCTGATGACTTTGACAGTTACATGTAGGCTTTCTATCACATTTACATACTGTAAAATTAATAAATATTTTACACTATTATTTTAATACATGATACACAATCAAGCAGTCATACTGAAAATGACATATTTATAAATTCCGTGTTTGTCACAGAAAATCTACTGTTAATATTTTAAAATTATCTCTTGTTTTTCAATAAGATACATGTAATACATGTTATTTGCATAAAAATTACCATGACTTGTGTATGAACAACTGATCAAAACATTAGACCAGTGTCTACATAGTGTCTTAAAATTATACAACAGAAATTAAAATACGTATATCCCTATTAAAAACTTTATTCATAACCATAAACTATTGAATTCTGCAAATTTCTAGCTGGCTTCTACATGAAGACCATCAAACAACTTTAAACAATAAGTACAAATGCAGCACGCTAGTGTATCTGTACTTGGCTAACATTATTATTATGAAGGCATACCTTATTACTTCTAAAGAATCCCTCTGATTTCAGGGTTTTGTTTGGCACATTGAGATACTTCAGGTCATTGTGAAATCTCTCTAAAACGCACCTCATGTAAGTGTCAGGTACATTCAAAACCTATAATAATAATAATAATAATAATAATAATAATAATAATAATAATAATACAAGATAAGTACAGGAATACAAACTGACTTGGATGTAATATTTCTCTAAAATACATCATGCATTTATGTAAGTGTTGGCATCAAAGACAGCAAGACAATATTTTTTTACACCATAACTAATATTTATGTTCCAGCATGATCAAAATTTAATGTTGAAATACAATAAAAATATGAATTTGTGATTAAAGCAGATAGAACAAATGACAGTAAAAACTGCAACCCTAAAAATGTTCAGAGACTGGACCTTGCAGTCTTCAGATATGTTAAACCATTCATCCCAATTGTATCAAATTTTAATTTAGTTAGTGAAAGCAGCATATAAATATAAAAGCTTCAACATATTTTGTTCTACGAATTAGATTTGTTCAGAATGAATGCTTAACCAATTTTCGGCAATGTAATTGTTTTGTTTGAATAACAGTTCGGTGTCAACTATCACTAAATTATATGACTGTGTACTTACATCTGACACAATTTTCTTAAAATCTTCAACTGTCTGAGTCTGATAAGCTCGGACACTAACAGGGTCTTGTATTAATTCTGTATCTAAATCAGCTACATACAACTTTATTGTCACACCTGATAAGTAGAAAATCTAAATAATCAAATTTAATAATTAAAAAGTTACAAGGCTAGAATACAAAGAAATCAAGGTGCTGACGTTACCCCTACAAAAACTCCAAAGCCACTGGAGTGAAAATACTCACGGAAGTAGTTTTGGTAAGACACCCTGATGACTCCAATTGTTTTGTTTATTTACTTAGTCATACATGTATATCAGAAGGGAGAAGTAACTGTTTTCAGTTTGTATTATTTACTACATGTATATCATAGTACAGCAATTGTAAAAGAATCATAGTAGAATTATGCAATTCTGAAGCATTTTTATCCAGAGGAACACTGTTTTATGGTATCAAATGTACCTTACCATACCTTACTCCTTTTACCTTTACTTTTTCATATACAATGAAATATATTTATTGTTCAAATTATCATTTAGATCATATTTCTGTCATGTAATGAAGAAAATGCTTAATTTGTTATCTACGTACCTCCAGGCTTATATTCTTGGAAATGCTGATCTGGACGTTTTGTCTCTAGGAGAAGATCAAAGTTGTATGTTTGTTTTACACCACCTAGAAGTTTCCCCATTGGAGTTTCTTCTTCACCCTCAAAAGAGCGTTCTAATGAGTCCTGATACTCATCATATTTCACCAGACGTATACAATCTAAAGTCACTATCTTTTCCAGGTCAAAGAGCTACAATAAAATTAAAATATTATTTAGGGGTTTTTATTTTTCAAGTTTTTTTTGTTTACTTTTTCTGCTACCTTATCACAAGGTTAAACTACCTATCACCAGTTTTAAAGTCACATATTTTATTTCTGAAATATTGATCGTTCATGTTATGACTTACTTTATGCACCATTTCTGTTGCTTCCTTCAGTGTTTTGTCTTTATGGACTTCTAACTTTTGTTCAATTCTCTTTCTCTGTACTGGATGATAACAAAATACCTTTATCTAGAAATAAAGTACAGAAAAAAGTAGTTATATGATAAAAAACAGTGACAAAACAAAATTGTAACACAAGATTTTGTGTCAAATAAGATCTAATATATAAATACCGAATAAAATGTGTGTAAGGGTTATATCCTTAAAGTGGGGATAAATTACATACATGCTTATTTTTAGTGATGTTGCGATTATCACCGGTGATTGATTGTCAGTTGTCAGGGCAGCAATCCTCATAATCGATCACAAGATAAATAATCATTCCAACATCAGCGAGTAGTTTCCGGATTGTAGTCATGTCCATTTCCTTTCCAGTTTTTGCTACTAAAAACAACAATGGTGGACGTCGATCAGTAATTTATCCATATCTAGACACTTTTTAACCCAGTGAGATGCCACTGTCAGTCTGTCGGGCAGGGAGCTATTTGGCCTTTAATTTACAATCATTAAGCAAGAAAACTTGGCTTTCAAAATAAAAGTATTTATATTCGGTTTTATTTGTTACTTAATACTAATAAGTAATTCTGATTATTAATTGATTAATTAATCGATTATGCCTCTCCAATTATCGATTATTAAGTTTTGTCCGATTGGACATCACTACTTATTTTATTACACATGTAACTCTATACATCTGATTTTATCCTCTGACTGCACATTAAAAAAATATAACTTATATTTTTATTAATACAATCTGAATGACCAATTAGATTACTTAAGATAAATCATTTGTGGCAAATTAAAAATTGTGATTTGAAAAAGAATAAGATATCATCATTTGGATTTAAATTTACAAAACTACATTTATCTACATGTAATAATCTAATCTCTCCTTACACTGGTCCACCAACATCAATACATGTAAACATCATTGCTTACTTTACATGTAGATTTGTCTAATTCTCGCTGTCTTTTTTCAGCCTCTTCTCTTTCTTGTATCTGCTGTAAATGTTTCTTCAAATGTTCAGGAAAGTTATCTGGTTGTATGAAATCTGTCAATAGATTTACATGTAATATAGGGCAGTGGCATAATATGTTCTTACCAAAAAGCTGAGCAATCAGTAACAATTTAAGCATTATACACAAAAGATGGAAAATAAGACACAATTAACATTAATATAGACTACTGATTGTAAAACTTCAGACTTTGGACAGACACTGCCCATACTGACAAAACAGTCATTTGAAGTAAGCAGTTTAATAAGGATGTAACTATTTCACTTATAATGCAGTGTCTAGATTGCAATCCTACAAAATGTGCATACAGCTGTATATGTCTACTATTTCTGTTATTGAAATGTATGTCAGACAAAAAAAAAACAATCTGCCAGACACAAAGTCCATGGTTGAATAAAACAATTCCTCAAAAAAAAATAAAAAAAAATAAAAGAATAAAAAAAAAATAATAAAATAAAAAATAAAATAAAATAATTAAAAAAAATAATAATAATAATAAAATAAATAAATAAAAAAAAATAAAATAAAAAAAAAAATCAAAAAAAAATCAGACGTTTTGTATAGTTTTTAACAACTGAAGTTATAACTTTTAAAATATTAAATCAAATATATAAGCACAATTATACATTTACTGTACCATTCATCATTGTAAATGTCAACAAGTGCGTACTGTCCTTGACATTATCATAATTTATTTATACTATTTGGAATGTGAATGGATGTGGTTGATAAGTGTTTGAATTATTTGTAAACAACTTGAATATTTTTTCAACATTTAACGAATGAAATCATGAAAAAATGTTTCGAATTTAATTATTTTGTATGAATAGAATTAAAAGCATTCTTCTTTTTCTGCTTTTTTGACATACATTAGTCACACAGTTGTCACTGTTGTCAACTTTCGTAATCTAAATAAAATTTTTCAGAAAAGATGGCAATTTTTGGATCTATTGTTTAGAATATCCATAATCAGGAAGCATAAAAACAAAGCTCGATTGCACCTCAATACCATAAAAAAACCTTAACCAAAAACTCTCAGCAATTGGCCGATCGAAAATCTTTTTAAAGCACACTATTGTCAGTGCTCACAATGGTGCCATGCAGGGAGTCAATCAGCTCTATATTTTGTGAGAATATTTATGGTAAGTATTAGTGTCAGAAAAAGAAGTAAAACTGTTAACTCACCAGCATTCTTTTTCTTGTCTATCTGCCTGTACATTAACATGTAAGCATTTGTTGAACTACAACAAAAAATGATTGACAAACATGTAAAATTCAGATAAACTTTGTACAAATATTGATAAAATTCATTTTTTTATTTTTAATGCATTTATCACACATTTGTAAATGGGAAGATATAAAATAATATCTAATGTTAAATGACTAAGATTAATTTGTCCAGTAGTGAAAAGTTTCCATTAAAACAAGTTGTTGATAATCTGTTCATTCTTAAGTTATATTTATTTCTTTATTTATTTAATCTGTTTCTGAACCTTTGACACACTTAAAACCGAAACTCCAAAGCATCACCAATTCAAAAACTTTAGACCCTTAATTGAAAAAAAAAACATGATAGCTCAATTCTTTATAGGAATAATAAATTGAAAATAACTACTAATGCAGCAATCACAACAACAATAACATATAACTTGTCTCACAAACAAAATCATATAAATAATTCAATACATTAGAAAGGTAATGTATAAAAGCAATGGTTTCTGAGATAATTTACCTGGAGTAAGTAGCTGAATAGTAACCTCTAGCTGTACTATTCCCACCATACGTTTTGGTAATATCTTCATATGTGATCTAAATTCAAAGTAAAAATATTTTCATAAATGAACATTCTAATAACCAAATAGGTACATCAAATGAAAGAATTATACAGAATTTTACACTCCAGGCCTCATTGGTCTAGTGATCTAAAGGAGAAGCTTACGGATCAGTCTCTCACCACCCTGATTTGAATCACTCTCAGACATACCCTTGTGTGAAAGTTTACGATTCACTTACGGGACATAAAACACTTTTCCTCAATTAACTCTTCAATGAAACTGAATTTGATATTGTAAGCTCTTGAAGTTTACTAAAACAATTTCTGCCATAAAAATTTTAAGTTACATGTATAATTAATGGTCCCTTGTTTATTCCAAAATAAACAACAATGCAATTGCATAACAACTAAGTAAAAATTTTTACTGGAAATATGGTACTTACCTTAGATACATGCTGGTCATTAAAACAATACCACTGTCCATCTTTGAAAGACCTAAAATATTAGTACAGTGTTAAAAGATGTAACATTACAAAATATAAATGTACAAATTTCAAATATTCATTATAAAATATACTTTCAAAGCATGCATTGAGTTAAATATGATAAAGTATAAACAATTTCCTGCTATATGCACTTTATTTGCTGTTTATCTATCTTTAAAAGATCTGTATAAAGATGCATGGTCATTTTCTACCCAACAAATTACATGTATATCACTTTAGAAAAGGTAAATATCTCCTATGAACAAGGGACATAACTTACTTTATATATGCGTAGTAGTGTCCACCAGCTGCGCTTCCTGAATGTATCATGATAGAAAACAACTCATACACATAGGGACCCTGTAAATATACAACAATGATTTGTTACTGTATTTGGTTACACATGGCTTAGTGGTTAAGGCAGCTGATTCATGATTCAAAGGTTGTGTGTTGGTTTGACTGTTCCCTTCCCTAAAACTTGTGGTTTGCCTTGCAATGGATTGATATCCCATTTTAAAGTTTGTTTTACTCTCAGTTGATTTATACCAATGCAACATGAAAAGATACTGGCCTGATAAACATCTAGGCTTGGGATAGAATTTCTTTTTTTTTTTTTTTTTTTACCATTTTAGAAATGGGGCCGTGGCCTGTGCAATTGGAATTTTCGTGTCATTCTGAGACAAATTGGGAAATTTTTATGTTGCAAAAATCCCCCCAAAATCACAGGAATAATGTGTATAAAATAATAAATTATACTGAAATACAAATCCCATTTAAAATCATAAAGTAATTTATTTTCTCTTTCAGGATAATAAATTTGATAAATTTACAGCAATTTTTTGGGGCATCATATTTTTGAATCTGTCAATGATATTTTCGACTTGACAAGTGGTCACAGCATCATAATACACAAGGGGCACCGCAGGAATATTTGGCCAATTAAGATTCAATCAGCTTCTTTCAATACAAAACTGTTACTTTCAATTACAAACTTTTCTTCACCTATGTTGACACTATCGTAATTTGGTCCACTTTGTTCATTATTTATTTTTGTGGGGGCTTTCTGGCGAAACATGTCTAATTGTTCTGCTTTTTGCATCTTTTTACGTAGTTTTTTGCAATAAAACTTTGTGTTGTGAGACATTTTTTGCAGTAATGCTGTTGTTCACGTTTTTTATTTGACTTCCGGCAAGTTGTAAATCTTGATCATGAATACGTTTTAAAATAATTATCACCCTTAGTAATGTATAAGCATACTGATGGTCACAGTTTATCATTAGTTGAACACATTCGGGTTAATAATTATTTGAGATCACTAAGGGGGGATTTTATTTGTAAAGATTTTTAGTCACCAATCCAGAGACTGAAAAATAAAATTTTCAATACAATAGGAATTTATGATCCACATTTGGAAAATTTCCAGTCTTTTTGCAATTGGGAACGGGGTCGAATTTCGGCCCCAAATCAAGCCCAAAAAATCACTGGGAGGTCTCTATTTTGAAGGGGGTTTTGATATGGTATTTAATTTTGACATAAAACTGAAATGTGGACCTTAATTATTAACCCACAAACCACAAATTTTTGTAAGTATTTTTGACATTATTTTTTGAGGTCAAAAACATGCAACAAGGCTAATAAGTCTATTGATTGATATTCTCTAAATTAAGTAACTGGCAAGTGAATTAAAAAAAATCTTTCACATTAGGACCTTGGTGGTGAGAAATACCGTGATCTGTTACCGGTTGCTTAAGACAAATCAGCAACTGACGTTCCACAAAGACCACAATTCTGTTTTTGTTTGATCTTTATAGCCTTTACCTTATACTCTAACTCTTTTGCATTTTTATCATTAGCAGCAGCTTCACTGGAAAGACTAGATGAATCACTACCGGACGAAGTTCCTGATATACCGTTCTCTATCTCTATACCTTCATCTATACCTGTAACAAAATCATTAAACTGCAATTGTTTAACATATAAACATACATGTATTGGAAAGAAACAATTTGAAAGGTCCATGTACATGAACAGATGGATTCAAATTAATGGAAAGAAATCGTTACAGTAAAAGAAACAGACACAAAGAATAATCACTGTAATTAGGATTAGCAAACAGGAAGGATCTTTGATGAAATAGAAAGATTGCAAATGACAATCAAAGAAATAGAAAGATTGCAAATGACAGAGAGAACTGAATGTCTTTCTTCTATCACAAAGAACAGGACATGTATAATTACCTTCATCTTCTCCACTATCCTCTGTAACACTTTGGGACGATTTTTCACCATTTAATGTAGCATTATCAGTCATACCCGGTATACTATCTCTGTCTACTAAATGATTCAAATTTAACACTTCACTAAAAGTCATTCTGAAAACAAATATTATCCAGGAATTAGAAACCCTTTAATTCTGAAAAGTAAATCTTTCTTTCTGTGTCCGTTACAAAAAAATAACATACACATGTAGGTCTTTCAATTTTATC